>BSBK01003397.1:0-652707 GCA_027943335.1 Chamaecyparis obtusa
TGGAATCCATCTTCTGTTTAGTCACACACTGCATACAGGTTACTCGACTAATTTCTAAAAGGTGTTGAAGCCTCTGCATATTAATAATTGTTTGTATAAAAGCATTTAATGACAGTTATGATGATTTTATACACAACCTGCTTTCCATGATCTTTTAGGATTGCATGTGTTGTAGTCATTATAAAACCTCACTTATATATTAATTACTGAAAGAAAGGTACCGTGATCTATTTGAATCTGTGTAGTTCCTACCCGTGATGAGATGTTAGTCTATATCCTATTAGCTCACATAAAGGAAAACCTAAGGTCCTCCATATTTTAATAGGAGGAACTTATTAATTCCTATTAGGCTGATAGGGAGTAAAACTAATGATTATTCAATCTATGCAAGACTATCTTCTTATCTAATGGAGTTAAGATTAATAATGAGGAAATCGTGCCCATGACAAAGGTAAGAGAAAATCATGCCATAACAGAGGAAAGCCATATTCAAGTATATATATGTGTGTGTGTGTGTGTGTGTGTGTCTATATATATATATATATATTATATATATATATATATATATATATATATATATATATATATATATATATTATATATATATATATATATATATATATATATTTGTATATATATAAATAAGTATGTATGTGATTATATGTGTTTAGGTATATGATAATATATATAGAAATAAGTGAATCTTATAAGTGTATAAGCTACTAAAAGGAGAGTGTGCAGAAGATTACTATGGATCTTGTGTGAGAGATATGAATGTCAAAAGTAAGGTTAACTACCCAAAGGTCTTCATGCATCATCAAAGCTAAAAATGGTGCCAATTTCCTTGCTCTTTTGAAAGATTCTACCAAGGATCTATTGGAAACTGCAATTGAAACAATTGTTGTATTGTCATTGATGTCAAACCTTAACTGGTAAGACTGTTTCTACTTAGGAAAGTTACTATATCTATTGTATTGTTGTGAAGAAGGGGTAGAAAGGATGGTAACAATAGCACCTAGGGAAAGGTTGAGTTATCTTGATACTACAAAGTGTAATTGACTATGTTGTACAATGATGAGACAATGTATTATTTATCTTAGTAATATTGAAGACTAAACTAGTAGGCTTGACCGAGCAAAAATGGAGAAATCATGTTTAAGCCGAGTAATATTAGTGTCGACCGAGTCAATGATGCCGAGAAAAATTCTAGTGTCGACCGAACAATAGTTAATTGCCGAGGAAGATAGTGTAAGATGAGGAAACATTTCTTAGTAATGGCCAAGCTTTCTACATGAAGACCGAGTAGTTGATCTTAGTATTGACCGAGCATCAACATTTTTATATTTGAAGAGAATTCAGATTTGGAGCCAACATTGTTGAATTCTTGGATTATGTAAAATGTGTTGACTTTATTTATTGATTGTTTGAAAGCATTTAATGCATTGTAAAATGTTTTATTGTAAATCTTTAAGAGATTTCAGATGATTCTAGAAAAGGAGCCAAAGAACATAAAGCGGGTAGATTCAATGAATCTGACCTAACCCTAAGATCTGCGAAGGAGATTGAGCGGCAAAAGATGAGTTAACCTAATTGAGGAAGTATTAAGGGAACCTAAGCATTAGGTATGTGTATGCATGGGTGAAAAGAGATGCTGGAAGATCAATAGATTTTATTGACTGTATAAGCAGAAAAGGCTGAAGGAGAAGTGTGGTGATTGCTTGAAGAAAAGTTTCGAGCATATCAGAGATGGAGATGGTAAAGTTTCAAAGTCATTAAACCAACATTTGTGTATGGAATTGGATCTGATATTTGCAAAGTGAGTTGTATGTTTTTCAGATCAATACTGTTGCTACTTTCTAACCATTGTAACAGTCAAAATCCTTTTAACAGAGGTTGACCTAACAGTCATATGTTTAAATCCTTTGAACAAGGTTGCATTCTAATGGAGTGTATGCAAGTCCTTTAACCAGGCTCACTTTTAACGAGTGATTGAAATCCTTTAACCGGGTCACACCTGACAGTGTGTATTGTAACCTTTGACAAGGTTGGCTTTTAACCGAGCTCACTTCAGAAGAGTGAAAATAATAGTAGCATGTTACAAAGTGGTTTTTCCTAGATTGGGTTTCCACTATAAATCTAGTGTCAATGCTTGTGTGAATGTTTTGGTTTGAACATTTCTGTGTTTTACAAGTTAGATACAACTAGGTAGTGGACTGCAATGTTATATGTTTCTATTATTGAATCAGTGATGACCGAGTTGGTTTTGGTTGTTTGATCTGATTTAAGGAAAAGTTTTTGAATTTTTTTTATACATCAAGACCTGAGAACAACTGATTCACCACCCTCTCTGTTGTTCTAAATCATATTAACAATTGGTATCAAAGCTATGTTGCTTATTATTGGTGTTTACAAAAATCAAGTTTAAAGGGACTTGAAGCAAATGATCAGGATGTATGAGAAGGAGGTACCGAACTTGAATAAGGAAAACTTCCCTGCATGGCAAAGCTTGATGAAGCTGCATTTGGCTGGTATTGGTGATTCTGCAAAGTACTACATTGAGAATGACTATGTCTCACCTATTGCACCTTTGACTGCTGAGGAAATGAGAGCTAAGAAAGAACATAATCAGGCAATGCTGGAAATTGCATCTAACCTAAGCTATCTAGAATTTGAGGACATTAAGGATTGCACAACTGCTAAGGAGATGTGGGATACTCTTGCAAAGATATTTGGTGGTGACTTATATGTACTAAAAGCTAAAGCCGAGAGTCTTAGAGGTAATTTTGATGAGATGAGAATGCAAGAAGGTGAGAACATTGCACAATATTGTGGTAGAATAAAAGAAGTTGTGAATGCTATTAGAGGAGCAAATGGGACTATTGATGAAGAAACTATAATTGGAAAAAGTACTAAGAACCTTGCATCCTATATATGCTATTAAGATCTTAGCTATTCAGGAATCTAGATGTAACTCTGCTAATGTGCTTACTTTGGAAGGTTTGGTTGGCAAGTTGACTGCTTTTGAACTCTCTAATTATGATAACTTCATTGTTGGTAGTATTGGTAATGTTGAATTTGCTTTCAAGTCATAGTTAGTTTTGAACAAGCCAAAGAAAGAAAAAGAAAGATGCATAAGTGAAAGTGAAAGTGAAAGTGAAAGTGAAGGTGACGGTGACATTTTTGATGAAGAACTTGAAGATCTAGAAGCTCTTATGGCTAGAAGACTGAGAAGAGGAAAAGGAAGATATAAAGGTAAACTCCCTATTATATGTTTTGCATGTAATAAAGTTGGTCATATAGCTGCTAGATGTCCTGACAGGAATGATAAAGATGAAGAAAGAAATAGCAAACAAAAAGATAGAAGAGATGACAAAAGCTACTGAAGGTACAAAGACTACAAAGGAAAAGGTAAGAAATCTTGTTACATTGTTGAAGAAGAAACTGACATTGATAGTGATGATTTTGAAATTGAGGTAGTCTATGTTGCAATGAAAGATGAATCTGATGAGGATGAGAAAATTGCATTGATTTCCTATGTGAACAAGAATGACAAATGGATTATTGATAGTGGTTGTTCACATCACATGATTGGTGACAAGAGTAAGTTTTAGACCTTACATCATTATAGAGGTAAAAGTGTAAAATTTGGTAATGATGCACCATGTCCTGTTAGAGGAAAAGGTTTGATTAAACTGACTGATAAGATCTCTTGTGAAAATGCTTATTGGGTTGAAGGTTTGAATTATAATTTTCTAAGTGTTGCTCAGCTCAACAACATTGGTTACTGAGTGGAATTTCATCACAAGAAAGCTAAGATATTTGATGCTACTGGTGAACTGATCGGAAGTGGAGAACAAACTAGAGGTAATTTGTTCTATCTTGACCTATCTAAAGAAATATGTATGATTGCACAACTTGATGACATTTGGTTATGGCATAAGAGGCTATGTCATGTTAACTTTGACAATCTAGTAGAGATAAGTAAGAAGAAGAAAGTAAGAGGTCTACCTAGATTAAAGAAACCTGAGAATGTGATGTGCAAGGAATGCTAGTTAGGAAAAATGACTTAGTCAAGTTTCAAGAGAAAATCCTTTACTTCTGAAAACATTTTAGATTTGGTTCATACTAACCTTTGTGGGCCTATGGGTGTACAAAGTTATTGTGGTGCTAGATATTTTATCTTGTTTGTTGATGATCATTCCAGGATGATGCATGTAATGTTTTTAAAAGAAAAATCTAATGCTTTTCAATTCTTTAAGTGGCATTTGGCTAAGGTTGAGAAGGAGACAGGTAGGAACCTAAAATGTCTTAGATCTGACCGAGGTGGAGAATTTACATCAAATGAATTCAATCTGTTTTGCAATGATAGAGGAATCAAAAGATAGATGTCTGCACCTAGAACACCTCCACAGAATGGTATAGCAGAGAGAAGAAACAGATCTATCTTGGATTGTGCAAGGACATTATTGATTGAAAAGAATGTGGCACAAAAATACTGGAAAGAAGCTATAAGTATAGTTGTTTACACTCTTAACCGAGTACAGATCAAGAAAGAAAGAAATGAAGCTGACAACAAAAGAGTACCAAAAGATTATAGATCTTTTGTGTACATTGAAGAAGTAGAAGAGGCGAGCAACAGACTTGCACCTGATGCTGAGTCTTGGGCAAGCAATGCCGAGCGACAGGATGATGCTGTCGAGCATCAAGAAAACAATTGTTGTATTGTCATTGATGTCAAACCTTAACTGGTAAGACTGTTGCTACTTAGGAAAGTACTATATCTATTGTATTATTGTGAAGAAGGGGTAGAAAGGATGGTAACAATAGCACCTAGGGAAAGGTTGAGTTATCTTGATACTACAAAGTGTACTTGACTATGTTATACAATGATGAGACGATGTATTGTTTATCTTAGTAAGATTGAAGACTAAACTAGTAGGCTTGACTGAGCAAAAATGGAGAAATCATGTTTAAGTTGAGTAATGTTAGTGTCGACTGAGTCATTGTATGCCGAGAAAAATTCTAGTGTCGACCGAACAATAGTTAATTGCCGAGGAAGATAGTGTAAGCTGAGGAAATATTTCTTAGTAATGATCGAGATTTCTACATGAAGACCGAGTAGTTGATCTCAGTATTGACCGAGCATCAGCATTTTTATATTTGAAGAGAATTCAGATTTGGAGCTGACATTGTTGAAATCTTAGATTATTTAAAACGTGTTGACTTTATTTATTGATTGTTTGAAAGAATTTAATGCATTGTAAAATGTTTTATTGTAAATCTTTAAGAGATTTGAGATGATTCTAGAAAAGGAGCCGAAGAACATAAAGCGGGTAGATTCAATGAATCTGACCTAACCCTAAGATCTACAAAGGAGATTGAGCGGCAAAAGATGAGTTAACCTAATTGAGGAAGTATTAAGGGAGCCTAAGCATTAGGTATGTGTATGCATGGGTGAAAAGAGATGCTGGAAGATCAGTAGATTTTATTGACTATATAAGCAGAAAAGGTTGAAGGAGAAGTGTGGTGATTTCTTGAAGAAAAGTTTCGAGCATATCAGAGATGGACATGGCAAAGTTTCAAAGTTAGGAAACCAGCATTTGTGTATGGAATTGGATTTGATATTTGCAAAGTGAGTTGTATGTTTTTCAAATCAATACTGCTGCTACTTTCTAACCATTGTAACAGTCAAAATCCTTTTAACAGAGGTTGACCTAATAGTCATATGTTTAAATCCTTTAAACAAGGTTGCATTCTAATGGAGTGTATGTAAGTCCTTTAACTAGGCTCACTTTTAACAGGGTGATTGAAATCCTTTAACCAGGTCACACCTGACAGTGTGTATTGTAACCTTTGACAGGGTTGGCTTTTAACCGAGCTCACTTCAGAAGAGTGAAAATAATAGTAGCATGTTACAAAGTGGTTTTTCCTAGATTGGGTTTCCACTATAAATCCTAGTGTCAATGCTTGTGTGAATGTTTTGGTTTGAACATTTCTATGTTTTACAAGTTAGATACAGCTGGGTAGTGGACTGCAATGTTATATGTTTCTATTATTGAATCAGTGATGACCGAGTTGGTTTTGGTTGTTTGATCTGATTTAAGGAAAAGTTTTTGAAGTTGTTTTATACATCAAGACCTGAGAATAACTGATTCACCCCCCCTCTCTATTGTTCTAAATCATATTAACAGGATCTACCTCAATGTGTTTGTGGTTTGATGGAAGGGATGGATTAATGACAACACCAATGTTGTCAAACCAAGTCCTGACTTCTACCTCGGGCTAGGAGTAAGCTAACTTTAGAGACCCTAAAGAGCTAAATATTCTAGAGATCCTAGAGAATATCTCTATGCACTAATTCTATTCTATAGCAAGAAAATTCCATCTGCACCTAGGTTAGCAAGTTCATCAGCCCTCTTATTACCTTCCCGATAGATATGGTTTATCATAGTTTTTTTAAATGATTTACAAAAGGTTAAAGCTTGGGAGAGAAGAGAACTTAGTTTCCAAATTAGTGTAGATCATTTCCTTAAAGAATTAATAATGATTTTGGAATCCCCTTCAATTTCTAAATTCTCTAATCCTAAGGCTCTACACTTACTAAGTCCTTTGACTAAAGCCAACAATTCTTCCCAGTTGTTGGTTTCAATTCTGATAGGAGAAGCCAGAGTTACAATTTTAGTTCCATCATTATTACGAATACAAAAACTGATGCCTGCTACTCTAGGGTTTCCCTTAGATGCCCCATCAAAATTCAGTTTAAACCATCCTTCCTTTGGAGGGAGCCATTTACAATTTTTCCTTTTGGATTCCTTTTCTTGATCCCCTATACGAATAAAGGGAGGGAGAGAAAGAACAATCCATTTTCCTCTCATTTTTTCATCCCAATGACTCATGTGAAGATCTGATTTTTGTAGTTTAGAAGTCTTTCTATTAATAGTTTCTATGATAACTGCTTTAATCTTATTAATAATTTTCATCCAATCCAATTTCTCTTCCTTAAAGATTCTTCTATTTCTCTCTTTCCAAATTTCCCATATTAGAAATGAATGGGACTTTGTCTAGAGGTTGGCATAGATACTCTCCTTTTTAATAGCAAGCTAGGCTTGGAGCATAGCGAGGAGTGAATTAGGGAAGGTTGATAACTAGCCCAAGTTTCTTAAGAGCCATTTCCAACATTGGTTTATGTATGAGTAGCTCAAAAATAAATGATTAATATCTTCTTTGCTGTTCTCACAAAGAGGGCATCTGCTTGGTCCTAAGAAACCCATACTCTTAAATCTATCTGATGTCAAGAGTCTATTAATGAGGGCCAGCCAGGCATAAAAAACCAACTTTGGGTAAACAATTTTTGTTCCAGCATAGGTTAATAAGGATGTCAGTCTTGGATCTCTTATAGCTTTTAATGATGAGGTTATAGCCATCTTTAGTGTTATATTCTCCATTTTTAGAACCATCCCAAACCAATGAATCATTTCTGTCATTTAGAAAGAATCTTCTCTTGTTAAGAGTCTCTTTTAATAGCTTTTCATCTTCTGATGATATCCCTACCTCCTTAAAAGATTTCCATACCCAATCTTCACCATTGAAATAGTCCTTGAAAAAAAATCCCTATCCTAGATTCTAAATGGTTTTTAAGAAAAATATTGTTTATTTCTTTATCTAAGACTTCATAGCCTCCCCAAGAATTAGTCCAGAAAAGAACATCTTCACCTATGCCTATATTCCATGTTAATTTATTCATAATAATGTATCGACAATCTAACATGAAGTTCCAAATTCTAGATCCCCTAGGAGGATTTAATTCCCTAAAAATATTAATGGGGGAATTCTCACTCAAATATTTAGAAATAAGAATCTTAGCCCATTTGGCCTTAGGATTTTTAAACATTCTCCAAATTAACTTAGCTCCAAGGGCTTTCCCTTGGTCGCCTAAGTTTTTGAGACCCACCCCACCCTCATCTTTTGGTCTACATACTCTATCCCAAGAGATCAGGGGGCTTTTCTTCTTATCACCTCACCCTTGCCAGAAAAAAGTTCTCATATGTTTATTTAATTCTAACTGTTTGTTGGAGGGAAGATGGATATAGGATAATGGTAAGTTGGCATAGATGCCAAGACATACCTTACCATGGTCGCTCTACCAGCTGAGGATAGCCATCTTCCTTTCCATGAAATCATTTTATTCTTGATCTTTTCAATCATAGGATTCCATATATCTGAGGATCTACTTCCTTTCACTAAAGGGAGGCCTAAGTACATGCAAGGAAGCTTGCCTTTCTTAAATTTTAGGATTTGGCAAATATCCGATTCTAACTTTGTATCCATGTTAAAGAAGAAGATTTCAGATTTATCTGGGTTAACTTCTTGCCCTGATGCCTCGGTGAAGGTATCAAGAATCCTTCTAAAAGACCTAGCTTCAGTTCTATTACATGCACCATATAGAAATGTGTCATCAACAAATTTTTGTTGGGTAGTGGGATCTAGATTATTAGTAATAGTAATACCTTTGAGAGTTCCCTTCTCCTTTTCCTTAGAAATAGATTGTCCTAAGGCCTCAACCATGATAATGAATAAAAAGGGGGAGATGGGATCACCCTGCCTTAAACCTTTGGAAATGCTGAAGAAGCCCTTCAGAGTACCATTAACTAAGATGGAGATCATAGGGGTGGTGATGCATTCAAAAATTAAGTTGATCCAACTTTTGGCAAATCCAAAAGCTTCTAAGCATTTGCAAAGGAATCTCCAATCGACCTTATTGTATGCTTTCTTAATATCCAACTTAATAAGAAAATGGGGATTCTTATTCATTTGGACTGAGTTAATGGCTTCTTGTGCAATGATGACTCCATCAAAGATTGACCTACTAGGAACAATCCATCAAAGATCGACCTACCAAGAACAAAACCGGTTTGTTCCTCATAATGAGAAAAGGAAGGAGTTTTTGGAGTCTCAGGGATATGGTTTTAGTCAAAAGCTTGTATAAGGTATTGTAGAGTGCAATTGGTCTAAAATTATTGAGGCTAACCAGTTTTTCTTTTTTGGGGATAAGGGAAATGAAGCTGTTGTTTACTTCTTTCAATAATTTACCTGAATTCCTAACCTCTTCTAGAGCCTCGGTGACTTCCTTCCCAATAAAGTGCCAGCACTTCTGAAAGAAAACATCAAAAAAACCATTTGGGCCTGGGGATTTATCTGGATTCATCTGCATTAGTGCTTATTCAACTTCTTCATTCATGAATTTCTCTATTAAAATCTTATTGTGTTGTTTTGTGATGCCACTAGGTATGTTTTTTAGTAACTTTGTTTGTTTATCTAGGTTAGAACACTCATAGTTGTTAAGTATATTACTAAAGAAACATAATGTTTCAGTAGCAATCTCCTTCAAATCATTGAGTATATGCCCCATTCCATTATTAATGCATGAAATTCTATTCGTGTTTCTTCTTTGTTTAGTGCTATTATGAAAAAAATTCATATTTCTATCTCTAGCTTCAAGCCAAGTTTCCCTAGATTTTTGTCTCCAAAAAATTTCTTCTCTTGCTAATATTTCCTCATATTCTAAAAGGAGTTCTTTTTCTTTAAGGTAGAGTTCTTCATCCATTCATGATTGAATAACCTGAGAATTTACATTGCTCATCTATTTTTCTAAATTTAGTTTTGAATCAAAGATGTTACCAAACTTATCGAATTCAACTCTAACAGTTTCCTTTTGATCAATTTTAGCATATATACTACTATATATATCTTGGATCCAATCACCTTGGATCCATACCACCATTGTTCTATCAAATTCAATATGTTAGGGTCTCTGAGCCAGGCTTGTTCAAATTTGAAGGGACATTTTTTTGGTTTTGAATCCATAAGAATACTAAGTTGCACCAAGCAGTGATCAGTTCCAGAAATAAGTAAGATCTTAGCTTCAAAGGTATGGTTAGTATCACTAAGACTACTTTTAAGGAAGAATCTATCTAATTTTTCTACAATGTTGCAGAATCCTTGTCTTCTATTATTCAATGTAAAGGAATTATCTTCCGTGGGGATTTCTCTAAGGGAATTCCTATCCTTCCAAATGGTGAAATCTCTTGCTGCTAAGGGTAGTATGTTGCTGCCCCCTCTCTTATTTGCAATTTTTGTGATAACATTGAAATCACCTCCTAAGATACAGAGTAAATCTGAGTTTTGTTTGAGGAAGGATTCGATTTCATACCAGACTATTAGTTTATCCTTGTTTTGAATAGGGCCATATATAGTAATAATATTAAAAGTTAGATTATTTCTAAAGTTTTTTACTAGTCCACTCATCCAAAATTGTCTTCTTTCTATAATGTTAATTGAAAGGCATCGAGGATCCCAAATGATAGCCAAACCTCCAGAAGCTCCAATCGCAGGTGAGTCTCCTTGATTCCTAACTTCATTTTAAAATTTAACATTTCTGTCCTATTCGTCTTATTTTCCTAAATTAAAATTATGTTTGATTTAGAGCTATTAATGCAGCGTTTAATTATACACTACTTGTTAGGGGCATTTATGCCCCTAACATTCCATGTGAGGATATTCATGGCTTAGTGGGAAGGAGCTTCCCCTTCCCTGCATTCAGAAGTGATGTAATCTTGATCTGTCCTACAACCTCTCCTGCTAACAATCTCAATTCAGCATTCGACTTTCTACCCCTCTTCTTAGATTTCTTTGCATAGTCCGGAGAGCTGTGACTATCTTTATAAAGGGCAATACCTAAAGATTCTGGATCTTGTAATTCCAAATTCCCTAGATTTAATAACATCTCTTCCACTTCCCTCCTTGCATCCTTGCAACCAACAAACTTGATTCCTTCAATAAGGAGTTTCCTCTGAAAATCCAGTTCTTCTCTATTGCAAATCTCATATAGGAATTGATCCATTAGCTCATCTGTTAGAGATTATCCAAGATAGTCTGAAATAATCTTAACTTCATCCTGAATTCTATCTATGTCAGAATTCCCTACCCCTATGTCTAAATCCCCTGTTACCATCATATTAGAAACCGGTCCTTTAAGGTTTTCCAAAATTACCACTGAGACCTCATTAGAGTACTCAAACAAAGAGTTTTGTTGGTTCACGGTGGGAGGTTCCTCTTCATGAATTGCAAGAAGAGGAGGATGGTATGTCTTGTCAAAGTCTAATGAAATATTGTTCTCATTAGAAGGATTAATCTGAAAGCTAGATTGGGATGGTACTTTTGCTCGGGGAGATGCATAACTAGATGTCAGATGCCCTTCATCCTCTAATAGAGGGTTAACTACTTGGTTTGACACCTTACAACAACCATTGGTAGGAGGGTTAGAAGTGGGAACATAAATGATAACATCCATGGGAGGAGTAGGGTGCTGAGGATCATTATTTTGAACTATAAATCCATTCAGGTTGTTAAGAAAAGTACATCTTATATATTGATTTTGATGAGGAGAGACTAAATTCTTAATCACATTATTGTTCTGAGTGTTTGAAAAATTAATACTTTTATCCTTCAATTTATGATGATCCATAATTCCCATATCATAGGATGTGGAGTTTTCCTTAACTTCATTCTTCTTAATACTATATTCAATAATTACAGGGTTAATAATAAATGAAGACATTTTACTATTGATTTCAATTGGTGGAATAAGTTTTTCATTTATATTCATTCTTACAATAATAATCTTACATTTGTGTTCCTGATCAGATTCTATAGAATCCACAAAAGTACCTATGCTATTTCCTATCTTACCAGAGCTTCCCTGCCCATGAATTCCATAGGGAGGTCCTTAAGAAGCACTGCTTTTTCTACAAGAAAATTCTTAAGCTTGGAGGGCATAAAGAAAGGAGTCCACTTTAGGGTTGTAAAATCTATATTTATAAATTTCGGTATTCCTTCAGCTATTAATCTATCCTTTAATGCTATAGTGTTGCATTCCAAGTAAATGAAATTTTCAGGGAGTATCGATATACTTACCTCATTTCGCAGTTCTAGCCTTAACCACTCAGAAATCTTATTGGTCGGTACTCCAAATCCATTCCATCTGCAAAATAGTCCATACCCTGCACATAATTCTTGTGTATTCTCTATTAATCCTTCTTTTAGATCTATTTTCAAATTTATTTTATTAGGGCATCCTAGGGTAAGAAGACTAGGCTTAGGGTTTGGTTCTATGTTAGAGTTTTCTTTACACCGATTTTCAAGATTTCCTCTAGTGGGGTTTCATAACTAGAAGCCCCTTCTAATGGGACTGCCCTAATGAGGCAATTTTTCTCCTCATAATCCATGTTAGGTACATTCTTAATACATTCAGGGTGAAGAGAATATATTGTTCCTAACAAATTGAGTATGATCGGTACTAATCGGGACTGGTTGAGATCCATTCTAACACTGATAGTACCACTATCTTTCTTATGACCTGAATTCACCATCCCCACATATTCTCCTAAACAATTACCAATTGCTTTGAAAGTTGCTATATGCATTAATTATACTGGGATATTAGGGATGAAGATAGCTCTATCTACTTTAAGATTCTTGATTTTTCTAGGATCAAAGTTTGGTTTCCAATCTAAAAACACAAAATTACATCCTTTGAAGTTAGGGCATTTCAAAGATAAAAAATCCTTCATAATTTTATTGTTAATGCATTTTAAAAATAAAAACCCTTCAGAAAGTTTAACTATACTTACCTGTTCTTGAAAGTTTAGTTTAAACCATTCTATTATCTCATCTTTAGTCAAGCCAATGCCTATCCATCTAGCAAAGATTCCCTTCTTCTTGCATATATTTACTACCATATCCAGATATGCCTTATCATAATTAGGGTATATATTAATAGACTTCGCTTGTTCTGAATGTTCTACATCTTGCTCCCGAGAGATCAAGGAAGCTATTGTTGCAGATCGATCATTTTGATGAGGACGTAGGGGTTGGGATATCCATTGTCTTTTATACGGTGGTGTATATTTCCTGAAAAACTGGCTCAGATTAGTATGTAGTAAAACCCTATTATTGGAATCCTCATTCTCCACCTGATCTACATCATTCCTCCGCTTATGAGGAGGGGAGTAAATATTAGATTTATGATGAGGCTATAGGTCCTTGAGTGAATCAAACTTGTTTGCCAATGATAAAGGCTTCAGCACAAAGTGGAAGGGGACTGGGGATTTCTTGTTTCGGTTCTTATGATTTACAACCTCTTTCTGGCCTGAATCCTCTACTGATACATTGTCTTTGAGATCTGTCTTAGGGAACGCTTGTTCTCTAAGCATTCCACCTCTCCTCTTTGCAGACCAAGTGTCATCGGGGCAGTAAGCCAGTGAATCCCTAGAATGAGGAGACCATAATGCCCTGACAGTTTGCTTGTATTTGATGCATTCTAGACCAAAATTTGGATGGATTGAGGAGAAACTAACCAAATTCGCATATTTGTTTTTAGAGAATAGAGCGATCTATCTCTCTAAAGAAGTGACAATGCATATATTTCGAGGATTGCGAAAAAGCAGAGCCATTTTTAATCTATCTCACTTTAGGTGCTCACAACCTTATTCATTTTATACATTTATGCATTTAATTATTACAAATAATTTGAATATAAATTGCTCTCAAATTTCCAACTTCCTTTATTTAATTATTCTAATTTAATATATATTTTTACACACACAAAAGAATCAACATCTATCAAAACCCCATTTGCAAGTTTCTAATAATGCTACTTGTATAACCTCAAGACACATGAACTACCCTTATATAATGGTTAAAATGGAGGATTCAAATTTGCAACCAATATTTGTCTTCAACTAATTAACCATTCAATCTATATTTTATAGATCAAAGTAAATGTTATTGAATTAGCCTAGGCTACACTTATTTGATATAAAACTCATTTAAACATATTAAAACAACAATGTTAATAATGTAATTTTAATAGTAAAAAATTATACATTAATAAATGGGAGGTATTTTTACAATATGTCAAATTATAATGTTTGATCAAAATTCATCTCATAGTTTTAAAGTCAAATCTGTTAACTCACATTTCATTATTACCAGCCCATGTATAAAAAATGATTGTTTTAACTTATTACATTTAAATGATGTTGGTAAAGATAATATATTCAATTGACTTCTTAGAAGGTCACCTATTTTAATACTACTCTAACTCAAATGTAATTACTATAGAATTTCTCAAAATTAAATCTACCTAACTTGCCACCCCATATAAATGATTAATAATAACACTTGTTAAAAGACCCTTAAAAAAATTACCCTTAAATATAAATAAATAAAGAATCCATTTATATCTCCTACTTATGAATCCATTTATATTTATGAGAAATAAATTTATTGTAAACCATTGTGCATGTTTATATATATTTTTATTAAAAAAACTACATAGTTAAAGTTCAATATAAAAATCAACATCTAGACAAACCTACATTTACATGTTGAAAAAACATCGAGACTTCGCAAAGCTTGGAATACGACAGTGAAGAAGAAAATACCAGAGTTTCACTCTGCTATAATCTCCCTAAAGCATTTACTCAAAGTAACCAGGAACCCTAGATCATTTGTTCCAAGAAACTCAAAATTTATTTAGTCTCAGAAATTTTAAACCCTAGTGCAAAGAGGAAGAAGAAGGGAGAAACATGTTTTTTCATATAGTATTGGAGAGGAACATGCAGCTGCACCCTCGGCACTTCGGACCGCACCTGCGAGACAAGCTAGTCTCGAAGCTCCTTCAGGACGTGGAAGGAACTTGCAGGTAATAACTTTCTTTATTGTTGCCTTGAATTTTTTGAAAAATTCCTATAGTTATTATCACAGGAGCTATTCAAGGCTATGACGTAATGAGGAATATGTTGCAAGAAACTCAAAGGAATCGCCCCATTGTATATTTCTTGTTTTTGCAACAGTGAATGATCGCTGCGGACAAGGCAATTCATTTTTTTATGCAGAAGAAAATGACCTCTTCTGTGCAACAAAATCTGGTCCTTTTCTCAACCATTGCCCATTGCAGCTAGTGTGTGAACTCCAATTTTCATTTCTTCTTTACTCCTCCCTTTATTCCTCCTTTTCCCGATCCAAACTTTTTCTCTGATTAACTGCATATTTTTTTCAACCTTGACAAAAATGTTTTTAAATGCTGAGCAAGGAAGGATGTAACCCTTGCACTGTTTCTGCTTTCTAAAAAATGCGCTATCCCACCTGCCAATTGCTTGCAGTGATCTGTAAATGCTACAGACCACTCTCTAGGTTTCACTCCCAAGTTTTCCATACTCTGCTATGGCCCTGTCGAAGTATATCCTTCATCATGTTTTTTTTCTTTTTAAAGTGAAGCCCTCAGGCCACTATCCAGTGACTCCTTTTCATATTACACAGTGTAGATAAAGTCTTTTTGCAGTGTCTTCGTGATTCAAAACAATGTAGATCCCCATTGTTTGACATTTTTCATTTCAAATAATAATGAGAATACAAAATTAACTATACAACACAACTGGGCTAGATAAATGTCAAAGCCGGTCTTTAAGTAAATCCAAAGACCTTCATTTGAATCATTTTGTAACGTATGGCTTCCATCTTGATCATGTTTTTCATCAATTGCATCAATTCCTCTGCTCTTCTGCTATAGATTTACGAAGCTAAAAAATGATAATGAAATTGTCATTCAATAAAGTACAATCCATTTGTATATCACCGTTTCTATGCTTTACTTCCAATCATTTTTCATGATAATATCATACATAAAAACACGATATTTTGTTAATAAATGTGATCTAGAAAATGTCAATAAGAAAGCTAATCTACGTCTTAAATTTAATAAAGTGAGAAGAGCTAAACAACTTACTCTATCACGGTCTCTAATATCTCCATAAGATATTGATCCTGATTGGGACAGCATTGCCTCAATGTAAGAACCCTCTGTGGTTCTAATTCTGTCCAATGCTGCTGAAATTGTTTTTGTTTAGACTTTTGTATTTTTTGTGTTTTTTCAGAATATTTGCTTTTTTTTGATCTTTTTGAATAACACTGGGAATTAAATAACAATGCTTGAAAAGAACTAATTACAATGCAAAATATTCATCTAGCAACCATATTCATATTTCTTAAATGAAATATTTACAATGACAATGATAATGCATATGAAATTCATTTGGAAATTATTGTAAGAACATGCAGCTTAATCACCTGCAATCTCAGTCACCCAATTTGTATTGCAGCCTTCAATAAATATCCACAACTGATGCCAAATGCTAGCAACCTGAAATTGGAGACTCTCACAACTCAAAACAAGCCCCTTACACCCACGTAGACTGTTGTAATTAAACCACAGCCCTCTAGTGAATACCGCTGCCTGAAGGTGAGCCGTGGCTTCCTAAACACAAGATGCAGACCTCTCAAAAGGCTGCAATCTGGAATACAAATGGCTTCTCCCTTTGCAATTATTCCTGAGGTAAAACAATGAATCTCCCACACAAATCTGATCACCAATAAACTCTGTCATGGCCTCTGGTTGAAGCCATTGCTGAGGCACAATTTGTTAAAATTACACAGGAAAGAACATCAACACAAGAAGCCAGCTACACTGGGAAAAACCCTCATAATACAGAGGGAAACAACCCAGCAAAATAGAAACCTTTTATTATATGAAGTAATACAAAACTGATAAGAATTAGACCTCAGCTGCGAGAAGCTCTCTACACAGGTCAACACAGCTGAGGCTCAAATACTCTCACTGCTAAAGAAGAACGAATGCCAATAATCCACCGATCATGAAGAAGAGTAGAATTACACTCAGAACACCTCACAACCGTGCCAACTCAAAAACAACAAACAACAGGAGTCAAGACGCACAGAGAAACCGAGAAGTGCGATCAAAAGAACGATCCCCGAGAGAGATTGAATATACGTTTATCAAAACCACTTCCCCACGAGAACATAGCTGTTCTTCTATGGGAGAGCAAACGTCACCTCCGAATGTGGAGAGTAACTGAAGGTGCGTTGAAAGCCAGAGGGAGAGCGTGGGCTAGTGAGGCAAAAATGAGAACCGATGACAGCTGTGTGGGCCCGTTAAAATGAAGGAGAGCTTCCAATGTGGATGAGATGAGCTTCCAATGTGGATGAAGTTCCAGATTTTCCTAGAAAGCCATTTGTCATTCTGCAGAGAATAATAAACCACACAAAGCAAAAATACTACATTCTACGAAATATAAGAATGAGACATATCATAATTAATAAATCTTAATTAAAATATTTGAGATATTCCATTCATATAAAGCTATAACTTTAACACTCCCTCTTAGCTGTTATGAACCAAAGATACATGTAATCATTTTAACATTTTGAAATCACAGCCAAGAACAGACAATTCTAGAAACACTCAGAAAGATAGATTCATCAACCAAAATCATGGAATCACTCAACATGATAAGACTTGCAAGAATCTCCACTAAGCCTTTTAATCACAGAATCTCTCAACATGATACAGTCATGGAATCTCTCAACATGACTTCCAACTCTCATCACGGAATCTCTCAATGTGATATAGTCATGGAATCTCTCAACATGACGCTCACTCCGAGAGTGAAAGAGTTATCATAGCTGATTCTTACAATCTTATTGACACACAACATTATCAAAGTAGCACAACAAAAATGAGACTTAGTTCCATTTAAGCCTCAAGATTTATCATTCCTAACTTCTCCCTGAAGTAAGAAAATTTTACCTTTGCTAAGGGTTTAGTAAGTATGTCAGCAGTCTGATCATCAGTGCTGATGTTCTTCAACTCCACAGCCTTTCAAAGTACCATATCCCTTAGATAATGAAATTTGATTTCTATATGTTTGGACTTGTCATGAAAGACATAATTTATAGAAATCTTTATGCAGCTCTGATTGTCATAGAAAATGATAGTAGGATCTGCAACTTCTCCAAACAATCCATTGAGGAGTTTTCGAAGCCATACAGCCTCTCTAGCTGCGGAACAAGCTGCCACATATTCAGCTTTAGAAGTACTTTGAGCAACACATTTTTGCTTTCTGCTACACCAGGATATCATAGCTGATCCGAGGCTGAAACAGAAACCCGAGGTGCTTTTTCTGTCCGCAATACTTCCTGCCTAATCAGAGTCAGAAAAACCATCAAGGAGAAGATCATTAGAACATGAGAACTTTAAACTGTACATAAGAGACCTTTTCACATATCTTAGAATATGCTTGGCTGCAATGAGGTGGTACTTCCTTGGGTTGCACATGAACTGACTCAAGTGATTTACAGAAAAGTAGATGTCAGGGTTTGTGTTAACAAGGAACATAAGAGAACCAATCAACTGACTATAAGGAGTGCAATCAGTGAAATCTGAATCGGCTGCAACTTCTTGAAATTTCTTCAGGTTGGCCTCCATACGTGTTACATTGGGTTTGCAATCAACCATTCCAAATCTTTTAAGAATATCCAGAGCATCCTTACCTTGACTTATAATAATTTCATTTGGCCTTTGCCAAATTTCCAACCCAAGGAAGAAATGCATTAATCCAAGATCTTTCATCTCGAATTCGGATGTTAATTCTTGTTTACATTTAATAATCAACTCATCATCACCAGTGAGAAATAGATCATCCACATATAAAACAAGAATCAAAATCAGATCATTAACCTTTTTCATATAGATATTAGGATCAGCTTCATTTTTCTCAAACCCCAAATTCACTAGATATCCATCAATACGATCATACTAAGCTCGGGGAGCTTGTTTAAGACCATACAAAGCCTTTTTAAGCTTGCAAACATGAGAAGCCTTGCTATGAATAATGAAGCCATCTGGCTGATCAACATAGACTTCTTCCTCAATCACACCATTTAGAAAGGCTGTCTTAACATCCATTTGATGTAATTTCCATCTTTTAGCAGCAACAATAGCAATGATGGATCTGATAGAAGTATACCTTGCAATTGGAGCGGAGATCTCATCATAATCTATCCCTTCCTTTTGATTGAATCCTCTAGCTACAAACGTAGCTTTGAATTTGTCAATACTTCCATCAGCAACATGCTTAATCTTGTATAACCATTTGGAAGAGATAATAGATTTATTTTGAGGACGAGGAACGATTTCCCAAACATCATTTTTCAAAATAGATACATATTCTCTCAACATGGCATCTTTCCAAACTTGCTGATTTGAAGCTGTCTCAAAACAAGAGGGTTTAGAGTCAATAATATTACACATAAGAGCAACATAATTATCAAATTTTTGAAATCTTTTGCTTTCATGAAAAGTTCCTTTAGGAGCAGAAAAGTTTTCAGCGTCTTGAATAGTATTCCTTGCCCATAAAGGTCTTTTCTTTGAAGTTGAAAGAGAACTAGGACCAGCTTTTGAAGCAATCTGATGAACAGGGGAAGGAGGGCAAGGAGGAGAATCCTCCCTCTCAGAGAGACAAGGAGAAGGGGGAACAACGGGAGGAAGATCTTGAGAATTAGAAGGCAAATCCAAATCAGAATCAAGAGA
Source organism: Chamaecyparis obtusa (assembly GCA_027943335.1). Taxonomy (NCBI): domain Eukaryota; kingdom Viridiplantae; phylum Streptophyta; class Pinopsida; order Cupressales; family Cupressaceae; genus Chamaecyparis; species Chamaecyparis obtusa. The sequence continues at coordinate 19,508 of BSBK01003397.1, forward strand.
AAGGTCAGCTGAACTTTTACAGGCAATACTTTCATCAAAAGAAACATCTCTACTAAGTTCAATAGATTTTTGACCTGGAATGTAGATCCTATAAGCCTTTGAGGATTCACTGTAACCAACAAAAATACCCTTCTTGCTAGAGGGTTCTAACTTAGATCTTTTCTCCTTGGGCACATGAATATAAACAGGAGAGCCAAAAATTTTAAAATGACTTACATCAGGTTTGGAACTAGAAAAAATTCTTCAGGAGTGGAGAAATTTAGAGCTGAGTGAGGGCTTCTATTCTGAATATAAACAACAGTCTGACAAGCCTCTACCCATAGAAAAATCTGCAATCCTTGATCATGAAGCATGGCTTTAGCAGCCTCAACAATAGCTCTATTTTTCCGTTCAGCAACCCCGTTTTGTTCAGGGTTGTAGGGAACAGAGAACTCCCTCTTAATGCTAGCTTCTGAACAAAAAGATTGGAACTGTCCAGAAGTGAATTCTCCTCCATTGTCAGACCTGAGAGTCTTGATCTTCTTTTTAGAGAGATTTTCAGCCAATGCTTTAAATACTTTAAACTTTGAAAGAACTTCATTTGAATCCTTGGATTTGAGAAAGTAAATCCATGTCTTATGAGAAAAGTTATCAATAAAAGTTACATAATACCAGAAACCACTCAAAGAAGCAGAGGACATGGGTCCACACAAGTCAGAATGAATTAGTTGTAAAATCTGATTAGATTTCTCTTGCTGGAATGAAAAGAACTTTTAGAAAATTTACCCAAAGCACATCCTTTGCAAATGCCATCATGAGCAAAACTTAATTTGGGAAGCCCTACAACCAGCTTTTCCATAGAAGACAAGGATTTGAAGTTGAGATGACCAAACCTTTTGTGCCAAAGCAAGTTGAGATCAGCAATCAAAATCTTTCCTCCAAGCAACAACGTTTCCATTTGAGAAAGCTACATTGAAGCCTTTATCCTCTAGAGCTGAAATAGAGATGAGATTCCTCTTGATCCCTGGGACAAATAACACATTGCTAAGATGAAGAGAGACTCCAGAGTTTAATATAAAAGAAGTATTACCCGCTCCTTTTACAGAATATGAAGCATCATCACTAATCAAAACTTTCAGATGAGAATCCTTTTCTGTTAAATTTGCAATGTGCTGCTTATATCCCGAGATGTGACGAGATGCACCACTGTCAATCAACCAGGTATTGCAATCAGCAGGGACACAACTTGAAAGAGCTGAAATTAAGAGAAGACCTTCAGACTGATCGAAAGAGATCTTGGGAGGAGAGGATTCTTTAATGTCTGACACAGCAACTTGATGATTGAGTTTCATTGTGCAATTTCTGGCAAAGTGATCAAATTTCTCACATCTGAAGCATTGAGTCTTGGAGATATCTCTTCTTCTTTTAAAATCTGAAGAGGAGGGAGAAACTTTCTTATCATTAGAAACATTTCTTTTCCTTCCCCTCTTGTTAAATGTATGGGTTGCCAGGACTTGATCTTCAGATGAAAAAGATTTACGAGAGTTTCCTCTAGCTTCCAGCTTGCATTCTTCTTGAATGCAATCTGACCTTAATCTGTCGAGACTAGGAACTTTACTCCTACCATTGATACCTTGAATGAATGATTCCGAAGATTGTGGAAGACCATTCATGGCAAGCATTACAAGCTCCTTTTCATTCACTTATTCTCCAATAGCATTTAGCTGATTCATTAAATCAGTATTCCTCAAGAAGAAAGAAACGATAGATTCACCTTTACTCATTTTGATGTGAATGAGTTGCATGCGAAGAGCCAAAGCTCTGCTAGTATTATTTATCTCAAACATGCTATGAAGAGACTTAAACATCTCATTAGCCGACTGTAGTTTAGAGATGGTAGGGACAAGATGATCTTTCATGGAATCAACAATGATCCTCTTTGCCAAAACATTTTTCTTCTTCTATAAAGATAATTTTGTTTCATCCTCTGGAGCTGAGTTATCAGAATTCACACAATTAAGAAGATCATTTTCTTCAAGAATCAGTAAGATTCTAGACTTCTAGGAAATGAAATTTGAAGCTCCTTCTAGACGATCTTCAACCTTCAACCCGAGGACCATGATGAATAGAGGAGAAGAAGAAAAATGAAGCTGAGAAGATGGTTCTAAAAATGAGTAATCATGCACCTAGCTTTGATACCATGTTAAAATTACATAGGAAAGAACATCAACACAAGAAGCTAGCTACCCTGGGAAAAACCCTCATAATACAGAGGGAAACAACCCAGCAAAATAGAAACCTTTTATTATATGAAGTAATACAAAACTGATAAGAATTAGACCTCAGCTGCGAGAAGCTCTCTACATAGGTCAACACAACTGAGGCTCAAATACTCTCACTGCTAAAGAAGAACGAATGCCAATAATCCGCCGATCATGAAGAAGAGTAGAATTACACTTAGAACACCTCACAACTATGCCAACTCAAAAACAACAAACAACAGGAGTCAAGATGCACATAAAAACCGAGAAGTGCGATCAAAAGAACGATCCCCGAGAGAGATTGAATATACGTTTATCAAAACCGCTTCCCCACGAGAACATACCTGTTCTTCTATGGGAGAGCAAACATCACCTCCGAATGTGGAGAGTAACCAAAGGTCCGTTGAAAGCCAGCGGGAGAGCGTGGGCTAGTGAGGCAAAAATGAGAACCGACGACAGCTGTGCGGGCCCGTTAAAATGAAGGAGAGCTTCCAACGTGGATGAGATGAGCTTTCAACGTGGATGAAGTTCCAGATTTTCCTAGAAAGCCATTTGTCATTCTGCAAAGAATAATAAACCACGCAAAGCAAAAATACTACATTCTATGAAATATAAGAATGAGACATATCATAATTAATAAATCTTAATTAAAATATTTGAGATATTCCATTCATATAAAGCTATAACTTTAACACAATTCACTGGTCATTAGCAACCAATTCAAAGTGCTGAAACTTAGAGAATTACCAATTCTCCAGTCTCTTGATTTCTGAAACCGTTGGCTCCATAATTAACACACAAATCACCAAATTCTCAAATGCATAATGGATGGATCAATTTTCTCATTTGAAGGCATTTATAATTCTCCATAGCAAATTTACTTGGAAGCTTCAAGCTTACACTCCACATAACTTAAAAACACGACTTTGCTTTTGATGTTTGAAATATAATATTCAATTATATATCCCTCCAAGACTTAGGTGCCATACTACACTTTATTAAATAAACATCTAATGAACTTAGCACTTAATAATAAGCTCACTTAATTATTAATTAAGCATGACTTAATTAATAATCATTAATAAAATCAAAAGCTTATTAACTCCTCTAGATGAACAACTCACAATGTAGATACCCACTGCCCGTGTTTGATACCTAAGTGCCCTGTCGAAAATAGCAATTGGCTAAAATTGACTTACTATAAATAAGTCTCAGAATGAAAGCTCTGAGGATGTCACCACAACTCCATACTGCTACCAAATTGTTTAGGTGCCCTGGTAAAGATAGTAACCTTGATGTCCCCAAAATAGACACTTACTATAAATAGTAAGTGTGCCAATTTGACTCAAACAAAAAGCAATCCTGAACATCCTTGACCTCTGACTCTACCAACTAAGACCCTCTATCTCTCTGATTAGCCTATGAGGGTCACTGATAGGCTAATCCTCACTACAACCCAAGGTGAGCTAAAATGGGGACATTACAGTCCACCCTCCCTGAAATTGCTTGTCCCCAAGCAATCTTTTATCTGATAGCTCACCATATTCCACTTGCAAGGAACTCTCACCACCATTGGGATCCTATGGATAAAAATGTGTAATGTCCTTGTCATCACCAACTAACTCTTGTAATGATAACATCATCCATATAATCAACAGAGTCTGCCAAATTGGACTCAACGCAACGTTTGGTAATGTTGAAGCAGGAACATCACATGGAAGCATCTCTACTGGCAAGACTAGATTTGCCCCCTTTGTTTGCACAAAATAAGCTATCATACCAATCATCCAGCTCATGCGTTGTCAAACTGTGCACCCAGAAGACATCCTATACATGTGGATCAAATGTGAAAGCTATATGCACTTTTTGCCATGTACACTTTTGAAGATTCCTTCGTAAGGTCTGTCTGGAACCCTAATGCATTGATGGGATCCCAAACATCATCATCGCTCACATGGAAGCATCTCTACTGGCAAACTAGATTCGTCACCTTTGTTTGCACAAAATAAGCTATCATACCAATCATCCAGCTCATGCGCTGTCAAACTGTGCACCTAGAAGACATCTTGTACATGTGGATCAAATGTGAAAACTATATGCACTCCTGGCCATGTACACTTCTGAAGATTTCTCTGTAAGGTCTGTTTGGAACCCTAATGCAGTGATGGGATCCCAAACATCGTCATCGCTTGTTACAAGAGGGGACCAACATCGAACTCAAATAGTGGATTGTCATAGGACAATGCAGCACCCATATCAAATAGGGGATTGTTCACGAAGTGAACTGCACTTGTGTGCTGATTAGAACAATGTATCTTTGAACTATTGGAGACATGATGTATGATATGCTCCTTCTGGATCATATCACGTCCCTGTATGATCCTACTCTCCTCTCTACAGAGAGACAGTGCGCGAGCTCCCCTCTGTGATTCCCCTCAACACTTATCTCTTGCTTTGGTACTCAAACCTCATCTCCATCGAGTGCAGGCTGAGGGTAAATTCCTCAATATCTTGTAACCACAACATACCCAGCACAATATCCATCTCCCCCAGGTTGACTACATAAAAATCAGACTGTAACTCGTAGTCATCAAAAGAAAGTGAGAGATGACGTATGCGTCTAGTACAAGCAAGGGTATAGCCATTTGCGTCAAACTATGCACCCGAAAGACATCCTGTACATGTGGATCAAATGTGAAAGCTGTATGCGCTCCTGGCCATGTACACTACTGAAGATTCCTTCGTAAGGTTTGTTTAGAATCCTGATGCATTGATGGGATCCCAAACATCGTCATCACTCGTCACAAGAGGGGGACCAACATCAAACTCAAATAGCGGATTGTCATAAGACAATGCAATACCCATATCAAACGAGGGATTGTTCACAAAGTGAACTGCACCCGTATGTAGATCAAAACAATGTATGTTTGAACTGCTAGAGACATGATGTATGACATGCTCCTCTTGGATCATATCATGTCCCTGTATGATCCTACTCTCCTCTCTACAGAGAGACATAGTGCGCAAACTCTCCTCTGTGATTCCCCTCAACACATATCTCTTGCCTCGGTATTCAAACCTCATCTCCATCGAGTGTAGGCTGAGGGTAAATTCTTTAATATCCTATAACCACTGCATCCCCAACACAATATCCATCTCCCCTAGGTTGACTACATTAAAATCAGAATGTAACTCGTAGTCATCAAAAGAAAGCGGGAGATGACGTATGTGTCTAGTACAGGCAAGGGTATAGCCATCTACTACCCTAACTTGGAAACCAAAAATTCCTCCACCTGAAGACCACACCTGCTAACAAACCCCTCACTAATGAAATTATGTGTAGCCTCAGTATCTAGCATGGCAATGCAATGCTGTCCATCCACCAATCCTTGGATCCTGAAAGCTGATAGAAGTGGTACTGTGGTGGATAGTATTATTGGTGATAGTTAAGCATTAGGACCAAACTCTAAAGAGACTTTCCGAGCCTCATAACCATTTGAATCAGCTGGCTGATGTGAAGTTTCAGCCTCATCATCATCATAATATACCCACATTGAACGACTTGCCTTACTCCTAGGCCTCAAAGGGCAAGAGTGATCTTTGTCATAAGGCTGTTTACACCAATAACAAAGTTGTCTCCTCAAATCCTCACAAGTTGCGTCATCCGGTTTCATAATTGATTTCTTTTTTTCATCAACAACTAGTGGGTGAACGTCATCTGAAGGTAAGGTGGTGGGTTTAGGCTGCGCTTGCCTCTTAGGAGCTGAAAGCTCCATGCTTCTGGCCTTTTTAATGGCCCTATGTAGAAAAGGCTGGTCAATTGCCTTGAGCCAACCTCTCAGTGGCTCCTATAGTCCCTCTGTAAATAGCATGATCAGGTGTTTATTTGTCACATCGGGAACCATGACAGAGAGTCTCCGAAAGTCATCAATGAAGGACTCCAAACTGTCCACTTGTCTAAGCTGAGTAAGGTCCTGGAAATATGATTTTGGATCCTTCTGATCAAATTGCTCTTTCAGCCTGTCAGCAAATTCCTGATATGAGGTAATAAGATTATGATGCAAGGTGAACATCTTGTGATGCCAACACTTGTGGGCTGCCCCATCTAGATGCAAAGCTACAAATTTTATATCCTCCACCTCTCTCATACGCCTAAGTGTTAGGAATGTATCAACCTTACTGATCTAAGCTCGAGCTGCGACCTTCCCATTGCCATCGAACATAGGAAGAGTGAGCTTACTAGTGGCATGCTTCATTAGATCAACGTTCTGATTTCTTGGTCTTCTCTCTTGCCTGGGTCTGCTATGCTCTCTCCTTTGAGTCATATATCTGTCAAAGGGCAGGTGATTCCTAACTCTATCAGGCAATGCCTCCCACTCATCATGGATAGCCATCATATCATCAACAAAATCTCCAACTTCCTCCTCCCCTACATTCCCTACCTCAGACTCGTTCCTCAAGAATGTGGGTCGTGTAGGCCTGTCATATGTACCTGCAGGAGCTGCTCTAGCCTGAGGAGTCCCAACTGTGCTTCCACGCTCATCCCTGTCCTGGTTATGTCCTCTAGACATTTGCTGAATGGCGGTAGTGAGCTGTTGTAAAACCTGTGTAACCTGTTGTTGGCCTGTTGCCAACCCCTTGAACAACTCTCTCGCTTCTCTCTCATCATCATTGTTTCCAACATTCCTAGGTGGACTTCGACCTCTCCTGTCACCCAGATTATCCACTGGTGGTTCCTATACCAGTTCAATTTGTGGCTCTTATCTTTCCCTGCGAGAATAATATCTGTTCGGATCATACCTCTGAGGCTGCATGTAATACCCAACCCTGCATGATGGCAGGAAACTGCTTTGATACCACTGTAAGAACCCTCTGTGGTTCTAACTCTGTCCAACGCTACTGAAATTGTTTTTGTTTGGAATTTTGTATTTTTTGTGTTTTTTCAAAATATTTGCTTTTTTTTGATCTTTTTGAATAATACTGGGAATTAAATAACAATGCTTGAAAATAACTAATTACATTGCAAAATATTCACTAGCAACCATATTCATATTTCTCAAATGAAATATTTACAATGACAATGATAATGCATATGATATTCATTTGGAAATTGTTGTAAGAACCTGTAGCTTAATCGCATGCAATCTCAGTTACCCAATTTGTTTTGCAGCCATCAATAAATATCCACAATTGATGCCAAATGCTAGCAACCTGAAATTGGAGGCTCTCACAACTTAAAACGAGCCCCTTACGCCCACTTAGACCCTTGTAATTAAACCACAGCCCTCTAGTGAATGCTGCTGCCTGAAGGTGAGCCGCGGCTTCCTAAACACAAGACACAAACCTCTCAAAAAGCTGCGTTCTACAATACAAATGGCTTCTCCCTTTGCAAGTTTTCCCGAGGTAAAACAATGAATCTCCCACACAAATCCGATCACCAATAAACTTTGTCATGGCCTTTGGTTGAAGCTATCACTGAGGCACAATTCACTGGTCATTAGCAACCAAGTCAAAGTGCTGAAACTCAAAGAATTAACAATTCTCGAGGCTCTTCAATTCTGAAACCCTTGGCTCTATACTTAACACTCAAATCACCAAATTCTCAAATGCATAATGGATAGATCGATTTTCTCGTTTGAAGGCATTTATAATTCTCCATAGCAAATCAAGCTGGAAGCTTCAAGCTTACACTCCACATAACTTAAAAACATGACTTTGCTTTTGTTTGTATTTGCTTTTGATGTTTGAAATATAATATTCAATTATATTTCCCTCCAAGAGGTGCCATAATACACTTTATTAAATAAACATTTACTGAACTTAGCACTTAATAATAAGCTCACTTAATTATTAATTAAGCATGACTTAATTAATAATAATTAATAAAATCAAAAGCTTATTAACTCCTCCAGATGAACAACTCATAATGCAGATACTCATTGCCCGTGTCTGACGCCTAAGTGCCCTGTTGAAGATAATTACTGGCTAAAATTGACTTACTATAAATAGTATCAGAATGAAAGCTCTGAGGATGTCACCACGACTCCATACTGCTACCAAACTGTTTAGGTGCCCTGTTAAAAATAGTAACCCTTACTTCCCTAAAATAAACACTTACTAAAAATTGTAAGTGTGCCAATCTGACTTAGACGAAGAGCAATCCTGAACATCCCTGACCTCTGGAGTGGGAACTGACCTTTGACTCTGCCAACTGAGACCCTCTATCCCTCTGATTAGCCTACGAGGGTCACTGATAGGTTAATCCTCACTGAAACCCAAGGTGAGCTAAAATGGGGACATTACAAACTCTTGGTGACCAAGTGTACATTTGAAAGGAAGAACTGTGTTCAAATTTTGTTGCTTAATCTAGTCTCCCTTTGGAGAAAGAGGCAATGGAATGATTACTGCATGAAAAATTAGAAGTCAATAGAAGAGCTGGCAGCATACAATCAGCTTCAAGACAACAAAAGACTGTTACAAGCCCAACTTTTTGTGACTTTCTCGACAAAGACAGTACCTACTTTGATATTCAAAATTTTAAAAACTTCATAATTATAATTAACTGTGTCAGATAATCAGCAACAATTTAATTCCAGATTCCAGGCTCAAGGTTTATGTACTCTCTGTCAGAGGACAGGTCATAGTTGGTGCTTTGTATCTAACAATTTGAATCCCACCAAAGACACTTGTGTTGGAAAATTCCGACATAAAAATACAGGGGATGCTAAATATCTTAAAACATTATTAGTTTATTATGGTTTTCTTCCATTTTTCTACTCCATCTATCATGGCCTAGAAAAAGAGGATATTCAGGAAAGCAATTAATTTTCTTTTAAAAATTTGACATGCCCATTCTTATTGAGAGAAAGAACTAATAACACAATATAATATTTTTAGATATTGGAGTGATGATTAGAGTTTGAGAGATGTAACTGACAATAAATGAATGTGACATTTCTTCAAGATTTTAAATACGAATAATAGCTAACATTATAACACACCACTAAAACACTACAGTGACTTTATTACAAAATATAAGCCTTATTTTCTAACACTAAGCCTCAATGATTGTGTTATATGTGAAATAGGTCTCAACAATCTATTCAAAAATAAAAAGAAAATAATTAAAACCAAACATTGAAGAAGGATTATAATACAAAATCAAATAATGATTTAATTAACTAAATTTAGAAAGTAATTTTTTGAAGAACTAAAGTAAAACTAAAATATAATTTTTTATAGTAGTTCACTTACCTTTAATAGCTTCAATTTTGAAAATAATCTAAATATGCCTTGTGACGTGGTAGTTGGTGATGAACATTTGATCTTGTCGACCTCTGGATACAAGTCTTTGATCTAATCAATCCTTTTTCGAGTCTTTTGTAGCATAAGATTTTGAGAGTGGATTGCACAAGGTGTCCTAAAGATGTGTGAATAGCATACCTCAACTAACAATCCAGCAACTGTACAATTGTAAATGTCGCTTCTGGATTTGATTGTGTAAATTTTTTTTGAGTTCTTTACGTTTCCATTTTGACTTGAACATCACTACAAGGTTTCGTGTTCTCAATTGTTTTGATATTAGCATCAAATTGACCATCTTTCACCTTTCCATGGATCCCAAAAACATTGCTCCTTTATGGGACACTATTATGATATTGATCAAGGGCTGACTTTTAACATCTTTCCATCCATTAGAAACAATGGAGGGTCTTGTCTGGGCTCATGAATTTCTTATTGGCTTCGATAGATCTACATGCGTGACTTCTTTGTCCAGCAAGGTGCCAAACAACTTCTCATTACTTGGGCTTTTGTACCCTTTTGGACTATAAGTCAAAGGTTTGTCGAATTTCAGCCATGAAGTTCGAAATTCAGTGAACTTTAAACCACAGCCAAAAAATCTTTAAAAGTTGCCTTATATTTGGTACTGGTAAAGAGCATAGTCTTTCTTTAAAAAAATATTTTTTCAAGGCTTATTTTATTACGATAATAGATAGTTTCTAATTTTATCTCTCTCTTTCGTCTATTTCTAATTGTCACTCTTTTTGTAATGTTTCCATAATCTCCTTTTGTTTATTATGGAAACTTTCTCTTTCACTCTACAAGAATGTTTCTATTTCCTCTCTCCTGTTCATTATAGAAACATTCTCTTGTATCTTGTATATATAGATCATTCATGATCATTGTTTAATTGCACATTCATTATTTTACCACAGTATGGTATCAAAGCAAATTTCTGGCCTCTTCGATCTTTAATTTCTTTTTTGAAATTATTAGTTCAAGATTTTCGAAACTTTTTTGCTCTGAGTGTGTTCAAAATTTGCATTTGTTTTTCCTCACCCACTCGTCTAGGGTTTCTGCGTTTTCGACTAGGGTTTTGACTCTTCAGTTCAAGTCGGATTTTTTTTTGATTGCAGATTCCTTGTGGGTTTTTCGATTGTGGTCCGTTTTTTTTGGGTGCCTCGATTTTTGTGCCTCAATTTTCGAGCCAACGAATCCAGAATCTGATAGCATATTCCTTTTGGGCCCATTTGGGTGCTGGAATTAGACTGGATATTCCAGAATTAGATTTCCGGATAATGTCAATTCCATGTCCATCCAAAAAATTGGAATTGGAATTTCGAAATTCCAATTTTGCCCCCAAAATGGACATTTCATCTTCCACTCAAATAGGTGGAATTGGAATTTCGAATTCCATTTCCAATTTTTATAAAACCAAATTTAATATTTCGTGGGATCCGTGACTATAAGGATGTATATTATATTGCTATAAGGATGTATATATATACATGTGTATATGTATATACACTCGTGTGTATTATATATACACGTGTGTATATGTGTATATACACACATGCATGTGTATATATATATATGTGTGTATGTGTGTATATATATTATATACACACATGTATGTGTGTATATATACACACACGTGTGTATATATAAACACACGTGTATATAATACACACGTGTGTGTCTATGTATATGTGTGTGTATACACACACATGTACACATGTGTGTATATATACACATGTGTGTATGTGTATAGATACACATGTGTGCATTTGTATATATACACACATGTATGTGTGTATATATACAGACATATACACACCATATTTAAAGAAATTAAAATAAAGAATTAAAATTCCTTATGCATCTTCTTAGTCATCTTCCGGGTGAACCAAACAGGTCAACCCATATTCCAGAAATCATTTTCAGGATTTGTATCTTCCAAAATTGCAGCATCTTCCAGAATTGACTGGAATGGGCATTTGGTATTCCAGCACCCAAACAGGCCCTCTGGGTTTTTGCAGATCTCCACTGGGTTAATCTTGCTTTTTTTTTCTGTGTGCATCGTTTTCTGTGCCTCAATTTTCGAGCCACTGGACTCAGAATCTGACAGTAGATTCTATCTGGGTTTTTTGAGCTCTTCACTGGGTGTCTCTTTGAATTCTGTGGGTCTTCCATTAATCTGCCTTGAAGTTCGTGCCCTTTTTTTTAATGATTTTTCACGTTTTTTCTTTGAAATACGTGCTATGGCATCTCTCACCAGTCTTATGCTAGAAGGCAGTTAGCATTTCAACGGAAAGAATTATGACACCTGGAAGCAGCGCTTGTTGACGATTTTTGAGTATCGTCGCCTTGAGGCACTTGTTGACTATTTTCGAGTACTGTCGCCTTGAGGCGCTTGTTGACGATTTTCGAGTACTGTCGCCTTGAGGCACTTGTTCAGGGTACTGAGACTCGTCCTATCACAGCCGATGTGATTCAAGACAGGTTTGATGAATGTAATCGTGAAGCGGTTATGCTCATTAAGCTTTCAGTTATTGATGATCAACTGCCTCAAATCTCGTCTGGCAAGACAGCTGGAGAGATCTGGACAATATTGAAGGATCTCCATGAAACATCAGATAAAAGCAGAGCCTTCTTTCTGCAGACCTCTCTGATCAACCCGAGGCTGCCTTTTAAGCTTTCCGAGGACATGCAAATTTCTGTTTTTTTGAAGATAGATTGACCATTAAGGGAGGGTATTACGATAATAGATAGTTTCTAATTTTATCTCTCTCTTTCGTCTATTTCTAATGGTCACTCTTTTTGTAATGTTTCCATAATCTCCTTTTGTTTGTTATGGAAACTTTCTCTTTCACTCTACAAGAATGTTTCTATTTCCTCTCTCCTGTTCATTATAGAAACATTCTCTTGTATCTTGTATATATAGATCATTCATGATCATTTTTTAATAGCACATTCATTATTTTACCACAATATATTTAGGTTGACCAGCATGAATAATTTATCCACAAATGTTTTTAAGGGCTTTTCAATGTCACTTGGCATGAATGTGTACATCCAGAATCGAGAATCCATCTTTAGTTGTTTCTACTCGATTAGGCTAAGTTTTTATTGGGAGTTAATCACCTACCTTCCATGAGCATATCCACCACTGTGTCATGCCCCGCCTTAGAGAAGATATCAAGAACTAAGAAAATTGCCTTTTTATAAGACTTCACAATTTTCTGTAGGAAGTAACATACTAAGCCAAAGATTATAAGACAAGACAGCAATCATGCATCAATTAACTAAGGATAACAATGAACAGTGATGATTATCTAAGGGACAGCAATTAAAATGCAGCAATATATTATAAGCTGCAATCTATTAGGAGCAATGATTGGCATAAAAGAAACAACATTCAAATTATGCTAAGCAGCGATTAGTCAATAAATAAGGCAGTGGTGGGTTTCGGTTGTGAAGAGGCATGGTTATGAAAGGTTTTGACCATCATTTAAGGACAAACTTCCAAAAGTTGTACCTCATCAAAGAGACATGGAGATATAATGATAGAAGACTTTGATCGAAGAAAGGCATCAAACCAATCAGCATAAGCACTCATCTAAATAGCAGCGATCAGCATCCAAGGAAGCAAATAATATCAAATCAAGTCCGTCTAAATTGCAACAGCAGACTGAAAATATATAACCTACAATAACTCTATATTCTACAAGTTTAGTGGTATGAAATAGTAGAATCAATAATTGTTGTGTGATAATGTGAAATGCATATTCTAAATCAATAATCTATCTATAACCTGGCAAGCAATCATGTGGAGAACAGAAGGAAATGCATGAATGGGGAGCAGATACAAGATCAGCATCTAAGTAGACCACCCCATGATGGATGTCCAATGTGCCTGCCACTCAGGGCCAAGGGGGTATAAGTCCGCTCTTGGGCTTAGATAGGAGATTTGTAGGCACCCTATTGCATTTTCTTTTCCAATCTCTTCAAAGGTTAATTGTTGGAGAAATTGCAATCATAAGAGGATGAATAAGGAGACATGAATAGGGAGGGCAGAGATGAGCATCCCACTAGGTAGACCATCCAATGATGGATGTCCAGTGTGCTTGCCACTTGCGACCAAGGGGGTATAAAGTCAGCTCTTGGGCTTAGTGTGAGGATTGCTTTGGGCCAACTTATCGTGCTTCTTCATTCAAATCTATTGTGATTGAATACTAAAAATGAATATAAATTTGACACATGATAATGAATTATGATGATTATACATATTTGTACTTATTGTGATTACTAGCCTGAATAGAAATAATTAGATTAAAGAATTATATATACATATGCAATATTGTCTAAATTGCAGGACCTAAATCAGGATTTATATTGTTTAAATCCATTTTAAATGGTAAAAGTCATATCTCCAACTATCTTGCATTTCTTATTTTAATGGGATTTGTGATTTTAGCGCAAGACTTAGGGCAACAACATCTTTGTGGATTTCTAAGTTGTGACTCTTGGTCTTCCAGTTGTTGTTTCTAGTGTGGCTGCTCGTAAGGAGCTCATAAGCTTGTAAGTCTCATGTTGTTGCTCGAATGAGCACAAGGTTTGTAAACGATCTATAATATATATATAAAAAAAAAACTCTCTTTGCTGAACATCATCCGAATTTTATTGTTGTCGAACATGAACTCGAACCTTGAGACAGAGATTTTAGATCATCATTAATTTTTTTCACCATTTCTGGCCAATATGGTAAGCAAACAGCTTTGAAAGCCAACCTTGTTGCATAAATACATCTTGTTATGTGTTGATTGACAATGTTTTAAGTCTCATTTTAAATTGCCATTTCCAAAGGTTCCTCTGGTCTCTTATTTGTAGTGGGTTGTTCTTTAGGAGTGGCTGAAAATAAGTGGCTGTCTATCACAACTGAGATGTCCCTTAAGTAAGATCTGATCTACTCTTCAAAACTGACAAAATTGTCAAGCTGGAATTACTCAGAAAATATGCAAATGCACTTGAATTTATTATTGATTATTGATTTAATTCAAGCTGGAAAATTTATTCATTCACATGATTAGATAACCGAAATAGGCGTTCACGTCACAGTAATATATAAAAAAAAAATGTGGATATCAATATAAATTGTCTACCTGATTAACTAAGGAGCCTATTACTAGATAACAATGCTGTCGTAGTATTGATTAAGACTTAGTGCTGTTGTCTTATTGGTTTTTCTTCATATCTTCGTACTAGAAGGTGATCAGACCTGGGGTGATGAATATAACTGTTGCCATGCCCTATCCCTGATGCAATCTGCTGAGATCTGGCACTTATACCTTCGCTAGCTGGATGACTGAGTTAGGGCTGAGTTGATCTGATGTAGATGCCTCTAACTAAGGTTCATCCTGATTCTCATTGGCTGCCACATGATGCCCCCTTGTTTTGCATTAGACTCGGGCACAGATTAGAGTATGAAACCTTCATCTATTACCCCTTTGAAATGAAGCTGTAAGTGATTTGATTCTACCAGACACAAGGTGTATGAAGAACCTTCAATTACTGTTCCACAAATTGCGGGTTTTTGTGACCTAAATTTGCTGCCCGCCTAACCTTTTATGATGTCTCCAACCTGATGATGTTCAGCAAATGGGGAGATCATACAATTTTATTCACTGCTGTTTGCCTTGTCTTGAGAATAAACAACTTCCAGAATTAAGCCCAATTTGCTCTTCTTGAAATGGAGTTGGCAAGAAGCCCAAGGGAGGGTTTTTGTCCTACTGCATTGCTACAAGCTAGGTTTTCCGTCCCAGAATGTAGCTTCACTAAAAAGCTCTACTAAAACAATGACCAAATTCTATGCACCATGATAAATCCTTAATCTTCATTTGTACCTGTTGTTTAGGATGCATGGGGTCCTAAAATTGGGCCACGGAATTCTGAAAATTGGAATTTAAATTTATTTAATTTTATTATTTTGTTCTATGTTTAATCATTATATTATTTATATAGAGTTAGTATTGAAAAACACTTTTATTAAATTAATAATAATACTAAATCTTGTGGGCGAGAGGGGACATGACAACAACTTTGGGATTTGATGGGGTCATAAGGGGCTTCATTCCCTAGGATCTACTCTTTGATGATTTGCTCTACATCTTGGAAGTTCATCTGGTTACTCTCTCATTAATATATGGTGACACATACTCCAATGGCAAAGGTAAACCATTCTTTCTAGGGAAAACTTTGATGTCTAGTCTAAGAATTCCACAAATTAGCTTTCTCCTGATTATATGACCTTGAATACCAAACATCACACCTTTTGCAAATCCAAATATAACCTCTGCCACCTAGAGCCAACTGTAACATATCAAAATTCTTCCAAAGAGGAGAACTCAAATACGTTTTGAATGTAAATTGACCTGTGGAGCTAGAACTCACTGACATTGTAATTTCTACATCAAGAAATTTTAAAAATTGATATATAAAACATGACTTTTAAAATTCAAGCATACCGATATATTTGTAGAAAAATAAAATAAAAAGCAAGGCAAGAGAGTTTGTACATGTTTGCAAAACAAAAATACAGTAACAAAAACTTTCTTTGAAAAATATTCTTCTATGATCATCTTGGAAACAAATAGACACTTGCTAATGCATAGGAATAACAATGCAATCATCATGGAACCTTCAATGGTCAACCTTTGATGCCTTTTGTTGAATGACAAGCAAGAATGAAAATTCTACCTTTTGGAATTGTATTTGCCTTTGCAGTGAAAGAGCTTAAAGGAGTTTGTTTTGGTGTTTGAAATGCTTCAGATGGCACCTTTAGGGTGACCAAGTCAAAGTAAAAGGGGGGAAATTTAAAAGAAGCAAAAAATTTAAATAGCATCAGAATTCTGATGGGTTTGCTCTAGGTTTGGTTGGATGCACATGAACCCCCCAGGTTTGCTCAGGTTTGTCCTAAATGAACACAACTCCCCAAACACATGCCTTGTCAGAATCTGCAAGGGAACTAGACTAGACTGCAAATTAGGGTTGAACCAAAACTTGGATCTGGTTGGTCCTTCGGTAAATTTGGTAACATAGAACAAGACCAATAATGGTGTTGGCTCTATCATCTATGCTTTGCCAATCCAGTAATTTATTTGCTTCTGTAGGTGGTTTCTCATTTTCATTTACTATTACCCACAATTTTTTGTTGATTAGTTACATTTGGATCTTTACTTTCCAGGTATGGATGTCAAAAGCAGAATTTCTATTCCAAAACATTATTATCAAGTATGGGTTTGGCTTATTAATAACAATGAATAGGTTGGACCATTGGATAGGCAGTAAATGAAGAAAAAATCTTGCAAAGTCGTGTTCAACTATGCAACATGTTTGACAATATATAGGGAAATTATCACCTTGCAACTTTTCTGATGTGCAAAAGACAGATTTGCTTCTACATTCATCATGTTGTAATGCTTTCTAAAAGCAAACCAATCAAATAGAGATGGTAGTTTTCCTTGTGCAGAAAATGTTGAAGGTATCTAGTTTTGGTCCTGTTAAAGTGTAAACAAGAGGAAGATCTCATCACTGGATGATTTTCTACAGATGTTTTTCCATGAATATGAAGGATGTAGTGACTACCATTGCTCCAATATTTTAGCTTTTTTGCATGTTTGACATTATAGAGTGCACAAAGGGGATGTATATGGAAGCTATGTTCAAAAGAGGGAGACACATCATCAAATAACGTTTAATGAATATTCTAAAATAAACAATGCAACCATGGATATAGTGTGTGGGATTTTAGCATCGCAAGATAGACCATGCCCCAGTGCCCTCTTCATTAGTGGTATCTGTGTTAAAAACCAAATGCTTTTATACGAGATCAAAGCAAAATGAAGCGGTAATGAAAGTTTGGAATACTTTGTGAACAATTGTTATGTTTGTGAAGATATTATATAGATACGGGTTGAGATTGGAACTAGCTGAGATCAAAAGGTCACCTTGCATATCAGGACCATGCATATAACAGGATAATAATTGATCTCGCAAACTTTTTGGAGCAACTCATAGTTAGTGCTCTACTGCTTTGCTATCTGGCTATTCATGAGGTTCAGCAGGTTAATTTGTTTATTCAAAACCAATCTTGAATTTTTTATCTTCAAGTTAAAAATCTTGCATATTTATAATTTTTTTTATAAGTTTCTATTCTTAATTTTTAAATATACTATTTCCATTCACTTTGCAAGTGGCTACTTCATTGTCCTACAAGCAGTGAAACAAAATTTTCTACCCACTCTCAAGGTTCAAGATGCGATGAGTTGCCTTCTTTCTGTGCAATAAGCAGAATTCTTTACTGGATCTATTGAGACGTGGGACTACGTTGAGATAAAGGTGACAATGACGTGCCTTTGGAGGTGTTGTAAAGCAGCCCTAGTCATTATTTCTTACAATTTTGATGATATTTTAGGGGCTTTTATGATTCTTAAAACTGCTTTTAGAAAGTTGGATGACTTCAATCTGTTCCAAATGATAGTTTAAATATAACAATTATTGCATATGAACATAAAAAACTCAAACATGTCTTACCCGCTGTTTGAGTCCTTAATATTGATTCGATATAATTTCTCATTTCATTTCCTATTTCCCATATATAGAAACATAGTTTACATTTTTCAAAGTTTCATGATTTGTTTTAACACCTCTCAAGTTAAAGCTAAAGAGAAATGTTTTCGATTAAATAAGCAACCAAACAAGGGGGCTGACCCTTACAACAACACAGCCAGAAGGCTGTCAAGCAGTCAATAACACATCAAAGGTGTTGGCCATAGTTCAAAATATCATTATCGACAACTTATCGCCAAGGGCAAAAAAAAAATATCGGCAAAATATTGGAGATAAATCACTAACTTATTGGCAAAATATCAGAAACTTAAAATATTGCTTAAATTGAATTAGAAATGCATTTTTTTTGCAAAATTCAATGAGGAGATGAATCTAATGAGTCAGTAAATGAGTAAACAAAACAAACAAGCTGAGTTTAGATATATTTAAATGTAAATAGGGTACAACATGGCATCCTCATGTGGAATGCTGATGGCTGGTAGCCATAGTCTGATAGTCTGAACTCTGAAGCAAACTAAAAATAGCAAAATGATCTACATCTTCCTCTTCCCCTTCCCAACAGCTCCGAGAAGACAAATGACAAGAGTTTAGATAATGACTTGTACTGCACAAACTCAAAGTTGTAGTGTACTTTAAAAATAAAATGGGTGTCTGTGGGCAACACCCCAGCAGTGTCCCCAGTGGGGTCGAGGGGCAGCTCCCCTCACGGGGTCCGGGGGCAGCGCCCTAGGCGTGCTCCCTGTCGCAGTACAGGGCGGGGTCGAGGGGCAGCGCCCCTGCTGCCAAGACCAAATTAGGCCTTGAGAACCACACAAAACTCTATGGTGCACAGTGCACACAATTTTCTTAATTTTTTAAGATGCTCTAGATCCCTGCAAATCACCTTTCTTTTCCTTGAAAGTTGAAACCCTTTTTCCTCCCCCAAACAACACTTGGCCAGTCCAAAAAGTGAAATGAGTTTCTTTTGGGCCGGCAGTCCCTATTAGCGGACTGCGGTCGATATTTTGGCAACTTATTGCTGAAATATTAGCGATAAGTTTGGTTTTTCTCTGCAATAAAATGGCAAAATGTTGGCGATATTTTCCTGTGATAAAGTTACGTATATTATTGCTGGCTCTAACTTATCGCGATAAGTTGTCTTATCGGCGATATTTTGATCTATGGTGTTGGCAGTAACAAATCAGGCCACAAGAGGCACACTGTCAGCAACGTAACAAGAGGGTTACTAGGAGAACAATAGGCCATGACCGGCCACTTACAATGAAGGTGCCAAAAGAAGCTGCTAACAACACACTGCTAGCAACCCACCGAGTGTGGCACATTGGATAACAAAGTGGCATCGCAATCATCTTGTGACAAAAAATAACATCTCCCCAACTAAAAAACCCTTCCCCCCCATCAAAACTCCTTTCCACCTCAATATAAAAGGAGCCCACCTCTATAGTAGTAGGACAGGAAGAGACCAGCCAGAAGGAGAGAACACCACAATCCCTATCCACACCCAAACAGCCACAGAAAGGCGAAGCCCACAAAAATTTACAAATCTTCATATTCACCATGCATGTCTCCACCTCCATAGAAAACGCTTCCACCTCTATAGGAATTGTGAAAGAGGAAGAAGCAAACAAAATGTGACAAGCCCTCGTGAAAGCCAATATAACAGCTCCAAAACTAGCTGCAAACTTTAACCAAAAACCACCGATTAGAGCGAGCCCTTGAAAACTTTCAACAATTGACTGGCCACAAGAAAACAAGACCACTGTCCATACCGAAAAAAGTGGACAGTCCCAACAAAAAGACAGAAGGAGAAACAAAAAGGTCAGCAACTTCCACCACAACTCAGTTTAAAACCATCACTCTCCATACTGGCATCTAGAGAGATAAACATCAGTCCACTAAAACCTCCTTCATGGGAAGTAACTTCAATTGGTATGGTCCCAACCTGTATCTTCACCATACAACACAACTGAGGCATAGCCAACCGCACCCAAGACGAAAAGGCAAGCCTCCATTGCTCTAGGATCCCAAAGCTAGGAACCACCTCCATAAACCACAACCACCATGAGTTTGGGGAAGGAAGGGAACCAAACCCCAAACTCCTGCCACACCACGTAACCATCCTTCTCATGACCTCGTCAATCCCATCTATAAGCAATGGGGTAAAAAAACCGCAGCCACAAGGTCCACCATTCCAGAAACCTCTTCAACTCTCCAAATTACTAAAGAGTCATTACATCTCTGTTCACACCATAGCAGAAAGGAGCCACTCAGAAAGGGGGCAACCCATATCCACACAACAATAACAGAGTCACATATAGAGAACACCAAAGCCCAAATCAAGGTAGGCCTTAAACCAATCCCTCACAAGAGGGGCACCAGCAACCAGATCCTTCAAAAACAGAGAACAACTCCTGCTGCTAGCATGGACAAGCCAAATATGCCCGTGCATAGAGAACAAAATAGCATAATCAGCCAATGCAACACCAGCCACCAAAACTGTCCCCTCCAGAGACCAACATGGGAAGTCCTCATCCAAGAAAGTCTGGTGATGGCAGAGAGCATGTGGACTGGTGAAAGTCTCCACAGGAACGATCAAAACACAGGCATGACCACCGGAAAGAACAGCGCCAAACCCAGGCACTGTCACATCATTTACTGACAAGAACAGGGCATCGACCAAATGTGTGACACCCATAATCCAGGGAGCACAAAACACTTTATTCACCACGAACAGCAGGTTCACCCACACCCTGACGTAGCCCCTGCACGAGTGGAGACAGTCCTGAATCATGGCAAGAAGAAGCTGTACACCCCAACAGGGGTTCTGCAACATAGAAGTTCTCCAAACAGGAAAACCAACATTCCTCACGAGCCAAGACAAAATGGCCACACAACGTCTCCTGGTCCGATCAAAGGGGAAAGGAAACACCCTCACCATGATGTAGCAGGCCCAGAACACTGGCGAAACTGACACAACCTCCAAATTTCTGAAAATAAAATTCACTGGGAATGCTGATGTAAGGGGCGACAACACTCCAACAGGGGATATGACCCATTGCATTCACAGTAAGCAACAGGCAGAAGCCTGCAAAGCACAGTTGAGAAACAAAACGAACGAAACCACAGGGGCCAAAAGAACCCCAAACACACACACTCCACCAGCATCCACAACCAGGGGCATAGCAGGGATAGAACAGACCACCAAAGCACTGACCATCCAAGAGCTGCCTGGATCATCGTCTTCTTCAGCACCCTGTCCTCCTGCAAGCTCAGAAATGTTAGCCACCTAAAGTTATGGGGAATAAATATTTAGTTTGTACAACACTTCTTCATCTGTGCATATGGGATATGTATCTCTGCTTGTGGCTTATATCATTGGAAGCATGCACATTGGTATTCACTCAAAATTCCAGCTTGCATTCTATGCCATGCCACTCAATTTGTTATTTTGTACCAAATAGCAAAACAATTCATTACAATATAAAACATGTTATGGTCTTTCTAGGGGCTGCAATGATCTAGTTTACACATATGCTGATGATTGGCATTTGTTGTTAACATTCCTCATGCTGGACTTAATTGTTTAAAACATGTTTGGTTCAGTTAGCATAGACTGATGTTAAATTTTAAAATTATTCAATCCATCTACATGTGATGGGAGCAGCATATTTACCTCAATCAGTCAAAATGCTATTTTTGTACTTTACGCAATATATTTTGTTATACAGCATTGTTGGCAGTATTTTTTACCCCAGAAGCAACCATACATTTTCAAATGAAACAAAAATGCTATTTCTCATGTGATATGCAAACATTCCATTAATAGATAATTGAGTAAAGCATACAAGTCTGCTACAAAGAGACAAAAATTACAGCTTTCCGAAGGCCTGGAGTAGAACTCCCACATTCAGTTTTTCCCTTTTTATAGCCCAGATTATAAAAGGAATCCAAGGAAAAATAGTTACAACATGTCTCTTAGAGTATGTTGAAGACTGTTCTTTCCTTTCCCATATACTCCCAATTTCGAGAGGCCACTAATGATGGTCTTACAAAATTTACATATGAGGATTAGAAACATTTAACCATTAATTTTTTAAGATCGCATAACTTGTTTGAATATTTTTTAGTTTTATGTTTTTGGTAAGTGATAGGCAATTACTCTTTTACTAAATTCAAATTCTCTTAAAATATTAAAGCAGGATGGTCTTAGGACCTTACTCCCCCAGTAGTTGGCATTTTTGTCACATGATTCAAGCATTTTATTGAAAATTCTGATCTGGTTTGTTTTCATGTTATTATATCCAGTGGTCGATATGGATTTGTTGTAGCTATAACAGGAGTTGAGAACATTGGAAAGGGGCTTATCCGTGAGGGAACTGGATTTGTAACATTTCCAGTTAAATACCAATGTGTAATTTTCAGACCTTTCAAAGGGGAGATTTTAGAAGCCGTGGTCACCATGGTGAATAAGGTAGGTTCAGATCCTCTTTCATGAATCAATCCTTTAATATATGATATAAATGAATTGCATATGCTGTTATAATATGAATGAGGTAGATCAATGAGACATTGTCATATATTTCTAGCCTCTAGGGAAGCATTTGCCAAAAAGAGGTATCAGGCATAAATTAAATCATTGTATATCAATTAATCTCAACTCAATAGATCTGAAGCTGAACATTGCATGCTGGCCAATCCAGATCAGATGTAGCATCAAATCTATAATTCTTCAAAATCTTAAATTAAAATAAAGAATATTGCAAAAATTGAAAGAAAATAGTAAGACAAATGTGCTGAACCTGCATGCATTCTGTGGAAAGAGTGAAAAAGTAAATTGATTACTGTGGAAAAAAATTGAAAAAAATGAAGCAATCATGGTTCCTCCATTTAGAATTTAGAACTTGTAAAAACCTGAACTAAATGCACGGGAAAAAACACAAACCCGGAAATATTTCAGCAACAAATGATTTTATTTTCTTGAATTTTTATTCAAAGACGCACATAGCATTGAACTTCACTAGATTGATAGAACTTACTGGGCTTAACCAGTATGCAAATCTGATGCCTCACCGATCCTAATGATTTTTTTCATGATCCTGCTGACACTATATAACAAACTACTCCTTTGAGAGTTTCCATCGCCAAGGTAATCAGATTGATACGCTTTTAGGTTTCCATGTTTAAGTGCCAAAGCTGCTGAAAGGAGCATCACATTCTAAGAAATGAATTGAGTTTTATGTTTCTAATTTTCAAAGTGTTCTCTTGCCTTCCTAGCACTTCATATACTCCCTGTTTCCTGCAATCCATAATCATATGCAATCTCTCAAACATTGGCAGCTAGCTGGCAAGTCCATCCCTAAATCAAAGGGGATAATGGGTCCAGACTGAAAGGCTTGATTACTTCTTACTGAAAGACTCAAATCCAAATCCGTCCTACAAGAATTCAGTCGATACATGACTCAACAACTGGTTATGTATAGTCCCAAGTATTTCCTTAGGCACTAGTAATGACTTTCCTTCATCATTGAGTGACAGAGGCTTGGCTGAAGGTGTTACCTGCTGTCCCTCTGCCTTTTCAAATGATACATGAAAAATGTTACAGATCTGACTGTAAGTAAGCCACTTCACCAATATGTTGAACAATTTTGTAAGGGCTGTAGAAGTAGGGCATGAGTTTTTGAGCCCCATTTTTATTTAAATAATGTAATGTTTCTTTAATGGTCATCTTAGTTAGTTTAGGTAGTTTCTATTTCCAACTTTTGTTTACGTTGGTTTCATTTAAAAACATTGTAGTGTAATTGCCTATATAATGTAACTCCGTTTTCATTATTGAATATACAATTACCATTACAGGTATCAAAGCAGGTCGATGGGGTTTTATAAAGTTTGGCGAATTTTTTAATTATTCATGCCTTTGTTCTTGGAATTTTTTTCCATTTTTTGTTTATCAATTTTTTTATGAAAAAACTGTTGGAGCAATTTCAAGAGTTTCTTTCTGCAATTTCTGAAGGTCAGTTTTTGAAGAAATCGTGTCATTTTTTTGAGAGCAGCGTCATTGTCTCTGCAACTGTACAAGGAGTCTTTGTTAGCGCCGGATTTGTGTTTTCTTTTGGCGCATGACGACACCCTATACCTTCTGCTGCCACGCCAAAAGTTTTTTTAAATCCGCGTGGAAGTTTCTCACGATTCTTCATACATTTGTGTTTAACTGTGACCTGGTTTGGCTTCAATTTTTTTGTATCCTGTGAACCTGCGTTTTCTTGTGTGAAGGAGTTTTGTTGCTTGCTTTTGGTTTCTTCTCCCACATCCTTGCTTGTGATAGATCTTAGACTCTCTTCAGCTTCGTTTATTTCTGATATTTTGGAGGGCATTTGGGATTGATTGTGGGGGCTGTGTTTTTTTTTCATTTTTTCTTTCCCCTAGGGTTTGTGCGATTTGAAGTTGTGGTGCTGTTTTTTGTGTGTTGGACTTGGGATCTTTGTGGCATGTAGTTTAATTTCTTAAAGCTCGCACAATTGTTTGGTCAGGGGTTGTATTTGACTTTTTTACATATTCACCAGCTGTGAAGGATTTGCTGCAGTGTATATCCCTGCGATTTGGAAGCCTTGGCTGTGTGCCCTTGCCTCAGTTAGGGTTTCAATTTTTGCAAGATTTTTGAGAAAAAATGTGGGTTTTATTATTGACTGATTTTTTATATAAAAATTAGAGGTTTCTTGTTCTACTTAGCTCCTCGGAATAAGGGTTTTACTGTTTTTCCTTAAAAATGAAGTTTTGTATTCTGAGCGTGAGGACATGAAGGGTTTTGTGATTTTTTCCTAAGTTACTGATTCGGGTGCGGATTTGGATGCGGATGCGGGATGCGGGTGCGGGATGCATGAATTTTTTTTTTAGGGGATGCGGATGCGTTTGGATACGTGTGTATATATATATATATATTTAAAATATATATATATATATATATATATATATATATATATATATATGATATATCAATATGCAAAGAAGTGCAAGAATTATACAAAACTAAATCATTTGATAGTATGAATTTCAAAATTAGAATAATGATACTTCACCAATCAGCATTTATCAAGATTCAAGATATTTCATACTAGTTCAACAACTTCAACTTAAAATTTCATAGACACAAATATTCAAATTGAAACTTGCTAGTATCGTTCAATGTTTATCAATCAAGGATTCAAGAGTCAAGACACAAGATGCACTAATCAGATTGAGAATCATAAGGATTCTCAAAAAAATCCATATTCTCATCATCTCCAACTGCTGCAAGTTCAAGATCATTTGAACCAAGAACGGTTCCACTTGTGCTAGATGCACCATGTGTCATGGTATCATCACCATCATCTGTGATTGCCATGAGATAAGCGTTGCATCCAAGTTTGCACACTCAGGGGTTACATCCCAAAGCTTGGTTGACCCTTCCTTGTATTCATTTTGGTTACGTGACAAAAGATGCAAGTTGGTATGAATGTAAACCAAGTCCTCAGCTTTCTTTGAGCCCAACCGGTTGCGCTTCACTGAATGGATATAGGAGTATGTACTCCAATTCTGTTTAGCAGTAGAAGAACTTGCGACCTGGATAGTGTTCACAAAATTAAACATACAAATGAAAAACAATTTAAAGAATGTTAAACACTAAATTGTAGAATACAAGTGGTAAACAAAAAACAAAAAAAACTTACTTGTGATAGGATCTTGATTGCAAGAGGTTGTAGATGCTTGTATGGTTGACCATACATGTACCACCAAGTGATAGCTCCCATTTTATATTGGTCCTTTATTGCAAATGGAGACATTTTTACACCCGAAGCAAATAAGCCAAATTCTAGCCTCACTGTGTCATGCATTTTTTCATCTGGGAAGAGTCTTGCAAAAGTTTTGTAGCACCCATTGGCAACTTCTTCATCCGCATATGGTGCAACTCTATCTGGCATAGAAAGTACTTTCTCACTATAGTACCTCGGAGATAAGGCATATGCGAGTAGGTGCAATGGGGTAGTCATCTTCTCCCAACGATGATGAATGATTGCCTCCACCTTATTGCATAAGGCTTCACATTCTGTGGGGTCATTCTCATGTTGTTGTATGGAAACTTTTACCTTCTCAACCATGGTGTCCATGCCATCATACACATCCTCCAAGCAAGGTGTATTTGTATTGGCAAAGCGGAGCATGGTCATGATAGGGTCGGTGAAATCCAATACAAATTGCACACGAGCCCACCAACTGTCATCCAAGACCAAAGCCTTGACCTTTTGGGCTCTTTCTGAATTCGAAGCCTTCTATATACCCCACTAGTTAGAAATAACCATTTGGCTTAATACCACTTGCACTTTGACAAGTCGTCTCATAACAACAGTATGAGATGCAAAACGGGTCTCAGCAACCTAAGCAAGTTAACAATATGTCAAAGTTATATACAATTTGATAATTGAACATGAACATAAAATTTATTAAAATTAAATAAATAAATGAAATTTACTAATTTAGTAATTACAATTTGAGTTTACCTTTAGCAGCTCCAATTTGGAGAATGATCTAAATATGGATTGTGACATGTGGTGGTTCGTCACAAACATTTGCATCTCCTCCCCATCTTGGTAAATTTGCTTCACCCAATCAATTTGAGTGCCAATTTGTTGCATGATCAAGTTTAGGGAGTGTACTGTGCATGGTGTCCAAAAAATATGGTCATACCGACCCTATATCAAAGCACCTGCACCCCTACAATTTTTGGCATTGTCTGTAACCACATGTACCACATTCCCACTCCCCACCATCTCTATGGCCTCAATGAGAATTCTAGAAATGAATTGTGAATCCTTCACCTGCCCTTCACAATCAACAACTCTCAAAAACATTGACCCTTTGGGGGACATTGCAATCACATTAATCAATGGTCGATTTCTTGTATCTTTCCATCCATCAGACACAATAGTTATACCAGAAGTTTTCCAAGCAGGTTTAATTGGTTGTAGAGTTCTCTCTATACAAGTCCTCTCTTTTTGCAATAGAGTGGTACGCACCTTTTCATACTCGAGACTTACATAATCAGCTGGAGCTCTAAGTATGGCTTGCACCATTTCCTTCCAATATGGTGATCTTACCAAGTTGAAAGGAAGACCATTGGCATAGAGGCAACGTGCAATGGCTTCATCAACAAGCTCTCTTGCCTCCATTTTAAATGCGCTGTCCAAAGGGCCTCTTTTGCGGGTGGTAACCTCTACTTCTTCCTCTTCCTCTCCTGGTATAGGTACTTGCAAGAATGGATGTTTGGAGGATACAACTGGTTCAGTGGGTAATTGCATTTTGTTCTTTCCCAATGGAGGTTGATAAAAACGTTTTTTTGATCTTTTCACCAAATTATCAGCCTCTTCTTGTTCTCTTACAAATGCAGCTATTTGTGCATTAGACATCCCCTTCCCAGTTGTGCCTTTGCACATTGCAAATCCTTTACCAGCAGGGCCCATAAAATGAAGTTTGACTTGGGAATATGAGCTATTGAATGCTTTTCCTTTGTTACTTTGACAATAATTACACTTCCAAAGATACGAGCCACCTCCTGAAACCTGTGATACTCTTGTCGTATGTCTCCATAAAGGAGATCCAACATCAATATTAAAATTATTGGTTCCTTGCCCTCCAACTGAACTTTGACTACCAGTAGTGGCCATTCTTGCACAATACAGTCTAGTTTCTTGCTATAATAAGAAAATAAATAAATTTAATTTAGAAAAAAAACTACGAACATCAAGCATACAAGTGCAAAAAAATGATACAAATAGATAGCTAAACTTGTTT
Source organism: Chamaecyparis obtusa (assembly GCA_027943335.1). Lineage (NCBI taxonomy): Eukaryota > Viridiplantae > Streptophyta > Pinopsida > Cupressales > Cupressaceae > Chamaecyparis > Chamaecyparis obtusa. Next base: position 47,479 of record BSBK01003397.1, read on the forward strand.
GTTTATTTCTTTAAAAAAAAAAATTGAAAAAAACTTCAAAAATTTCTTCACAAACTTGAATTTTTTAAAAAATCATCAAAATCTAAAAGAAATTCATTAAACAACTTGAGAATGGGACCAAATGCTTACCTGGAATGTTTAAAAATGCTTTGTGGAAGCCCTCCCTTGCTCTACGATCGTTCCTCTTCGAAAATAACTAGCTTGCCTTCAAAATCCAAAAAATGGAGAGCAAATGAGAAAATATCTAAGTTGCCGGTTCGGATTCCGGTTCGAGATTCGGATTAGAAATTCGTCCAAAATTTTTTTGGGCTGGGTTCGATTCATTTTGGGTTCGTCCGTACTATATATATATGCAGCAACAAATAAGGTCTTACACCGCTATGCTAATATTAAAGCAACATAGCAAAACACACTACCACATGTATTACGTTTTAGTAAAATAATTCTATTCTATTCTATAATTCTATTCTATGAAAATAAAATTCAATTAATATAAATATTTTAAAGTACTATATTAAATATTAGAACTTAAATATAATTATTAAAAGTAAAATAATTCTATTCTATAATATTTTGAAATTCAAAATATTAAAATATTATGTTAAATATATAACAATTTTAAAAGATAAATTAGATATTTTAAATGATTAATTTTCAATATGAAAAATATATTGTCACATTTAAAAACTTAATTTGTTAAATATATAATAAAGACAAAAGCCATATGGTAAAACTAAACCTAAGGACAAAAGCCATATATATCAAAAAAAAAGAAAAAGACGAGTTATTTTCGGAGGGCTCGCACGGGCATTTGAAAATGTTTATATTATCATTGGACAAAAGCCATATATATGTCGCGATTCCAGACATACGGCACAAAAGCGCCTTCAAAATGCATTTTCGGAAATTCCCCTCTCTTGCAGCGTCAAACGGCAGAGAATATATTGTTTTGGGCTCACACGGGCATTTGAAAAGTCTCCCAAAGTCGCTGGAAATTCGCAGTGTTGGTTCTGGGCTCGCACGAGCATTTGAAAAGTCTCCCTAAGTCACTGGAAATTCGCACAGGGTCCTTCTCAGCGAATATCGAGCGAATTACCCAGTTTGATGCCGAATTTCAAGAGAATGTGCACCGTATCCGACTTTGGATCGAACCGACTTTCGAATTTGGCCTCTAGCATGCGAATGTGGTAACTTAGGAAAATATCCAATCTACAAACAAAATGGGATAAAGCATGGTTGAATGGCCCCTTTTAGGGCCGTTTTAGGGTTTAGGGCAAAAAAAGAAGTTAAAACAAGCTTATTTGCACATGTCTTAATTTATTTTAAGTGAAAATTGCTTTAATTTTTGGTTTTTCCCTGCAAGCTCCTGCGGATGCTCCCGAATGCATCCAAATGCCCTGTGAGTGCCACCCAAATGCCACCACAGGCGTCCAGATGCGGGTGGATGCCTGTGACAGGCATCCATCTGCATCCGGGCGCCTGTGGTGGCATCCGGGTGGCACCCACAGGGTATTCGCACCAGGATCGGCACCCGCTCGCATCCGCTCCTGCATCCGACAGGCATCCACCCGCATCCGGGTGCCTGTGGTGGCATCCAGGTGGCACCCACAGGGTATCCACACCAGAATCGGCACCCGCTCGCATCTGCTCCCGCATCCGAGCTTCAGTAGGACGCATCGATATCTTAGATTTTTTCCACTAAAAATCATGGTGGGTTGCATCCAGATTTTCACTATCATGCATTTTCATTTTTTACATGATTTTTTCATACAAATCGTGGGTTCTGTCTATGCTGGAGGGTTTTCTGATTTTTCCACAAAAAATCATGACTGATGTTTCAATGTTTTTGGTTTTTTCAATTTTCTCCTTAAAATTGTTTTTTGGGTTTTTTTTGATTTTCTCCTTATAAATCACTTTTGGGTTTTCTGTTTTTTTTTTCCAAAAAATCATGACTAGTGTTGCTGGTCTTAGGGTTTTTTGTTTTTTTCCACAAAAAAATCATTGGAGGGTTCTATTGGGTTTCTCCACTCAAATTGTGGTTCCTTGTTATTTGTTTTGGGTTGTAGTGCTCATTGGCAAAAGTTTTTGGCGATTTTTTGAACAAAATTGTAGCTGTTTTCTAAAGCAGTTTAGGTTTGGTGACTTTTTTCTCAAATTTGTGGTTTCAGTTTCGTAGGCTGATTTCAATGTCTCTAGCTATAGAAAGGGACAATTTCATTTCCCAATATTAGGTCGGAAGGATTTTGGTTATCTTGGTCATTTCCAGAAGTTTTGCAGCATCAGGGAGGGTCTTAGCAAGACTCATGTCGCAGAGTGTAATATGAATTCATTACTAGAAGGGGACAACCTTCGATCCATTAGTGACCAAAAGTGTTGTAGTTTGTCTTCTATAGGGTTGTTACAATGATGACCATTAAGGAAGGTTATTAAAATAATTTAATGTTTCTTTAATGGTCGTCTTAGATAGTTTAGGTAGTTTCTATTGCCAACTTTTGTTTATGTTTGTTTTGTTTAGAAAACATCGTAATGTAATTGCCTAGATAATATAACTCCGTTTTCATTATTGAAGATACAATTACCGTTATAATTATTTATAAAACTGATTGCTTATAGGGCTACAACCAAAAGGAAAACATGTTCCTTGCCTCAAAATGCCTCTTTATGGCATGCCTATCAACATAAGTCTTTTGTTGATTTTGTGTTTTTAAATATGCTTGTGTAGACCTCCCAAACCTACCTACTCTTCTCAATGAAGTCTCTTGCTTTTGGTGCCCATGTCTTTAGAATCGTCAACTTTGTGAAAGTTGGTGAATAATGTTTTAAAGGAGACATCCTAATTGACATCCTAGTATGTAGCAATACACTTGTAGGCACAGCCATTGCACCGTGGTTGTATAAAACTCTTCAAGTACTGCTTGAGACAAGCTTATGAGAAAGTTTATCCAAATGGATTCCCATCGAGGCTGAAGAATGGGGAGGGGCTGAAGCAAACCTGTTGGGTGTGTAGTTTCATGTTTCATCCTTTGACACTCTTCACACTTTTTATACATGCTGTAATATGTCCCTCTTCAAGGTCTTCCATGCATATCTATTATACACTTGTTTGTGAGTATTGAATTAGCTAGAATGTCGGGCAAGTGGAGAATCGTGAAGGGTTGCAATAACTTTCAGCTCCAGCTTTATTATGGTACAAAAAGAATCCACTTGTGTACAAATAATGTCATGCTTCACTCGGTACCTCTCATCCTTTTATGAGGCAACAATAATACCCTCAATCAGACGTATAGCACAAGTGTTTTTGGCATAACTAGCAACAATCCCTCTCTCCAATCAAACCCTATCGAAGAAATGGCCATTAGTTTGGGTATTAATTGGCTCACCCATTTTCATAGCCTATTACTGAGGTCACCTGGTGATAAGAAAAATCCAATGTTCCATGGAGTTCCCTAACACGGGGAGGGTGGGACGAGTGAATGGGTTTCAAGGATGGGGGGACCAAGGGCCTAAGTTCTAGGATGGCAGGGGGACAATGGGGGGCTTGCATTGATATACATATAGTACTTGAAAAGCTAGTTATAAAAAGATGTATAAGATTTACAATTCAAATGAAAGTTTGACAAATTATTAAAATAGCAAAATTGAAAATGCTAAACACTAACATTTTAATTACTTGACTACTAAATAAAATGTGACAAATGTCAAACTAGAGATTTCTATTATATAGAAAATATCATAAATATGATTACAATGAGGAGCACAATATCAAAATATGTACGGAATGTCAACATGAAGTGAAGGCAGGTCTCTAATCATCGCCAAACCCCTCATCAGTGGAACTATTAGACTCTTCATTGTCAAGCTCTATCAAAACTAACACCAACCTGCCCTACATGCTAAGTTGTAGCATCCTCATCAATTTGTGTTGGCTCCTTTGGCTCTACATCCCATAGTGCTGCTGGACTCTCTTTGTACACAAATGTCTTGCGGTCAATGAAACACAAAGTACTATGTACAATCACAAACTTATGTGCTCTCCTAAAGGTAAGTTTGTTGCTCTTAAGAGATTGAATGAAGCTATAGGTAGACTTGTTCCTTTCTACAACCAAAGAACTAGAAACCTGAGATAGCAATCAAATAACTAGAGTGGTAGTTAGAGATTTCGGTCCATGGTAGTGTCACCACAAAATTGGGTCCTCTTGTGCCATTGTTGCCATATCCATCTTGGCTGGCATAGAATATCCCCTAAAAGTGGTAAATTTTGTCCACTTAGTGTGAATTGTGCTAGCATGAAAATGATCATTCATCTTCTCAATGCACCTAAAGAACCCTGCCTTCACCTCAACATCCAGTATTAGTGTAACTCTCCTAGGTCTAGTCTTCTACCATGCAAGATTCAATGCATAGGCAGTCATGTGCAAGGGAGTGTTGAGCCTCTCCCATCTCCGTTGAGTGATTGGCTGAATGTGCTCATTGTAGAAAGTTAATGGTAGGTCCTTTTGCATGACAACCCTCATCTGGTCAAGCATAGAATCAATGCACTCATACACCTCTCTAAGGTTAGGTGCATCCACATCTCTATATCTGATGACTTGGAAAACTAGAGCAATGATGGAGACTATATATTTGGCATCACTCCAAAACACATCACTCTTCATTGTTTACTTCAACCTCCCGTCGTAGTCTTGGACTTGGCTTATCGATTCCAATCTAAAGTCATAACCATGACTTGGAGTGACTTTTGCAACTCAAGCATTCTCTCCAAGAGAATGAAATAGGATGCATATTTGGTCTCAACAGGTTTCAAGAATTCCTTCTTAGAGAAGCTCTTGAAGAGTGCATGTGAAGTGTGGCGGTTGCAAATAAACTTCATTACATCTCTAGCATCAGTGATGATTGCTTTGATCCAATCAATCTTTCCTATGTCCTTGAGTGCATTGTTAATGGTTTGCACACAACATGGAGTTCACCAAATATGTCTATAAGTTGCATCAATAAGTTTCCCTTAGCTTTGCACACATGCGCTACATCTATCACTATTTGGACCACATTTTGTGGACCAACCTCCTCAATAGCCTCCTTGAGGATTTGAAATTGAAGATCAACATCTCTGCCATGCTCTATACAATCAACTCCCTTAAGAAAGTATGGGTTCTTTGTACATGTAACCATGATATCTATGATTGGACGATGGCTAATGTTTGTCCACCCATCCATGACTATATTGCATCTAGTCTCCACCCAACATTCCTTCATCTTCTCCATCCACGCATTGATCTCAAAATAGTCCTTATCCAAGGTTGTGGTCCTCAATGTGGTCTCACCCGGTGGCACATATGATGGTCCTCCCCTTTCTACCAACTACATCATCTCCTTATAATAAGGAGTTCGAGCTACATGAAATGGGATACCATTGGCAAAGAACTTGCCAATGGCATTATTTCATCCTTCAGCTGCACATTGAACAAATCAGCTATGGGGTTACTTAGCAACTTTTGTTTTCCCTTACTCTCACTTGCATGGGCAACGACGCTGGAAGAAGAACCTGGCATCACTCCTACTCTTGTCCACAAAGTATGAGTAGAACTCTGTGGCTGGCTTTGCTGAACATCTGTCCTCCTATGAGACAAATTAGTAGGCATATGTGCAGCTGAAGTGTCATCAGGATTACCCCAAAGCTTGTTTATCTCAAGACTATTTTTGATGTTGAATTTGATGATAAAATGAGTGTAACACTGATTCAAAAGCATCAAAGACATGGGTAGAAAGTGTTGTATATATTCAAAATTCCTACAATTGGGCACTACACTCTTCAACAAGTGTGTCTCCTTCCAAAACATGTTTTAGTTATTGCACCCAAGGCTGCTTGATGTTGTTATGGGACAGTCAAAAGAAATTGTTGAATAAGAGTTTTCAAAGGCTAGAAAGTTCATTGTGAGTATTTGGCAAATCCATCTTCAAGTTCAAGAGAAGTTGAAAGAGAATTAGGATAAAGTACACATGAATCAATGATCGGCACCACACCAAGCACAAGTTCAAGGTGGGTGATAAAGTTTAGTTGTACTTGGGAAATGATAGGCTGCAAGGTCAACTGCATAACTTGAAACCTCTTAAGGTATGGACCCTTCGTAATTCTAGAGCAGGTTGGTAAAATGCTTTCCAATTGGTTTATCATTTGCCGCCTTATATTTTGAAGATGTACTTAGTGGTCAATGTTGAGAAGCTTTCTTTGATTGAGCCCTCCATGTTGGATGATGATGAAGAAATAGTTTTACCTTCAATTGATGATGACAGTCCATGTGTTTTGAAGAATTGGAACATGATGCTTTTCTCCAAAAGGATATGAAGTTACATAGGGGTTAATAATATCAGATTTCCACAATCCATTTTTATTATGAAAGCATTTCTGGATTAGATTGTGTATAGTTTTTAGATCAACGTTTCGGATCACACTCTGTGATCCATCATCAGGAACAAAAGAGAGTGCAAGAATTGTAAGAAAAGTAGCAGACTAAGCCTGTTTCAAGAGATAAAAGGGGGAGAGGGGAGGCACACAAAAAACTATGCAAGGGGGAAGGGAGAGGAAATAAAAAATAATAAGAGGCTCCAAAGTAGGCACCAATTATTTTTTATTTCCTCTCTCTTCCCCCTTGCATAGTTTTTTGTGTGCCTCCCCTCTCCCCCTTTTATCTCTTGAAACAGGCTAAGTCTACTACTTTTCTTACAATTCTTGCACTCTCTTTTGTTCCTGATGATGGATCACGGAGTGTGATCCGAAACGTTGATCTAAAAACTACACACAATCTAATCCAGAAACGCTTTCATAATTACATAAGGGTGTTCATAAACATTATTGGTTACATTGAAAGGACAATTTTCAACCAAGTCCACACAGTATCCAATAGAGGATGTTGGGAAGAGTTTTTCTCACCTAGCAAGTCCTTGAGCTTTTGGCGAGGTATTATGGAATCCATGTCATGTTCAAAAGGTTGGTGGTTCATTTGCTGCAGTCAAGAAGCAGCTTTATGAGTACCTTCCCAAATGAGAATGTATTTTGCCAATGTCAGAGTTTGAGGAACTCATATGTCGGCAAAATTCAGTTTTGGGATGATCTGAAGTGTCATGGGGAAGAAGAGTGACATAAGTGCAGGTTTCTAGCCTAAACATTTTTCCAGTTTTGGTGAATTTGTTGCTTTCCACATGCGGCAAACTCATCAAAATTTCAAATACCATGTTGAATATTGCACTAACATGGTGATGTCATCAGAGATTAATGAATACACTCAATGTAGTTATCCTCTTATTGCCCCTAGCAAAATTGGTGAACTTGTCATGGCAAGACAAGGATTAGAATGTGAAGGGTTTTGATGTTTCAGTTTAACTACCCTCATTATGTTGCGTGTTTGGAGACCAGAGAAGTGTGTGGAGGTCTATGGCAATCAATTTTTGGATGTGGTGCAAGAGTTGGTACTCGTTTTTTTTAGACTTTCATGGTTGCAAGTAAATGCCATTGGACAACAAGTTTTGGTGAACTGCAGGCTGTACAAATTCTTAGATGATGTTTGGAGTTTCGTTAGATGTGTAAGAGCCATACTACAAATCTTGACTGATTTGATAGTGGAAATGGGGTGCATATAGCCCTCTTTGCTGGAGAATTCTCCCCAAATTGGGGTTTGTCAAGGGTAATCCTTTATGTTAAGTCATTGTCATGCAGTTTTTTGTGATTTGTTACATATTTATATGCCCGTGTGATGTCTATGATATGTATGTTCAAGTGTATATTGGAAAAACACTAAGAACCATAATTGGGAGGTGCTTGTGAGAAGCAACAAGTAGGATATCCATAATTAATTAGCTGTTTAAGAGAAACTCAGTTTATGGATCTCTAAACATCGTGCAAACCTATTCAAAGTCCCATATGGTTAGACTTGTTTCTAGTCAATTTTGAACCATATTAAGTTTGTTCAAGACTTATGTTGTTATTGGGGCCTTAGGAAACATTGCTTGTTAATATTTTTGAATGACAAAATTCTGCATTATCACAGTGGAGAAAACTGAGCTTCAGTAGTTAAGCCTATTGCTTATTTGGTAATGGCATCATATAGAGTTTTGGGGTAGCTATGAATAGAAAAGGATGGAATAGAAGCTATTCATGTCAATTGTGCCTTCAGGTTCATTTTAAATAAAGGCACAGACATTGTAAAATGTGAGAGAAATTAACTTTTGTTTTATAATTTTTACAGATGGGATTCTTTGCTGAAGCAGGACCTGTCCAGATCTTTGTGTCTAATCATGTGAGTATTTGCTGTGGGTACACTCATTTTTCTTGAACACTGTGACTGGGTTTATAATATAATGATCTGATAACTCATGCAAATTCAATATAAAGATCATATTTCTCCTTTGATAGGTTGGATGACTTTCTTGCTTTTTCCTTTTTAAAATTTCTGCAGATTGGATTAGCAATGGGTTTAAACTAGATGTATATGTGTAAATAAACTAATCATAAATATGAAAGCAGGTCTTAAATTTGAAAATATTAATGTTATTGACTTATTCGAAGCAAGAAAGAAATCAATCCTTTTGACTTGATATGGATTCTTAATAAGGTGTGTACTGTCATTCTAGGTCTTAGAAATATGATTTATCATGTAGCCTTTTGTTGCAGCAAGATTATGACTTGCTCTTGTTATTAACTGTCTTATATCTAGTCTATTTAATTTTGGACTACGTGAGCTACATTTACTGATATGTATCTTGCTATATTGCAGCTGATACCCGATGACATGGAATTCCAATCTGGAGACACTCCTACTTATACGACTTCTGATGGATCTGTATGTGTGCTTGTATTCTTTTGTCAAATTTTTAGTTTTGTTTGGGAGATTTACTCAACCATAACAAGGGAGCTGAAACAATTTGCTTCAAGCTTGCTTGTCTGTCTTCAACATTTAATAAGTTTTGTCCCTGTTAAGACATACCTTCCTGTTTTGAGTAAAACTACAGTATATAAAGTTTTCCTTACAACTTATTTGTACAATCAGTATAAAAAAGATATGTCATGTGTAGTGGGTCATTGTCAAGTGAGGTGCATATTTCTGAATCAATAAAATAGTAAATATCCAAGAGGATGACTATTTGTTGAATACCTTGATAGCTTGATCTGTATCGATAATTTTGACACTTGTTTTCTTCACCAGCCAATTTAGCTATGTTCCATTGAGTTAAGACATACCTTCCTGTTTTGAGTAAAACTGCAGTATATAAAGTTTTTCTTATGACTTACTTGTATGATCAATATTCAAAATAATTGTCATGTCTATTAAGCCATTGTCAAGGGAGGTCCATATTTATGAATCATCAAAATAATAAAAATCCAAGAGGATAATATTTGTTGAATACCTTTATAATTTGATCTGTATTGATAGTTTTCTCTCTTATTTTCTTCCCCAGCTATTTTTAAGTTTTCAGATCGCTGCAAATGTAATTGCACTGCCGTAAAAGTATGTACTTTCCAAATGCACCGATCTCTTGTATATATACATGGTAAAGACAAGAAGAGACATGTCCCTTCATGGGACATGTTTATTCATTAATCTAATTTATTAATTTAACTATATAATCATTATAAGAATAAATAAAAGATTAACTTCCATATATATATATATTAATTCAATTCTCATAAAGGGACATGTCTCTTCTTGTCTTTACCATGTATATATACAAGAGATCGGTGCATTTGGAAAGTACATACTTTTACGGCAGTGCAATTACATTTGCAGCGGTCTGAAAACTTAACAGCTATGATCCATAGAAAACTTTATCTATGTTGATAATTGTACCTCAAAAAGAAACACTGCCATAAACAATAAATTATCATGAAAATGTGCAGAAAGATTTACATAATTTCACTAACAAAATGGAATGAGATAAAAAACACAAAATGTTTGATTCAGTTTCTCTTATGTAGTTTAAGTTTTTTTAAACATATGTAATATTTTCAAAGATTGAATGCATAGGATTATGTGGCATGATTTTTGAGTTCTCTGTTCAATTATTCTTTCAGGTTAAAATTCAGAGAGGAACTGAAGTGCGGCTGAAAATTGTTGGTACACGTGTTGATGCGACAGAAATTGTATGTTAAACAAAAGCCTCACTATTTTCATGTTACCTTTAATTCCCTAGCATTTTATAGCTCTCTGTCTTGAGTGATGTTTTCTTCAAGGGCATTTTATATGATTCTTTTGTGTCTTCATGCAAGCCAACCAGCTTTTAAGTTCCTCCTCAAGTTAAAGTAATTATCTGTTATGCATGTGACAGTTCTGCATTGGAACAATAAAGGATGATTTCTTAGGAGTGATCAGTGATCCAAGCATGGCAGTATAGACATTTGGTGATACATTTGGCAAAAGTTGAATGTTGTGTAAATCATTCTGTCTGTGTCAGTTACTTTGTAAATGCTCTTCTTTGGCAATTTTTGCAGGCAAGGCAAATAATGAATTGTGTATAGTTTTTTTGTACGGATATTTGTACTTGTGAGCATTTGCCTGCTGCATTCTCTGCCATACACTTACACATTTGGAAAATTGTTATTTGGCACTTATTATTTGGCACAAGTCGAATGCATGCAGAAAATCACTTTTCTATTGGAGAAAAATGCCTCTACTGTATAAATGTCTGAGTGTGATTCTAACATTGTGATTGAATGGATAAGAAACTAATTATAATTGCTCTGTTGAATCATAGATCAAAATTGTGCAGCCAGTATTTGATCAAATCTTGATAGCTCAAGGGTCTTCAAATATCATGGATATTAATAATGATGACCCTTGTATAAGGTTTTTGTATTTAGGGCCTTCTTTGGATATTATGGATAATAATGATGGCCCTCATAGAAGGTCCTAAATGCATGGCAGGTATAGAATCCAGAGATGTCAGTTTGAATATCTGCTCTTGGTATATCTGGAATGAGCTGATATTGTTCTGGTCCAAGTACTTCGTATATATCTCATTATTATTATTCAATGTCACAGGGTCTGAGTTTACTAATAATAAAATGACTATTACTTTGACTGGATGATGTGATGGGATCTGTACTTTATCCAAAACAGAATATAATTGAACCCAAAAGTATCATATCTTAGGTATATGGACTCATTTTTCGCACTTAATTGTACAGCGATAAATACTTTAACACTATATTGTTGGTCATGTTATTGTGCTTATTTGTTTCTTTAAAGTAATATTGTTTTCTTTTTAATATAATTTTTTCTTAGCTTGTCAAAAAAACACAAAATTTGGTTCTTCAGTTTTAGTGCATGGACCCTACAACAAAATGGTTGTCTATGCTTTGTTTTCTTGTTGAATTTCCTTATTAAATTAGGGATTAAGAGAAAAAGTTAAAGGATTCCAAAGCTGCATTGGTTATTTTGTGGGCCTCTCCGCTCTCTGTTCTTGCCCCTTACATGTTGTACCGCGATCATGTCCTATTCAAGTAAAACTTTGGAGTAATATGAGCAGAGAGATCAACCCTAGGCCTCAGAATAGCCACTATAATCAACAAACATCATTTGCTGGCATCACATGGGGAATATAAATATTCTGTTGGTGTCAAACAATGGTATTAATGGGGAAACTGATTGATCTTCTGGGCTGGAACAATGATGTTAGTTGGAACTTCGGTTTTCTACTGTCCTCAAGGGTATGGAGGTCCTTATGAAGGATTTAATTGAGCATATAAACAACAAAATGAATTGCTTCAGCCCAATATTTCTTTTCAAATTCCTTTCCTTTTGGTATACTCCTCACCGTGTTTGTAGCTGTCTGATTGTGTCCAGACACTCTTTATTTGAGGCGCATATAGGGATGTGAGTGGGTTATATATTCCCCTCTTTGATGAGACAAACCAACAAACATTTGTGGGATATATTCATTCTATTTTTATTGTTCCCTCGTGGTTTCATTTTCAAGGGCTACCTAAATTAGTTTTAGAACCCAAAAGCACTGAACCAATTTTTTAAGATGTGTGCCTACATTTTCCTACTATAATCATCAATAGAGTTTACTTGTCAATGAATTCCAGATGGAGTTAATTCTCTAAATCTTAGATTCGTAAAGCTCTCAATAGCTTATTCTCTCAGATTTCCATCCCAAAAGTAGTGAACATATTTTTTGTTTTCTAAGGTTTTGGTTGAAAAGGTTTTTAACATTTTTAGAGGCAAAGCATGCTAGTGTAAAAAAGTTAAAATGAAGTGTTGAACTGATGAAATCAATTGGCGTTATGGTATTATGCTTATAGGAGTTCCACGGTTATATTGGGTAGACAACCATGTATTATGCGAGATCAACAACAAATACATCCTCACAAACTGTGTCGGGAATTGATTAAGCACCATAGTTCAGAGGCTTCATCTTTTGATGTGGACTTCCGAAGCATTTCTTTGAAATTAAGCACTAAACGTTGTCATTGTCTTGAAATGTATAAGGTGATCATGCATATTGTGACACTCTTTGTATGCACTTCATTAGTGTGTGTGTTTGTTAACTTGTTAGGATATGTCATGCATTTTTGCGGGTTGAAGTGCAAGACATGTTTGGAAAGGGCATTTTTTGTAGAATTGTAAAAAGCTAGCTCTATTGTAGTCACATTTGAGTGTAGAGGATGTTGTCAACCCAAATGCTGATGCAGGTGCATAATGGTATAATTGACAACATCTATTTGGTTGTTTGTCTAGGGATGGGACACAAGAGACCAATTGTGTTGTTTATGTAACATGGTCCAAAATTTTTTGCTGAAAAATGACTAACAAATTGTCGATTGTAGTCATAATCAATAAATGTTGGTAAGTTGATGTGGATTCAAATCTGAAGAAAGGAAATTATGTTTGGTACAATGCACAAATTCATGATGGCCATTTTAGAGAGCTTGTTCACCACAACTGTCATAGTCATGTTGGCACTTTGTTGTAGGTAGGTCACCTAAGAAATCCTTGCCAAAGGATTGCCAAGGCTGTGTTGGATTTGTGAGGGGTGTAAAGTTTGAGCTTCCCATTTCTAGGTTTGCCAATGTGGCAAGGAATGTAGAACATAAAGTGTTGTTCAATGCTTGCTTTTATGTGAGGCTAAAAGAGCCAATAGAAGTATTGCTAGTATCTTGGTAAGGTCAAGATGTCTAACTATCTTTGGATGATGTGCTTCCAAGTGAATCCTTGATGTGGCATGTTGTTTGAAACTCAAAGATGTCTAATCCTATTGGATATAAAAGAATTTTCTAGCTTGCCCATGTGAAAATGTGATGCATGTCTGTGAACTTTGTGTTTTTTGGGTCTCTTAGTTTGATATTATTATTGTGCAAGTCCACACTATGAGGGGTGCATGAATTGATGGGTGACATAGGTAGTCAATAAACTTATTATATTTTCCCTTCTAGTGCTTTATCGCTAGATGGAATATATATTTCACTTCATGGAATTATTGTAGAAATGTCATTCTACAATCCTTTCTACATTGTGCACAACTTGCACATGGGCAAACCGTGCACCTATACCTTTGCTTTTAGTTAAGCTCCATATGTGTTTGTCATGTGGTCAAACTTTCTCCACATGATTGTAGCAACCAACATGTAGAGATCTAACATTTGGCACAATTGTAGCGACAAGGGGAGCACACAATACACATTACTTGTTAACATACTATGGAAGGTGTAGTTGACAACCAATTATATATACAACTCATTGTACATTTTTAAAACTAGTGTATTGACTAGAATATTTTGCCATGTTATTCAACCTATTTTGATTGTACTACAAAATGCTTTTAGCAAATTAGATGAACATATTCTTCCTACTTGATCATGGGAACTACATTATTACCATCATCACATGTAAATATTGTACATGCACATAAAATTAATGAATAAATAACATATTCTTCACATTGTTTGTATGCTCAAATGTTTCATGGTCCTCTATAAACTTTTGCATAACAAGCATCAAATGGATACAAGTCTATCTCCAAATCATTGTTTCATAACCTAGTTGTTGCCTGTTAGTGTTTTAATTTGTCACTTGACAACACAAAATGAAATAGTATGATTGGATGTTCCCTATTCAAATTATTTGGGGAAGATCCTTGATTTAATTTACCCCTAAAATCTAACTAAATAAATTAGATCACCACTTAGGTACACCATGCAAATTATTTTTTGTGGGTTTTGCATAAAAGAAAAATGCTTGAAATAATTTAGGTCAATTTTTTGATCTAATAAGAGTAATGAGCACAAGATTGAAAATATTTTATGCTACTACGAAATTCTTTAATTATGCAACTAAATAAAATGCTATCCAATGATTAAACTTGAGATCAATGAATCAACACCCATGGTGTGATTGATTTGACAAAAAAATCACTTAAACAATAAGACAAAACACGTAATGAAATTGAAGACAACAATTCTTAAAAGCATGTAAAAGTTACTATTTGTAGTGTTGTAAATTGTATACTTTAGCAATTTCACAATAGTTTTGGACCTACTTTGGCGGATGCGACTAATTATGCTTGTTTATGGCAAGTCTTGAGATAATTTCCATAAAATTGGTTCATTCCTCCATTCATAACCTTTTTTGTGGTTTGTTTTGCCAAGACTAGGGTGTTGGATACCCCTGTCTAGGCAATTTGAGCTTAACTTTCAAAGAATGAAAGTCAAGTTTACAAAGAATGAAAGTCAACTTTAGAAATAGTAGGGTTTTGCCTTGCTTTATTGACCTTCGCTAAAATTTAATTTTCAAAAGGTGTAAGTTGCATAAGAATACAACTCCCTCTCATTTCAAACTCCTTATGAGTAGGTTCAATCAAGTAATTCTTATGCATTCAAGAAGCAAAACGTTCAGACATACAAGTTTCTTACAATAATCATGATCAACTACATTGTGTTTCTCCATGATGAAAGTGTGCACTAACATGTTTTATGACTTCACTCCATCATATTAGGCTTTGTGTGAGATTCCATGCCAAGGGTTTCATACTTGAGGTAATTTCATTTTATTACTAGTTTTGCCTCCATTCTTTGAAGGACACTTTTTTCATCCTCATAGTTGTTGTGGAGGTGGAAACACCATCATCAATTCCATTCACTCTATAACATACACAAAGCTGGAAACAACATAAATATCTAGTTTTACAAAATACCATGAATCTAACATGGAAGTTGAAATATCAGAAACATAATTTTATAAGCAACATCTAAAATACATGGAAAGTAAAGGAGCTATTTTTTTGTATTCAACAACATCAAAGTTACATAATGACAAATAAAACATTTTCATCATACTACATTTAATTACTTCCAATATATAATTCAATTACACTAACTCAATAATTGAAGAGTAGGAATTTACTCACAGTATCATGTGTTTCGTTCAGGCATATAGTGTTCATGAAGAAGTCTTTATGGGGAAAAGATAATACCAGGGCATTTATCCACCCAACCAAGGAATCAAATCTTGATCCACCCTTGGCCACCTCTTACTGAGATGGACCCGACCCTCCGCAAATGAAAAGAATAGATCAAATCTGACAAGTCATCTGGAACTGGTGGAACTCTACATCCTTAGATACTTATACCCTATAGCGACTGCTACCTTGGTATAACACTTGGCTGAGGGAGTCTTCGGGTTACGAAGAAATTGATTAACACCAACTAAATGGTGAAACCTTGGCCAAGGATTTCTCTACTCGACTGAGTAAATGACCAATTTCCCACCCTATCCGACTTGTTTTCACTATGAGATGGTCAATGAAATAATGAACCGGGTTCCTCCCTACTATCTCATTCGTCTGTTTGCTAGGCACTAGTATAGACTCTTGTTTACTTTCATAAAACTTCTGCCATCACGACATTTCTGAGTATAATGCTAATACATAAAGCAAGAAATTAAAGGTTTAATCAAAGTTATTACATGACAAGTAAAAATATAGTGAATAGCTTCCAGCTTATCTTAACTGACAGTAACCTTAAAGCTTTTTACGCCGTAGGCGTTTTCATCTGAGAGGGCTCGAGCAAAATTATACATCTGACGGCTAGAAATCCTGAGAATGACTACCATTGAAGTCATCTCAACCACTCTATTTTTTCCCCTTTACACGTCGATTTTAGATCTTTATTTGCAGAGGATTGACTGTATATGGCGATTTAGATGGCCGAATGCATGTCACTATTTACAAGGAGTGCTTCCAGAGGAGAGACATTTTTTTGAATTGGGGTTTATTCGGTTTATTCAGCTCATGGAATACTTCCACGGGTTGCTTCCAGTTGTATTCGGACATCAGATGCATCGGTACATGTCCTGCGTTGGTGCTTCACTCATACGCAACATGCAAGTTTCGTCTTTGGGTGTTCTTCATCTGCTCCTCTGCCTGATACGCCTGGTCTCATGGGGCTTAATCGTGGTGTGCTTTCTCTGATTTCTCAGCTCGGAATGGCTCGGAAATTCTCCTACTGTATCATCGACCGCGTGAAATCTCCTCGTTCAGCTGGGGTGCTTCTATTTGGGGATTCCCCATTTGCCAAATACTTGCACTACACACCCCTGCTCAGTAATTTTCTTCCCCTGCCTTAATTTCGCAGGGCAACTTACAGTGTCAGAATGGAGGGCATTAAGGTCGGAAACAAGGTTCTACTGATTCCCAAATTGGTGTTTCTGCCCGATCACATAGGCGCTGGGCAGACAATGATCGATTTGAGCACCCAGTTCACGCTACTTCTGGGAGAAGCCTATACTCCTCTCAGAGATGAATTTGTGTAACAGAACAGAGCGCATTTGAAGCCAATGACTGACAATGTGGCCTTCTATGGAGCTCTCAATCTCTGCTACGATCTTCCTGCAAATCCCGCTCGATTTCCCCCTGTTACGCCCGTTACTCTGCTCTTCAATTCTTCTCAAATCACGCTCGATGCCCACAATTTGCTGTTTCGAGTCCCTGAAGGCTGAAAGTAATGGCGCAGCCATTCCCAAATTCCCTCTAATACTAAAATTCTTAAATTCTTTCACCGTTTTTTCCTCTGCCCTTAATCCTTTATTCTTAAAGATAAAGGATTTTGTTCTGTCCTTAATTCTTCTTTGGTATTTATTGTATTGAAGTTCGAAGCACTCTTTGAGCAGATTGGACAAGAAATTACAATGCCAGGCCTAATAATAGGGGTGGGCAGGAGTATTCAGTATTTGATTTTGCATTTGACGAGGCAGATGAGGAGTCATTCCGTTTGGTTGATGGAAAGTCCCTTCCAAAGCCCAAGTTTGGCCCCAGGTGGAGGTTTCAGCAGCAGAGGCAGCTTCCTCAGAGGAAAGATGAAGAAGTTGAGGCCAAGAAGAGGGAAGTGGAGAAGGAGCGGCAGCGCCGAGATCGGTTTTACAATCAGAATAGGAACAATATGCAGCGCAGGGAAGCAACAGCGTTCAAAAGTTCTGTAGACATCCAGCCCGAGTGGACCATGCTTGATCAGATTCCCTTCACGAGTTTCTCCAAATTGACCTACAGTGTTGGTGAGCCAGAGGATTTAGTGCTCTGTGGTGCACTTGAATACTACGATAAGAGTTATGATCGAGTCACGCCAAAGAGTGATAAATGCCTGGAGTGTTTCAAGAACAGGAACTTCTTCAAGTTAACCACTATTGATGATCCTGTAATAAGACGCCTTGTGAGTGAGGACAAGGCCGTTGTTTTTGCCACTGATACAATCCTGGCCACACTAATGTGTGCACATCGGTCAGTGTATTCATGGGATATTGTAGTCCAGAGGGTGGGGAATTATCTGTTTTTTGACAAGAGGGATGGGTCTCAGTTGGATTTGCTGTCTGTAAATGAAACCTCGCAGGAGCCTTTGCCAGAAGCTAAAGATGACATAAATTCTGGTCATTCTCTTAGTGTTGAGGCAGCATATATGAACCAGAACTTTTCACAGCAAGTTCTGGTTAGAGATGGCAATAAGGTGGAGTTTGAAGAACCAAATCCGTTTGCCTCAGAGGGCGAGGAGGTTGCATCTGTTGCTTATCGTTATAGGCGTTGGAAATTGGATGAAGATATATCATTGGTTGCAAGGTGTGAGGTCCACAGTGTTATGGATTTAAGGGGCCAAACACAGTTTCTCACTTTAAATGCCCTTAATGAATTTGATCCCAAGTTTTCTGAAGTTGATTGGCGTCAGAAATTGGAAACTCAACGAGGTGCTGTTTTGGCAACTGAACTCAAGAACAATGGAAATAAGCTTGCAAAATGGACTGTCCAAGCCCTTCTTAGCAGTGCAGATGTTATGAAGCTTGGTTATGTGTCTAGGGTTCACCCTCGGGATCACTTCAATCATGTTATTTTAAGTATTCAGGGGTATAAGCCCAGAGAATTCGCTATGCAAATCAATTTGAACACTTCTAATATGTGGGGTATTGTTAAATCAATTGTCGATCTCTGCCTAAAACTGAACGAAGGAAAGTATGTATTTGTCAAAGATCCTTCAAAGCCACAGTTGCGTATATACGAGGTTCCTAATGATGCATTTGAGAATGACTATGTTGAAGAACCTCTTCCTGAGGAAGAACAGGTGCCTCCTCCAGCAGAGGAAGAAACTGCAGCCAAGCTGGATGAAGAGAAGGATGCTGATGTAGATGTGTAGGAGTGGAAACTGGCATTGGAGATATATTATCTTAGATGTAGTTTTGTAATAGTTGGACTTCTTAAGGTAGAATTTAACTGCTTAGCTATATTATTGGCTAGTGTGCACTTATTTTAAGTGCATTGAGATGGAAAAGTGCAAGCCTAAGTGTGATAAACCTTTAATTTGAGGCTTAACTTATGCAATCAATGTCATTGGAAGCTTCTATATGTAGTTGAAAGTATTGATCTGCGATATAAATTCTATTTCAAATGTTCTCGTCATTGTTGGAAAACTCAGACCTGCAACAAGTGAGCTAATCCGCAGAAGTATTTAACATAAAAATAATATAAATTTGTAAAAATATTTTTCAAAAACATGCATATTACTGAATTTAAGAAACATGTGACTTTTTTCTTTTAATAATAAAGAAAACAATTTTCACATGTCAACCTCAAATTTCAATATAAACTAGTCTACAATTAAATGTGTGTCCTAGAATTAAATGATATAATTAATAGCTATGGTGTTTTTTTAAGAAGTAAGAACCTCTTACATTAATAATCTTTATTACCAAAATGTCTTCCTTCAACAAATTTTCAGATGATATGGAATTACTTTAAAATGTTATAATGCAGCCCCTCTTCAAATAATCTTTATTATTAATGAAATGCATCTCCTCTAAAAGAGGTAATAATAATTTGATATTAATGTGTCTTCTATAGGTTACACTGTCAATAAATGGGACACTTCATTTTGGGAAAAAATAAATTGAAGATGTTGATTTGCTGTCTTAATCTCAGAGAAAGAAGTATGTGCTTCCCATGTTAATTCATCAATTTGTCTGAAAAATTAAAAGAGCACCAATTCAATATGAAAAATCGAAGGTAAATTAAACTTGGTTGTAGTTATTTGCATGAAATTGGTTCTCTTAAATCTCTTAGCAAGAATCAAATTCAGAGATAACTTTTTTTTGGATTTACAATGGCTATCTTGATTGTAGACTAGGTTTACCTCTTCCATTTTAGTCTTGCTTCCAGCAAGCTGTATAGTAGAAAAGATTAGCCTAAGGGACAGAGCAGATCTTTAGAGGGTTAAGGTGAATCAATTGAGATTCCCACGTGTTTGCTGCATCATATCTCAATTCTCAACAGAAAATCCACTTTCATTAAATTTTAAAACAACCAAATAGTGTTTACTTGTTCCATTGCATCATCAATTTTAGGAATTCAATATCTCAACAGACGAATCCTCTGTTTCTGAATGACATGACTGAACTTTATTTGCTGTTCTATTTCAATAGCTATTTTGCAAAATTTGCTTGCGCACAGATAAATCCACCTTTTTTCTCTTTCAAATGTATCCATCTATACATTTGCCATTCTCCCACAAATGGAGCTCCTTACTGAACTGTATGGTGTTTTCTTGTTCCATTGTTATAATCGTTTCAAAATTCAGCATCTCAACAGACAGATACCCATTTTGTTTCCTTATTCTATAATGGAATACTGTCCAAATTACACAACTCCTTCAGTTGCCCTTGATGAAATGTTGGAGCTCCAAAATAGTAGCTTTGAATTGAACAGAACAGTATTTCCTTGATCTATTGTTGTACCCATCTGCATCTCAATAGATAAATCTCTTTTTTCCTGTTTTAAAATATCTGAATTGAATAATTTGCAGTCCACTCAAAACTAGACCTCTATGCTAAACCAAATTGTGCTCCCTACAAGACCCCTCGAATTTGATATAATTAATTATGGAAGTGAAGGAGATAATTAATGAATAATATATAATAATTAACATTTTAATAAAATTACATAAAGGAGATATTTAATTAAAGAAAGAACAATTGTACATTAAAAAAATTAATCTATACATATAAAGACTATTAAATTAAATTATACAAATAAATATTTGAATTCTCATATAAAAAAATAAAATAAATATAATAATACAAAATATGTTTAGAAATATTGTTAAGTTTAATAGTTAAAGGAGTTTTTTATTAAGTAACCATCATAAACATTTTAAAAGACTTATATTCATATCTTCCAATCCTACACCAATACTTACTTTTCATTTTTTCAATTGATTTTATTTTATTTTATATTTAAACATAAGTTGGAAATCTCTTTTAATATTTTATGTCTTTTTTCAAATAATAATTAAAAATTAGTTTAATTTGTAAATTTATGGTAAGAGTAAGCACCAACTCTATTTTAATATTTTTAATTACCAACTCTGCAGAGATCACAATTAACAACTAAAATTTGCATGGTCCTCCAATACATTACTGCTAGGTACAATGCCCTGAAGCTCTTCTCCAAGTAAATGATCTTCTACAAGCTTCTACAGAATTATAAAACATCACAGAAGGACTATAACTATCTGGCCTAATAATAATAATATCATCTCTATTCTTGAAATTAGGAATGCAAACTGAATTTTTCCCAATCTATTCTCCTAGTGTTCCACCTGTCCATTGCATGCAAAAAAGACTTGTTGTTTGGCAAACACATGTAACAACATTCAAAGACATGTAGGGAAAGAGATTATATGTTTGTTCGACTAAGTATAAGGGGGAATTTAAATTGAAAAATTGTTTCTTGTTTGGTATTTTCTTTATTTGGTCGTGAACAATAAGTTTGTTTGTCGGTAAGGATCCCGGTTGCTTATAATTGTGAGAAAGTGATTAAATGTGTTCTCATACTTTCAATACGTCGATTTTTGAAAAAATATTTATCATAAATGATATTTTGTTTTTTTCCCATTTATTTAAGTTGAATTTTATTGATCTGGAATTATAGACAAGGCACATCAACTATTTGACAAAATGTTCAACATAGATGTCACCTAATAGAATATTATAATTGTTAGATATTCACAAAATAGATATATTGCAAAGGTTTTAGAAGCTTTAAAAAAAATGCTAATGGCATAAGACATAGATTGTTAGGTTGTTCATGATGGTAGATATAAATTCCCTACATATATTCCATAACTCTACGGTGTACCCATTGCACACTAAGATGTGATTGCTAGTCTCACTGTCAATCTCCATAACAAGATGGCTCACAACATGTCAATCAGTTGGGGACATTAAGAAAGGAAACAAGAACCGGCACATTGCACGTTAATAATTAATTTAAGCTTGTCATATCATTGTGATTTTTCAATAACATGAGAATGGAAAAGAAGTAACTGTCTTTAACTGTGTCTATAGTTAACAAGAGCTAAGAGTCTCGCATAGTTGACAAAAATTACGGTTTGACTGGTCTTCAAGCCTCTACCTGAGAACCTTCTGTTACTAGTTGACTTTATTTATCGCAGTATAGGCAGAAGCAGCTAGCAAATACAAAATAACGTAGACTGTTATTTGACATCCCTCGATACTTTACTGGCATTGTTTTCAAACAAACATACAATAGATAAAGACCAGAATAGACAAGGAAAGAGCACAATGTAGCTATTCGAATTCATTGACAACATTAAGCAGAGTATACAACCAATCTTTTATAGGTAGAACTAATCATATCATATTCATAACGAAGCTTAGCAGTAAGAAAGATCCATGCCTGTCTTGGAGTCTGCACTTACGCACGTACGCACAGTCACTGCAGCCGCTTCTTCACAATGTATTGCCAACTAATCTTTTCCTCCTCCGTTTCTCCATCGTCCCCCCAAGAAGATAATGATCCTCTTAAGAAAAGAACCTTTCTAATCGCTAACTGCTCATGTTCCCTAAGGTGGTGAACTGGCTCTATTTTCTCGCCATCATTCAACGTGGTTGAAAGGTAAGCTCCCGAAGATAGAAAAATAAATAATCTCGAATATAGTCCTCGATAACAATCTTCCCCCTCGACTTAATCAATACAAAAATTCTAAAATAAAGAAAAGGCTGGCTCCCAATATGATTATAGATTTCACGTTAAAAATCTCAGGTGGCAGCTATCAAGGGTTGCGTAAAGAGCTTGGTCGGCACAACAAAAGATTAGAATCCTATACAACATCGATCCTTCGTAAAGCTAGTCAAATATAAACCAAAATACGCACATAAATACCCGATCATTTTTATATAAATTTTCCTTCATGTTTCAAAAGTGCGACTAGATAAAAATGATGTTTTAAAAAAAAAGGAAAATACATTTGATGATGCTTTCCAACAAGAGACAAGACAAACAACTTCTTACCGAATTAGATAAATATATATCTAATATTATTAATATGTCATGGTTTAGGTTATAATAAATATTCACATAAAATCATAGCTAGCTTAGTAATTCCACACAAATAAATACGGTAATGGCCTACAATATATATCTACACAAGTGCAAAGATATCATTGCGATAGTGTGATCACACTTCTAATAATCGACACAAGAATAGTCTTAATTAAAGAACAAATTAACATTGACCCGAGGAACTAACCAAGGAGTTCGATTTATTGCTTCAATGGTTATTACCAGTTGACTCATGGCATGGAAAACTCTTCTAATGACTCCTACTAGGGTATGGTCAATTGGATATTCCAGAGTCCCTTACCATTTCTCAAAATTCCAGTCCATCATCTAACCTTTCTCTATTCTTTTCCCTCTGTCCTGGTGTTATCTTTTCCCCCTTTCTCGGAGTCCCCGACGCTCCTACATCCACTTCCACATAGAAGTAGTTAGTCTGAGCATTAATTTCTTATTTTCATAATATAAAATATAATACGTCTAATCTAGATTCAGGTAAGTCATTATGATACATGAAATTCAAATATTTCATTCAATTTTGATGCTTAACTAAACAAAAGCAGGAATTGACATTTTGAAATAACAATTATCGAAACCACTATTTCATAAACCAGAAACCATTTAGGGCACAATAAACCAGAAACCACTGATTCATAAACCATTTAGGGCATAATAAACAAGAAACCACTTGTTTCATAAAAGTTGCTTCAGAGGGATGTAACATATCCTATCCCTTATGAATCATCATCCTCGATGATTGAAAGTTAAACATTAACAAATATATACATTGATAACAAAGAACATTGTTTACTTATCAAATTGATTATATGCATTAAACAAACAAGGAAACTACTGATGAATCTCATCATAATCTTCCCACGTGGCACTATCTTCAGAATATTGGTTCCATTGAACCTTACATTGCTTGACATCTTTGTTTCGTAGATGAAGTTTACGAACCTCGAGCACCCTGATGGGCTCGACCGTGACCACCCGTGGCTCCCGCATCTGCAAAGAGTTCCAATCAATCATATGAGAAAAATTTGATACATATTTCTTAATATATAAAACATGAAAAACGTTATGCATCTGGGCAAGAGATGGTGGTAGAGAAATTATGAAAGCAACTAGGTTAATAATCTCTAGAACCTCGAAGGGTCTCACATATCTCGATGCTAATTTGGAGGATTTTCCAAAAGTGATGGCACTTTTTTGAGGCTTGACTCACAAAAGTACCTTGTCCAACTTCAAAATGTTTGGGTGTCCGCTTTGTATCGACATAACTTTTTTGCCAATCATTAGCTTCTGCTAATCTTTGTCGGATAAGTTTGACTTTCCCCTCCATTTCGGCTAGCATTTAGGGTCTGAGGATTACCCTATCTTCTAGCTTATCCCAACTGATAGGAGTCTTGCACCTCCTTCCATACAATGCTTCAAATGGTGCCATTTTGATGGATGACTGATAGGTGTTATTATAAGAAAATTCCACCAGTGGTAAATAATCCTCTCATTTGTATTGTTGATCCATACAATACATCCGAAGAAGGTCTTCCAAGACTTGCTTGACTCGTTCAGTCTGACCATCTATCTCGGGATGGTAAGCTGAACTAATATTGAGTTGGGTAAGATGCAAAAAGTGTCTGCCATAATCTGGATGTCATTCTAGCATCCCTATCTGAAATAATATTTTCATGCACTCCATGAAGCGTGAATATTTCTTGCACAAACTTTCAGGCTATAGTGGGCGCTCCATCTGATAAATTCCCTAGAATAAAATGAGCTACCTTAGTAAGTTTATCTACTATCATAAGTATGGTATTATGTTTGTTTCGTGACATAGGTAGTCCTTGGACAAAGTCCATACTGATTACATGCCACTTCCATTCAGGTATGGCACGAAGGTGAAGCAGACCTGCAAGATGTTGGTGTTCCTCTTTCACCCTTTGGCACTCAAGACAACTAGCCACAAATTTGATGATGTCCTTCAGACCCTGCCAGAAATATAAGGGTTTGACAACTGCAAGGAGCTTGGTAACTCTCGGGTGTCCTGAATATGGTGTGGTGTATATTTCTTTACACACCAAATCCCTCAACTCATTTAAATTAGGAATGTACATTCTACCCTCAAATATCAACATCCTATCGGGTTCAAATCTAAATCCCTCATACCTATTGTGTATTAGAAAAAGTACCTTCATAGGGTTAGTATCATCAATAACTCAAAATAAAAACTAAATTACCACAAGTAGCAATCTAATTAAGCAAAGAATTGACTATTAAGCACTCTATGGATCTCTATTTAGGGATGCTAATGTAAAGCTCTCAGCAAGCTTCCATTAGTGACAGTCCTAAAATGAGAATGAATGATAAACAATGCTAAAAGTTCAATTCCAAATGAAAATACAACTAATTAGCTCTAAATTTGCCTTTCTAGCTCTAATTTGCAAGAGGTTTGATGCTATTCTCAGATTTGTGGATGATTAATGAGTGAATTATGCCTTTCTTTTATAATTTTTGACAAGGGTAGGGGGTGTAGTTGAGTTGATCAAGGTTAGGTGAGAGTTGAGTCCATGGTTCCACCTTTGGAGACCATTTAAATATTTTGTCCTCAGAGCTTGGGACAAGAAGACAAAATGAGTGGACAAGATGCATTCTCCAAGTGAGTGATTGAGATTTGATTTAGGCTTGATCCATGTGAGCTTAGTCCTCAATTCCTATTGATTGATTCATTTTCCTCCCATTTGGTGGTTGAGAGAAAATATGAATTAAATAATTGAATTTATTTAATTTGTTTAGCCATGTGTACCCCTTAAATGGGTTGATTTGATTTAATTTGAACTATACAATTAATTAGATTAATTGCACAATTTATTGATTAATCATGATTTATTAGGTTTAAATTGATTTAATGGCTTTTGATTTTCAATTAAATTTGGATTAAGGTTCAATTGCAATTTATCTTTGATTTTGACTTGATTTGATTTAACTGTATTGATTTTTTCCTTGATTTCTCACTTAAATGATCTTGTCCAATTTTCAGTGATTACAAATGCCCTTCTTTGAGTTGACATGCGAAGCGTGTCGACTCAAAGAATGTCCTGATTCATCGATGTAAAGTCCTGATTCATTGATGGCCGATTTTGATGTTTAGTATAAGATGCAAATTTTGATGAAGTTTGATTGAATTTGACGTCCTGATGGTCGATTTGATGATAGTTTGTTGATATGGTACCTGGTTCGATGTTTGATGCCCCTTTTGATTGATAAGCGAATTTTTTTTTGATAAAAGATTACTCTCTGATTTGATGTTTGTGCCCCTAATTTGATAATACTTGATGCCATTCCTGATTATTCAAGTGTATGCCCCCTCAGAAATGAAATGAAATTTGATCGTTGTTTGTAAAAGTTGACAGTTTAGGTCATTTTGCGTTAAATAGGTTAATTTATAATGAATTTTGATTTCATATCCGATAATGATTTTGTGTTCGTTTGATGATAAATGCCCTTGGTTTGGTTGATTTTGTGAAAAATTTGGGTCCATGGTCTCTTTCTGGTCAAAGATGCCCTTTTAAGGTAAAAAAGGTCTATATATAGGGGTAAAAAGTCAATTTTACTATTCATTTTCACTTTGCTATTTGACTTTTCTCTCTGACTTCTCTGAGCTGATTGCGATGGTGATCCTGATTCGAGAGCACAAATTTGAGCTTGGGCACCGATATCATCGGCCACCGACCTATGGACCTCCGATATGTACCCTATGAACTCGCTTCGTGAATTTATTGCATTTATTTTAAAAAAATTTGAATTTTTCTAGGTAAAAACCCTTTTTTTCAAATAAAATAACACTTTTAATCCTTTTAATAGCGCATTTACCTTAATTTCAGCCCTTCCACGATTTTAAATAGCGCTTCTGTAGTTTTAAATAGCGCTTCTATATGTTTAAATAGCTCGTTTACATGGTGAAACTAGGGCTTTTTACGAATGCAATATTTTCTCTAGCACTTTCAAATTCAGTTGCGTTTTTTATGTTTTCCATAGCGCGTATAGGGATTTGTTTTAGCGCGTATAAGTTTTTTTAGCGCTTACACCATAGAACAACGCTTTCATAATTTTTAGCTGCGCTTTCAATAATTTTAGTTGCGCTTTTGCCTTTCAGCTCTTTTAATCCTTAATATAGTGCTTTCACCATGTTAGGAAAAAAATGCAAATGGCTTTGTCATTTTTCTGAACCATTCAGTCTCGTCAATCAGTTGATTGGCTTAGGTAACAAACTTGATTTAGTAGCAAGTCGTAGGATGTCAGTTTAAGTCAATGTAGTTTGAATTTTTGATTGTCAATCTCAATTTAGATGATGGATGATGATAAATTTTCCGTCCTCTCTAAATAGAATCAGGAAAATTGATTGTGGTTTGATATTTTTTTAAATGTTTGATTGACTTAGGATGATTCAAAAGATATTATTTTTGAAACTGATGTGATTGAAACTTGCTTTTTGCAGGCCGTGCTTAAGTCATTGGCCATTCAAGGTTTGTATCCTCTACCATTCAGTATGTAGATGATTTGAGCGCTCCAGATCACCGATACATAGGCAAATGCGGTTTGTCCTTCTTGCTTGTCTTACCTTGATTCCGAGTGAATCGAGGATTGATTACAACTATGGCAGAGAGGTGGCACTTTGACCATAATACCTTTCACTTGCCCATGGGAGAGATGACCATCACTCCTAAGGATGTGTACCGCATCCTGTGCATCCCTACACGTGGAGAGTTGGTGTACTATGATTAGGTTTATGATGGTACAACTTGTCGGCGGGTGTTCCAAGACCCGACGATTGGTGATGACCATATTCAGTGGGCTCAGTTCCCATCTTTCTTAGTTCTTCTAGCAGTTTTGGGTACTCTGATTGGCAGCTTCCTTCTCCCTGATCATTGAGGGCATGGATTTGCGGTTGGTTGGGGACATATTCTTGAGGACCTGATGGCTCAGCCCCGACGGTTTGATTGGGGTTCTTGTGTTTTGGCGTAGCTCTACCATGAGTTACATTCAATTATTTATCGACGTTTCGTGACTCTATCTACTGGAGTCATTTTGTTACAGCTATGGACATGGGAGCACATCCCAGTTACTAGGCCTATTGTTGTGCGTCACCGTGATCCTAGGTGGCCTTTTTCCTGGATGTATGAGGGTATGGTAGTGCAGGCTCATTTGGGCAAGTTGGATTACTAGTGCCGGATGATTGATGACGTGGATCAGGTCGTATGGTGACCATACATTGGATGTGAGGCATGGCCCGAGGATGCTTCAGAGCTTCCTTTTATGTGTTTCCCTCGATGGATGATAGGGCACACTCCTCATATCATTGAGAGATTCTTCTTTTTACGAGTGTTACGACAATATGGGCGAACATAGGGCATGCCTCAGGGTTTAGCTATGTATGCCCGAGTACAGGTGGAGCGTTCACTATGGGGGCCTCAGATCGATTATAAGACAACTCGACATGAGGTAGAGCAACTAGGTCACCTACCGTGGGACATGAGACACCATATTATAGATGTTAGGATGACAGATGAGTACACTGATTGGTTCTCTCAGAACCCTTTTTTGAGGTTCACAGATCCAGTAGAGCGGGTGCTTGGGATCGAGGAGGAGTCGGATGACAATGGTGGGGATGGGGATGGAGGTGGGGTTCGTTGTAGATGAGGTCATTAGGGACAATAGGGTAGGCGAGTGGTTGTAGGAGGTAGAGTTGTGATACCAGTGGTTGCTGCCATGCCTATTCCTCCTAGGGGTGGTGGTGTGGATAGAGTTTTGCATCGAGTTATCGTGGATCCTGCAGCTAGACAGGGTTGTTGTAGGGTCAGACGTTAGAAACAGGTGGATGCACAGGTACACTAATACATTTGGGGGCATTTTGCGATGGCTATGTGTCGCAATAGCAACACCCATAGACGTCGCTATTTTTTAGTCACAAATTGCGACGTCTATGGGTAGCCGTCGCAATTGCGACACATAGCCCGTCGCAATGTGGCTAAGATTTATTAGCGGCATGGGTGTCGCCCCCCCGTCGCATGGCTTCGGAGGGCCGTCGCAATCGCGACGGGCCTCCCAAGCAATAGCGACGGGCGCCTGCATCGCATTACGACGGGTTCCCGTCGCAATTGCGACGCCCGTGGGTGGATTAAAAAAAATAAATTTATTTAATACATTGCTAATGAACCACATTAATGCTTTTTTCTTTCAACAAATGAGGACAGCCACTGTAAAGACAACATGATAATGTACACTCACTGTAAGGATAGTCACAAATGAGGACATCTCACAGTGACTGTCCCTTGTGTAATTGCCACTTGAATGTATTGCTATTCAGCCACATTAATGCTTTTATTCTTCAACAAATGAGGATAGTCACTCTAAAGACAACATGATAATGTACATTATCATATTGTCTTTACAGTGACTATCCTCATTTGTTGAAGAAGAAAAGCATTAATGTGGCTGAATAGCAATACATTCAAGTGGCAATTACACTAGGGACAGTCACTGTGAGATGTCCTCATTTGTGACTGTCCTTACAGTGAGTGTACATTATCATGTTGTCTTTACAGTGAGTGTACATTATCATGTTGTCTTTACAGTGTCAATATATGCATTATTACTTAAACTGAAGAGTACTCTAAATAATATGTCATTGTGGAGTTCTGATTGCTTCCAATTTGATATACGCTTGTTCTACTTATGTATCCAGCATCATGTAAGAAAAGTTGATGCTTTTAAAATAGATTCATTTAGCCATGAAATGCCTGTGCATGTTACATACAAGATTCCAAGGCCCAAAACTGATTACTCATTATAATTCATGTACAGAATGATAATCAACCACAACGAGGCATGCGTAGGCGCTGCTTAGATTTTGAGGCATCAGAAGCTCGTAGAAGAAACTTGACCAATGGCTCATGGAATGCAACAAACTTATTGCCTAAAACAGGAGCATTGGTAACCACAGATGATGGTTTTGAAAAGAACACTTCACCATCAATGTCACGTGAGGGAACTGCAATTTTTGATGGCAAGCAACTTGTAGTATATAAGAGAGATGCAGGTACAGATGCTGGGAATACATTGCTAATGAACCACATTAATGCTTTTTTCCTTCAACAAATGAGGACAGTCACTATAAAGACAACATGATAATGTACACTCACTGTAAGGATAGTCACAAATGAGGACATCTCACAGTGACTGTCCCTTGTGTAATTGCCACTTGAATGTATTGCTATTCAGCCACATTAATGCTTTTCTTCTTCAACAAATGAGGATAGTCACTCTAAAGACAACATGATAATGTACACTCACTGTAAGTGTACATTATCATGTTGTCTTTACAGTGACTGTCCTCCTTCAAGTGGCAATTACACAAGGGACAGTCACTATAAAGGCAACATGATAATGTAGAGAAACGTTGTCATTTGTATTTTCAACAGTGTCGAGAGAGATTCCCTCCGCGAAATCACAGCTACAATTTCTAAGTACGTTGGGTTTATTTTTCTTTTTTCATTATTATGTAATCTGGTATTCAGCTGTTACAGAGCTAAAATACCCAGAAATGAGGACATATCTGTGTTGAATTTATTGTTAGCGGCTTTGGTTATTTAGAAGTTTAATTTTATTTGTTCATCTTTCAAGCACAAACATTTTGTGGACCGTAACATCTTCATTGTTTCGGGTATGCAATGAAACAGCCCTAACTTGCAACTACCTTCACGGTACTTGTGTACATTATCATGTTGTCTTTACAGTGACTGTCCTCATTCAAGTGGCAATTACACAATGGGACAGTCACTGTGAGATGTCCTCATTTGTGACAAGGACAGTCACACATGAGGACATCTCACAGTGACTGTCCCTTGTGTAATTGCCACTTGAATGTATTGCTATTCAACCACATTTATGGGCCCATTTGGACCACAACACACAGTAGCATCTACAGAGAAGAATATCCCAGGTGTAACAAGTTGTAAGAATATACCAACAGTTCTAAGAAGTTCCCTAGCACATAGTAGCATCTACAGAGAAGAATATACAACATGAGGGCAGCCACTGTAAAGACAACATGATAATGTACACTCATTGTATGTGTACATTATCATGTTGTCTTTACAGTGACTGTCCTCATTCAAGTGGAAATTACACAAGGGACAGTCATTGTGAGATGTCCTCATTTGTGACAAGGATAGTCACACATGAGGACATCTCACAGTGACTGTCCCTTGTGTAATTGCCACTTGAATGTATTGCTATTCAACCACATTTATGGGCCCGTTTGGACTGCGACACATAGTAGCATCTACAGAGAAGAATATCCCAGGTGTAACAAGTTGTAAGAATATACCAACAGTTCTAAGAAGTTCCCTAGCACATAGTAGCATCTACAGAGAAGAATATGGGTCAACGAGGTTGACTTCAAAGCCATGCAATCTAATGGTAATAGTAATATCATAATTTGACATACTATCAGAAATACTTCCTAAATAGACTATTCAATCTTATAAGAGATGGATTCATGAGAACTATTATTTATGAAATATGAGTCAATGACTTTAATTAAAAAAATTACACAATCTAATTCTTGTAAAAATATCAAAATTTGACACATTGAAAATACCTTCCAAAAGTATCGTTAATTGATTAATATGAATCACTACTCATGAAATATAATTTTATAAACCTAATCTAAAAACTACACAATAAAAATCTTAATAGCAATATTGTAAGAAACTATTCCCAAAAGCAAGCCTAACAAAATTTGATGAAAATAATTTTTGTTTCACTCAACTTTGACATTCACAACTTCCTCTTTTATTATAATAAGAAAAAAAATGTCTTTTTAGATATACCTCATGAACCATACTCGAATAATCTATCATTTTTCTTCTCAAAAACATATTTGCAGAGCCTGCTTCTTTTACTCGTTTGTACTTTTATCTCTTTGATGGAAAGGGTTCCTTCAGGACACATTTTTCCAAGTTCACTGCTTGAGATATTTGAGGAGGGTTCCCCTGCTTGAGTATCCATCCGACCGATATTCGAGTAGTTCTACAATTGCACAGTCTAAATTAATAATACTGAGAATTGAATGACGAATGATGATACATAGAATTGATATAAACTAATCCTAAAAACACTAAAACATTATTAATATATTTATATTTCATAAATAAAATTGATACATTAAAAAATAGAAAAACAGTAATTTATAATAGAAGGAAACTTAAATTGCTATTTAAAAAAAAAACAAGAGTCTTAAATCTTATCATTTTGTTTCATTATCATCCATAAGTACACACCTCTAGCATAATAATTATATTTTACCACCCATAAAATGAAAAAAAGATTTTCACAAGAGAAATTGAAGCTAGATTATAAAAATGAACCATCTTATTGGAAACTGGAACTGTTATCATAACCAAAAGGACTACAAAATTTCACCTTATCATACCCAGATTGTTGCTTTGCCTGGTGGAGGGAAATTTGATCAGTAAAATTGACACAGAGTATGTTGTCTCCATTGTCATGCTGGATAACAAAACACCAACTTTAATGGGCATGTACTGTCCCTTGTGTAATTGCCACTTGAATGCATTGCTATTTGATGCAGGGGCATCCCTGATGCAAGCCAAAGACACCATGATTGAAGGAAGTTGCCATGAAGCCAAGGAGTCAAATCCTATCAATTGGAACATAAGATTTTCACCTTGGAGCTTTGAAGGATTGACTGGTGAAAGGTCCTTTTGATTGACAAATCAGAGTCTTTTTGAATGACAAATCAGAGTCTTTTTGAATGACAATAAATTAGAATAGGAGTTTTAGATGTTTTCTTGGTTTGTAATAAATATTAAGGATTGATTTTATCTCCTTATAAACATCCACTTGTTGGACACAAGACCCCTTGGTGACTTATAAACCTTGGGCATCTTTTGAGTCCTTGCATGAAATGAGCATAGTAAGTGTTTATTAGGTGTCTTTTAGATGTTGTTAAGAAGTTTGAAGGTCCAAAATAACTTTAATAAGGTTCCTAAAGTTTCACAACACATTTTTAACCTTCTCGGCAAAGTTGTTTGCAAAGTTGTAATGCAACTTTAAAAGTTGCTTAGCAAAGTTGACATTTGTTGGATAAACTGTTCTAACCACCTAGATGGTTGAACCAAGGTTTGGAGAGCCTATTTTAGGCTTCAAATGGTTGAAGACAGACAGAGAACCAGTATTGTAATCATTTTGCTTTCATAAAAAATAAAAATAACCCTGTTTTAGTGCATTTCTGGTGAAAAATGAACTCTGTACGGCTGTACGGATGGTGGTTGGATGATAAAATTTGCCTGGAAGTTGTAATAGTGACATCTGATGCTTTGGAAGTTGGTTTGATTGATTCTCTTTGTTTTATATCTAAGTTATTTCAAATTTTCTGTGCATTGTTTACAAACCCTCATTTTCAAGGTTTGACTGATGTAAAGACCTTAACTCACATTTCAACCATTGGAATTCCTTCTTCCTTGGTGGAATGAGAGTTAAGGATGTATATTTGTATATTCTAAAAGCCCTGCCTACTCTGCATCACTATTGAACCACATTAATGCTTTTTTCCTTCAACAAATGAGGACAGTCACTGTAAAGACAACATGATAATGTACACTCACTGTAAGGATAGTCACAAATGAGGAAATCTCAGAGTGATTATCCCTTGTGTAATTGCTGCTTGAATACATTGCTATTGAACCACATTAATGCTTTTTTCCTTCAAGTGGAAATTACACAAGGGACAGTCACTGTGAGATGTCCTCATTTGTGACAAGGACAGTCACACATGAGGACATCTCACAGTGACTGTCCCTTGTGTAATTGCCACTTGAATGTATTGCTATTCAACCACATTTATGGGCCTGTTTGGACCACGGCACACAATAGCATCTACAGAGAAGAATATCCCAGGTGTAACAAGTTGTAAGAATATACCAACAGTTCTAAGAAGTTCCCTAGCACATAGTAGCATCTACAGAGAAGAATATACAACATGAGGGCAGCCACTGTAAAGACAACATGATAATGTACACTCATTGTATGTGTACATTATCATGTTGTCTTTACAGTGACTGTCCTCATTCAAGTGGCAATTACAGAAGGGACAGTCATTGTGAGATGTCCTCATTTGTGACAAGGATAGTCACACATGAGGACATCTCACAGTGATCGATTGTCCCTTGTGTAATTTCCACTTGAATGTATTGCTATTGAACCACATTAATGCTTTTCTTCTTCAACAAATGAGGACAGTCACTCTAAAGACAACATGATAATGTACACTCACTGTAAGGACAGTCACAAATGAGGACATCTCACAGTGACTGTCCCTTGTGTGATTGCCACTTGAATGTATTGCTATTCAGCCACATTAATGCTTTTCTTCTTCAACAAATGAGGATAGTCACTCTAAAGACAACATGATAATGTACACTCACTGTAAGTGTACATTATCATGTTGTCTTTACAGTGACTGTCCTCCTTCAAGTGACAATTACACAAGGGACAGTCACTGTAAAGGCAACATGATAATGTAGAGAAACGTTGTCATTTGTATTTTCAATAGTGCCGAGAGAGATTCCCTCCGCGAAATCACAACTACAATTTCTGAGTACGTTGGGTTTATTTTTCTTTTGTCATTATTATGTAATCTGGTATTCAGCTGTTACAGAGCTAAAATACCCAGAAATGAGGACATATCTGTGTTGAATTTATTGTTAGCGGCTTTGGTTATTTAGAAGTTTAATTTTATTTGTTCATCTTTCAAGCACAAACGTTTTGTGGACCGTAACATCTTCATTGTTTCAGGTATGCAATGAAACAGCCCTAACTTGCAACTACCTTCATGGTACTTGTGTACATTATCATGTTGTCTTTACAGTGACTGTCCTCATTCAAGTGGCAATTACACAATGGGATAGTCACTGTGAGATGTCCTCATTTGTGACAAGGACAGTCACACATGAGGACATCTCACAGTGACTGTCCCTTGTGTAATTGCCACTTGAATGTATTGCTATTCAACCACATTTATGGGCCCGTTTGGACCACAACACACAGTAGCATCTACAGAGAAGAATATCCCAGGTGTAACAAGTTGTAAGAATATACCAACAGTTCTAAGAAGTTCCCTAGCACATAGTAGCATCTACAGAGAAGAATATACAACATGAGGGAAGCCACTGTAAAGACAACATGATAATGTACACTCATTGTATGTGTACATTATCATGTTGTCTTTACAGTGACTGTCCTCATTCAAGTGGCAATTACAGAAGGGACAGTCATTGTGAGATGTCCTCATTTGTGACAAGGATAGTCACACATGAGGACATCTCACAGTGATCGATTGTCCCTTGTGTAATTGCCACTTGAATGTATTGCTATTGAACCACATTAATGCTTTTCTTCTTCAACAAATGAGGACAGTCACTCTAAAGACAACATGATAATGTACACTCACTGTAAGGACAGTCACAAATGAGGACATCTCACAGTGATTGTCCCTTGTGTGATTGCCACTTGAATGTATTGCTATTCAGCCACATTAATGCTTTTCTTCTTCAACAAATGAGGATAGTCACTCTAAAGACAACATGATAATGTACACTCACTATAAGTGTACATTATCATGTTGTCTTTACAGTGACTTTCCTCCTTCAAGTGGCAATTACACAAGGGATTTGTGTTTTCATTTGTGTTTTCAACAGCGCCGTAACCCTCCGCGAAATCACATCGGGATATAAGGGCAAAACAAACAAGAACGTTGTCATTTGTATTTTCAACAGCGCCGAGAGAGATAAACAAACTTAAAACTTAGACTTAAGAAAGATGAAGGCAATGCTTCAAAAGGCCGATGCCCTAAATACGGGAAAACACAATACCACCATTAAACGATGCCCTAGTCACCGTATTAATGCTGCCAGCTCCGTACCAGTATGCTGACTGCTCACTTTCATCCTGTGATAAAGGTAACTTCATTAATCATACTTGAAATGGCAGCATACGAACTAAAGCTGATGAACATTTATAAACTAAAAGTTTAAAAATACAGATTACAAATGTAGTAGTTTCATACGAAAAGAACTTGATGTCTGAAATTTACCATTAGAAGTATCCAAAGGAATACCACAGTACTGTTGAACTTGGAGAATCGGAGATGATCTACACAACAAGGTTCAACAGCTATAAGGACTGTTACACCATCTTTAGCATTTGAATACATTTTCTCCTTGGCTTCTGGTGGATCCTCAAAGACCCCCAATGACGTTTTCCCTACAATTATCAATTGTTTGTCAGTATGAGATATTAATAAATAAACATTAATCACAATATTAGGCAAACAATGTTCTTGATGTCTTAATGTAAATCACAGAAAGCTCTAATAAAGCAGTTCTCAGTTTCACATTAAACTAAGTTTCAATTTCAAATGGTTATAATAATTTTTGCAAGTTATAAGTAGCTGGTTACAGTATATGACATAAAAAGAAAAAAAATCATTTCTATTCTTTTCTTCTTTTTCTCTTTCAACGAAGCTTTTGCACCACACAAATGCATACCAAGAATTTCTCAGGAGGTTTCAAGACCATTGCATACCAAACTTCTTCTCTGTAGATGCTACTGTGTGTCGTGGTCCAAACGGGTCCAAATAGACCTAGTGACTCTAGTAGGTCTCCAAAACCTGTTCTGCAGCAATAACTCTTCAATTTGACAAAGGACCTTATGAAATTATATGTTTTTTGAGTACCCTTTTTGATGTTCTAACAATCCTCCAACTCCCAGACCCTGACTCCACTCCAGCATATCAATGTCCTTATTGAGTCCGCAGACCTAATGCATGCCTTTGGGTGTGGGTTCCAAAACAAGGCATTGAAAATGGGTGCATGAAACCAAGATCAGAGTTTGAAGATGTCCACCATGCTCTAAAGATCTAGATTCAACAAGGTTTGAGGTCCTTTACTTGCCGCTACCCTCTGATCTTGCATAATCCATCAACTCCTAGTCAAGAACATTGAGATTCTTGACCTAGGGCTTGCTCTCGAAATTCTCTGGCTTAGTATCCTGTTCCAAAGCTTTTAAAATATGAAAATAAACCCCCTTAACTTGCATTTTACAAAGAACAGAGGATATCCTATGGTTTATTTGCAAGTTAAGGCCATTTGAATGCAATAACCCAAAAAATGAGGGTTTGACAGAACAACAGATAAGAAAAAGGAATAACTTTGATATAAGGTGTCTTGAATCTACCAAATAAACTCTCAAAGCATAAGATATAAATACTCTAACGTCCACACTGGTCTGCCCTCCCTTTCACATCCGTACACTGTACGTACAGTGCTTGAAGGAAATGCACAGAAAAGGCTCTGAAATAGTGGCTCTATCTGACAGAGAGTCCATACTAGGCTTCATGACTAACCTAGAGCACATTCCTTGTTATGGAGGAAGTTTGAATGGTGAAGAACTTATGGAATGGATAGAGGACCTAGATAACCATTTTGACTACAAGTATCTTATTAATAACCATTTTGACTACAAGTATCTTATGGATAGAGGACCTTGATAACCATTTTGACTCATTTAGTATCTTATTGAGCTTCACTTTGTTTCGAGAATATAGTTTAATATTCTCTACTAAACAGGGCCAACCACGTGAAGGTGGAAGCTCATTTGGCCCCACCCCCCTCCCCCTAACATCACTCTACATTCCCCGTTAACATCTAACATTCATTCATTCTTTCAATTATTAATAAAATGTAACATTCAATCAATATCACATGATAACATTCATTAACACATTAGATTCGTTAACACGCAACATTCATCAATATGAAAATAAACACATAATTCATGAACATTCATTAGCACATAATTAAATTCATTGAGACATAAAATTCAGTCATTATCAATTAAGGTATTTAGATGACAATCATTTCTTTTTTCTCTTTCTAATTTTTTTTTTCTATGTAAGCTCTAAGAGGAGCATCAGTGTTATCATCAATACCCCCCTCATCAGTTGTTTTGTTCTCTGTTCTTGATGATCTCAAATTCCTATGCTGCTGCAAAGGGGGGTCCTCTACAATAACAAATAAAAGAGTTAAATTTAAAATATTTAATTATAATTGTTACAAGTATTTAATTATTTTAAAGAACATAACTGTGGCGCTCTTTAATTACCTGATCTGGCCACATCATTTTGTCTAGACTCAACCTCAACATGCTCATGAGCATCGACCCCTCGATCCTCTACAGTTGCTATACAAAATGTTACATTAATCCAAACACCAATTGTAATTACATATAAAAATTTTAATAGCAAATGTATACCTCCACCACTAGGATGCACATCATGCGAACCTTCATTATGCATAGATTGTGTAGAAGGATTGTCAGGCTGCATTCCAATATCCTACACATTGTTATCATTGCTTTCTTAAAACAAATATACTTACTTTATATTAGAACTTAACATCAAATAGACTAATTGGTAAAGTATTCAATTTGAAATAAATTTCATTTAGCTTATTTACCTGTGGCTCAGATGCATCATTATTTGAACCTTGCACACTGATTTCAGCTCGTAGCCGTTCAGCCATGGCTCTATAGCCTTGTTGGAAGCCAATTCTCTTGTCCTCTTCTGTGAGGCATCTATTGAACTCTGACCCCTACATTTTTGCTTGGTATGGTGAATTTTACTTGCATTGTTTGATCAAAAAAAATTTCCTTGCAATATATAAAAAAATTGATACAAGTTTTGATTTACTAATACTTACAACTCGTGCTTGAAGTTTGGAAAAACCACCAGAGCCGAGCTTGTGTGTCTCGTGCTTTTCTGATCTTGCCTTTGTTGCCTTTGATGTGTCAGGCAATCTATGAAAAGTTTGAAATATGTTAGAGACCAGTACAGGAAAAATTTAGAGGTTAATTAGTACATAATTACAGGAAAAATTTAGAGGTTAATTAGTACATAATTACATTCTCAAAAGTATCACATACCTTGCTCTACTCTCTACTGACGTAATTCCTTTTTTCATGTCGGCTTTATACTTTCCATCCAAAATCAAAGCCTGCCACTCAGCCTCAAGAACACAGGACGGACGCTCGTGCCTTGGGTTAACCTCTAAATATTTCCTGTACTGGTCCCTAATATACTTCAAACATAAACCAGCTTTTTCAAGGAGCTTGTTTCTCTCGAATGCATGAGGTCCAAAAAGCTGGGTCATACTATGTACAAGATCATCCTTCAACTTTTTATCTTGGTTATTCCACCTTTTAAGTAAAAAAAAACATGTTAGACTCATAAATGAAGAGAAGCTACCTTTAATATAGTTCAAGAAATTGATGAAAAGGAAAACTATTCTAGCAATGATATGAAATCAAAATAGTGGTTTGGGGTTTTAGTTAGGATATGATGTTCCACTATGTACGTAGGGTGGGCCCGAATATCCGCAAACACTCGTCACCAAGTTTTCACCAAAAAATATCATTCCCTACAAAATAATCATGGGATCATTAGTCGATGAAGAGTGATCAAAAACTAAATTACTATTATATCACTATAGAATAATAATAACTTTAAAGTACCTGGAACTTTGGCTACTTTTAAGGGAATGCCTTCATCGTCGCTGATGATCAATACGCAATCCTTCACCGTTCCCGTACTAGGAACACGGGAACATCCAGAAAATGATGTTGCATCGGGAGTTGTTGCATCTCCTATTGCAAAAAATGAAAACCATTATCAAATGCCTCCAAGAAATAATACTTCAAGGGAAATAAATTGGTGTAGAGCACCCATGGCACAAACACAATCAAGGGATCTACATCGTAAACACATAACACTTAAACACATAACAAAAGAGAGAAAAAGAGGGATTTGTGTACCAGTAGATGGTGCAACAGTTGGTGCATTTAGGCTGTGTGTTGTTGACATGGCAGTCGGCAAGACATTTGTGGCTGTCCTGGATGGAGGCGTCGTTGTCATATCATCATGGAAAGGAGCTGAAGAATAAAATTGTTAGAGCATGCATAAATATAGAACGCGTGGACTAGCATGGACAAGATTGTTAGAGCATTAAAAAAAAAGATTGTTCGAGCATGTATTGTCAATGATTATGATCATTCCTATATATATTCAGTGGAAAACACAAGTGGGGAATGGAACATGTGATCTACCTGAACCACTTGCAGTACCGGCCTCATCATGGGAATGGGGTTCAAAAATACGCAAATAACTCTGTAAAGACAATGCATCCATATTTTAATTAATGTCATAAAAGAGCATAACATAAAAACCATTATTAAACTCTTGTAATAATTAAAAATTTCATTAATACTTACTTTAAAGTTTTCAGAAGTGCGCAACAACTCAGCTGCCCTGTCTTTTATTTCCTGAGTCTGAGGATGTATGGATACCAAATGTAGAAGTTCTTTCCCAATTTTCTTTAGCAGCTTTTTAATGGAACCGATCGGGTCATTGGTCTCTGCTAAATCAATAAAAAAAGGGTCCACAAGGGGGGACTTCTGAGGGACTGCAGGTTGCTTTCCCTCTCTCCGACCACCAGCCCTCTGTGATAACAATAGTATTAGTATTATCAAAATTACTCCAAAACAATGAAGAAAATAACATTAAAAAAAATAACATTTTTCTTCTATCTAGTTTGCACAATTACAATGAGTTTTACCTGCTCATGTGTAGATGAGCTAGGAATATCGTCACCATCACCTTCGGGCGGTTGCTCCATATTGTGCCCCTGTGTCAAAGATCAAGTATAAAAATGTTAGCCAAAAATTTAATAACTAAATGGTATGTTGGAGTCATTGATTAGAAGTTGGTTTAATAGTATGTACCACCCCCATGATAGTAGCCTCGTTTGTAGTTGAAACTTGTAGCTTTTAAATAGATAATGAATAAACTATGTAACCATTTAAGACAAATATATTTCTATCAAGAAATGAATATTAAATACATTAAGGATTGATGGCATACCTTTAAATTTCATCATCATCATCCTCATCATCCTCATCATCATCATCATCATCGTCGTCGTCGTCATCATCATCATCGTCATCATCGTCGTCGTTGTCGTCGTTGTCAACATCATCATCATCAACATCAACATCATCTTCATCATCATCATCAGTAGCAGCATCATCGTCATCATCATCTTCTTCTTCTTCATGAAAATTTGTCTCAGGAACATCATCCAATAATTGTCGATCGTGATCATCATCTACATCATCTTCTACTTCTTCGGTATCTTCTTCTTCCATTGCATTATACTTTATCGGCCTTCCTCTCGGTTCATGTCTAACAACAAATGACCAACCCGGTTTATGTGAAACCTCTGAGTAAAATACCTGCTCACATTGGCTTGGAAGAACATAGGGCTCATCCCCAACTGGCTCAAACGACCTTGTATTAACCATTGTAAATCCATTATCATGTTCAATAACAGTTCTATTAGGATCATTTGGATTAAGTCGTAGCCTGTACCATTTGACAACGAAGAGTACTAATTTGAAGGAACTAAAGTCGCACTCAAGTATATCATCCAAAATGCCATAGTATTGATTTTTAGACTCTTGAGGATCTAAGTCATTTCTAGATGAAATATTAGTCACTTGAAAGACTGCAGTTATTCCAGAATCACAAGTTTTCTTCGTGTCATCCAACACTTTGACGCGAAATTTTTGACCATTACAGAACATACCCTTGTGGTGTTTAACCTGCAATAATATGTGAAACATGTCAAAATTATTATATCGTGAGTTGATAAACATACGGGTGATTAATAATTTTGTACGTACCTGGAAATCTCTTAAACCATATGCTAAATCTATTTCCCTTTGCGTAACATTAGAATCTCCATTACGATGAGCTTCTTTAACCAATGAAGATACACCTTCCCATGTTAATGTGTGACCAGAATGTTGACATCGTTCAATCCATACCGTCATCCAATCAAGATTGTTTGCAATATACAAATGTAGTGCATCCCACTCTCGAGCAACTGTACAAAAAAAAAATAGACGACTTACAACCGATTTATTTTGAAGATTAAGAAATAATTTATTACAATAACATCTTATAATTTATTACCTGTCACTTTCCTCAATCTACCTTTCCCCATCAAGTACTCCCCTTTGAATTTTTTAAAAGGGTCGAGATCCCAAATGCGATCTACATGGATATTTGAAGCAAACTTAGGAAGATATTCAGTAATGTACACCATAGTCTGGTATACCATGTATCCCTCTACCATAGAACCCTCAGGATGTGCTCTTTGTCAAACCAAAGCCTTCAAAGATTTCAAGTGCCTCTCAACCATCCACATTGACCTAGTGTGTGCAGGTCCACACAATTCAATCTCCTCAACTTGGTGTATGAGGTAGTGTTCTTGTGCATTGAAAAAAGTTGGAGGTAGACACTTTTGCATTTCACACAGTAAATGAAGAATTCTTCTCTTCCAATAGTTTATATCTTCTTTATGGATTTCTTTAGATGACAACCACCTACATTAAGAGATTCAAGTCACAAAAAATATATAAATACGAGACTTTACAAAATAATATACAATAGATTACATAGCAAGAAAAACAAATCGCGAATATAATAAATATATACAACAAATTGAACAGATATTACTGCTTACCTCATGTATTTTCCAAGATCATATATCACTTGTTTGATGTTATTGTTGAAGTGCTCTGGGAGAGATAGAGGTAGCACGTACTGCAGTAATTATAAACCAATCATTTCATTATTTTCTAACATAACATAATGAATAGTACACGTAGTTTATGAATATATTGTAAATACAGAAGAACATAACTTACCTTGATGAAAGTATGCCAATCATGTGTTTTGAGCCCTGGCCCAAATTCACTTTTCTTTGATATGAGATTGCTTATGTTCCCAGCAAATCCTGTGGGAAATTGAATTTTTCGTATGACTTCTTTTATGGCATCACTTTGCTGCTCCGTTAATAACCAAGGAAGGGCACTTATATTAATCTGATCTCTATTGCTATTTGAGTGAATGAAATTCTTCAGTGCATGATTGGATTCATGAATGTCATTACAAATTTTGACAATTTTTTCTTTGTCACGCCTTCCATCCAGTATTTTCCACAATGTCTCTGTTATATTCTTTCCAACATGCATAAGATCAAACAAATGCACAATTTGT
This sequence comes from Chamaecyparis obtusa, assembly GCA_027943335.1. NCBI lineage: Eukaryota > Viridiplantae > Streptophyta > Pinopsida > Cupressales > Cupressaceae > Chamaecyparis > Chamaecyparis obtusa. Next base: position 90,617 of record BSBK01003397.1, read on the forward strand.
AGGTCCTCGTAGTAAGGCAACCTACTAAATTGTCTGGGATAGCTTTTTAGTCCCTTTGGAAGGTTGTCAGTAGTGCCTTGACGACCTTCACGATCATCAATTACATAATTAGTAAACAAAAATCACAATAGAAATATATAAATTACAAACATAAACCATTAAGTGGAACGACATTACCTCGATGATTAATTCTATTATATTCCAACTTCCATAGGCGAGGTGTCATTCTTCGTGGCTTTGATGTAGTCTCTTCTTTCCCATTGAAAAGATGTTTTTCCATACTTCGATACTTATGATTCCTGTGGAGGAAGTGTTTGTACTCATCAAACACATGCTTTCCTAAACTTTTTGAATGACGAGATTTCATCTTTGGACCACAAACTGGACATGCAAATTTTCCCTTTGTTTGAAGACCTACAAGATAATGATATAATTGGATTATTAAATATGTTGATTTTTATAATTAGAATTATCATGCGCAACTTGAATTCACTATAACATACCACAAAAATGTGTTAGCCCTGGGGCATCATGTATTGTCCATACAAGTATTGCATGGAATTGAAATTGTCTTTGTCCTATTGGTCTAGACACGTCATACATAGTGACACCATTCCATAACTCCACCAACTCGTCAATAAGAGGCTCAATATATACATTCATATCTTTAACTTGATATTTACCTACTTGAATGAACAGTAACATTACATAATTATTGTGACCATTTTACTGTAAGATTTGTAAGTACATGTAAATTAATAACTATAAAATGATAAAATACCTGGAACAATCATTGCCAACATAATGTGCTCCCTCTTTATTGACATCCACGGAGGAATGTTATTGTTGATAACAAAAACAGGCCACACTGAGCAAACAGATCTCATCTCTCCAAATGGATTGACACCATCCGCTGCCAATGAAAGCCTGAGATTACGAGGTTCTTCTTTGAAGTGTTGCCACTTTTCCTCTATGTGCATAAATGCCGAACCATCCGCAGGGATTCGAATAATGTCATCTCGACTTCTATTGCGTGCATGGTAATCCATAAATTGTGCCAAGCTAGTACACCTGAATAATTGTCGCATCCATGGAATAATGGGGATGTAACGAAGAACCTTGTGAGGCACCTTTTTTGTTATTCGATCTGTTCGATATCTACTCGTATGACATACAGGGCATTGTGTTGCAAATTCATGCTCTTTATAATATATAATATGATCATTGGGACAAGCATGTATTTCTTGATACTCCATTCCAATATCTTTCATAATAGCAGATAATTCTCGATATGAGCGAGGTAGAATATTTGATGGTGGTAACAAAAACTCGCCTATCAATCTAAAGCAAAAAATATAAGTTGTTAATATAAACAATATTAGTGGTACATTATTCACCCTTTGTTAACTATAAAGACATATATGACATACCTTAACATACGTGACATTGTTATGTTGGATAAACCATTCATAACCTTCAAGTTCAACAACAACAATACAGCAGAGAGAAGAGTTGTTTGGGAGTCTTTGTATAGGGGCTCGTATGCCTTCTCAAGTAGAGGTACATCGAGGCTATCATCATCATCATGATCAGATCCGCTTGGACTAAATGTGTCATGGATCAATGTATTTATACCATCATCTTCAATTGTGTTTTCTGGCGCATGATCGTCATCTTCCATGGGATCATTATCTTCACCTTGGATATTCGCACCCCCATGTTCCTCCATATTATGTACTTCCCTGGGGAGATCAACCTATATAAAATTGATTAACATAAATAAACCATGATCTTCAACTCATCATCAAGTGATTTCATATGTATATAAATTGTTAAAATGATATAATGAACAACTTACCAGTGGATGATAGTCATGCCCCCCTTCAATGTGACCATTCTCCCTACAATGTCTCTTAACTGTTTTGATTAGCAGTCTTCTATGGTTTAAGCCCTTACAAATTTTGCAGGGACAATAACATTTTCCATCACCTTTTCTTTTCAAGTTAGACCACAATCTAGCGATTGTCTCCCTATTTTGTTCTTCACGTATATTATCTGACATGATCGTTCTTCGCAAGAAGCAAAAATTGGGCTATGAAAACTTCGGTCTACAACTTTCAGTGACTAAGCAAAATTGTCAAAAGTACACAAATCTTCTTAGACCTAGTTAAATCCTTTAATATTTTAAAAGTCTAGTTAAAATATACATTAGATTAAAAAATATACAATTTTCATGCCTGAGCGTGCGGCTACGACTAGTGCAATGGTCTTCTTGCTTAGCTCTAGAAGCTCTCTAGCAATCAAAACATATAAGCTACAAGGCCTAACAGCAATTTCAAAACATATAAGCTACAAGGCAAGACATATTACATGACATGGCAAAAGGATTAAAATATACATTAGATTAAAATATATACAATTTTCAAACCTGAGCGCGCGGCTATAACTCGTGCAATGGTCTTCTTGCTTAGCTCTAGAAGCTCTCCAGCAATCAAAACATATAAGCTATTAGAATTCATTAACTTTCTGTAATTGGAAAACTCTATTTGATATTAGACCGTAAACTACTACTATTTTCTCCATAAGAACTAAGTACAAAATTCTTTCAAGTTCACATCCATGATTCCCTTTAGATTAAAATATATAGCAAAAATAAGCTAAAAGTCTAGTTAAAATATACATTAGATTAAAAAATATACAATTTTCAAACCTGAGCGCGTGGCTATAACTCGTGCAATGGTCTTCTTGCTTAGCTTTAGAAGTTCTCCAGCAATCAAAACATATAAGCTACAAGGCCTAATAGCAATTTCAAAACAAGGGTCATCAAAAGAACCAAAAACAATGTGTGCAAACAATACCTTGTGAAGTGGTATAGACAATTAGAAGATGCTACTATGTGCTAGGGAACTTCTTAGAACTGTTGGTATATTCTTACAACTTGTTACACCTGGGATATTCTTCTCTGTAGATGCTACTGTGTGCCATGGTCCAAATGGGCCCATAAATGTGGTTGAATAGCAATACATTCAAGTGGCAATTACACAAGGGACAGTCACTATGAGATATCCTCATGTGTGACTGTCCTTGTCACAAATGAGGACATCTCACAGTGACTGTCCCTTGTGTAATTGCCACTTGAATGAGGTCAGTCACTGTAAAGACAACATGATAATGTACACATACAATGAGTGTACATTATCATGTTGTCTTTATAGTGGCTGCCCTCATGTTGTATATTCTTCTCTGTAGATGCTACTACGTGCTAGGGAACTTCTTAGAACTGTTGGTATATTCTTACAACTTGTTACACCTGGGATATTCTTCTCTGTAGATGCTACTATGTGCCGCGGTCCAAATGGGCCCATAAATGTGGTTGAATAGCAATACATTCAAGTGGTAATTACACAAGGGACAGTCACTGTGAGATGTCCTCATGTGTGACTGTCCTTGTCACAAATGAGGACATCTCACAGTGACTGTCCCTTGTGTAATTTCCACTTGAATGAGGACAGTCACTGTAAAGACAACATGATAATGTACACATACAATGAGTGTACATTATCATGTTGTCTTTACAGTGGCTGCCCTCATGTTGTATATTCTTCTCTGTAGATGCTACTATGTGCTAGGGAACTTCTTAGAACTGTTGGTATATTCTTACAACTTGTTACACCTGGGATATTCTTCTCTGTAGATGCTACTGTGTGCTGTGGTCCAAATGGGCCCATAAATGTGGTTGAATAGTAATACATTCAAGTGGAAATTACACAAGGGACAGTCACTGTGAGATGTCCTCATGTGTGACTGTCCTTGTCACAAATGAGGACATCTCACAGTGACTGTCCCTTGTGTAATTGCCACTTGAATGAGGACAGTCACTGTAAAGACAACATGATAATGTACACAAGTACCGTGAAGGTAGTTGCAAGTTAGGGCCGTTTCATTGCATACCTGAAACAATGAAGATGTTACGGTCCACAAAACGTTTGTGCTTGAAAGATGAACAAATAAAATTAAACTTCTAAATAACCAAAGCCGCTAACAATAAATTCAACACAGATATGTCCTCATTTCTGGGTATTTTAGCTCTGTAACAGCTGAATACTAGATTACATAATAATGACAAAAGAAAAATAAACCCAACGTACTCAGAAATTGTAGCTGTGATTTCGTGGAGGGAATCTCTCTCGGCACTGTTGAAAATACAAATGACAACATTTCTCTACATTATCATGTTGCCTTTACAGTGACTGTCCCTTGTGTAATTGCCACTTGAATACAAATGACAACTTTTTTTTTTTGCACTTATATCCCGACCAACATAAGGTCCATTTGTAATACAACATGATAATGTACACTTACAGTGAGTGTACATTATCATGTTGTCCTTAGAGTGACTATCCTCATTTGTTGAAGAAGAAAAGCATTAATGTGGCTGAATAGCAATACATTCAAGTGGCAATTACACAAGGGACAGTCACTATGAGATGTCCTCATTTGTGACTGTCCTTACAGTGAGTGTACATTATCATGGTGTCTTTAGAGTGACTGTCCTCATTTGTTGAAGAAGAAAAGCATTAATGTGGTTCAATAGCAATACATTCAAGTGGTAATTACACAAGGGACAATCACTGTGAGATGTCCTCATGTGTGACTGTCCTTGTCACAAATGAGGACATCTCACAATGACTGTCCCTTGTGTAATTCAAGTGGCAATTACACAAGGGACAGTCACTGTGAGATGTCCTCATTTGTGACTGTCCTTACAATGAGTGTACATTATCATGTTGTCTTTAGAGTGACTGTCCTCATTTGTTGAAGAAGAAAAGCATTAATGTGGTTCAATAGCAATACATTCAAGTGGCAATTAAACAAGGGACAATGTCATGAGCCATGACATATTGAACTTAGTATAATAATAAAATGATTAGATGATATATAATAATCTATTATTAACGGTATATAACAATAATATATAATTATTATCAAAAGATAATAATAATATATAGTTAGCATAATAAGTAATATGTTAATTAAATAATATTAAAATATTAATAAATAATATAATTATGATTATAATTATAATATAAATTAATAATAAATAATTATTAATAAATTATATATATTATATTATAATAATATATTAAGTAATAATATTAAATCAATTATTGATATAATAATTTTAATATATAAATAATATTAATAAACCTCTCAATATAAAACAATATGTTATCACTATAATAATATTTATTATAATATTATTAATATTACTAACATCATTAATTATAATATTTAATAATAACAATAACATTAATAATAATAATAATAATAATAATAACGTTTAAAGCAATATCGAATATCTGTAATCGATATACATCTACATTAAACATCTGCATTATCTATCACGATGAGGAATGAAGAAGTGATACAACAATCACTAGTCATTACACATCGATACCATGAGAGGATGATTAATGAACCAAATACTATGAAGTCAAGATCAACATGATATGAATAAGGGATAGGTCGCTATGTGTTTCAGAAGATGTATTGATAAGCAAGAAGGATAACCATTCATATATTATAAATAATCATTAATTGCACAAGTTTAGACAATGACATATCCGATAAAGCAATATCAAACATGAAGACCCGCTAGCAAATATGCACCATCACTTCCTATGTTATCATGACAATAACATAAACTAGATTGAATTCTACTATCTATATCAATAGACACCACATAGGAGGATATCGACTAAAGGATTGAAAGATTATCGATTGTCTGAGATAAACCACATCTTGTAGAAACACAAAAGCATCAGTGATTATATCACAAGCTATTGATGAATGAGGCATCAGTCATGGATAATAAGTACAATGTATCCTTAAGTATTAATAGGAATGGAAGTCAATTTGAAGATCAAACTCCATTACCAGCAATCAACCAATAAATGGACAATTATCAAAAAATGATATCGACTTATATCAGAGTAGAAAGATTGGATATAATCATAACAATATGGGATAAGGCAAGAGTTAATATCGATTGACTAAATACTAATGATAGTTAGACCAAACTAATACAAACACAATGGATGTTAACTACTGGTTGCACTACCAATTAGGGAAGATTACCTTCATAAAAAGATTTGATATTGAGTCAATCTGGGAGTTATCTATGATCAGAAAATAATGAAATAATATTATGTGAACTGTCGGATTATGGAAAGGTGTGATTAACAAAGGGACATGGAGGAAGAAACAAGACACGTCTCATTCATAGCATCTCTTCATTTGTTAAAGACAATATAAGAATGCATTCTCGTCAGTCACTCAAGGCATCATTAGAACTTTATTTACTTATCCATATTTGGATATACTCAATAGAGCATCTGCCTTTGGCAGTTTGGTTTCAAGTTTATCATTGCAGATCAGAGACAACACCATGATTGCACAGATAGAAAGGATAGTCAGAAACAGCATCAATATTTGAAGTTGCAAGCATATAATTCAGAATCTGAAATAGCAACATATCACTCATAGCGATATTACACATTTGCATAATTACATCATCATATCAGACACAGCAAATACATTGCTGTAAGCAATACTTATTGATTGTATATCGATATTGTTTATATCAGACATAGCATCATTATACTATCACTATAAGTGATAGGAAACATCATATTCATAGCATATTTCATATCATTATATCCGACAGTGCTATTAAACATATTGGTATCAATATCATCTTGCACACATATTGTGATTGAATCTGAAATAGCGGTTGATATCTTAAGTAACCTCCATTACTTAGTTTAATTGTAAGTATCTGATAGAGTAAGTCTGAGAAGTGGAGTAATTGTTCCTGTTTTCCAAGTTAGCCAAAAAGGGGACATTACAGACAATCACTGTGAGATGTCCTCATGTGTGACTGTCCTTGTCACAAATGAGGACATCTCACAATGACTGTCCCTTGTGTAATTCAAGCGGCAATTACACAAGGGACAGTCACTGTGAGATGTCCTCATTTGTGACTGTCCTTACAGTGAGTGTACATTATCATGTTGTCTTTAGAGTGACTATCCTCATTTGTTGAAGAAGAAAAGCATTAATGTGGTTCAATAGCAATACATTCAAGTGACAATTACACAAGGGACAATCACTGTGAGATGTCCTCATGTGTGACTATCCTTGTCACAAATGAGGACATCTCACAATGACTGTCCCTTATGTAATTCAAGTGGAAATTACACAAGGGACAGTCACTGTGAGATGTCCTCATTTGTGACTGTCCTTACAGTGAGTGTACATTATCATGTTGTCTTTAGAGTGACTGTCCTCATTTGTTGAAGAAGAAAAGCATTAATGTGGTTCAATAGCAATACATTCAAGTGGCAATTACACAAGGGACAATCGATCACTGTGAGATGTCCTCATGTGTGACCTTTGTGAAGGCAAGTGCCAATTTGTACCCAAGTTACCAATATTGTGGCAAAAGTGGGAATGAAGCATTTAGGGGTCAAATTGGGCAAAGAAGTGTAGAAGTGGCCTATGTGAGGTCTAAATAGCCTAACTAAGTCATGGTTAGGGTCTTATGGTGTTTGAACAATAAGTTTTGAACCAAAATCCCAAAGGTTGTAACAAGTTGTCAATGTTGTCATTCACAACATTGACAACATTTGTGCAAGGGAGCATTTTCGAGTAAGATGGTTATGTAACTATATGAAACCATTGAATTAGGCATCAGATCAACTATAAGAGGCCTCCATCGATCTGTGCAAAAGGTTGGGGGGAAAAACATTTGGAATTAAGAAGATTTGTAGAGTAACACGGTTTTAGTGAATTCTTGAGTTTTTTTGTTTCTTTGTTTTCAGTTGATTAATGGATTAGATAGCTCGCAGTGTCTATTGGAAAAGTTAGTACAAGTTGTTTTTTTATTCTGTGTTGTGTTTTTTTTGAGTTTTGAAGCATTCCAACTAGTTTGTTAATTCTTTTGTTAAGTACCCTATCATTGGTTTGAACCAGGCAGGTTGAACAAATGGAGTCTTAGCTCATCATTCCATTGTCAATTTTGTACGGGCTCTTGGAATGGGTGAGGAGACTCCATGTACTATATGTTTGGAAGGAGGGGCCCTGGGAAGCTCATTTTCCATGTTTGCAATGATGTCCTAGGTGAGTCAGTTGAGCATAGTTAGGGATGACAAATCATTACAAGAAGATTACAACAAGTTGAATGCATTGGTTGCTTCAACTAAAATCTCATGGAGAGGTAGACACACATCTAAAGAAGCCCCAAGTCAAATTAGAAGATTGGGTGAGTTTCTTTGGCTGCTAAGAAAACAAACTCTTAGTCAGACTGTCCAAGTTGTGTCAAAATACTTGTTTTCAGGCATGGCTGTAGCAGTTGGTGTACAAAAAATCTAGGAGGAGAAGACCTTAGATATCTTGGAGTTCTCAATAAAGGGCATCTGAATCCTAAGCCCTTTAGGTGGCTTAATATAAACAAAAAGGCTTGACAAAGGCCTAATTGCTAGCAGCCTATTTTTGGGTGCAATTGGCATGGTTTGATGAACCGGATTGAAGTACTGATGAAAAGTATAGGTGAAGGAGTAATATTGAAACCAATAGAGGTCCTAGTGGCCAGCCTCTCCATGGAGTAAAGTTCTAGTTGAATGTGTTTCAATTTGTGAAGACAAGACTAGGAGTGTCCTAGTAGCTAGATTGGTATTGAGTAGAGTTCATTGTATTTCTTGTTGGTGTGCACTAGTTGAAGGAGTGGGATCTTGGGTAGAGATACCTAAAGAGTGTAGGGATAGTTAAGTACCCTATCAATTCAAAACATTGGCCTAAAGAGACCCTAGTGAAGGATAGGGAGTGAGCAAGACAAAGTGTTACATCAATTAACAAGATCATTTTTTGGTAATTGTGTACATTATCATGTTGTCTTTACAGTGACTGTCCTCATTTGTTGAAGAAGAAAAGCATTAATTTGGTTCAATAGCAATACATTCAAGTGGAAATTACACAAGGGAATATCACTATGAGATGTCCTAAGTGTGACTGTCCTTGTCACAAATGAGGACATCTCACAGTGACTGTCCCTTGTGTAATTGCCACTTGAATGAGGACAGTCACTGTAAAGACAACATGATAATGTACACAAGTACCGTGAAGGTAGTCGCAAGTTAGGGCTGTTTCATTGCATACCCGAAACAATGAAGACATTACAGTCCACAAAACATTTGTGCTTGAAAGATGAACAAATAAAATTAAACTTCTAAATAACCAAAGCCGCTAACAATAAATTCAACACAGATATGTCCTCATTTCTGGGTATTTTAGCTCTGTAACAGCTGAATACCAGATTACATAATAATGACAAAAGAAAAATAAACCCAACGTACTCAGAAATTGTAGCTGTGATTTCGCGGAGGGAATCTCTCTCGGCGCTGTTGAAAACACAAATGACAACGTTCTTGTTTTTTTTGCCCTTATATCCCGATGTGATTTCGCGGAGGGTTACGGTGCTGTTGAAAACACAAATGACAACGTTACTTTTTTTTTTTTGCCCTTATATCCCGACAACATCGCAATTGCAAGTTAGGGCTGTTTCACTGCATACCCGAAACAATGAAGACGTTACGGTCCACAAAATGTTTGTGCTTGAAAGATGAACAAATAAAATTAAACTTCTAAATAACCAAAGCCGCTAACAATAAATTCAACATAGATATGTCCTCATTTCTGGGTATTTTAGCTCTCTAACAGCTGAATACGAGATTACATAATAATGACAAAAGAAAAATAAACCCAACGTACTCAGAAATTGTAGCTGTGATTTCGCGGAGGGTTACGGCGCTGTTGAAAACACAAATGACAACGTTCTTGTTTTTTTTGCCCTTATATCCCGATGTGATTTCGCAGAGGGTTACGGCGCTGTTGAAAACACAAATGACAACGTTCTTATTTTTTTTGCCCTTATATCCTGATGTGATTTCGCGGAGGGTTACGGCGCTATTGAAAACACAAATGACAACGTTCCTTTTTAATTTTGCGCTTATATCCCGACAACGTCGCAATTGCGATAGTGCCAAATGTATTGTCGTTGCAAATTGCGACGGTATCGGGCTATATTTGAAAAAAAAAAGCCAAAACCGCATGACATTTGCCTGCCGTCGCAAATTGCCGTCGCAATTTCACCCCAAATGTATTAGTGGTAGCTGCTGATATTGATGCTCAAGCTGCACATATTTTGTTAGATCAGGCACATGGTAGACCAACATAGGCTCCTCTTCCACATGCTCCTCTACAGGTTATTCCACAGGATCCTGCTTCCTCTGCGATGCCATCTTCTTCATCTCGTCCATCTTCTTCTTCTTTCATTCCATCTTTATCTGTTCCATCTTCTTCTATGCCATCTTCTACCATGCCATCTTATTCCATGCCATCACCTTCCATTCCATCTTCTTCCACTACTCCTCCATCGACTCCTCCTACATAGGCTCCTAGTTCAGAAGCTCCAGCGGCTGTATCAGATGTTTGAGCCTTACAGTTAGATGTGTCTCAGATTAGACAATAGGTTAGCCAACTTAGCAGTATGATGCAGGCTTTTATGGCCACTATCAGTCAGCATGGGCTACAGGCTATTTCAAGTAGACCTCCTCATAATGATCTTGGTCATGATGGTGCCGGTGGCTTAGCCAGTTGATTGATACTGATTTGATATAAATTCTTTCATTCATTGATGTACATGATGATCCCATTTTTGATATCGAGACATTGGACTTTGTTCTATTCTTTTAATCAGTTTATGTTTTTATATTACGCGTTGATACTTTGATGGACTTTGATTTCCTGATGTTTTATGATGATATTACAGACTTTGATTTCTCAGTTGATTTATGATGATGATACCATAGACTTTGATACTCAGTTGATAGATTTACTTTATGTGATGTCATTATGTGTTGGACCTCATTTTTCAAGTGTTTTACTATGATATGTAGATCTATATGATTCTATCTCCTATATGCTTTGTTTTATGCTTTTCAAAATGCAGTTTTATGATATGGATGCACATGTTCTAGTTATGCTTAAATGGTTGTCTTATGTGTGACATAGAAATAGGTGAATAGATGCAATATGAATTTATGATATTTGATGATTTATGGATGCAAATGATATATAAATGTGTTAGATGACGATGTAATGATTTAATGAATAATGCGATGTAATGACACATATGGATATATTTATTTTTGATAATATGGATATATGTAATGGATACAAATGTAATGGATTTATGGTATGCAAATGTGATGGACCTATCTGATGTAATGAATAATGGTTATGGATATTTAATGATTAATGATTCTAAATGTTATATAGATGAATGATGCAATATGCAAAGTTTTTGAATGAACTAAATGATATGCACCTAATGATGAATTTATGTCTATTTGAATGAAATGATATAATGGATGCAATGATCGTTAATTAATGAATGCAATGGTACATGGACTTAATGGATTTAATATAAATGTTTTTTTAAAGAATGTACACTAAATGATATGGATTTTTAAAATGAATGCAACTTAATGCAATTCTACTTGATGAATTTGAAGTTTAAAATGAATGCAACCTAATGCAATTAAATTTATGTAATTTTGATGCAAGCTAAATGTAATGAACTTAAATTAAAATGAATGCAAACTAATGCAAAGAATCTAATTGTACTTTTAGGGTGGAAAGTCCTAAATGAATGCAAGATAACATGGATCTAACAAATGCTCATGAACTAATGTAATGCACCCTTGTTTTTGATTTTGGATTTCCAGCACACTCGATCACATATAGTTTTTGATGTTCCTTTCATTTTTGATTTGACTACACCCCCTTTCTATTTTCCTCTTGCAATTTAGTTTTTAAATTTTTTTTTTAGGCTAAGAAAGGAAAATACGTTAAATGCATTTAATCTAAGATGTATGCAACTAACTGTCACTTTTTTCTAAAATTTGGAGCTTATATTCATCATTGAGCAGTTTGTTTTTGGAATCATGAATTTGGTACAATCATCACTAGTTCAACCATGATGATATGAATACTTTTTTCACCTCTTACATTGCTTTCCCATCCTGTGGTACAACTATCACTGATTGAAGTCAATTATGAGAGTGTGAATACCAATTTTGTTAGATTCTATGTTGCAAGTGGATTTTGGTATTATGATATTGAACATCAAAATATCCAAGGTATTCTTTTGCGTAAACAAACAAAAATCTTAGTTTCGTTGTATGTACAAGTCCTCGATGATTCTTTGATGAACACGTCCTTAGACAAATAATACATGCTTTAAAACTTTGATCTTAAGACAGTCATTCAGAAATCAATAAAATATCATGCTTTCGTCATAGCTTGTCTAGTTTAACAACTTTCATCGATTCGCTAGAAAGACATGATTTCATCAATCAAGTCAACACTTTAGAAATTTTTTTGCAATGTTTTTCAAATCCATATTTCAAGTGTAGTTCCATCCATTTCATACTTTTAATCCTGATAAAGATAGGATCGTGTAAGATCTTGGATCAAATTTTGTGTTTGGTTCAAAATGGATTAGAGTTAGGATTTGGTTGAGCATTTCACTTGCGTTTTGATGAATTGATTTGATGACTGATTGGAGTTTTCTTTTGATGAATCCTTCCTCCTTTAGAGTAGATTGCCCCCAGTTTGATATGATTACGCTTGTGCGACTTAGGACAATTTGCAGATTAGGTGACCAAAATCTTTAGGTACTTGCAAATGTAACTGTGGGGTTTTATTATGCAATATGTACAAATGCTAGCGAATGCAATATTGACAAGGATGATTGCTAGGTATGTGACTAACTTGGACTTTCGATGGTGCCTATTTACCAAGTTTTCACCGATTGAATGGAGCTTGCTTTCTTTTTCTATTTTTAAAGCTTTTTACCTTTTTTTGCTACCAAGGTGCCTATTTGCTAGGTTTTCACTAAGGCACTTTTTCTCTTTTTTTGATTTTTTTTGTATTTTCTCTTTTTCAATGTTTTTGGTATTTCATATCATCAAGGTGCCTATTTGCTAGGTTTTCACCAAGACAACATCTTTTTGAGGATCATATATGAATGTTTTTGGCTTTCTTCATGCTCAATTTTCCATTGTTTTTGATCTTTTTTGCACTTCTGATTTGTTTGCTCTTTTCTATTTTTCAATGTTTTTGGTATTTTTCAAGATCTCTTTTGACTATATACAATAAATAGGATGCTCTCCATCTAATTTTATGATACTCTTTTTCTTTATACTCTTTCATCTGCTTCATGTGTAGAACCTTTTTAGATGAATGGTATTGATAGGTTCTTGTAATTCTTCTCCATCACAATCAACTAATTTATAGGTGCCTGTCCCAAAAGACAAAGTGATCACAAAAGGTCCTAACCAATTTTCTTCCCATTTTCCTTTCTTTTCTCTTTCTGCTTAATTTTTGGGATTTTCTCGCAAAACTAAGTCGCCTATTTGGAATGTTCTTGACTTGATATACTTGTTATAGGTCCTTGACATTCTGTTCTGATATACTTTCAAGTAATCAAAGGCTTGTTGCTATTTTTCATCTAGAAGTTCTAGTTCATGCAACCTAGCAAATCTATAATCTTCCTCACTTATCAAACCATGTAGAGATACTCTTAAAGATGGAAGTTCTACCTCCAAAGGTAAAACTGCTTTTGTTCCAAAGACTAAGGAAAATGGTGTAGCTCTTGTTGGCATTCTGATACTTGTCCTATAAGCCCATAAGGTTGAGTTTTTCTTCACATGCCAATCTCTACCTGAATTATCCACCGTTCTCTTCAATATCTTTAAGATGTTCTTATTTGTTGCTTTGACTTGTCCATTACCTTGGGGGTAATATATTGAAGATGAGTGATGTATCATGTGGAATTTTGTACATAGCTCTTTCAAATCCTTATTTTTGAAGTGTTTGGAATTATCGGTTATGATGGCATGTGGGACACCATATCTACATATTATGTGATTTAGAATAAACACAGATATTTGTTTTCCTGTAGCAGTTGACAAGGGTACAACTTCTACCCATTTGGTAAAGTACTCTGTTGCAGTGATGGTAAATTTATGACCATTTGAAGATGGTGGATAAATCATTCCTATTAAGTCTAAACCCCATTGATAAAATGACCAAGGTATCATCATAGGATGAAGCTCTTGTGCGGGTACATGGATTAAGTTCCCATGATATTGACACTTTCGACAAGTTTTTGCAAAGTGACAAGTGTCTTTCTCCATGGTAGGCCAAAAATATCCTATCCTAAGAAGTTTCTTAGCTAGGGTTAAACCATTTGAATGTGACCAGCAAATCCCCTCATGAATTTCTCGTAAGGCTGTATCTGATTCCTCTTTTTCTAGGAATCTTAGAAGCATTCCATATAGACTCTTACAATACAATGTCGGATATTAAGGTATAACAAGAGGCTTGGCATATAAAGCTTTTCTTTTGATTCCTAGTTTGGTCCATAGGTAGAATTTGGTCTTTTAAGTAGGTATAAATGTCTCCATACCAAGGTGGTTCATGTTTGGTTAGCAAACAAATGGTATGAGGATGGGTAGGGTCAAATGCAGGTTTCTTAACTTCTTCTACTAGGAATTCATATCTGGCGCTTTGATCTGGTATTTGAAGAAGTGATGCCAAAGTTGCCATTGCATCTGTTGCTTTATTTTTCTCTCTTGGGACTTGCTCAAATGTGATGAGAGTAAAGTACTTCTCGAGATTATCAACCATATTTTTGTAAGGTATCATCTTGTCATCTTTAGTTTGATATTCATCATTGATTTGATTGATAACTAGTTGTGAATCTCCATATACTTGTAGCTCTGTCACTTTCCATTCAAATGTCAGTTTTATCCCAATGACCAATGCTTCATACTCAGCTATATTATTTGTGCATGGGAATAGCAATTTGTATGATTTCATAATTGTAGACCCTTGAGGAGTAATCAAAAGTATGTCGGCTCCTGATCCATGTTGTGTATAAGAACCATCAAAATATAATTGCCATGTTTTTGCTTCAACATTTATAATTTCAGAATCTAAGAATTCCACTTGAATTGGATGGTCATCTTGTAATGGTGATTCCACTAATTGATTAGCTATGACTTGACCCTATATAGATTTATGATCCACATATTCTATGTTAAATTCACTTAGCACCATGACCCATTTGGCTAGTCTCCCATTCAATGCTATTTTGCTAAGAAGATATTTTAAGGGATGAATCTTTGCAATGAGTTGCATCTTGTGGGATAACATATAGTGGCGTAATTTTTGGGAATAAAAAACTATGGCCAAACATGCTCTTTCAATGAAGGTATAATTCAACTCATATTTTACCAAAGTTCAGCTTATGTAGTATATGGCTTTTTCTTTTCCTGATTCATCTTCTTGTGCCAAGAGCGCTCATAATGAATGTTTGGTCACTGAAATGTATAGAGTTAAAGGCTTTCCTCTTATAGGTGGCATAAAAGTTGGAGGATTCATTAGATATTTATTCAACAAGTTGAAATCTTCTTCACATTTCTCATCCCATTTGAAAACTATGTCCTTATGAAGGAGTTGAGTGAAATTATGGCACTTTTCTGCTAATTGAGAGATGAACCTTCGAATGGATTGGATCCTACCTTGAAGAGATCTCATTTGACTTATGTTTCTCGGTGCCTCCATTTCAATGATGGCTTTGACTTTGGCAGAGTCTACCTCTATTCCTTTTGCTGAAACAATGTACCCTAGTAGCTTTCTTGATTGAACACCAAATGCACACTTCTTTGGATTTAACCTTACTTTAAATTTCTCCAATCTTACAAATATTTTCTCTAAAATGGGTAGATGTTCTTCTCTTGAGTAAGATTTAGCAAGTATATCACCTACATAGTCCTCCATGAACTTATGCATCATGTCATGGAATATGGTCATCATGGCTCTTTGACAGGTTGCTTCGGCATTCCTTAGACCAAAAGGCATAACATTCTAATAGAATGTCCCCCATGCGCATGTGAATGCTGTCTTGTCTTGATCTTCAGGTGATATCTTTATTTGATTATAACCACTAAACCCATCCATAAGTGAGAACATTGAATGTCTTGCTATCAAATCTATAATGGCGTCTATGCTTGGTAACAAAAAGTCATCTTTAGGACATGCAAGATTGAGATCCCTAAAGTCCATGCAAATTTTGATAGATTTGTCTGCTTTTGAAATTGGCACAATGTTTGAAATCCATTGGGCATAATCAATGGCTCTTATAAACCCAACTTTCAGCAATTTTTCCAACTCCACTTTTACAAGTAAAGCTATGTGAGGATGTATCTTCCTTAGTTTTTGCTTTACTTGTCTTACTCCTTTTATGTTCAAATGATGCATGATTAAATTTGGATATAATCCTGGCATATCATCATACGACCATGCAAAATTGATTTGTTTTTCTTTGAAAAATTTGATAAAGTCCTTTCTTTCTTCACTAGATAGAGATGCTGCTAAGTGTACGATCCTTGGTTCTGATTCTAATCCAATTTTTACTTTCTCTATTGGTTCAATCAAGATAGGAGATCTTTCTTCATAGTGCTTGGGTAAAGTATCCAAACTCCCTTCCTTAGGTGCCTCTATTGGGTTTTCACCTTTGGAATCATTCTTTATTTCTTTCTCTTTTTGATCTAATGTTGCCACAATGTGGTTTTCAACATTAGAGTCTTTCTATTTTTTATTTTTTCCATTTTTTATTGAAATGAGAGTTTGGATACTTTCCTTTGTCACTTCTTCTTGATATTCCATGGTAGAAGAAGGTTCAACCACATTTAGGTATTGGGATACCAAGTTATCATTCAAAAATGTAGGAAGTATGGTAGGTTCAATGGAATCCCATTCAATTAATTCCAGATAGATAAGGATCAAAGGATCAACGCTTTGGTTTAGTTCAAGGGGGTTCTAGGGAAAGGACTTAGTTTGAAGGTTCAAACATTGTATCGCTTAAATCTATAATATGTTCTTCTTCAAGATGTTCTAGAGAACTAGGGTCAAAATCCTCCTCACTAGAATCCTCTAAGGTTTCCGTTGGGTAAAAATCTCATGGATTAAACCTAGGGTCTGATTCTTCCATAATAGGTCTCCATGATGGTACACAGGGTTCTCATACCCATTGATTATTTCAATCCTTTGAATTGGTACATTATCTAGGACCACTTGACAAAAACTTGATGCTTTATTCTGATTTGATTCTGAAATTGGTTCTTTTCCTTTGCTAGGAGTATAGATGTGGATGACATCAACTTCCTTATCTTGACATGACTCACTTGACAATGAGTCCCATTCCCAATTATTTGAGTCTTCATCACTTTGTGACCCTAATTGCAATATTTGATCATAGACCTTAGGATAGTTCTTTTGAGTGTACCCTTGTTCTAGGTACCCTAATCTAGTATTTTCTTTGCTATCTCTCCATGTCATTTCAATGGGTTCAATGAGTCCTTCATTTCTTTTTTCCAAAGGTCCTTGTGCTTTGTATCCCATTTTTTGCATGATTTGAAATCCTTTCCCATATTGATATGTGGGAATGCTTACATTTTGGATGCACTTTTCATGTGCACTTGATTCCTCATCCTTATATAGCCAATTTAGGATTTCATTGTCTTCTTCCTCCATGAATGAAGATGTATTTTCCCTCACAAAGTGATCATTGTATTTATGAGGTAGATTGGATGGCCTTCCATATGATTTTGGAGATAAGGGTAAATCCATCATGGATAAAGAGTATTCACCTATACCCTTTTGTTTGATTTGACATTGCTTTTCAAAGTTTTTCATCATATGATCCATTTTTTGGTAATGAGCATCTTTGGTGTAGATTTGAATAGATTTAGCTTGGTCTTCTTTCTTTTTCTCTGGAGAAATCTCCTCACTAACCTTCTCTTTTCCTTTTGTTGATGTAGTTAGGTTAGTAGGAATTTGATTATTTTAAACAATAATTTCTTTCTCTTCTTTTTCTTTTCCCTTCACAGATGGAAGATCTTTTGAACTTTGACATTGCTCTATTCTTTGAGGAATAGACCCTTCTGCATTATGTGGGACTAATGAATCATTGATAGGCTTCATATTATTACAATATTGAAAGGGGTTTGAGTCCCCGCTTACCATGATTTCTTGTCCTAGATAGGGGAATTTGAGACATTGGTGGTAAGTTGAAGGCACGAATTGCATTTCATGGATCCATGGTCTCCCTAAAAAAATATTGTAAGTCAAATTTAGGTCTAGGACTTGACAAATGGTCTCTTTCTGCATTGGGCCAACTCTAATAGGAAGTATTATGACACCCTTAGAAAATCCTTTTATAGTTATCTTTTTCTTTGGATCTATAGCCCCCTCAGAAAATCCTAAGGCCTTTACCAAGTTTAGGGTACAAATATTCAAGCCAGCTCCTCCATCAATGAGGACTCTTTTTACTCTATGCTTGTGAATTGGGACCTCTATATGCAAAGGAAATTTTTGTGGGTGATTCAATGACATGTCATCTTGCTTTGAAAAAGATAGACAATGGGGTGCAACAAGATGTCCTACCATGTTTTTAAATTTATCTGCATCTAAATTTAGAGGTACATTAGTTTCTACCAAGGATTTTTCTAGAATCTCCTTGTGAGTTGGTGAGAGCTTGAGAAATTCTAAAATAGAGATCTGAGTAGGAGTTCGTTGCAATTGGTCTACCAAATTATATTGTTTTGATGATGAAGATGAAGTTTGATTTGGTAGAACAATTCTTGGGGCATTTCCAGGTAGAGTAATTTTTGATGCTTGCCCCCTAGTTACAACATTAGATGTTGCTTCCCTTGGCTTATCTTTCACCACAATAACATTTATGGTGTTTTCATCACTATCTAGAGTAGTAATGATTTTATCATAGGTATGGGCAAAATTGACCTTCTCATTACCTCTTTTATTATTTTGATTGATGTTTGATGACTCACCTTTTTCGTGGTTTAGGAAATGATTTTTGAAGGCCATATGATCCACATTGTTTTGGGGCCCTTCAACCTTTATCATTCCATCATCAATTAGGTGTTGCACAAGGTGTTTTAATTTTATGCATTCATTAGTTTTATGGCCCTTATTATGATGATATTCACAATGGTGAGACTCATTCCACCAATTTGGCTTAACTTGGGGTTCATATGGCCTTAATTTAGGTAGAGCAATAATTTTGTTGGCCACCAAAGTCCTTAACACATTTTCCAATGGTTCACCTAAAAAGGTGAATTTCCTCTTTTGATATGTGGAAAAAAAAGGCCTAGGATTTTGACATTAGCATTATTGAAGGGATTATTCTTAGCATTGTTGTTTTTGTTGTTACAATTGGTATTATTGAAAGGAACTTTATTTGTTTGATTCACATTATATGTTGAATTTTCTCCACTTGATAAATTAAAGGGGGCAACCTTTAAGTTGTGTGCTTCCACAACTCCATCATTCACAAGATTTTTATTATTGTTTTTCAACCATAGTTTAGGTTTATCATTGTGATTGTTGGCTCCTTTATTATTGTTATAATTAGATACATAATGATTATTATTAGTGTTGGTATAGGGTTTATTGTCTTTGAACAATTTGATCTCTCCTCTCTTAACCAACACATCTTCAATTTTAATCCCATTCTCAATAAGTTTTTTTAATGTAGGGGGGCATTGAAGTTGGCGCCTATAGTTCATCTCCACATTTAAGTTATTCATAAATATTTCCATTTTCCCCTTTTCAGGGATGCTTTGTGGATATCTTGCAAAAACTATCCTCCACCTTTGAAGGAACCCTATGAAAGATTCACCATTCCTTTGTTTCGTATCACATAGTTTGAGCATGGTAATCTCATGCTCGATGTTGTAAGAATAATGGGTTAAAAATTTGGAGGCTAATTCCTCGAATGTCTTTATCCCTTGTGGAAGTTTGGAGAACCATTCCATGGCTTGATCTCTTGAACTTCTTGGAAAAAGTTTCATTGGGTATGTGGTATCATGCATAAATTCAATTCTTAGAGTGAAAAACTCTCTAAGGTAATCCCGTGGGTTTGATTTACCCATGTATTTTTCGTACTTAGGAAAAACTACATTGATCGGAAAGGGTGCCATAACCAAGCTTTTTTCAAAAGGGAATGGGCACAAGGCCTCGATAGAGAATGGCTTAGGTTCAGTGGCCTTTTTCATTAGGTCAATCTGTGCTTGGAACATTTTCAATTGTTTAGTCATAGCACTCATAGGATTATCCTCTTATTGGTTTTTCTTGAGTTGATCCACATCATAATCATGTGGGAGTTTTACCCCTTCTTTGGCTAGGTTTAGGAAAAACTTCTCCCTATCTCTATCTATTAGTTTATCCTTGACTTCAAGAAATTCATTGTCTTGAGCCACTCGATTAGCTCTTTCTTCAAGTGTTTCCTTAGGCTCTTGGTTAGTGTTATTAATATTGTCATTGTTTCTTCCATGATGGTAATCGTGAAATGTGGAGTTTCTATCCATTGATTTAATTCTCTTCTCAAATAGATTTGGGAGACTATCCCCTTGGTCGTGATTGTTGAAAGAGCTTTGATATTCAAATTTGGGGATCTCTTTGGCAATGCAAGTGCCGCCTTCTTGTAAAGATAGTTTGAGTCTATGAGAGCATGTAGAAACCGACATCCAACAAGGTTTGATTTCAAATCATTTTCCCCAATTTGATAATTATTTGTTTTTATGAAGAGATTTAAAAATATAAGATGAATTTTCAAATGGATGTCTCTTAATTTTTCTATTTATTTTTAAAAAAACACATCCACAAGTACACTTTTTCTTTTTAACCCTCTACACAAAAAGTGTTTGAATTTGTAAGGACGTTATCACGGGTTTTTGCACAAAAAGACACTTCAAGCAATCTACCTAGCTCAAAATTTGGTTCATAAACATGGCTCTATAAGGTAGTCTTTGCTAAGTTAACAAGGTATTTAATCAAATTCCATTCAAAATGGATATTAAACTTTCATCCTCCAAGTATATTAAGAGGCTTCCCACCACCGGTATGTCAGAGTTTTTTGCAATCCCGAAGGACTGCTTGAGGAAATTAAAAAATTTAACACCCTTTTGTTGCACACCCCATTAAGGATGCATGCATTTCATTTTATAGTGGGTTGGATGATTGTGGCAAAGGCAATTGTATCCCACTTTGGGCTATCCCTCTCACCGGCCTCATTAAGGAAAATCTTGGGAGGCGAGCCTACTATAGATCTAGCATGTTCATTTTGAAAGCAATAAAGTGGAATAAAGAGATAGGTTTTGGGAGTTTGATTCACCAAAAGGTGAAGAGAATATCCCTATCTATTTCTCAATTACCATACACTTTTAACAAGGTTCAATTACCAAACCCACTAACTAATGGGAATCGAGTATTTCTACTATTTTCCACAAACAAGGGGTTGTTCAAATTTAGTGCTTGATTTACTTAGCCTTTTTTTAATCAAGGAACTTGATATTTTTGGAATTTTGATTCACTTAGAAAGTGAAGAGCATAGGCCTAGTATCAAATCCTTCAAACAATAATAGACTGCTTTAATTACTAGATTTTGAAATTGACAAGGCCACAATTTAAGCAAAAATTGACCAAGTTTTAGGCTTACCTTGTTTTGAAGCTAGCTAAGGCTAGGGGCATTTTTTATGGATTTTCCATTTTTATGCTCACCTAGTGGTGATTGTTCCTTTCCATTCGCTTCTCCTCCAACAAGTTAGTCAACACAACTAGCCAAAATGAAGAAAACAAGAATAACTTTGAATTTAAGCCTTATTTATCAAATTTTGACAAAAATTGATTAAGGTAAGTAAATCCAATTTAATGATATGAAATTCAATTTATAAGCTTCTACAACTTTCAAGTATTGTTCATATACCTCATTTTCTTGCTAAGAATTCTCCAAAACCAGCTTGATGTGTGCAATATTCTCCTCCTTAATCCGTTTTGTTAACGCTTTCCCTTCATTGCTAAATCTGGTCTCTGGTTTTTTTATTTTTTTATGAACAGTCATCCTACAGACATAGAGAAATCATTTTCCACAAGTTAAATTCTGATAATTCTCAATTTAATTGAAAGCGCAACAGAATCTATTAAAAGGGCCGTTAAAAAGCTTAAACACGTTGCTAAGAAAATTAAATGCGATGTAGAAAATTATTAAAAGCGCTGAAATAGAAATTAAGTGCTACTAAAATAAGCAAAGGCATTAACAAAAAGTATTAGAAGTGCTGGAGAATTAATTGAACATACTAGAGAGTCAGGGTGAAAGCGCTGAAAGAAATAAGACATAAAATAGAAGAAATTGAAAGCGCTAAAACTCCACATAAAGGCGCAAGAATTTGTCATAGAAGTGTTGTTTTAGGCTTTAAAAGCATTGGAGAATCAATCAAAAGTGTTGGAGAAAGTATCAAATGCATTGTTTAACTTGCAAAACTGAGAACAAAACAAGATTTGCAAAAAAAAAATTACTTCTCCAAATTTATAAATTTATGAGGCCTAATGCCCCACGTTGGGCACCATTTTGTGTACTAGAAAAAGTACCTTCATAGGGTTAGTATCATCAATAATTCAAAATAACAACTAAATTACCACAAATAGAAATCTAATCAAGCAAAGAATTGACAATTAAGCACTCTATGGATCTCTATTGAGGGATGCTAATGCAAAGCTCTCAGCAAGCTTCCATTAGTGACAGTCCTAAAATGAGAATGAATGATAAACAATGCTAAAAGTTTAATTCCAAATGAAAATACAACTAATTAGCTCTAAATTTGCCTTTCTAGCTCTAATTTGCAAGAAGTTTGATGCTATTCTCAGATTTGTGGATGATTAATGAGTGAATTATGCCTTGCTTTTATAGATTTTGGAAAGGGTAGGGGTGTAGTTGAGTTGATCAAGGTTAGGTGAGAGTTGAGTCCATGGTTCAACCTTTGGAGACCATTTAAATACTTTGTCCTCAAAGCTTGGGACAAGAAGACAAAATGAGTGGACAAGATGCATTCTCCAAGTGAGTGATTGAGATTTGATTTAGGCTTGATCCATGTGAGCTTGGTCCTCAATTCCTATTGATTGATTCATTTTCCTCCCATTTGGTGGTTGAGAGAAAATATGAATTAAATAATTAAATTTATTTAATTTGTTTAGCCATGTGTACCCCTTAAATGGGTTGATTTGATTTAATTTGAACTATACAATTAATTAGATTAATTACACAATTTATTGATTAATCATGGTTTATTAGGTTTAAATTGATTTAATGGCTTTTGATTTTCAATTAAATTTGGATTAAGGTTTAATTGCAATTTATCTTTGATTTTGACTTGATTTGATTTAATTATATTGATTTTTGCCTTGATTTCTCACTTAAATGATCTTGTCCAATTTTTGATGAATACACCTATGGTCCCGAGGTTATTTCAAAGAGCCTCTTTAACCCGTTTATAGAATTTTTCATCCCTAGATTTCTGAAGAACTTGCTGTTTGAAATTGATGAGGACAGATGTGATCACAGAGATATATCGCCTACGGCTTAATGCATCTGCCACATGGTTTTCCTTCCCCTTGATATAGTTAATTTCAAAATCATAATTGGAAATGAGTTCCAACCATATTCGTTGTTGTGCATTCAAGTTTGGTTGAGTAAAAATATACTTTAACCCTTGGTGGTCTGATCTGAGTTCGAAAGGCTTTCCCAATAAATAGTGACACCATTTCTGTAAGGCATGCATAATCACATCCAATTCCAAATCATGATGGGCATAGTTCATCTCATATTTTTTGAGCTTACGTGACTTGTATGAAATTACTCGTTTATCCTACATCAGCACCCCTCCCAACCCTTCTCTTGACGCATCTGTGATGACTAAGAATTGTCCTTCGAGATCTGGTATCTTCAGAATGGGTGCAGAGGTCAGTTTACTCTTGAGTAGATCGAAAGCTTGTTGGCACTTTTAAGTTCACTCAAATTGTTTCCATTTTTGTTGAAGAGAAGTGATGGAGTAGGTTACACGTGAAAAATTTAGCACAAACTTCCTGTAATAACCTTCTAGACCCATAAAGCTTCTAACTTCTTGAACATTTCAAGGAACAAGCCATTCAGAAATAGCTTTAATTTTATCTGGATCTACTGCTATCCCTTTCTTTGAAATGATATGTCTAAGATATTGGACTTCCTTTTGAAAAAAATTACATTTCGTTAACTTGCCATACAATTTATGCTCCCAAAGATGTTGCAAGACTAGGTGGAGATGGTGAAGGTGTTCTTCTTCGTTCTTGTAGTAAATAAGGATGTCATCAAGAAATACCAAGAAAAACTTGTCCAAAAAATCATGGAAAATACTATTTATCAGGTTCATGAAAGCTGTCGGGGTGTTAGTTAAGCCAAATGGTAAAATCATGAACTCATAATGTCTGTACCAAGTTCGGAAGGCTGTTTGGTGAATATCCTCATCCTTGAACCTTAGTTGATGGTACCCTGACTGTAGGTCTATCTTAGAGAAAATAGTAGCTCCTCACATCTGGTCAAAAAGGTCATCGATGTGAGGTAAAGGGTATTTGTTTCGAATTGTCACTTTATTTAGCATTCAGTAGTCGATGCAGAGATGAAGGGTCCCATCCTTCTTCTAAGCAAAAATGACTGGTGCACCCCAAGGAGACACACTAGGACAAATCAATCCCTTGTCAAGTAAGTCCTTCAATTGAGCTTTCAATTCTACCATCTTTATAGTTGTCATCCTATAGGGAGCTTTACAAATTGGTTCAGCTCCTGGTATAAGATCAATGGAGAAGTAAAAAATGCGCTTCAAAGGTAATCCTAGTAAATCCTTAGGAAATACATCATGAAAATCCTTAAGATAAGGATATTCTTCCTCAAAGGACTTCTTTCATTTTTCCTCTTAATTAAACTTCATGACATTGTGCCTTTTGATATCATCCTTACATTGATTACCATGATGGTTGTCAATCCTAGAATCATCCAATTCATTCATTTTGACAATAAATATCTGACACCCCTTTTTCTCACTGTGTCAAAGCTAAGACAGATAATTGTCTTAATTTTACCTCCCTTTCAATACCTTGAAGGTGTACAACATTTCCTACATCATCCAAGTACTCTATTGTTTTGCTGAAACAATCTACTTTCACTCAGTGTTTCCAAAGCCATTTCATTCCTAATATAATGTCGTAGTATCCTAAGGGTTCCACAAACAAGTTGACTTCCATTGTAAAGCTTGGAAGTTAGACCCTAGCCTCAAATAGGCATTGCTCTACCCGAGCTCTTGTGTGATTGGCATATTCAATAGTCTAAGACTCGGCCATATACCTAGTTCTCTTGGGAAACCTATTAAGAATTTTAGGTGAAATAAAATTTTCTGTAGCCCTCGTGTCTATAAAATGGATACGGTATTACCATAAAGCATACTTGTCACTTCGATGGGAGTGATTTAAAATTCTATCTATTTGTTATCTATTGTTGGATGTATTATTTTCTAAAAGGCCATTTTCTGATTTGGAAAGGGATTTTCTAACCACATTGTGTCTTGGTTGGGCACTGATTTGCATAATTTTCCCCTTCACAAGTGAAGCACCCCTTGACGGTCCTCTTTTCTTAGACATCTTTCCCCGAGTGTTGTTTCCCTTTTTACTGTTAGTATTGCCCTTCTTATTTCTCGAAAGTCCTGTCTACTTCCCTTGTACTTCTTGTTCCCTTTAGAGATACTTTCTTCTCTGTCATTTCTTCTCTTGAAAGATTGAGTTGTTTGGTTCCATTTCCCTCTCTTTCAATTCTTGTCTCAGATTGAATCATCTTTTTTAAGCTTTAATTCTTGGCGTACAACTTTCTCATAGGCTTTTGTGACATTTGCAGGAGAAAGGACATCAACAGGTCCTCCTATTCTATTATTCAACCCCATAAAGTATTTTCTTAAACAAAAATTCTTGTCAGCCTGTAGCTAAGGTACACATTTCAATAATTGAGTGAATTTTTTTGTATACTCATTCACTGACAATTTGCCTTGTCTGCAATCCTAAAATTTAGCTAACTTTTGTTCATAAAAGAGTTGCGACAACCATCTCTGCTAGAATAATTCTACAAACTGGGTCCAAGTAACCTTGGTTGGTTGAAGTTGGAGTTTAGTCATCTTGCTTTCCCACCCACCGACAACTTCTCCTATCAGCTGATAGGAACCCCACACCGCTTTCTGCATTTTAAAGTAATTCCTAATATTAACGTACTTTTCAATTCCAGTCAACCAGGATTCAACGGCTTCCCCTAGAATGGTACCATCATATTGAGGAGGTTTAACTTTCTTCATATCCTCAAGTATAACTCCTATTCCAGGGTTTCTTTCAGAGTTTTGAGTTCTATTATGGGATTGTTCTTCCCTATCAACACTGGATCAATCATATCTATTTTCCATATCTTCTGACTAATACTCAGTTCTCCTCCCTTCAGTCTCATCCATATCTCTAATTTTCTGCTCAAGGTTTCCTATCTGATTTTGGGTTTCTTGCATCATCTGCAAGAGTTGATCTAGTTTCCTATTAGGGGATCTAGGTATTTTAGCTTGGTTTTCACCTTGTGAGTGCTCCATTGTATTAAGACTTGTTACGAACAATTGTTTTAATTTTTATAAACCTTATGAACCAAAGATTAAGTAATGCAGAAACAAAGTAAACATAGCTGTCTAAGTTTAAAGATTTAAGAAAACCAAGGAATTACACAACACAAAATTATATATTTTATTCAATCTAAAATTTGGTTCCTTACAACAGACATTCCAAAATTTCCTTTACATAATTACATGAGCACCCTCGCTAGGGCTTCCTTCTCAATTTTCACTACAAGTATCAGGCTCCTCTTGGTCTACAAAATCATAAGGAATGAGTCAGTATCTAGGGGTAGGTTCTTGGCGGACCAACAGAAGATTTGGAGTTAAGGTATTAGTAGTGTGGGCTGATTCTCTGATAGGTGATATTTGTGCTTGGTTTCTACTACAGACAATGATGATTTTCTTGTAGTTGAAGGAGTGGACAATTCAACATTTGGTTCACAAGTTTTCTTGTGTTCAACTAGTAGGGATGCTTTGACTTCAACCCTGATCTTAGGTGTCCAGGTATGCCTTTGTTACTTAATTCTTGTTAAGGTTGCAGCTATGGTTTCATTATCAAGAGGTGGATCACACTTTGAGTAATCATAGTCTTTGTACAAGGCATTGACCAAAATAATGGCAAGTGGGTCTTAGACCCTCTCTCGTTTGGTATGGATCATAATCGACATCTTGGAAAAAACCAAAATGCCTTGATTAATTTTCTTGTTCGATTTTATAGTCTGTGCATGCCCAGGTCTAGTGCTGAACCTGGTAGCTCTGATACCATATGTAACATACAAAAAAATGGAAAATAATAGAAATATCTAGTTTTACTAAATAACATGAATCTTACATGGAATTTGAAATATTTGAAACATAATTTTATAAGCAACATATAAAATACATGGAAAGTAAAGGAACTATTTTTTTGTATTCAACAACATCAAAGTTACATAATGCCAAATAAAATATTTTCATCATACTACATCTGACTACTTCCAATATATAATTCAATTACACTAACTTAATAATTGAAGAGTAGGGATTTACTCATAGTATCATCTATTTCATTCAAGCATATAGTGTTCATGAAGAAGTCTTTATGGGGAAAAGATAACACCAGGGCATTTATCCACCCAACCAAGGAATCAAATCTGGATCCACCCTTGCCCACCTCTTACTGAGATGGACCCGACCCTACATAAAGGAAAAGAATAGATCAAATCAGACAAGTCATCTGGAACTGGTGGAACCCTACATCCTTAGACAGTTATACCTTGTAGTGACTGCTACCTTGGTATAACAACTGGCTAAGGGAGTATCCGGGTTACTAAGAAATTGATTAGCACCAACTAAATGGTGAAACCTTGGCTAAGGAATTCTCTACTCGACTGAGTAAATAACCAATTTACCACCCTATTTGACTTGTTTTCACTATGAGATGGTCAAAAAAATAATGAACCAGGTTCCTCCCTACTATCTCATTCATCTGTTTGCTAGGTACTAGTATAGACTCTTGTTTACTTTCATAAAACTTCTGGCATCACGACATTTTTGAGTATAATGCTAATACGGAAAGCAAGAAATTAAATGTTTAATCAAAGTTATCATATGACAAGTAAAAATATAGTGAATAAATTCCATCTTATCTTAACTGATAGTAACCTTAAAGCTTTTCTTACTGTCAATCTCCATAACAAGATGGCTCACAACTGGTCAATCAGTTGGCGACAGTAAGAAAGGAAATAAGAACCAACACATTGCACATTAATAATTAATTTAAGCTTATCATATCATTGTGATTTTTTAATAATGTGAGAATGGAAAAGAAGTAATTGTCTTTAATTGTGTCTATAGTTAACAAGAGCTAAGAGTCTCTCTTAGTTGACAAAAATTATGGTTTGACTGGTCTTCAAGCCTCTACCCAAGAACCCTCTGTTACTAGTTGTCTTTATTTATCACAGTATAGGCAGAAGCAGCTAGCAAATAAAAAATAATGTAATATTGCTATTTGACACCCCTTGATACTTTACTGGCATTATTTTCAAACAAACATACGATAGATAAAGACCAGAATAGACAAGGAAAGAGAACATTCCAGTCCATCATCTGACCTTTCTCTATTCTTTTCCCTCTGTCCTGGTGTTATCTTTTCCTCCTTTCTCGGAGTCCCCACCGCTCCTTCATCCACTTCCACATGAAAGTAGTTAGTCCGAGCATTAATTTCTTATTTTCATAATATAAAATACAATACGTCTAATCTAGATTCAGGTAAGTCATTATGATACATGACATTCAAATATTTCATTCAATTTTGATGCTTAACTAAACAAAAGCAGGAATTGACATTTTGAAATAACAATTAACGAAACCACTATTTCATAAACTGGAAACCATTTAGGGCATAATAAACCAGAAGCCATTGTTTCATAAACCATTTAGGGCATAATAAACTAGAAACCACTGTTTCATAAACCATTTAGGGCATAATAAACTAGAAACCACTTGTTTCATAAAAGTTTGTTCAGAGGGATGTAACACATTCTTTCTCACACCTTGTTAATCATTTCCTACAACATTT
Source organism: Chamaecyparis obtusa (assembly GCA_027943335.1). NCBI lineage: Eukaryota > Viridiplantae > Streptophyta > Pinopsida > Cupressales > Cupressaceae > Chamaecyparis > Chamaecyparis obtusa. Next base: position 119,885 of record BSBK01003397.1, read on the forward strand.
ACAAAACAATAATGGACCTCAAGTAACATTAACTAATTTGTTGCATTATAAACAATGAGTGAAATAAAAAGCGATTAATTTTGTTGGTATATATCAAATTTAATATGCTCAAATTTCTTACACTCTTCCTGATGATGATGCTCAAAAAGATTTTTTATTAGGAATTTGCAACTACAAATTCGAGATAAGATATTGTTTATGAAATTTCATTCATTTATAGACTGGTGCACAATCCTTCATAATTATCAACTTTTAGTTAGTCAATATGAGGGTTCTTCCTCCATGATTCTAATTGACAAATCCGATACAACTCCTTCAACTTATCAATTCCCCTAAGCATTTGGATGTTGATACAACATGATGATTGAGTTGATGTTTTCAAAAGCATTGACTCTAGCTCCTAGTATTGTGCACATAGTGATATTTCATTAGGGAATTTCACATGTTTGGAACTAGATATAGCTCCTACTATACTGTTCATATATTCTTTAGCATGTTTTCCACTATCTCTTCTATGATGAGCAAGATTGGGAAGCAGATAATTTGCTATATATTGGTTTACAAGTGCAAGACCCCTTTGTTTTTGTGTTCTCTTAAAAGTAATGTGATTCCTCATGATGTGCTGGTGCTGCTTAAAATGATTTTTGTTTGTTAAGCTCACTTTGGATGATCCTTGATGCTCAATTGGCATAAGGATACAAAGGGACCAACCCTCTTATGACATTCATCTCTCTCTATTTTATATATATGTTTTATTTTTGATTGAAATTAGCAACAAAACAAGGATGGTGACCCTTACAAAACCACAACCCAACAACGTCAAAAGAAATCAACAACACACTAACAATAAAGGTGTTGGCAATTACAGAGACAAACAAGACACTAGTAGAAAGACTAGTATCCCACCTCAAGAGTGAGTGGACAACTCACCCATAGAATGGAGAGAAGAATGAGAAGTTGAAGAATGATTTTTTCTATGGTGTCAAACAACTGTCTAGGTGATGTTATCATTAGGATCCCTTCCACTAGGGGGATCAACTTGTGAAACTCTGTTTGAAGTATTGCCAGCACAAGTGGAAGACTGTTGAGAAAGTTGTACATTGTCAACTGAAGATTGGAGAAAATGAAGAGTAGTAGATGGACAAGGGTCTCTGTAGATAGAGGCGACTACACCAATAGGAGAATAAATGCCAAGGCTCAGTTTACAACAAGAACATCACCCAAATTTGCAGAAGGAGCTTCATCCAAAAGGGAGTCATCGTCAGCCTAGGATTCATCACTAGAGGAAGAATTAGAAACTAGGATAATCAAATGTTCATCATTGGAATCCTTCTACCAAGTGGAAACACCTTTACATCGTAGGAGAGAAAAATCAATTATTGGGAGACCAGTAGAGAAGCACCAACACCATTGAAATGAGAGGCCCTCATAATCTACTGATTGAGTCCATGGCCTATTCCCCACCATGAGAACCACATCTTCATGGAGTTGTGGTAGTATCAATTTTTACCAAAATGCATAGAAAGGTAGAGAGACCCATAGTTGTCATAGTCTCATCCACCTTTAGGAAATGACCTATAGAGTTGCCAATGGCCTCAAAGCAAGAGTTCTCCCAAAAATGAATGAGAAGATTTGGGAGGGTAACCCACACTAGATGCATATTGAGTGGTTCAATAAGAGGGTTAAAGGAGACTATCTAGGGTTTGGCTGAGAGAAAGAAAGTCCCCCAAATCCACAACTTAGTACCAAATCTCATTCTTTAGAAGAAGTAAACAAAGCAATATAAAACCCCTTTTCAAAAGGGAAAAACTCAATGTTACCATAAATAATAGGTCACCCAATGATGAAGATCTAGAAAAGAAGGCCAAAAACCTACAAATCCACAAACCAACCCACATCATTGGTAGATTTCCATATTTTCCACCACATCTTGGCCACAGACCTCTATAGGGGATGTCTTGGCACATGAAAGAGGTTGAGATTTCTCCTTTGAAGGAATAAAAACAAAAAATTTAGCATTTTATTTTAGGGATGATGCAAAGGGTTGAGGTATTATTTTTCAAGATTTATAGACCCTTTTCTTTATATGGCCAAGTCTCTGGTACCATAACAAAGTCTTATATATATATATGTGTTTTGTTGTATATGTGATTTTGCATTGTATTTTAGGGATGATGCAAAGGGCCGAGGTATTATTTTTAAAGATCCTTAGACCCTTTTCTTTATATGGCCAAGTCTCTGGTACCATAAAAAAGTCTCATCTATAGGTAACTTTGATTTAGAATAAATAACACAACAAAGAGCACCCTTAGATACCCAAAACCCATGAGCATTTGCTAAAGGCGAGTCCATTAAATCTTTCAACAAAGTATTCACATGTATTAATTTTTAGATAAGTACTATTACAATCAATAATTTATGCATCCAACTTACATAATGCCCCAAATTTGACACCTCTAGCAATCACCATAACACCTCTTACCATTTTGCATCCTGCATTAGAAAAGACTCCTTGCACACCTATATATAGGTTTGCTAGTAGATCAAAATTTTCATGCTAGACCATGGATATTCAACACATCAATAATCCTTTTATTCTTCCAATAAGAAACTTGGTTCTAACGTTACCACAAAAAAATATCTAAATGAGAATCACACCATCGAAGTACACCTTACCTCCATCAAATATTTCATAATTAAAAAAACCAATCTCTATAAATGTCATTTGAAAATATATAATCGAGTCAATCAACCATGTAATATTACTTGCATGAGTGGCCAAATCTAAATAAATGCATTTCCATTGATTTGTAACTATATCCTTGAAAAAGGTGAACCCTAAATCTAAACCAAAATATGTCATAAACCTAACACTAACCAAATTAAACTCCAACCCTAAACTCAATCAAATCATACTATGAACTCCAAACCACATTACACCCTAAACCCTAAACTCTAAGACTAATTGATCTATAAACACAACACTAAATTAAAATAAATAGTAACTTTAAACTATAGAAAACCCTAATACTATAAAAATAATTATTAACTATATACAAAATTAAATCACAAATATAATTTAATTATTCGCTAATACTAAACCAAAACATAAACCTAATTAAACACTAACCCTCACCAAAATTAATTACTAACTTTGAATATAATTGAACAATACACCAAATTGACCCATAACCATAAACCTAATTAAACACTATATACAATTGAACCCTAACTGCTACCCTAAATTTTTATGCATCCTAACCCTAACACTAAAAAAATTGACCCCTCATCATAAACCCAATTGAACCCTAATCGTAAACCTAAAATTATTGTAGCTTAACCCTATACCCAATTAAACCCTCACTTTTAACCTAATTGAATATTATAGTAAATTGAACCCTAATCCTATACCAAATAGAAGGAAAAAATAAACCAAATTGAATCCTAACCTTGAACCTAATTGAACAATAAACCAAAGTCAATCCTAACATATCACTATACAAAATTAAACTCTAGCTGTAGAGATAATTGAATATTAAATTGAATTGAACTAATGCACTAAACCTGATTGTAAATTAAGAATGAACACTAAATCTATGTTTGCCAAATCAGATTGATCCTAAAATCTGAATATTATTGAACAAAACCATAACCTTAATCTTGATTGACTCCTGATGCTAACACTAAATAAGATTGAACCATGACCATACATGTAATTGAAACCAAATGGTGAAACTAAACCAAAATGATCTCTAACAAAAAACTAGATTGAAACCCTGCCTTAAACAAAATTGAACAATAAATAAAGCTAAAACTGAATCCTAACATTAAACCAAATTGAACCCTAACCCTAACATTGAACCAAATTGAACCCTCTGCCTAATAGTACACTAAAATTAATTGGCTTGGCCCATAACTTAATTGAGCATTAAATAAAACACAAAACAGAACTAAATTGAACCCTACCCCTAACTAAACCAAATTAGACCCTTACCCTAAACCAAATCATATGCTAACTCTTATGCCAAGGCTTATAATACTAACCCTATTTTTTGCTCATCGTAAACATAATTAAAGGCTACACCAAATTGATATGCAACCCTAATTGTAAAATGAAAAAATAATCTCTTACCATAAAATAAATTATACACCAACCCTCAATATGATTAAATAATTAATTAAATTAGAGCCAAAATGTAAACCAAATTGAACATAAAATATAATCCAAATTCAAACCTTACCTTCACAAATCAACCAAATCAACATAAACCTTAAACTAGATTGCATCCTAACTCTTTCACTAAACCTAAATAAACTCTACTGTACTAAACTTAAAAAAATCAAAGTGAAATAAATATATATTTAGAACTTCAACAACTAAATCAAACAAAATTAAAACTTGAATTACATTAAAGTTAAATAAATAAATTAAAAAAGGAAAATAAACCTTAACCAAATCGAACCCACATCCTAAACCAAATCAAACACTCCCTAATAGTAAAGTAATTTCAACCTTAACCCCTATATGTAATGAAACAACATTTCAACATAGACTCTAAACTTAGCACTTAACCCACATAAACTTTGACCTTAAATCATATTAAGCCTTAACAAAATATAAATTACATCCTAACACTACACTGTATTGAATATAGAGCCTAATATTAGTTAAATATTATAGAAAAATAAACACTACCCCTAAGTATAAGCTAAATTATAACATGAATATAACAATAAACCAAAAAAATCTTAAAATTACCCTAAAAGAACCTAATTCGTAAACCAAATTAAATAAATAATATACTTAAATTAAAGTGAACCCTAAATCTAAACTAATCTAATAAAAAAATATGTAACGCTATAACAAAACATAAATTAATGTCTCATTTCTTAAATATCATTCTATACAATATCTAATATGGGTAGACGGGCATGAGTGTATCCAACTACTTTACTTAAAATTAATATAAGCACCCAATTTTTTTTTTAATATTGTTGTCTCCATAAAGATATCTTGTGATGTTTTTGTCTTGTTAATGATACCTGGTTATATCTTAAAATTAATATAAGCAATGAAAAATAATTGAAATTGTTTTCTTCTAATAAAACCAATTAATATTGTCATCTTGATAATAAAAGCAATTAATAATATCGCAATTAATATTGTCATCTTGATAATGAATAATAATAATAATATTATCTTGGTAATGATATCTTGTTGTATCTACTATAAGTGCCTTAATATCTTCAATATTTCCATCTCTTATCATCTCTTATTTGTTATGTAATAATATAAATATAAACACCTATAAATAATTACTATTATGGGCTCAATAATGATATCTTATTTGTTATGTCTTAAAATCAAAGTTGTATGGACACACATATAGATACAAATATGACATTTTAAAAATCAAATACATGATATATTTTTTAGGCATTTGTGGATACAACATTTGATGTTTATCCCAACTGTATCCATATGTGATATGGTGGTACGTGCATGAGTGTATCCAACTATTCTACTTAAAATTAATATAAGCACCCAAAAGCAACATAAATAATTATAAGTTGATTTAACAATTTACATTAAAAAAGTGGGACCTATAATCAAATTAATATTAATAATTTCATTTAAATTTAAGATAAAATAAAGTAAAATTTAAATAGTAATTTAACAAGAAAAATATATAAATATATTAAAAATAAATTTTTTAATACATAGAACTAAAAAATAATAATCTAAATTTAAAAAATAATTTTTCAAAAAAACATAAATAATAAAATAAAAAATACATGAATGAAATTTTTTGGGCTTGATGTGTATCGGGAATGTTTTTTGGGCACTCGCGGATACCCTATTTGATGTGTATTCGAGCTGTATATGGTGGTACACACGTGAGGGAGGGGCATGAGTGTATCTAACTAGTCTACTTAACATTTATATAAGCATCCAAAAATAATTAATATTGTTGTCTCCATAATGGTATCTTATGATGTTGTTGTCATGTTGTATCTTAAAATTAATATAAGTAATGAAAAATAATTCATATTATTGTGTGGTTAAAAAAAATCAATAACATTGTCTTGGGAATGATATCTTGTTATACTTAATGTAAGTACTTTAATATCTTCAATGTTGCTATCTCTGTAACATCTCAAAATCAATACATGATTATAATGGAAATAAAAAAAATATAAATTTAGTTTAACAATAAAAATTTATATTGGTCATCATAATGAGTTTTTTTCCACAAATGCTTCTTTGTAGTGTTGGTGTAATTAAATATTCACTAATTATACTTTACTTAAGTTTACTTAGGATAATGCATTTGCATATTAGTTGTCATGTAGACACCTAGGAGTTTGCATCTCATTTTAGCACATGGTGTAGGAGAATTCCTCTTTAGGTGGAGATAGTTGTTATCTCATTCCACTTTATGTGTGAGATCCACCTTTAGTGCTCTTATCACATTATCATCCTCTCATTGTTGCACATACTTTTTTGTACAATGGAGGATGATCCACCTTTGGTGGACATGTGATTATACCTAGTGTGATTGATAGGTTATCTCTTGCATCATTCCTAGCTATCATACATTGCCTATATAATTAGGCACATATACGTTGTATGTATCCATTATCATTTAATCATTTTATCTCTCTTGTTTGTGCTATCTATTGAGCTTCTAGATCTTGGCATTTCATTCATTGCCTTAGGCAAATTCTTACATGTAGAATCTAAGAACCTAAAAATAATTAATGTTGGTGTCTCAATAATGATATCTTATCTGTTATATCTTAAAATTAATAGAAGCACTCAAAAAAATTAATTTTCAACTATAAAAATATTCTCACAAGAATATTCTTAAAAATAAAGTAGATAGGTCAACTGTGCAGTGGCTTCCTCCCCATCTCAGATTTGTGAAGCTCAATTTTGATGGACCCTCCAGAGGAAATCTAGGTAAATCAGGATTAGAGGCTTGTGTTAGAGATAGTATAGCTAAAGTGATGGCAATCACAACTGCACCATTACCAGAAGGAACTAATAATGCAACAGAAACCCAAGCTTTTCTTCTAGGGCTAATCCTTGTGAAGAAAGGAGACTATTGTCGACTGTAGATTGAAGGTGATTTCCAGGTAGTTGTTAACACTTGTATCAAAAGAAAGACTAATTCTTGGCAACTACAGTATATTTTTCATCAGATATGGTATTTGATCGATCAATTTCAGGAGGTCACTATATCACATACTTTAAGGGAGGGAAATAAAGTAGCAAATTACCTTTCAAATTTAGGATGTGATGGCATTATAGTTAACACATTTCAATTGATGTCACTTATTGAGCAACACGAGGCATTGCAAGTATTGATCAATTCATAATTAATGGAATGACATTTTAATCATTTTTATGCTCAGGTATTATTTTACTGATAAAGATTGCAATAAATATAGTTCATGCCAAATTACTTGTAGCAGCCAAATTTTTTGTTATGAGGACATCATCTTGGTACGGTTAGAGTTTATAAGGGCCATGTGGTGTACTTTGCATGATGTGAGATTATGTTGATGCCTGATCAAATTCTCTAATCACATGGCCTTCGGTCCTTCAAATTTGCAGCACGAGTCCACTTTAGATTTTATGTTCCTCACACATGTCTTCACATTTAAGTATCATTCTTCTTGGTTATTTATATCAGGCAAGAGATTATTTTTTCCATTTAGAATAGAGGATATAGTGCTCTTTCATTTTTCTTGTCTGAAAATGTCTAATCCCATGGAAGCCTATGCCAAATGTGAATCGTGCTACCAATTCCATAGGGCAGTGCTACCTAAAAATTATCGGATATAGATTACACCAAGCTTGGAGGAAAATGTCCTACCATTGCAGATTGATGATGCCTCCATGGATGAAATGTTTTGTGTAAATTCACCTTCAATTCAATGGGCTATTAGGCATGTTATTGGGGAAGAGATTCTCTCTCCTTCCTCTAGGCATTTCTTATTTCCTTCAAATTTGGTGTCCATTTTTATGTCGAATGCTATGGATTTACATCAGTCAGTTCGATTATTAGAAATTTTGGTGAATAAAGTTGTTCATCAGAAATTTTGGAATGAAAACAAACTTAGAAGGGCAATGCAACATTACGATTTATGGGCTAAAAATGCATTAGTTGGAGGTTTTTTCCTACAATCACAATTGCTCCAAAAGCATGAATTTACGGTAATGTTTGAGGCATTGCAAAAATCATTTGAGATGCAAAGCCCTTGCTTCATGAAATTTGGTCTACAAGTCACATCGAGGGCTTTGGGTCTTCAGCTGGAGGAAAGGGTGAAGTGTACAGGGTACGCTTTGCTGGATATGTTGAGTTTATCAAATAAAAACTATACTCTGCAAGTGAATCAAGGTCTTTCATCTAGAGCTCCACTTCGTTCATCTCAAGGTGTGCTCGTGGGATCGCAGGGGGTCAAATGTTCAGTTGCTTGGGATCGTTCACATGGTGGTTTAGTGGATTCAGCTAGTGAGGATGTAGGGTCTGGTTGGGCATTGCAACATCCTGGTGCACATGCAGACACATGGGATTCGGCAACAGTTATGGATATGAAATGTGGGACGAGGTGGGAGTCTACGCCACAACTTCACTAGACTTCTAGATGGGAGAGTGTTTCACAACTCTCTAATGAGCATGTTCCCCCATGTGTGGTAGATTGTACAAAAATGGAGGAGTAACTGTTGTGTGGTTTGAAGTTTTGAAATTTTGTATTATGACTGCTCTTCTCATTGCAAAATCGGTTGAAGTCCTATTTTGATTGCTCATTTTGATTAGTCAAACTTTGTTGTAATTGGAGAAATGTTATCTCCAAATTGTAAATTGATCACTAATATTTTGTCGATATAAGTCCTATTGTAAATATCGATAATCAACTATTTTGTACTTAGTGACGATTCCAAGTTTTCTTACTAGTTCTTTCCCGGTTGAGCTTTTTTAAATCAGCTTTTTAAAAATTAATATATTCAGTGGCTTGTCCACTTTTGCCAAAAAAAAATAAAAAATTATGGCAAGGCAAATTTTTTATATTGTAATGCCTTGGCCATAATTTTGTAGGGCCAAGCATAGGCTTGGTCCCACCAAGCTTGTCTTGAACATAAAAACCAAGGCAATGGGTATGGTTCCCACTCATAATTTTACAAAATGGGCACCCATTTTTTAAATTCAAAAAATGAGCACCCATTTTTTAAAATTCAAAAAATGGGCACTCGTTTTGGTTTGGACCATTGAATACAACATGGGCCCCCGATTTAAAAATGGGCACCCATTTCATTTAAAAATAACGGGTGCTCATTTTATAAAGAGCCATTGCAACCAAAAAATAGGATAGTGGGCCTGATCTTAATGATTGACGAGTATTCAATCATTTTTTTAATGATTCGTATTGCAAACAAAATATTTTTATCAACATTCTCTTTTTTTTTTGTCTTGTTTTGGATTTGACATGAAGATAATCATTTGAATTCAAAATTTGGTGCAAACATGAGATCAAAGCAACATAGAAAGAGGCTAAGGAAGGTTCTTACAACTGAGGAGGTTGCAACATATAGAGAGGAGGCAAAATGCCAATGAGAAAGAATTTGAAAAATTAATAATGTTGGAGCATCGAGTTCAACAATTGTTTCAGAAGAGGATAATAATGAAGACGCCATGATGGATGCATAGGTTGAAGAAGAAAATTTAGGTGCATCTTCTAATCCAGTATTGGATACATGTATGTTTCATAGCCAAATGTAACTTATTCTGATAAAGAAGTTCATCATTTGCTAGAATTAGGTTACAATATAAATGATCTAAATTTTATTCCTGAAAATAGAGTAATAAATTTAATTGCACATCAAATTCCACAAATTAGTAATGTTAATCATAATGATAAAGGAATAAAAAGTCAAACCCTGATTGAAAGTGAAAATCAAACACCAATTCAAATTGAAATCAACAATGTGGATGTAGTGTAGTACCTTGCCCCTAGTCTGATTTTATAAATGTTGTAATTAATCTAGGATGATAGATTATATGTTAGGAATTGGTTGATGTTTATGATTTTATTGACCCCATACTTGCATGTGTATGGTTGATGTGTTTGTTTTATATTTCTGCTTGATGTGCTTGATGTGGTTGAGGGACGGAGTCGTAGTTACTTGCTTGCAAGATCCACACGATCGGCCGATCCCCACCATTGTCTGTTATATTTCTATGTATATGCACATGCTTGTCTCTTATGCAAGTTCGCAGGTACCGGGCATCGACTTTCCTGAATTGTCAGGATGAGCGTGCCCTATCGCTAATCTCAATGGTAAAAGAGGGGAGATAATATTCAGTTCCAAATCCTAAACTAAGCCAATTATTGTCCTAAAATAGGGGACAAGATTCTGTGTTTCCACCCTTCTAAACTCGTCCAATTGGCAAGAGTTTACACCTAAGTCCTGAGTTTGAATGTGGGTTCTTAGGTCTTTCTGATTTGTTGGTTTGTGGTGTTTGATGAGATTTCTATTTTTAGTTGTGGCATAGTATTTAAATGGTAATTAAATAAATATATTTATTTGGTTTAATTATTATTTATATTATATAGTTGATGCACTAATTAATTGAGAATTAATTATATGCTATTTTGAGTGTGGTTGAAATATTTAATTAATGTGAATTAATTAAATATCCTCACTTTTGAAATATTTAATCATGAATGAACCTTTGTTTAATTTAAAAAAATATTTATTAAATTGAGGGTTATTTTGGCATGTGTTAATTATGTTAACTAAATGTTCTTATTATTAATTATTTAAATGCATTATGTTGCACATTCATAATTGAATGAAATTGAATTGATGATTCAAGTTGAAGTTTTGGTTATGTGCTTTCAAAAAAAGTCAAAGTAAAGAGGAGACTCCAGTTCAACTGAGACTGAACTGTGAACTAAAATTCATCTTCATGCAAAGCCCTTTTGATGTTGAGTTTATATTCATGCATGAGAAAGGAGATTCCTTTATGTATTGGGAGTTTTTGCCATTATTGGAGGACACAGGTTTTGGAGGAGGAATTTTGGAGACAGTTTTGTGATAGAAATTGGGAGACAGTTTTGGAGAGAGAGTTCTTCGAAAAGCTTGGATTTTGTCTTCTTCATTCTGGTCATCATCAAGTCTGTATAATCTGAATTGAGGTAGGTTTGGAATTTATTATTGTTAATCTTTCTCGAAATTCCTGTAGGATATTGTAGAAAGTGTCTTCTTTGTGCTTGATGGTTTCGATTGTTTGAGAAGCAATGTTAATTTAGTGGATGTTAGGAAAAGGTTGCATGCAATCTGTTGTGAGATTCAAATCTGTCTATCTGTTACTAAGATCTCAAGTTTGTAAATAAGTTGTGGATCAATTGAAAAACCCAAGTAGTTTAGGGTTTTGATCTTGTTGTATAATCATGATAATGGTATTTCTTTTGTATTGATGACTTTTATTTGTGTTATATATATATATATATATATATATATATATATATATATATATATATATATATATATATATATATATATATATATATATATATATATATATATATATATATATATATATATATATATATATATATATATATATATATATATAATACCAGCTCTGGTATTATTATTATTTCTTATTTAAGTAAAAATTATTTATAATTATCGAATATGGTAAATATTATAAATTGAGATATTTGTTAAAGTTTATAAAAAAATATATATTTGAAAAAGTTAATATTTGAAAAACTTTATGTTTATTGCAAATTTCATTGGGGTTTTAAAGTACCCCCTGCACTGCTGTATCTTCGCAGGTCCTGGCATTGACTGCTGTGCGGCAGGACCGCTGGTACTGTCACCGGTGGAAGGACGTGCGGATAGGGACATGACGACGTGTTTTGTCAGGGGCGTGGGGACCCGCGGGTACCCCCCCGATTTCCTTTATTCTTTGATTATTTTTTTAAAATTCAAAACTTAATTTATGTTATGTTAATTTTATTTGTTATTAAATATAGTTGTTATTTAATTTAGTTTTAAATTTTTTTATTAATATTTAAAATTTATTTAGTATTAGAATAAATTCGTTTGGTTTTTAGATATTTATAAATATTAATTCTTTTGTTAAGTTAGTTTAAAAGTTGATTCTTATTTTATTAAATGATTTTTTTTTTAGAGTTTATAATTGTGAAATTTTAATTTGTACTTTAGTAATTTAAAATTAGATTATTATGGATTTACTTAGTTTGATTTTAAATTGAATTGGGTAAGTTATGTATTTATTGAGATATTTAAATTACTAGATGTATTTGAGAAGTTAGACAACTTTGTAATGTTTTAGATTGCTTGTAATTGATTTAAGTGTTAGGTTGAAATAGGATCTTTGTCAAATGGATTTGTATATATATATATTCCTGTGTGAATTTTAGTGATGAATCTTTAATTGACTTTGCAATTGGTTTGTAAAATATTATCTCAATTTTAGTTTTGGATTGATTTTTCAGGGGTTGTAGTCATCTTTTGGGGTTAAAATCCAGAGGTGGGTTTTGGATGTTCTTTCTGTCATGTTTGGTTGCCATGCATATTATGTAGTGTTGGTGAACTTGTTTTATTAAGTATCTAGTTTTGCATGTTGAATCTAGTTATGAAGATTCTTGAGTTGTGTTAACTTGGAGATTAGGCTTGATTCTGTGAAAACCTAGAGTAGGTCTTCTAAGTGTATATCAGGAAATGGCTTGTGAATTGGTGCCGGAGCCCAGAAGTGGCTACTAGGAGATCCCATTACAAGTGGTTTAATAAGTGATAATTAATAAACATTGGGAATCTAAAATGAACCTAATAAGATATTTGTGTCTCGCCCATGCTTGAGATCCCTGATTGATTTTGACTAGGAAGGGAGTTGAGATGATGCTTGCCGCCTATATGGACTAGAGATGGCATAGGTAGTACCTTGTCTACACGAGAGGTTACTATAACCACATAGAGTCACTAGGGCGCCGGGGTCTGAAGGGACTACTAGGATAACCCTAGAGTTGGCATGTGTGATGACACTTCTTGTATGCATCTTAGGTTTCCTACATATTGTGTTTGCCTCTGGTAGAGTATGTTTTACCTTGTTGTACTTTTGATATCCTTGAGTTAGAAGCTTTCATGACCTCTTCCTTGGATTGTTGTTGTTTGTTATTTGAGTGGGTTTTGATATTATCTCCTCAGCACGGTGGGAGTGGACCGTTTAGGTTCAGGAGGTCGAGTGGTAGTGGTTCTTTTACCATTTGAGATTCCGAGGTTCGTGCACCAAGGCTGGATGATCCATGTTGCAGTTGTTCATTCTTGTTCTTCTGTTCTTGTGATCTTGTATCATTGTATCGGTTATTCAGAGTTATTATGTTGTACTCCTTTTTAGTCATTGTATTCACATACCCTGCGACATGTATAGTGGATGCTTATTTTATGGTCACCTTAAGGTACCATGTGTATTTATGTAATTATGCATATGATGTTGTAATTATCTTTCAGATTTAATCTTGGGATTCATATCTTTATTTTATATTAATTAATTAACTCTTTCGTAATCTACGTCAAGGAACCCTTGAGAGTTGAAACCTATGTTAGTCGTTTATTGCTTTCCTTTGCTTCCGCATTGTGAAACTTTGATGTTTTTGATTGTTAACGTAAAAAAAAAAATTATTCTGCAAACTTAGTCGCATGTTTAGGTTAAGTTCTTCTGGGTTCCCTAGCGGGGCATTACATGTAGACATAGAAACACCAATTGAGAAAGAAACTCCTTTGAATGATAATGAAATGAATGAACAATTTAAAATAAAAAGTGATTTTCTCAACAATCTACGTGGTTAGGTTTCATGGAAACAGATTAGGACACATATGACCAGATTGTTTAGACAATTTTTTTATAATAAGAAATTTGGGTTTCAATGTCAACTAATGTTATAATTAATTAAAATGTCTAAAATGTGAAAGGTGATGAAGAGGTTAGGCATTTATGCGAAATACAAGAAGAAGGACGAGTCTCTAAAATAAGTTGTATCAATTGTTGCTAATGCCTTTGACACAATTGGAAAGAAAAGTCATTCTAAAGATAGTAATGTGGCACGAAAAACAATAACAACAACTTTAGTAAACAAAAATATTACTGATAAAAGAATGATTTCAAACATAAGTGGATATCTTAATATTCATCGAGGTGGTGGTGGTGGTGGTGCTTGCTGACCTAAAAGCTCATTAATGGTAAAATCATCCATTTTTATAATCTGCATACATATAAAAATATGAAAATTTACAATTAACATACAAATTACATTTTACCTTACAAATAAAGACTTAAATAATTAATTACTTGACATAATTTAAAAACACAATAGAGAGAGAGAGAGGAGAGAGAGGAGAGAGACTTAAATAATTAAATTACTTGACATAATTTTTAAAAATTAACAAATAATTAAAACATTTTACTTTACACACACACACACACACACACACACACACAGAGAGAGAGAGAGAGAGAGAGAGAGAGAGAGAGAGTTAACATAAAATTAATCACTTGTCATAATTTAAAAATTAACATATAATTTAAACATTTTACCTTACAAAGACAATCAAGACTAATGAAAATGTTTTTCTTTAAGAATGTACACCTAAGGTTGAAAAAAGATTCCAAGTTTTTTGATGTTTTTAAATCTCTATGTTTTGAAAGGTTTTGATTTGGAACATGTTTTAACATTTTTTTTTGAGAGAGAGAGTTTCTTGTTTTATTTGTGTGCAGGTTTACGTTTTCTACAGGTACAATTTTTTTATATTTTAGTTTTGTTTAGGTTAATATTTTTTTTCTACCTATGGTTTCTTATTTTATTTACATGTCTAAATTTATATTTTTGTTTTCTACTTAGGGTTTTATAATTCAATTGTGTCTAGGTTTACGTTTTTGTTTTACTACCTAGGGTTAGATTAAAAGTTTTAACAATTTTCTAGTTTGGTACGATTGTAATACCCCAAAAATGGGCTATAGGTTCATTAACCTCTTACATCTTCAAATCGAATGAAATCGACATCAAAGTCCTAATCTAAGGCACATCTGCACATCAGTTCATCGAAACCTTAACTGATTATCTTAATTCTGCATCGGGGAATATTCCTTATTTATCCTAATTATCTTTGATTTAATAATTATTTGGCGATAAATCTTATTTATCCTAATGTTTGATTAATTGAATATTCTGAATATTTAATTAATTAGATTTAATTCTGCCACTTAATTATTTAATTTAATTTAATTATATTTATTCCTAAATTGCATTGTTTAATTTTGACAATAAATAAAAAATCTTATGACTAATTGATTAAATTCTTATTTAATTAATTAATGTCAATTGTCAATATTTAATGATATAGTTTTTGAATAAAAGTTTGATTTAATAATTGATTAACCCATAAATCAATTGTTTTAATTCAAAAATTAGTTAAGTTGAAGATAAATCACTTTATTTATTTATTTAATTAATTCATAATTATCTATGCACATTTGAAGGAGCTGTTAAACTTAAAATCAGAAAAATAATTCAAGTTGTTATCTTTTTGAAACTCAACATCTATTTTGAGTTGAAAGCTGATCTAAACTTCTGATATAAGTCAAAAAGCTATTTTTGCATGATTTTATGAGTTAATTAATTTTGATTTCTTGTTAACTCAAAAATCAACTTGAGTTTATCAAGAGTTATTTATGGCTTTTCTCAATGCATCCTAAGGCCCTAGATTTCTATAAAATCAAGGCTTAGCTCTTCATAATGACATCTCTCAAATTTGCACAATTACTCTAGCAAAATTACGTATGAAGAATCAAACTTTTGCGACAGACGACTTTGTGAGATCAATTCATAGTTTTCATAGCTTTTGCATAGTTTTTCATATCAACTCATATCATTGTTAGATTAAATCTGCATATCATTTCATTCAATTCTAGATTAGTTTCATACAATTTTTCATCCTAATTGCACATAAAATACAAAAATATAGATTAATCTGTATTCATTATCTTTTTGCATTAAATCCTTCATTTAGGTGTTGCATTGACACTGATCTTGGTCTAATATGAGAATACCATACTCGCACCTACTAGAAGGCAGTAAATCGCCTGGTTAGCTTAGTTTCATTTATCTGCAGATTTTGATTTTGCTAACCTCTAATGTTTTGCTAAAGTGTTGTGTCTCCAGCTAAGTACAAATTTCACACACACAATGATAATTTACAAAGTAAATTAAAACTAAAAATAACTAAATAAAACATAAAATATAATTAAATTTATATGATAAATTACAAAAATATTAAACTAATTTTTTTAATTAAAAATAACATGAAAATATGATTTTTTATGAAAATAATAATAAAAAATAATGGTATGTACCTGGAATTAGGAGAAAAATGGTTGAGGGGATCGACAGGATGAAACGGGCACCTGTGTTATGCCAAATGTGATCCCATTTTCCAAGTTGTGAAAATGACTTGAAAAATGGTTTAAACAAAAAAAATAAATGCATTTACAAAATGGGCACCTGATTTTTAAAAAACGGGCACCCATTTTTTAAAAATTGGGTGCTCATTTTGCTTTGGGTGCCGGATACAAAATGGGCACTCGATTATTAAACGGGTGCCTATTTTTTAAATATGGATCGGGCTCCTAAACCTAAATGGGTACCCATTTCTTGTGCCAAATTTTTTTGGCTGCTGACTTCTATAGAATTGGCACTCAAATTTATGCATCGACCCATATCTAAGTATAAGAAAATTAATATAATTATCTCTATAATTTACTTCTTTGTATTTCAAGATTAATGAAAAATATATTTTTGACATACACACATTAATATAAATAATTCAATATTAATATTTATCTATTTTTTAAAACTATTTATATCAAACACAATATTTTTCCCATAAATGCTTTTTTCCTATCTTGTGAAGTTATTTAGATCATTTACCAGAACCATCTGCAAAATCGAGCTTGGAGACTTCAACTTATATCTAGGTAAGTTTAAACAATATTTTTATTGTAAAGTGCTGTATCATACAACATATTTTTCTTTCTTAAAGAGAAAAAAACACTCGGAAGTTGCCAAAGATAATACCATGCATAAAATGATTTTGACTTCTTTATTTAGAAAGATTAGTCCGCGATCTTAGTTTCCAATAAAGAAGATCTCCATCATTTCCCATCTTAAAAAATAAAAATTATTTATGGGATTTTGTTTATATGATTATCTAATTATTTGCATTGATTGCTAGGCATCTAGGCATGGAAGTGACTGAGCAATAGGAAAGACTTTTTTCAGTAGATTCAAATGCAAATTCCCTAATTGTGGGAAATCTAGAGGTGTAACACCCCACCAAGGAACACTGGAGAACAAGACATAAAACCTCTAAAAGATGCAACTAATTTAAAAAAAAAAAACTAGAATAATATCCATCCTTGCACTTCTAGTTTCTAAAACATACTTAAGCACTTGTTTTCAAACTTGAATGCAAGATTTAATCAACCTAAGTCTTCAAAGGTTCCATACTATCATTACTAAAGTAATATTATCTAACCTATTTACATTTGTACGACATTTATTGAACTACACACTTTATTAGTCTACGTTCATTTTAATGCACTGAGATAATTCTTCCTAGCTCGTTTCTTTCATTTCAACACAAGTTGATCATCTATCAACATATTCATCTTATCAACTCATTTCATTAATTTATAACTAATCATTGATTTCATAATCATCTACTATCCTTTATATCACTTTCATTTAAGCTTTTAGGTAAGAGATTAATATTCATTAAAGTTGGCATTATCCTATGTACTTCAATAATCCATACTCATTTTGATGTACTATGTAAACATAAACCAACTATGTTACAATCAAGTTACAATCTCATTTTATTGATTCATAATTGTTCATTATTTATAATCTCAATTAGTAATCTATCATCTCACAATAATTTCCTTTGAACCTTTCACCAACAGATATTACATTCTTTCCTAAGTACATCAATACATAACTACATCTAAGTTCATTTCCTTTATAGTTGGACAACATAAGAGGATAGGAGAAATATGAATGAGTAACATAAACCACTTTCTTTTAATGCTGATAACATGTCCAATATACCACATATTATTTCCCCCTTTTTTCACCTAGAACTACCCGTTCCCTTATACATTTCTTTGAATTACATCAATGTACATTATTGCTTCATCTACATTTGACTCCTATTAGGATTTTACATTAACAATAGTTCATATATGCCAATACATCTCAATATGATGCAGTATACAACATGAAGGCTTCAAACGAAAAATTTGGAAAGCAACATGTGCAAAGATCATCCAATAGACCATGAAAAAAACCTTGATATAATAAAGATTAACCACCCAACCATGTGGGACCAGTGGGTCCACTCTCCCAAGCTAGGAGATAGAAACCAAGGCCCACACAAGAGGAAACAACTAGGACATACCTAGGGTGGTAAAAACCATTCCTAGAATAAAGCATGACACAAATATGGACAACAAGCCAATAGGACTACCATAGGCACAAGTAGTCAAAGGCATAAAGACTCTATGCTACAAGCTTGGTGAGTGTCATTGCATAGCCCTTACCCCTTGGGTTACCGTGGCAGTCAATTCTAGACCTGGACCCCCAAGTAGGCACATGCAGAACCAAACACCTTTCTTGAGGATAAGGCTGTTTGATTGTGCCATCTCTATCAACACCTTCTCCCACTCCCATCCCTATCCTATATTAGTGCTAGTGGCATGGGTGAGACATCAATTATTATTTTTAGTGTGTATTCCCCCCATTCCCAGTTCATTTATTTAGGTTATCACTAGTTTCTTTACCCAAAAATAAAAACATATAAAATTCATAAGATAATCATATCTCATCATGAAATCATGCAATAATTCTCATAAAAATATCAAAGTATCATATTTCTAAGTTTAGGTATTCACTTGTTGCACCTAATCCACTAGGAAACCCTAAACATTAAATTGGAATTTATATTAATTCAAAATGCACAAGAATGCATCAAAATGCACCGAACATTGTATCACAACATTAAGAATACAAAAAGTCATTGTATCCAAAAATCAGATCCTAACAACCTCTGGTACCCATTCAAGCTCTAAAACACCAAAAAAGTCCTAAAAACTATCCTTTTGGGGATTCAACACAAATGACAAGAGAACTCAACACAAATGACAAGATAATTCAATGTAGATGACAAGAGCAGTTGACATAAATGACAAGAGAATTCAATGCAAATGATAAGAGAATTTGACGCAAATGACAGGAGAAGTCGACACAAATGATAGGAGAATTTGATGAAAATGACATGAGAATTTGACACAAATGACAAGAACATTCAACGTAGCTATATAAATGAATCAACACACTTGAGGGTCTAGAATGAAACACTTGACTTTCAAATTGGAAAAAATAATAATGAAAGCCCATGTTGAACTTATGGATAAAATTGGGTAAGATTAGGACCTTGGAAGCATAATCTGAGGAAGACCTATTTGAGGTCTCCTCAATCCCTTGTAGAATACAAATAAAACCCATTCTATCCCTTAGATCAAACTAGCATTCCATTCAAATCATCTACATGTCTCTTATTTATAAATGGAAACATACAATACAAATCATCCTACCTTTGTGAAATAGTTTCCTACGGATGTCCAATGCATCCAAAACATTAAAGTATCATAGAGAACATTAAATAAAATCATTTCATATCATTGTATCAATTTTTCAAACATATAAAATGATCCATAATGAAGACACAAATAATATTAAACTATATTCAAAACTACAAGATTTCTTCCAAGATAGATCCTACGTGGAGTCCTGTGGAGAATTCTTGATAGAAGAGGCCATGGGTAGTGTTAGATAACTGAGAGGGGGAGGGGGGGGGGGGGGGGTGAATCAATTAATTCTAGTTATTCTATAGTCCCAATGTCCCAGATGTATATGATCAAAATTTTTCAAACAAATAATCAACTTGGTAAGCTATCAACAATAACTTTCTATTCATTTACTGAATACCAGTAAATTCTATATCGTGTTTACCGATTAATCCAGATATGAAATGTGTAAAGTAAAATAACAATCCAATCACATAAAATACACATAACACATAGATTTTAACATGGAAACCTTGCTAAGGGAAAAATCATCTGGGACCGGTAACCCAAAATATTTCACTCTTCTAAAGTGAGCTCGGTTAGGAGCCAACCTTGTTAAAGGTTACAAAATACACTATGAGGTGTGACCTGGTTAAAGGATTTATCACTAATAGTTAAATATTGACTAGCATTCACTATGGGGTCAACAAGAAAACCAACAACATTCATGGAATGTCATATTGAAATATAAATAAGACTATTAAGTCCACTCGGTTTAGAGATTTAGCTGTAACAATGGTTAAATTGACACATTAGCGATCTGATTCAAATACAACTAATATTTTCATATTTTTTAGATCTATGCTAAGCTCAAAATACCTCCTCTAATCAATAATCACTTTAATCCTTCATATCCTTCAACATATTCAGCTCGGTGAATAATACCCTAACGCTCGGTAATGCCTGCAATTCTGCTCAGTTCTATCTATAACTAGTTTGATTAGTAGTGCATGAAAATAGTCCTTTCACGCAATTTATCCTATAGTGTCAATAATCTCCAGACTCAATAATGAATCTCATGTCTCTTTAAATAGGCGTCATAAATTATTTTCTTCTCATCCATTAGATTTTGCCTCTTAATCTCCATCGTCTATTTTTTTGCTTCAAGCTGCTTCAGCAGATGTATCTATAACATGTTTCATCCTTCTCCATTCGATCAATCTTGAATTTTGTCAGCCGTTAGATCATCATAAAAAACTTTATCTTTTACCTCAAAATCATAAGCAACTTGCCAGCTCATCCATTTAGTCGGCTGTTATAAAATTCAATTATTTCACTCACTCAGTTAATACAAAATGTGTCGGTGAATACTAACTTGATTATTACTGTTACTCAGTATACACTGCATTGGCTTGGTGTATATAAAAATATTTAATTACCGACCACATAAACTTGTTTAGTTTTGATCTTCAATACATGGAAAATTTATGTAATACAATCAAGTCAACAAAATGATATCATAGACTCATCAATAAGTTAACCAATGTATACCTTAGCCATATCTCCATATCTATCTCATCTTTATGTAGATATCTCATTCCTTTACCATTTTTCTTCTTCAGATGTTTGTAACCTTCATGATAAGTATAGTAAAAACTAGTTGACATCAATGCCAATATATATTGACTGGTTTAATTGCCTTACATACCACTTTAGTAGCTCGATGATCTCTAATCACTGTCTTTCACTTATCCATTCAGTTCATCAAGATATTTCATCAATTTTGGATTATCAATCTCTCCCTTTGGCATTGGTGGCAACACAATATGAAATATGTCATAGAATACCAAACATCTGTACTACAACTCTATCAGTAAATGTTGTAGCTTGATAAGCTCTCCCTAGGTTGTCTATTTAATATGTTTAATCACTACATAGCATTTCAGCATTTCAGGAAGACTCTCCCTATGAATTTTATCTTCTTCTTCCTTGATACTTTTCTCCCACTAGATATATTCTCTCTTTCTCTCTTTGTATGATATTTCATATGAAATATTTCTCTCCCTTTGAAAACAATGCCAAAAAGAATAAATAACTTTGTAGTAGCCAAAAATATCTCTATTGTTCAATTCAGATTCAGTACCTTATGTACAAATATACAATGTTCTCTGTTCCATCTTTCACAACCTTAGGAAACCTAAAGCGTGAACAATATGCATCAACATCATTTGATTTTCTAATAAAGTATAGGTTTATGCAACCTCCGGATCACCTCAGTGATTGGTAGATAGGGGATGGACCCCTAGTCTAGTCCTCAAGTACTCAAACATATCCTTCGGTAAGGGTTTAGTAAATATGTTTGCAAGTTGTTCTTTAGATTTCACAAACTCCAGTTTTACTTGCTTTTATTGTACTTGTTCCCTCAAATAGTGATACTTAATAGATATATGCTTTGTCTTAGCACGCATCACTAGATTCTTGGAAATATTTATAGCACTTGTGTTGTCACAATATATAATCACTGGATCAGTGATCTCTTCATTCATCCCTTTCCAAAGTTGTTTTATCCATATAATATTTGAACAATTAGCAACAACAACATATTATTCTTTAGAAGTAGATTGAGAAATACATGCCTATTTCTTACTTATCCAAGTAAGTAACCTTTCTCCCAAAAATAATGCTCCACAGGTTGGGCTCTTTCGATCATCAATATTTCCAGCCCAATCTGCATCGGTGTAAACTTGTAGTTCAAAATTGCCTTATATCTTGTACCATAAACCATAATTCTATGCATTGTTCAAGTATCTTAGAATCCTTTTAAAAATAGTCATATGTGATTCCTTAGGATTAGAAGAAAATCTTGCTACAATCCCAACAACATGTGCAATATCAAGTTTACTATGCACAACATACATCAGTTTACCAATCATTGATCTCTATAATGTCTAATTTACCTCAGTTGACTAATCATCCTTTGTCAATTTGCATCCTATGACCATCGGTGTACCTACCAGTTTTGAATCATCCATTCCAAAAGTCTTCAACACTTCTTTGATATACTTTGATTGTGTTATGAATATCCCTTCATTTTGTTGTAGAATTTGCAAACCTAGAAAGAATTTAATCTCTCCAAAAATTGACATTTTAAATCCCTTTCTCATTTCAACAACAAAAGATTTACAAAGATTATCATGTCCTCCAAATATAATATCATCAACAAAAATTTTAGTAATAAGAATCTTGTCATCAGTTTCTCCTTTCAAATACAAATTTCTATTATTACTTGTTCTCACAAATCCAATACTACTAAGATATGCATGTAGTCTTTCATACCATGCTCTCAGTGCTGGTTTCAGTCCACACAATGCTTTGTGGAATTTACATACCATGTTCTTCTTATTCGGATCAACAAAACCTTTAGATTGTTCAATATAAACCTCTTCCTCAAGTATTCCATTCAAAAATGCAGATTTAACATCCATTTGATATACTTTAAATCCTTTGTGTGAAGCATATGCAAGTAGTATTCTAACTCCTTCAAGT
Organism: Chamaecyparis obtusa; assembly: GCA_027943335.1. Classification (NCBI taxonomy): domain Eukaryota; kingdom Viridiplantae; phylum Streptophyta; class Pinopsida; order Cupressales; family Cupressaceae; genus Chamaecyparis; species Chamaecyparis obtusa. Next base: position 143,152 of record BSBK01003397.1, read on the forward strand.
CTATCAACTGGTGCAAAAGTCTCACCATAATCAATACCTTCTTCTTGTGCATACCCTTTACAAACAAGTCTTTCTTTGTTCCTAGTGACTTCACCATTCTCATTCAACTTGTTTTTTAATATCCATTTGGTTCCAATAACATTTTTATCACTCGGTCTTGGTACCGATGTCCATGTTTTGTTTTTCTCTATCTACTTAATTTCTTCATTCATGGATTTAATCCATTCCTCATTCCAAAGTGCATCTCTAACATTTTTAGGTTAAAATTCACAAACTAAACATGTGCTTTGTCTCAACTTACTTCGTGTCATCATGCTAGCTTTCTTGTCTCCAATAATCTGATTTTGTGGATGGTGTCTTCTCACAAATTTCTCTAACACTTGCTCTCTTCTTTGTTCATCAGTCGGTGTAGGATCAATTTCTTCCTTGGTTTCAATTTCCTGATTCTCAGTGTCTATAGTCTGATGCTCGGTGTGTTTATCCTATTTCTCATTAGCTTCTACCTATTGATTGGGCAGAGGGTTAGGTATCTCAATGAATGTATATCTACCGTAGTCTTATGGTTCTTTCTTTCTTTCTTCATCATTTTTCTCAGAAAACTCATCAACTCTCACATTAGCACTTTCAATCATTTTGTTAGAAACCTTATTCAAACATTTGTAAGCTTTTCTCGTAGTAGAATATCCTAAGAATATTCCTTCATCACCTTTAGATTCAAATTTTCCATTTCTATCATCTTCCAGAATGTAACATCTGCTTCCAATTTTTTTGAAATAACTTACATTCTATGTGTGCCCAAACCATAACTCATAAGGTGTCTTGTTTGAATCTTTCTTCAGTTGTACTCGATTCAATGTGTATACGACAGTGTGAACAACTTCTATCTAGTACATTTGTGCAACATATTTCTCAATCATCAGTGTTCTAGCACAATCAACTATGGATCTATTCCTCCTTTCAATAATTCCATTCTGCTATGGTGTTCTCAGTGCAGAAACCTATCTTTTAATTTCATGCTCATTATAAAATTTAGTAAATTCATAAAAAATAAACTCACCTCCTCTATCAGATCTTAATCATTTTAACTCTTTTCCACTTTCCTTTTCCACTTTAGCTTTATAGCATTTAAACATTTTGAAAGCTTCATATTTCTTTTTCAAAAACATAATTGTCATCATCCTAGAGTAGTCATCAAAAAATAAAATAAATTATCTATCACCATAATAACTCTGAGTTCTCATAGGACCACATAAGTTGGTATGAACCAACTCCAAAATAACTTTAGATGAGTAGGTCTTGCTCTTGAAGCTAGATTTTGACATTTTTCCCATTTGACATTATTTACAGATGACATGGTTAGGTTTAGATAAGCTTGGTAAACCTCTAACTTTTCTTTTCTTAGTCATCTTAACCATGTTGTCAAAATTCACATAACACAACCTTTTACGCTACAACTACACATCTTCAGTTCTAGCCATTAAACACGAAGTTTCAACATTGTCAAGATATAATAGATAAACTTTAGATTGTTCACCAGTACCTACCAACTTTCCTGTTTCATCATAGATCTTCACCTTCCTACTTTCAAATGCAACTCGGTGACCTGAGTTATTTAATTGTGCTACACTTAACAAGGTATAGTTAAGTCCCTTCACCTAATATGCATTCTCACTTTTGATCTTATTGTTCAACATGATAGATCCTTTTCCTTTTACTAGACAAGGTGTATCATTTCCCATTTTAATAGATCCTCCATTATAGTGTTCAAGGTATTAAAATTTTTCCTCATCACCAGTCATATGATGTGTACAACCACTATCAATAATCCGTGTATCATTCTTTCTAACTTTAGAAATAAGTGTTGTTTCTACATACCTTTCTTCTTCTTCTTCTTCTTTCAAAGCTATGAATACCACCTCAATGTCTTCATCAGTGTTGGTTTTGGTGTCATCATCATCATCTCCAACAAGGTAACATGCCTTCTTTCCTTTGTCCTTTTAGTCTTAGTTATTTCTTCTATCACACTGTCAGTTGCCTCTGTGATCTCTGTTATCTCTTCTGTCATTCTTCCTTTCACCAGATCGGTCATTGTCTTTGTCATCATCTTTTCTATTAGGACATATAGCTACAATATGACCAATTTCTTTACAGTTAAAACATGCCAAAGGTAATTTCCCTTTATACCTTCCTTTACCTTTTTGCAGCCTTCTAGCCATAAGTGCTTCAAGTTCATCAAGTTCATTTTCATCACTGTCACTGTCACTCTTATTTCTTATCATATGTTTATTGCTTGATTTTCCAATTTTCAAAGATGACATAAATGTAGACTCAACACTCGGTACAATACTATTATCATAGTTATTCAGCTCAAAAGTAGTCAATTTACTGATTAGGCTATCAAGTGAACATTACCCGGTGCAGATCTCATCTCATGAATTGCAGAGGTTCTAATAGCATAGACATGCAACAAGGTTCTTATAATTTTAATTACAACAATGTCTTCATTAATAAAACCTCCTTCTCCTTGGATAGCATTGACAACCTCCTTGATTCGGTTACTGTACTGTGAAATGTTTTCTCCTTCTTTCATCTTCATGTCATCAAATCTTCCTCTAAGATTTGTAGCTCTTGATCTCATCACATTAAGATCTCCTCCATACACTAGTGTAAATTTTTCCCAAATTTCTTTTACTGAAGTACATGCTTTGACATCTTCAATTTATGCATCATATAAGGCATCAACAATCCCTATCATTGTCATGTTATGTTCATGTCTATCTCTCGGCTAATCAACAGTCAAAGGTCCAATAGATGATTGAATGTAGGAATCGTCTAGGTAAAATACTGTAGATTCTCCAATTTTAGATATATGCAACCTCATTCTACTTTGCCATGTTGAGAAGCTATCTTTGTTCAACTTTGGCACCTCTCTCTTATACATCTTGTGATCTTTAGCTTAAGTCCTTAAAATTTCCTTCCAAGCAACCAATACGCTTTGATACCAATTGTTAGATAACTGAGAGGGGGGGTGAATTAGTTAATTCTAGTTATCCTACAATCCCAATATCCCAAATGTATATGATCAAACTTTTTCAAATAAATAATCAACTTGGTAAGCTATCAACAATAACTTTCTGTTCATTTACCGAATACCAGTAAATTCTATACTGTGTTTAATCTAGATATGAAATGTGTAAAGTAAAATAACAATCCAATCATATCAATTACACATAACACATAGATTTTAACGTGGAAACCCTGCTAAAGGAAAAACCACCTAGGACCGGTAACCCAAAATATTTCATTCTTTTGAAGTGAGCTCGGTTAGGAGCCAAACCTATTCAAGGTTACAAAACTCACTATGAGGTGTGATCTAGTTAAAGGATTTATCACTAACAGTTAACTCTTGACCAACCTTCACTATGGGGTCAACAAAAAAACCAACAACATTCATGGAATGTCATATTGAAATACAAATAAGACTATTAAGTCCACTCAGTTAAGAGATTTAGCTGTAACAATGGTTAAAATGGTACATTAGTGATTTGATTCAAATACAACTAATATTTGTAGATTTTTAGATCTATGCTAAGCTCAAAATACCTCCTCTAAGGGTAAACCCACAAAAGTGGGTTACACTTTTTTACTTGAACGGACACTGAACTCTACATTTTGGAAAAACTTTCAGATTCAGATGCATATTGTCGTTAAACCATTTGAAATCAGAAGACAGAGTAAATTAGAGTCTTTTAAGATTCTTTGTGTAGATTTTAAATATATTTATTATTTTTATTTTTGAATTTATTTGGATTTTCTTTAAACTTTCTCCCACAAAAATTGGTATGTTTCTGAAAACATCATTTTCAAAGAGTTACATTGTTTTCATAGAGCATAACTTTTTTTTCTAAAATAGATATCAATGTGCTTCTTTTGAATTTAGTTTTTTAACATCCATACGGAGGGCATGCAATTGGTTTGATGACATTATCATGATTATTTCATATTTTATTAATGTTTGAAGTTGACTAAATCATAATTTTGACATACCTTGACTACATAGCTTATAAATTGTCACATATTTGTCCAATTTTATTTTTCTCTTTTTTGATAGAAAGAGAACTTCAATATCTAGGGCATAGATATTTTTTAGAATTTTTTTTCTCTGATTTACTATTTTTCCAAGTATCAAACATAGAGGTAGACATACGGTGAAATATCTATGTTTAGTAAAACTAAAAATACAAAGTCATAATAAACTTAATATATAATAACATTATAATCATTGGAAATATTTTTGTCAGTGGTATCTTACTACATAGATAGGTTTGTCAAATGGATTCATTTGATCTACCAAAAGATAAAGTCAAAGTGATTTTTTGTCAGCATTTTATTAGGTGCGAAGGAGACTCCGTTGTAGGTATGATTGAGGAGTATAGATGTTATATCAATGTTTTTTTAATCTAAGAGGCTTTGAGCTAACCATTTATAATTAATTCCATCAAATGGAACCTCTCAAGGCTTAAATCATCATATTTTTATTAAAAATGTGTTATTTCAGCAAAAATCAACATGTCTAAAAAAGTGTAACCTATTATTGTGGGATCACCCCTAATCAATAATCACTTCAATCCTTCATATCCTTCTGTAATACCCCCAAAATGGGCTATAAGACCATTGACCTCCTACATCAACAAATTGATCAAAATCGACATAAAAGTCCTAACCAAAGGCACATCTGCACATCAAATCGTCAAAACCCTAATCAATTCTATCTAAAGTCTACATCGGGGAATATTCCTAATAGTCCTAATTTATCCTAATTACTTCTAATAAAACATTATTTGGCAATAAATATGTTTTATTTATCCAAGGGCCAATTAATTGAATATGTTGAATATTTGATTAATTAAACTTAATTTTTCCACTTAATTAATTTAATTACATTTATTCCTAATTAATATTATTTTAATTTGACAATAAATCAAATTCCTAGAAATAATTGATTAAATGTTCATTTATTTAAATTGATTAAATAAAGTTGTCAAAATTAATGATATAGTTTTGGGATAAAGTTTGAATAAATAATTGATTAACCCATAAATCAGTTGTTTTTATTCAAAAATTAGTTAAGTTGAGAATAAATCACTTGAATTATTAAATAAATTCATTAATTATCCATGCACAATCAAAAGAGTAGGTAAACTCTGAATCAACAAGTCAATTCAATTTGTTAACTTTTCAAACTCAACATGTGATTGTGAGTTGAAATAGTGACTTGAACTCTGATTCGAGTTACAAAGCTGATTTTGCATGATTTTGTGAGTTAACTCTTTCTAGAGTTTTCTGATAACTCAACAATCAATATGAGTTGATCAGGGAGATATTTTTGGCTTTCCATGAGTCTTCACATAACCTGGATTTCTATATAAATAAGGCCCAGTCCTTCAAACACACACTTGCAAATTTGGAGAATCTGGCTTGTGCAATCTGGCAATTTCGTGAGATTGTGCTATTTCTTTGATTCTTGTTTTCATTTTTCATTCATAGAAAAACATATCATTGATAGATTATATTTGCATTCATTTCCATTCAATTCATTTCTATATCAATTCCATACAGTCTTTCATACATATTGCATAGAAAAATAAAAAAAATAGATTAATCTACATACATCTTTCATCATTAAATCCTTTGTTTAGGTGCTGCATTATCATTGGTCTCAGTCTAACTCTGAGAATATCATACTCGCACTTACTAGAAGGCATTAAATTGCCTGGTTAGCATTATTTGTTTCATTTGTAGATTTTTTGATTTGCTAACCTCTAATATTTTACTGAAGTGTTGTGTCTTTAGCTAGGTACAATTTTCACACACACACATTTCTGGCACCCACCACGAGGCCCTACAATGGGTTTCCATTCTAATTTTACATTTTTATGACATTTTTATCTCAAAGCTTTGATTTTTATTTTTTGTTCTGTACAATTTCGTACGATACTCTGTAGATTGTCGTATCAGGATACCCTGTCTATCGCATGATAGACGACAGTATGAAGTGTCATACCAGTTTTATGGGCATTGTTGTATGAGAGATAAAGTGTCATGTGTGCATGAACCCACCATCATATCATTTCTATATTGTTGTATGGGAAGTAGTATATTTTCGTATGAGTTTTGATGCTAGTATAGTAATTGTCACATCAAAATTTTGAGTAGTCTTTCAAATTTGGATTTCAGATTTTGACTGATGACTAACCCTAACAATTGATGCTTGCTGGTTTTTGACTATTTTTGATAGCCTAATGCACTTGTACAGGATGAGAGATGAAGACTGAACTTGAAAACCGTTCTTTGACCTCTTCTTTTTTAGACTTATAAGCCCATCTTTTGTAGATAACTCTTTCAGAAAATCACTGGTCAAAGAGGCTCAATCAACAAGATTTCTGACAAGTGGTTTTGCAGGTTTCCTACATTCATTCAAGAAAATAGTGTGTCTGGTTAAATTTCATTTTATTTTTCATAGGCACTTAGCTAAATAGGTACGTGCGTATATTGTCGTTGAGGAAAATACTAAGGAGATTATGCTCTTCTCCTTCTTAGGAGAACCAAAAACCCAGAAGGTGTCTTCCTTGGTGCTAATTTGCGTACTATCTCTAGATTTATTTTCTTGACATGTTTTGGATAGGGAAAAGGACAAGGCTAGGGGATTATGCTCTTCTCTTTCAAAGAATAAAAAACCCAAATCCTATGGTCCCCAACCTCACATTTGCTTTAAACCTTTAGAGGGCCTGCCAGAGAGGTAAAAAGCTCCCGGGAATGACCCAAGTGGGGACAAGTCTTACACGGACTCTTCCACCCCACTATAAAATTTGATGCTTCCTTGAGGTTAAAGCCTTGGAAGACATAGCTAAGTTTGTTCCTTGGACTTGTGCCATGAACATGCTTTGATATTGTGTAGAGCAGAGATGCTTAAATCTTGCTTGTGAGACTACACTTGTCAGAGTGCTCATAGGGTTAACAGCCTCAATCCTACTTGCGAGACTATGGGAGACAGTTGTGAATGGATGCCTTGATTAAAAGCCTATGCTAGTTTTTCCACCGATCCACCCTTGAAGGATTTGTAGTGCTTGTGAAAGGTGAATAGTAATCACCCCAGGAAACTCATCATATCGAGCCCTCTTCGATGCTTGAACTTGGCTAATATGGGTTTCAACATCCATTGCGTGTTGTTGTCTCACCATATTCTGAGGAGTCCATGAGTGTATTCCTAAGTGAATGAGCATGTAATACATCTCTTCTCCTAGCTAGGGTAAGATAGGTGTGATTGATTCATCGAGTCTGTTCACTCTATTTTCTATGATTGTGAGCCTACTGCTATGTTAAACCTGAGACAATCCAATACAAAGATCTTCAAAAACTTGGACAAAAAAATTTGCGAACAACTTGATACTGAAAACATCCAACAGTTGAAAAACTTGCAAAATTTGAACAAAAATTCTTTTCTAGTGTAGACTGTCATCTTGGAAATTCAATTGTCATACAAGTCTTGCCCTGAAACTCAATTGTCATATCAAAACCCCTAGAAATTTGTACGGGAAGCCTATAGTGTTGTACAAGTATTGTCAAAAATCTTAAGCAAAAATAAACCCTGGAGTCATTTGTCGTACGAGTCTCTACAATTGTTGTGCCAACCCTTCTTCTGTGTCATACAAGCCTGGATAAAGTCATATGAGATTTGACCAAAAATTATTAGAAAGTCCCTATTTTGTCTAAAAATCAACCATTTGTAGTTATCATTCAGATTCTGTCAGAAAATTCCCTGTGTGAGGAATATAATAGAGCCAACAGAGAATTCAATCATTTTCCCAAAGTGATCTTTTTAGCTTGATTTTTCCGTCTAATTCTTGATCTGAACCCTATTTCATCTTGTGTCAAAACCTTGTCAAAATAATCTTGAAATCAATCCTCAAAATGACTAAGTGTTGTGAGCTCATGTTCGTCATCTTTTGGGCATCTACCCATTCACATAGAGCACAATATCCTACGCTTACATCCAACCTATCTTTTTATTCACTCTTGACAAGGTTGCATCATTCAATTTTTCCTAAATCAAATCATCTATCAGTAGTCTTATCTTGCTCTTTCGGCTCATCCAAGGTTAATGGTGGAAACTATATCTTCTTTGCATAGAAAACCAAGAGAAGAACCTAAAATGTCAGCATCATCTTCTCTGATTGTTCAGACAATTTATCAACCATATGATACCACTCGTTATGAAGAAGATGCCCTAGGTAATGTACATTTTAGACAAGGTTTCTCTGATCCTCCAATTCCAGAGGAAAATCAAAATGCCAATATGTCTCAAGGAGGAGCAAAAAAAGCCTCCCAAGGTCACCAGTCCAATCTAGAACCCACACCGATTGAAATCGAATGATTTCATGATGATGATCTCTTTAGAAGATTGATGAGACATTTATTACAAGAAGACAAAGAGGTATACTTCCTTGATTTGGAAAGACATGGAGCCAAACTTCCTCCCAATTTCAATGTTGAAAACATCATCACACAAGAGGAAGAAACTCCCATAATAGCTATGATGAAATAGATGCATGCCATGCAAATCAAACTTAACAAGCTGGAAAAGGAGAAAGAACCTAAAGAATTCTCTATGGAAGCTCTATGTCCATTTCCATTTGATCGTAATTTGTACATGCCACCCTTCCCAAAAATAGTGGAGCTCCCTAAATATGAAAAATATAATGGAAATTATGATCCTCAAGATCATGTCAGAGAATTTTGTACTCTATCCATGGAGTTTATACATGAACCTACATACTTAATGCATCTCTTCCCTCGATCTTTGGGAGGGGCAACCATCAATTGGTTCTCTAAAATGCCTCTGACTATCAAAACATTTGAGGAGATAATAAAACTATTTTATCAGCAATACTCCTACAACATCCAACATCTGATCACCATGATTAACATCTGTAATCTGAAGAAAAACTCAAGAGAACCCTTCCTTACTTTCCTTGAATGATGGAGGAAGAAGTTTTCACTCTATGCCTGACCTATTCCAAAGAATGAGAAACTAGAAATCTTTATCAAAAATCTGATTCCAGAACTCAATTATCACTTGCAAATGTAAAATCATACATGTTTTGATAGAATGGTAGAAAATTCCGTAAAAATAAAAAATGTGCTTGTTTGTAAGGGAGACGTGTCACTTCACAGAGAAAAAAAGTATGATTCAGGTTCTAGTTCCAACAACAAAGATAAAAACAAAATCTAGAACAAGAACAAAAACAATGTCACAGATGGTGTTGTTGATCACATCAGTGCTCCATCTAAAGTGCCAACATTCAATCTTACCATTGGCACCCAAGCCATAAAATCTTCTAAGATGAAAGCAACTGAATCAGCTAAAAATTCAATTGACTATAAACCTTGGGTTACAAAACCAAAGCATGAGTTCACTCCTCTAGGTGAGTCCTTGGAATCTGCCATGAAAACTCTATTGGAAAATAACATCATCACGTTGCCTAAAATCAAACCATATGACCCTGAAGTCAAACCTAAGTGGTGGAAAGAGACTGATTTCTATGATTTCCATAGAAACAAGGGTCATAAAACTAATAACTACATGCGGCTGAAATATCTCATCCAAGATAAAATTGATGCTAGAGAAATTGTAATTGATAACCATAAATCCAACAACAATTATACGACATTCACAGAACCTTTTTAGAAACATAATCAAGGAGATTCATCTTCTCAACCCAATGTGGGTGCCAAAGTCAATTACACTTACTCTGGTAACAATGATGTCATCAACATGGTAGAACCTTGCTTATCTAAATACTGTAATGTCATCACTATTGTAAAAAAGGATAGAGATAACCAAACTACTAATGTAGTAACTCGGTCTAAAACTTAGGCAAATATCCAATGACAAAACTCGGGTTCATCAAATGCCTCAAAGGTTCCATTCAATCTTGCATTAGCATCTAAACAAAGGACCACTTCCAAGTCTTCCAATTCCAAAGAGTCCAAAGAGATATCATACAATAGAATCTAACAATTGTAACACACTAATGCTAAAATATCTATATTCAAGCTACTTCGCATCTCCCCTGCTCATTGTGCAATCCTGGATAAAGCTCTGATTGTCTCTAATGTTCCTGAAAATATTGATCTTGATAGATTCCAGACAATGGTGGGTCATTTGATGTCCCCTCAATACATATCCTTTTCAGAAGAAGATGACAACTCGTTGATTCACCCACATAACCAACCCTTTCATATTGAAGTCTTGATCCAAAACCATCGTGTCAAACGTGTGTTGATAGATGGAGGCACTGGTCTAAATATCTATTCCTACAAATTGGTTACACAACTGGGATTGTTAGATGATGCTATTGATCCTAAAAATAAGATAACCATAAAAGCATATGATGAACAAGAAATAAATTCCAAAGGAGTCATTGTACTACCTATCAGAACTGGACCTGTCATCAGAGATATCACCTTTCAAGTATTAGATCTTCCACTGGCCTATAACATTCTTCTAGGAAGGCCCTAGATACATGAAATGCAAGCTATTCCATCAATGCACTATCAATGTCTAAAATTTACCTACGATGGAGTAGTGGTCAGTATACCTGTAGACACATCAGCATCTTGCAATGCCTTAAAAAGAAAGTGTAGATAAATTGGTTCCACATAGTAGAGAGTCTTCCACCAAACAAATAGACATAGCATCTACATCTAAAATGGAAGAACTATCAAAAGGATTCAAGATCAAAAACACCGACATGGGAGAATATATAGTGGAACCAGTCCTATCTCTCACGTCTCTCCCACTTTTGTTGAAGTCTTATGGGAAACCTTCTAAACAAGCGAGACCATCAACTAAAGAACCTTAGGTTATCTTTAATGGAAGCTTTATCACAGAAAAAGTGTCAAAACAAGAAACTGATGAAGAGGAAGCTGTTCTTTCCTGGTTATACAAGGATGAGTCTCAATCCCAGACAATTAAAAAATGTGACTCTACAACACCAAAAGTTCCTTCAAAATCATATGGACTAGGACAAAAACTGATGACTAAAATGGGATATACTGGAAAAGGACCTTTGGGAACATGAGGTAAAGGTCTCATATCACCCATTGCACACTGTGGTTGGACAAACAAGGATACTATGGGTCTTGGTTATCAGAAAAAACCTTTCCATCTCAGTGGAAACTCTTCTCATGTGATAGAATAGATAGAACCAGGGCTGGATAAAACTAAAGAAGAGGAGACACACTGAGAAGATAGTGATGAATCTGATGCTACATATGTTTTCCCCTATGAATGCATTCCTCAAAAAATATTAGACATTCTCAAGGAGGAAAATGAACCTAAAAGAATCAATGTAGTAGATACACAAGAACCTACTATTGAACAAGAACCGACATCCAGATGAAGAATCAAGAAAGAGAGGGCTATCTATTACATCAGTAGAACACTGATGGCTTATGAGAAGAACTATTCCATGATAGAAAAATAATGTCTACTTTTCATTTTTGCATCACAAAAGCTGAGACACTACATTTTAGCTCATACTACATAATTAATAGCAAAAATTGATCCACTGAAGTACTTATTAAGAAAAGTTTCCCTCATAGGTAGAATAGAAAAATGGGTAATGCTATTGAGTGAATTTGACATGGAGTACATTGAGAGAAAAGCTATCAAAGGAAAAGTCATTGCAAATCAGTTAGCTAAAGCACCAATGTTTGATGATCAACCAATGCAAATGGAATTTCCCGATTCCTCTGTTATGCACCTATCTTCCAAAACATGGCAACTATTCTTTGATGGATCCTACACACATAACAGATTTGGAGTAGGTATACTATTCATCACACCTCAAGGTTACTCCATTCCAAAAGCATTCAGAATCAAATTCCCTTATACCAACAACATAGTTGAGTATGAAGCTTTACTAAATGGTATGAAGATAGCACTAGAATGGAGAATAGCATAACTACAAATTCATGGAGACTCATAACTGGTCATACACCAAGTCAATGATGTGTGTCAAACAAAGGATGAGAAACTTGTTCCATACAAATGCATGGTAGATGATCTAAAGAAGTATTTCATATCTATCATGTTTGAATAGATTCTTAGAATGGAGAACAAGGTGGCTGACGCTATGGAAATGCTATCATCTTTACTACAACAGCCTGAACATGAGCTACACTATGAGTTTTTGGTGGAAGCACTGTCGTTTCCTGCCTATGATTTCCTAGAAACCTGCATGATTTGTACCATTTTAGGTCATGATTCCTCTCACTACCAACACCTATATTCCTAACTTTGAGACCAAATCATTCCCGATTCCTTTAATCATCATAAAAAAAATTACCTTATCTGAAACACATCATGGTATGTCATCATTGGTAATGATCTATACAAGCGGAGTCTAGATGGTACACTTATTAGGTGTTTAGAATGTGAAGAGTCTCAATGCACATTAGAGGAAGTCCACGAAGGTATTTATGGATCACATTCCAACAATTTAACACTAGCTCAAAAACTCATTAGGGTTGGGTACTATTTGCCAGACATGGAAAAAGAGGTCGTAAAGTATGCTAAGAATTGTTAGAAGTGCCAGGTCCATGGTAACTTGATACACGCACCAAGGAGAGATTTGATTCCCTTTACAACACAATGGCCTTTTCAATAGTGGACATTTGATCTCATAGGAGCTATTTATCCACATTCGTCAAATGGTCACACCCATATCATCATAGGAATAGATTACTTCACAAAATGGGTAGAAGTAGTACCTTTGACACAAGAAACTGGCAAACAAATATCAATGTTCATCCTGAATTACATCATTTGTCGGTATGGTATTCCACACTCCATCATCATAGATAATGGAGGCCAATTCAAGAAAAAGGACCTAGAATCCTTATGCTCTAAATTCAAGATCACTCAACATTGGTTGTCCATTTACTATCCTCAAGGGAATGGGCAAGCTGAAGCGTCCAATAAGAACTTATTGAAAATATTGCATCAAACAGTCAACAAGATAGGAAGAGACTAGCACTTGATGATAAATCTAGCTCTTTGGATATATAGAACAAGTATTAGAATGCCCACTGGGGCTACTCCTTTTGCTTTGGTATATGGGGCTGAAGTGGTGCTGCCTACTAAGGTTGAAATCCCATCACTATGAATCAGAATGCATGGTCTAATAACTGATGATGATTACAAAGTGTTTAGGTTACAAGAACTTGAACTACTAGATGAGCGTAGATAGGCTGCATATGATCATCTCAGAGTATATCAAAAAAGAATGTTTAGAGCCTACAACAAGAAATTTAGACACAGAGAATTTCAGGTTGGCGATCTAGTCTTGAGAGAGAACACTAAAAATCAATCCCATTGAGAACACAAGGGGAAGTTTGAACCCAACTAGCTGGATCCCTTTGTTATCACTGCTGCTTTTGGCTTTGGAGCCTATCAAATCTCAATGAACAAAGGAGAATAGCTCTAAGAACCAATCAACATTCTCCATCTGAAGAAATTCTACACCTAAGAAATTCAGTCTATGGTTAAATGTCCTAAAAAAAATCATAAAAATCAGAAAATATTAAAGTACAAAAAAATAAAAAAAATGAAAAAAAAAGAAGAAAAAGAAAAAGTGCCTTGGTGAAAACCTCATAAACAGGTGCCTTGGTAGCAAAAATAGAATCTCTGCCAAGATGGTGAAAACCTAGCAAACAGGCGCCACTTGTATCAAAATTCTCCATCTATCAATGCAATCTTGGTATTTCCCAGCTTTCAGTACTACTTTGGTTTGTATATATCTCCTGGTTTGCTTTCGCATCCTATTTTCAATAAAGTTGGTTTGTGCACCATTCAACAAAAGTGTCTGTATCCGATCAAAGTTTCAACTTGGGGGCAATTAGTGTCTTATCCCAAAAGTCCTCAGTATCTTCAGATGAGTCATATCTAGTTAAGGTCCTTCCAAAGCTATGTCTGAGTCAGTCACTCTATCTCCTCACCAGGAAAGGATTTTGTACCTTACAACAACACAAGCAAAAAAAACAACAAATGGAAAACAATCTCTGTGACATGCTTAAATATTTTTGTATACTAACTGATTCACATTGAGATTTCTACATATCCTGTCTCCTCGAGCTCTTTGATGATGTCCTTCATAGGATTTAGAGAGTGATGAATGGGGGCATAATATTTTATTTGTCTTCTTCTTATATGTGAAAATCTAACAACTTTGGAAATTCTAGATTGAATTGGTGTCCGCTATAAGTGCCTCCATCATGTATTGGATGACCATGTGTACCTCAACCATCGATACTCAGATGCTTCACAAAAGTTTGATCTAACTATTGTCTTTTTTAACAATTTCTTAACCCTATTGTGAAATAAGCTACTACCCAATGATGTGAACGATAAAGGGTCACTATGGGTAATTCACATTGGAGACATAATGATTTCTACAATTGCTTGGTGTGTTTGTCCGAAAGGTGTATTCAGGTCATCACAATGTTTATGTTTTGATGCTTATGCAAATTTCTATATCAAAATGGACATGATATTTAGGTGATCCTAGATTTTGTGCCTTGATGCTTATATCTAAATCTGACATATCAAAATAAAAATCCATATTCATATGTTCATGGTTGCCTAACTAGTGAACATTGTATCGATGATTTAGTGTTACCTAAAAATATTTAGTGATGATAAAAGACCAACATATGATCAGTGACTAAGTCCTAGATCTTGCATTTCATTTTGCATTTTGCACTTTTCATGGCTACATTTCTCATGACTTAAGTATCAATCAATGCTTGAATTCTCCAAATTAGTACTAAACAACACAAGGACTGAACACCGTACAAAGGTCCCCTAAACTAAATCAGCAAGTAGTCACCGTTCTGGATTAAACATCCATTTTGATAATGACCAAGCACTTGTCTTCTTCAAAATACCTACAATAACATATCATGTGTATTGCTGCATTTACATTACATTTTCATTTCATTCATCCATTGCATACATACATGAGCATCCATAAAAACATACAGGTGCATCTATTCATCTACTATGTATCATTGCATTGCATATTCATACATTTGAAAGGAAACACTCATTACATGATCCATACATTCCACAATAAAAGAGGCATTTCATACATTTGCATCACATGATATTACATCATAAATTAAAATGACAAGTGCATATAAATTCACAACAAAAAATTGATCTCATATATATATCAGAATATTGACAGAGTACAAGGGGTGTACTAATGGCACTGTATACAAAAGAATAAGCTACAATGAGCTATGAGGTATAATAAAAAGACAAAAATAGAGGAATATAATAGATCTATTATCTGCCTGGTCCTCAACATCTGGAGAAACTCCTTTGGAAAGTGGATCTAGTGGTGGATTAGCACAAGGGGCCCTAGCTCCCTTAGAGTCTATCATATATTGGGAGTAGGATGTCATCCTCTGCCTAGGTAGCACAACATAATAGTAGGTTGAAACATAATAAGTTGCCCTACCCGTCTGGTGGATCACCTCTGCCTACAGACATCTGACATCAACCTCTCACTCATGCAACTATCTCTCACAATCACAGAGATGGACCTCTAATGTAGCACTATGGGTCCTCTAATCACGTAGCTACTATTGGAGTCACCTAATAACATCCTATGGCATAGACCTCAAACTAGGATCTGCCTCTACGGATACCTATGCCTCCTTCATAGGCTGCTCTGTGCTAGCCTTTGTGCATGCCTTGTGGTGATGAACCTCTACACCCAAGTCAAAATTAGGATCATCCCATGCTTCCTCCATCAAAGAATCCTGCTAAGCTCCTAGAACCTCATCAGTACTACTAATCCCACCCAAGGAACCAATCTCACCTCTGGTCTATCTACGATGAAAAACTATAGGCCTACCTATTGGAATAATATGAGGTCTGGGAGGTCTCATGTATCTTGATGGCCTTGGTGGGGTCATCACTGCTCTAGGCTAGGGTGGTGTCATATGCACCACTGATATCTACACCTCTCTCCATCTCTAGCCTCTGCCCATAGGGGCACCTGTGACATCCTCTGTGTCCTCCATAGTAGGAATGAGCTCTGTAGGATCTAAGAAATGCCTCATTGGATGCTCTGCTAAATATGCAATGAAGGCATTTGTGACTCCAACATCAACCACCTATGGCTTGTAATCCTAATCATGACTAACAAGCCCCCTGTACTCGAGATTGCACTCTACATAAGATAGCCTGGCTGACCATCCTAGTCCGATCTCTTGCACCAATTGTGCGTAAGCAAGAAAATCCTAGGGTGCATGCTGAATGATGTCATACTTCCACCAGACACATGTAATGACAAGTCTCTCAAGGACTGTGGTCGATCATCCTATCAAGATCCAGATCTGACAAAAGTAACCAAACTGAATATGAGCAGCTGGCCATGCCTCAATCTACAAATAGGGTCTCCAAATGACAAAGGTCATGTCATCCAATACACACTGCCAGTACTCTATGTGACCCATCCAGACCTATGTCACGTACCCATAATATTTTTAAATCAATGGCTCCTGAGGCTGTTGCTCCTCACCACAAATCAGCCAGCATATTGGGATGTGCTCCCATGCCCAAATATGTAAAACTAAAGCACCATATGAAAATGTCTTACCCTCATGGTAGACAATCTCGTGCATCTCAGAGAACATATGTGCTAGGAGGTACTAACCCCACCCAAGATTAGAAGGAGTCACCATCAGACGTGCAACCATCAGGGTCCAACCCATCAAGAGACCATTTTGTTGACAATCGAACATGATGATCCCTTCAATCATCCCTGCAATAATACACTCTAGCCAGTGAGTGTGTCCATATCTCTAAACCAGTATCTCCCAAGAGATTTGCTGTGCTATCTACTCATCAATGCCAAATAATGTGTGAAAGCCTACAATCTTGTGTTTCCCACATTGATATAATCTGGGTGTGGGCCATGAAATGGAATCTAGAGTATCCTATATACGTCCTCTAGAGTAACAATGATCTCCCTAGTAGGAAAGTGAAATGTCTGGGTCTTTGGATGAAATCGCTCAATCAACACAATAAGAAGGCCATGGTTAACCTAACTATCAGGTAACCAGATTAGAAAATTGAACCCACATGCTACAAGGTGTATTCTCATAGGGTCGGGCAATGAAAAACAAAGCCTCTATGTGGCAGGGTGTGAAATATAGACATGTACATCCGAGTAATGGACCTACACAGTACAAAAATGGGGCAACCTATTAGTAACTTGGTAAAAAATGAGGTTATAAGCACGTAAAATGAGAAAGTAAATACTTTAGAAGGTGCATTAAAGGCTAAGGAAAATGGCTATGAAATAAAAAATTTAAAAAAATTGGCCTAAGGACTTAAAAAATAGTCACTATTTTCCATACAACAAATCGGACTGGTATAGAAACTTGTACGACATTATACATCTTCCCATACGAGACTTCATGAGTATACGACATTGAGCATGTTCCTGCATGACACTTGAGGGACCTGACGAAATGTCATACAAAAAATGGGCCCCTCTCATACGAGTTACATATGTTTCCTACACGACATTCTACATGGGATTGAAAACTCATACAAGCCTAAGCAGACTTTTATATGAGTTTCTATGTTGCAAAAATTAAATTTTTTTCAAAATGTGATAAAAATTCCTAAAAATCATGAAAAGATGCAAAATTTGAATTTACAGAGAGGTATAGAGGTCCACTTACTAGATTCCCATACTGCCGAGGTCTCTTGAATTGATGACTGTGCTCAAATCGGTGCGAGGAGACATGAACCTCCATTTTCACTCAGAGGGCTCCACAAAGTTTATAAAATTCAATGGTGAAAATGATTTGAAAATGACCCTTTTGGGCCTTATATAGGTTTTGACCTAATTTTTCAGAGTGCTCCGTTTTGCATGAAAATTGCACCCTTGGCTAATTTTGACGTTCTGAACCCATTTTTGGGATTAAAATCAAAATTTGAGATCGTTTACTTTGTCAAAATTATGATTTAAAATTTTCAAACCCAGGATGATCGACTACTTGCATAATTGACCTTCAAAACATAAATGAAATCTAGTATTCAACTTAACTGATGATCTAACATCAAATTATTGAAATTTAAACTTGGTCAACCATGGTCACCTCATGGTCAAACCTAGTTAAACTGGGTCAATAGGACCTCCAAATAATGCAGAACGCATCTCTGGACATGTAAAACCACTTCTAAAATTGATTACATCACCTCTAAACCACTTTACACTGGCTTTCTTGCTAGATTTTGATTGTCATCCCGAAGGGGGCATGGTATTACACATTCTTAATCAAATCTATTAATCAAATTTCTTGTAGTAATCAAGACAAAAACCACGTCTAGTTGCTGATTCATCAAAAGTCCTCGTCACTTGGGGCACATCGCTTGGGGCATATTAGATTCATCAAAATCCATATCAATTTGGTGTTCTCTTACAACTTGTAAACTATATCAGCTTTTCATAACCATCAGTTCATTAGTGTTATTTCCTTGGTTCTTTGTAACGGAAGGGTTCAGATTTGGCATCCTTTCGATTCCTTTGGACAATCAGTTCTGGAGTCAGGACAATCACTTCTTCATAATCATAAGGTTCAGGATCAAGCATTTTGACACTTCTTCATAGTCATCGATTCATTGTTGCTACTATTCACATCATCTCGATTCTTTGGTCAATCAATCGGTTTCTATCTTGGAATCGGTTAATCTTTCAGGATCAATTTTTCCACCACATAACTGAGTCTGCATCATCATCAGAAATAGATTAATCTTTGAACCACTATGCTTTGCACAGTAATTCAAAGAGGGGAAAAATGTAATACCCCAAAAAATGGGCTATTGGACCATTGACCTCCTACATCAACAAATCGATCGAAATCGACATAAAAGTCCTAACCAAAGGCACATCTACACATCAAATCATCAAAACCCTAATCGATTCTATCTAAAGTCTGCATCGGGGAATATTCCTAATATACGTAATTTATCCTAATTACTTCTAATTAAACATTATTTGGTGATAAATATGTTTTATTTATCCAAGGGGAAATTAATTGAATATGTTGAATATTTGATTAATTAAACTTAATTTTTCCACTTAATTAATTTAATTAGATTTAATTGCATTGATTCCTAATTAATATTGTTTTAATTTGACAATAAATCAAATTCCTAGAAATAATTGATTAAATGTTCATTTATTTAAATTGATTAAATCAAGATGTCAAAATTAATGATATAGTTTTGGGATAAAGTTTGATTAAATAATTGATTGACCCGCAAATCAGTTGTTTTTATTCAAAAATCAATTAAGTTGAGGATAAATCACTTGAATTATTAAATAAATTCATTAATTATCCATGCACAATCAAAAGAGTAGTTAAACTCTGAATCAATAAATCAATTCAATTTGTTAACTTTTTGAACTCAACATGTGATTGTGAGTTGAAAAAGTGACCTGAACTCTGATTTGAGTTAAAAAGCTGATTTTGCATGATTTTGTGAGTTAAATCTTTCTAATTTTCTGATAACTCAATAATCAATATGAGTTGATCAGGGAGATATTTTTGGCTTTCAATGAGTCTTCATAGAACCTAGATTTCTATATAAATAAGGCTCATTCCTTCAAATACACACCTATGAATTTGGAGAATCCGGCTTGTGCAATCTGGTGATTTGGTGAGATTGTGCTATTTCTTTGATTCTTGTTTTCATTTTTCATTCATAGAAAAACATATCATTCATAGATTATATTTGCATTCATTTCCATTCAATTCATTTCTAGATCAATTCCATACATTCTTTCATACATATTGCATAGAAAAATTAAAAAAATAGATTAATCTACATACATCTTTCATCATTAAATCCTTCTTTTAGGTGCTGCATTGGCACTGGTCTTAGTCTAACTCTGAGAATATCATACTCGCACTTACTAGAAGACAATAAATTGCCTGGTTAGCATTATTTGTTTCATTTGCAGATTTCTTGATTTGCTAACCTCTAATCTTTTACTGAAGTGTTGTGTTTGCAGCTAGGTACAATTTTCACACACACACCTTCAACATATTCAGCTCAGTGAATAATACCTTGACGCTCGGTAATGCCTGCAGTTCTCCTTGATTTTGTCTGTAACTAGTTTGATCAGTAGTGCATGAAAATAATCATTTCACGTGATTTCTCCTGCAGTGTCAATAAGCTCCTGACTCAATAATAAATCTCATCTCTCTTTAAATAGACATCATAAACCATTTTCTTCTCATCCATTATATTTTTCCTCTTATTTTCCTACCTGGAGTCCTATGGAGAATTCTTGATAGAAGAGGCCTTGGGTAGATCAATCAAGTCAAGCACTCTCCTCTATACACTGTTCAACAATTGAAATTCCTTTAGGAGACTCTTGAGAAGCCAACTATTGATCAAATATATTCTCTCCTTCTAATTCTTATATATTCACTCACCATAATTTTTTATTTTAAAACTATCTCCCTAAATCTATCAATGCAACTCACATCTAAAATTTTAGCCTCTAACTCTCACTCTGAATTTTTCTTCCCAAAATCTTCTTGTGAATCTAGCTCTCCCCCTTGAACCATATATCCCCTCCATCAAATTTTCCTTCCAAATGTATAGATCCTTTGAAGGGAGTTATATAAGGACGAACCAATTCCCAACCGATATTATAAAAATTGGTTTATCAACCAATGTTATAATGTTAAGTTCCTCCAAGAATACTTTTATTTATGAATTATTTATATTAAATTCCTTTTCACTTATTTAAAGTACTTAATAGTATTTAATTAATAATTACTAACCTTAGGCTACATTACTTCCTCACAATATATATAACATAATGTGTTAAAAAACCATCATTAATGATATAGTATTTTCATATTCAGATCCCCTTAAAAGTATCTATATAACCTATCCTCATTAATTATATATATAATTAATATGTATTATATATATATATATATATATATATATATATATATATATATATATATATATATATATATATATATATATATATATATATATATATATATAACTTATCATATGAATATATAAATTAGACTGAATAAAATCACATGCCTCACAATAAATCTAACATCCAAAAAAGGTTGTAACAATCAACTATGGAGCATATCAAGTATTAAGTAACCACAAGATCAAATAAGGTCAACTGTAGTCAACAAGGAAACTCAATCCAAATTATAGAATAAGCATGAATCCCTGAAACACCACATAGATGACATCAACTGAGAATAATCACAAGAGGGATAGTAAAATGAAATAATTCATACAACCAAATGAATGCAAGGGATCACAAGGCACTATCTGCAACCATGCCCAACCTAGTGAGGTGAATTTGGGTTTGTAACCTTGACAAATGATTGACAAGGCAAGAACCCCAATGTTCCTAAAATGGATACTTAAAAAAGGGAGATTCATGTAGAGACCTTGGTAATATTCAACAACAACAACCATTGAGGATTTTAGGGAACACTTAGACCCGTGAAGACAACTGAAGTCAATGTTCAATACCTGTAACCTACATCACCAAATGAATATACATGTGCATATACATTTATAGAAAATAGTGCAAAGAGCACACATGGATCAAGACTTCATGTAGATCTCACTAGGTGAGTGACTGCAACTTCATCCCTAGTTATATAGGTAGATCATGTATACAAGTACATATGTATGCATCCAATATGAAACATTATGAATCAAATACATAATATGGGTTAGACCAAGTCCATAACATAAATCATTATGTAATTTGGGTTAGTCCCTTAATCAACATTGATAATTAAAGAGATAACCATAATCATTTATGTAAAGACAAATGAACAAGAATCATAATGATGTAAATCAGAATCATAACATATGATGTACCTAATAATTAAGGGGATCTTGAAATAATATTATTGAACAAGAGAACATGTATATCAATCAAAAAGCATCTTAACTAATCCTAAGATCCTTGTCTATTGCAACTAGTTTACCCAAGAGTAATCATTGATAAAGAGAACACTCACATAGTAGTCACATATGTATGTAAAGTACATAATGTCCTAAAATATCATCAACATATAAGTAGATGTGAATACATATGAAGAAGCAACTAAAATTGTTGGTATTTCTATTATTGACAAAACTAGATCAAGGTTAGAACATAATGGATTGGACAAGCACCTCAAACAGATTCATACTTACATCCAAAAAAGAAGCATAAAGGTTCCTACAACATTTCCTAGATTCCAACAAGCATACCAAAGACATATTAGGGTTAGATGGGTATTACATCCCCCCCTTAGATTCAAAACTATTCATCATACATAAGTAGTAAACAATTAGCTAATAGAATTGAAACCATTCCCACTCTAGAACATAGTCAATACCCACACAAGTAATCATGCTATTAAATTTTTTGATAAATCATATCTTATTACAACTTAATGAAGATTAACTTAGATCCAACACAAAAAGGATTTCAAAGAAAATTATAATAATGCAAGGAATAACTGTGAATT
This sequence comes from Chamaecyparis obtusa, assembly GCA_027943335.1. NCBI lineage: Eukaryota > Viridiplantae > Streptophyta > Pinopsida > Cupressales > Cupressaceae > Chamaecyparis > Chamaecyparis obtusa. The sequence continues at coordinate 165,829 of BSBK01003397.1, forward strand.
CTTATACTTCATGTGATAAGCTAGTCAACAAGATACCTAACACTGGAGCATGTTTCCAAAATCTACTATTATTTACCCTTTTACCATAAACTTATAACTCCTAAGTTTTTCTACTTAATCACTTCTACTAAAATCAATATATTAGGTAAAAGTGTGATTTCCAAATTAAAATGCTCACTTTCCTTAATAATATCAAAGTCCCTACCTATTGTAATTAATATAAGAGGGAAGAATTCATGATAACATCCCTAATCCTAACAATTATTATAAATAGGAAATATAACTCATAAAAATAAAACATCATTCATATTATACGTTAACTTGGGCCGACTATATATTCATTAGTATGCCACAAAAAATCAGTTTATAGGAATTTCACCTCATGATTCAAGAGTGATTACAATAACAAGGGATATTCCTAAATATAACATGTAATTATAAATAGGGGTCCCAAAATTCCTTCTCTCTACTATATTAAAATACAAGGCCAATACAAGATGGGATTTTTCATATCCTATTTCCTCGTTTACTCATGCCCATCTATGAGCCTGAGGAAGCCCACAAGAAACCCTTATAATATTCATGGGTTGAGTGTGCAAGTTCCCATCCCATCTTCCAAGTCATGCAATTGAGTATGAGCATGTAGGGATATGGGCTTGAAAGGGTGAATGAAAGAATGACTAGTATCACTCCCTCATTCAAGGGAATCAAACTTTTAATCTCTATTTATCTCTCATTTGAAGGATTGAAGAGGGTTATTCTATAGAAATTATTTTACAATTGGATATAGATATTGGGAGTCATTTTTCTTGGTTGGGAAGAATATTTGAGAAGGCATTAAAATTGTGTTCTTCCTCAACCTCCTTCCACCATTGTTAAAGAATTGTGAAGGTATTACCTGTCTCTTGACTTGCCTCTTTGTGTTTTGATGTATTGGGTGTATACATGTGATCTTGGGGTATTTTAATATGTTTTGGGTTATGGATATTGTTAGGTGTTACATTTATGAAAAAGGTTGTGGAGGTCAAGATTACCCATTTCAAGAAGGTAACCCTCAAGTAGAAATGATAGGGAGGACCAACCATGGGAAGGAAATTCTTCCTCCTTAGAGAAGGAGACGTTTGTGGGTATGATTACCCTTTGTATGTGAAAATTAGGATGGGATTTGAGAGAAAAGTGTGATTATAAATGGTATTATAGCGATACTATGACTTATTGTGAAATAGTTTTAAGTGACTTACCAAAGGGAAAGTTATACTCCACCCCTTTTCCTCTCTCTCTCTCACATGTGGATTAAATGTGTGTAAATCCTTGGGGAGATTTCAAGTGTGATTTATTAAGTTTATCTCATGTTTTATTTTTCTTGCATGAGTGTGTGTGCATCCATTTTTATTTGGATTCTGCTAGCTTGGGGGTGGCTTGTTTTGAATCCTAGACTAGGAGGTGAGATTCCCATGGCCTATTGGGGAGTTTTGTTGTTATTCATAGGTGATAGAATCTCAAGAAGACTTGTCAATTGTTTTTAATAATACACATTCCTTTATGATTACCTAGATTGAAAATAAGACAAGAATGAATTTTTATCTTGGTTTGTTATGTATAAAGAAAGTGCTATAGTTAAATTTGGAGATAAAATCACTGACTTGAAGGGTATTATATTATAAATTTTATTAAAAAAATAAGAATATTAATTACTTCTATTATGTTATATTCCTTGCATTCTATTCTCAAAACAATGTCTTACGTCTCTTAATTGCTTATGAAAGTTTCAATTTCTATATACAAATGTAAATGGTAGTAATAAAGAAAAAATATATTATTCCATTTTACAAGAAGATAATAGAAGACATATGTATGTATAGAATGTACTTTTCTTAAGTATTTATAGTTTTTTAAATGAAGGGAAAATTTATTGTAGAGTAATTGTTTTGGAATCCTGATTTATTTTCATGGTGTAAGTAAATATGGGAAAGACTAGATTTTATATAAAGTTCTTTTTATAGTATTATGTTGCTCCTTGACCAATAATATATATTTCTCATACTATAGAAACCAATATGAATGAAGGTGATGGAAATATCTGATAGCACATTAGGTTGTAAAGTATGCCAAGTTCTTTTGACAAGCCAATGCCATATTTTCCCCTTCCTGATAGTGATGGATTGGCTAAATTTTTTTTTTGGAGTGCATGATAAAATATTCTCTATATTTGCAATCAAATTTAATACTTGGATATATTTAAAGTTTCCATTTTTTTTTCTCTTATTAGTGATCTACCAAAATCTATATCCAAATTGAAAATCATGGGTAAAATCTCAACCTATGAAATTTGTGGCCATTTTTTCTAGCTTTTGAAACCTAAAGGAAATACTATTTTCTATAACGGCCACAACAAACAAAAAGTAAATTCTCATTTCATGTGTTTGTAGATCTTTTGACAATAAAAAATTCCAAGTTCTCTCATCGTTTATATTGTGCAATAAGCATGTCATGGAAAGGAAACCCCTTACAAATATGTTCATTGATATTCATCTTGTAGTGTAAAACTAGAAACAATAGGAAACTTCTTGTTCCAAGTGTTTGTATAGATTTTGACAATAAAAAAATATCAATTCTCTCATCCTTTATATTGTGCAATAGCCATCTCATGGAAAGGAGACCCTTTACAAATATGTTCACTAATATTAATGTTGCAGTGTAAAAAATTTTGGGCAGTCTGTGCAAGTGTTAAACATTCAACTTGGCCATTTAATGTTGATTATTATTTGACATTGATTTTCTAGTACTTATGGGCAAATTTAGGCCTAGTATTTCTAAATAAATTTTCTATTAAAAAGTTCTATATGCATTCAAAATTCATGATCACCATTTGAAATATGTGTCTATTTCAGGCAACAATAGATCTGTTAGAATAACTGAGAGGGGGGTGAATCAGTTATCCACAGTCCCAAATCAAAATATATAATCCAAAACAATTTACTTAAACTTTTGCAGCTCGGTAACATAAAATACTATAGTTTTTATGATTTTACCAATTACTAGTCAATACCATACAATGATTACCGATCAAATCCAAGATGAAATATGTAAAGTATGATAACAAACAATCACCACAATGAACACATAATACAAAAGATTTAACGTGGAAACCCTGTGAAGGGAAAAACCACCTAGGACCGGCAACCCAAAAATGTTCACTCTTCTAAAGTGAGGTTGGTGAAGACCGAACCCTGTTAAAGGTTACAAAAAAACTATGAGGTGTGACCTTGTTAGAGGATTTTAGACCAACCATTATCATCCAACCAGCATTCACTATGGGGTTGACAGGATAACAATGTTCATTCTATGAATGATACATATAAGACTTTCAATTCCACTCTGTTAAGAGATTTATATATTTAAAATGGTTAAAATGTAATAGTAGTTGATTTGATTACAATACAACTTCAATTGAAGATTATTAGATCTATATTAAGCTCATTCAAATCCTCTGATCAATATATCAATTCTGTATCAACAATAATCAATGACTTACTATCACTCGGTAATAGCTTTCTGACACTCGGTAAACTCTATAGTTCGGTTCTCCTTAACCAATTTGATCAGGCATACATGAAGCTTGTTCATGTGATAATTCTATAGTCTCCTTCTTCCAGCATGAGTTTCATAATGAAACCCTAGTCTCTTAAATAGACAAGTAAACCATTTTCTTCTCCTCCACAAGATTTTGTAGCTTAGTCTCCTTCATCCATTTTGCCACTTAAACCTTTCTCGGCTGATGTGTCAGTAACATGTTTTGATTCCATCCATTAGATCTTCCTTGAATTATGCTAGCCATTGATCTTCATAACAAACATTATCTTCATCTCTGATTTTGATGTACTTTACAGCTCATCAATCCTTATCGGCTAAACTAGTCATTTAGTTCCTTTTCTCCTGCTCAGTTAACAAAGAAATGTGTCAATTAACACAAATTTAGTTTATACTGTGCTCGGTATAGACTACACTACTCGATGTATACTACGAAGCTTCATCAAACGACCACACTGCCTTATGTCTTTCAGTTCTTTTCCTCATCATAGATGAATGAAACATAATCAAGTCAATAACATAAGGTCATAGACTTATCAAAAAGTTACCCAATGTATTCCTTATCCTCATCTATCATATACATCTTCCTCATGTAGATATTTCTATTCTTCATCTCTTCTACTCCTTTTCTACAGATTTTTAGGCATTGTAACTTACAAAATAAGTGCTGTCAAACTAGTTGAAATCAATGACAACATATTACTGATTTAATCATATTACATATCTAATCAAAAACTCAGTGATCTCTAATCACAAATCTTCAATTAGGTTCTAAATCAGTTGTAGTTCATCAATCTCTCCCTTTGGCATTGATGGCAACTCAATTAATATGAAATATACCATACACATACCAAACATGTATTCTACAACTCTGGGAAAAAATGTTGTACAAGCTCTCCCTAGCTTAATATGTTTAATCACTATGTTACTCAACAACATTACCAATGCAGCTTTGACATTCTGCAGATATGATCTTTTCACCTCTCAGATTCATTCTTCTATTCTCAGTAACTGATCTTTAGTGCTCTCCCTTTCTTTCAGTTTGTCTCTCCCTTAGATAGATGTTTCAGTGTTCTCATCAGTGCATATTGTTTCATATTGTTTATCTCTCCCTTTGACAACAATGCCAAAGAAACAAATAAATATTCAGCACTGTAGTAGCCATGTAACTCTCTGTTGTTTAGTGCATTCTCTGTATCTTTGTATACTTATATGTCAATCTATTCCAGTTCTTCAAAATTTTCACAACCTTAAACATGATCCAAAGTGTGAACTATGTTGCATCAACATGGATGATCTTCTGATAAGATTAGGTTGATGCAACATCTAGATCACCTTAGTGATTGGTAGACATGGGATGGACCCCATGTCTAGTCCTCAAGTATTCAAATGTATCCTTTGATAGAGGCTTTGTAAATATGTCTACAAGTTGTTCTTTAGATGTAACAAATTCTAGCTTAACTTGCTTCTCCTGTACTTGTTCTCTTAAGTAGTGATACTTAATAGATATATGCTTTGTTTTAGAGTGCATCACTAGATTCTTTGAAATGTTTATTGTACTTGTGTTATCACAATATATAATCACTGGCTCAGTGATTATCTCATTCATACCTTCTAACAATTGCTTGATATATGCAATATTTAAACAGTTTGTAGCAGCAACAACATACTCTACTTTAGCTGTAGGCTGAGAAATGCAAGCCTGCTTCTTACTTGTCCATGTAACAAGTCTTTCACCAAAGAAAAATGTTCCTTTGATGGTACTTTTTCTGTCATCCACATTTCCAGCCAATTCAACGTCAATATAGACTTTGAGTTCAAATTTTCCTTCCTTAGGATACCATAATCCATAATCTTCTATTTTCTTTAGGTATCTTAAGATTCTTTTTGTAGCAACCATGTGTGACTCTCTAGGATTTTCAAAAAATCTTGCAACAATTCCCACAACATGTGCTATGTTTGGTCTACTATGCACTACATACATTAATTTACTAGTCATAGATCGGTATAGTGTCTGGTTCACCTCTATAGTTTTATCTTCCTTAGTCAGTTTACATCTAGTAACCATCAGTGTTCCCATAGGTTTAGCATCTTCCATGCCAAATGTCTTGAATACTTCCTTGATATATTTGGATTGTGTGATGAATATACCATCATTCTGCTGAATCACTTGTAGTCCTAAAAATAACTTAATCTCTCCAAACATAGACATTTCAAATTCACTTCTCATTTAATCAGGAAATGACTTACAGATTTGATCTTGTCCTCCAAATATTATGTCATCCACAAATATTTCAACAATAAGAATAGTATCATTAGTATCTCCTTTCATATACAAATTGCTATTCTCACTTGTTCTAACAAATCCAATACTTAACAAATGAGTATGCAGCCTCTCATACTAGGCTCTCGATGCTTGCTTCAAACCATATAATGCTTTATGTAATATACATACCATATCTTTATTTTCTGGTTCCACGAACCCTTCAGGTTGTTCTCTGTAGACTTCTTCAAGTATTCCATTCAGAAAAGTTGATTTGACATCCATTTGGTAAAATTTGAACTTTTTCTATGCAGCATATGCAAGTAACATTTTGACTCCTTCTAATCTAGCAACATGTGCAAATATTTCACCATAATCTATTCCTTCCTCCTATGCATATCCCTTGCATACTAACCTAGCATTGTTCCTTGTTACCTCTCGATTCTCATTTTTCTTATTTCTGAATATCCACTTAGTACCGATAACATTCTTATCTTTAGGTCTGGGTACTAAGGTCTAGGTTTTGTTCTTCTCTATTTATTCTATTTCCTCTTTCATTGTATTAACCCATTCATCATTTTCCAATGCAACTTTTACATTCTTCGGTTCATATTCACAAACTAAACATGTACCTTATCTTGTCTTGCTCCTTGTTTACATGCCAGCTTGTTTGTCTCCAATGTTTTGTGTCTCAGGATGATGTCTTATGACAAATCTTGCCAGTATCTGATCTCTTCTTTCTTGCTCATCCTGTGTAGGTTCATTTTCTTTCTCGGTAGGTCCTTCTTACTTGTCAGTTTCTCTTTCCTGTTCCTTGGTATTGTTTTCCCACTGATCAGTTGTCATAGTCTACGGCTTCGGTAGATACTCAGGTTGTTCAATGTAAGTGAATCTACTGTAGTCTTCTAGTTCCTTTCTACTTTCCTTTGTATTCTTATCATCAAACTCATCAACTCAAACATTAGTACTTTTAATCATTTTATTAGTAACTCTGTTCAGACACTTGTATGCTTTACTTTTACTGGAATATCCTAGAAATATCTCTTCATCACCTTTTGAGTCAAAATTTCCATTTCTTTCATTTTTCAGAATAAAACATTTTCTTCCAAAAATCTTGAAATAACTTACAGTGGGTTTGTGTCCAAACCATAACTCATAGGGTGTCTTGTTAGTGTCCTTCTTTAGTTGTACTCGGTTTAGCACATAAACAACAATGCCAATAGCTTCTCTCTAGTATGTCTGAGAAACATTCTTTTCTATCATTAATTTCCTTGCGCAGTCAACAATTGACCTATTCCTCCTTTCAGTAATGCCATTTTGTTGTGGTGTCCTCAGTGTAGAGACTTGTCTTTTAATACCACACTCATTACAAAAATTAGTAAATTCATCAGAGATAAATTCACCTCCTCTATCAGATCTTAAGAATTTCAATTCTTTACCAGTCTCTTTTTCTACTTTTGCTTTATACCACTTGAACATCTTGAATTCCTCAAATTTTTCTTTCAAGAACATGATAGTCATCAACCTAGTATAATCATCAACAAAAAGAATAAAATATCTGTCTCCATAGTAACTTTGAGTTCTCATAGGACCACATAGGTTGGTATGCACTAACTCAAGTATTTTCTTTGTTGAATAATATTTTCTTTTGAAACTAGACTTAGTCATTTTACCTTTCTGACATTCATGACACATAACATGATCAGGCTTAGATAAGTTAGGCAGACCTCTAACTCTTTTCTTTTTACTAATCTTAATCATGTTATCAAAATTCACATGACATAACCTTTTATGCGACAACCATGCATCTTCATCTTTCATCATTAAATAAGAAGACTGATCATTATCAAGATAAAATAGATTACCTCTAGATTGTGTACCAGTTCCAACAAGTCTTCCTCCATCATCAAATATTTTCACCTTTTTGCTCTCAAAAGAAACTCGGTGGCCTGAATTGTTTAGCTGTGCCACACTTAACAAATTATAGTTCAATCCTTTTACCCAATATGCATTTTCACATTTTAATCTATCATTTATCATCAGGGATGCTTTACCTCTTACCATATAGGGTGCATCATTACCCATTCTTAAAGATCCTCCATTGTATTCTTCAAGATAATCAAAATTTTCTTCATCACCAATCATGTGATGTGTACAACCACTATCTATGATCCATGTATCATTTTTATTAACCTTAGAGATAAGTGTTGTCTCTACATACCTTTCATCTTCTTCAGAATCATCCTTCATTGCCACAAATACTACCTCCACATCATCATCAGTGTTAGTATCAGTGATATCTTGTTCCTCAATAATGTAGCATACCTTCTTGCCTTTGTCATTATTGTCCTAGTTGTCTTTGTTGTAGTGTCGGTAGCCTCTGTTGTTTCTTCTCCCATAGCTTCCTTCAGATCGGTCTTTGGTTCTTTCATCATCTTTCTTGTGTGGACATCTAGTAGAAATGTGGCCAACCTCTTTATAGTTAAAGCATGCTAAAGGTAATTTACCTCTATACCTTCCTTTTCCTTTAGGTAATCTTCTGGCCATAAGAGCTTCAAGTTCATCAAGCTCATCATTAGTATTTCTATCACTATCGTCATTCTTATTTCTGCTACTAGACTTACCAATCTTTAGAGAAGACATAAAATCTGATTCAACATTCAGTACAAAACTATTATCATAATTGTTTAGTTCAAATGTTGTAAGCTTTCCAATCAAATTATCAAGAGTGTGCTGTTAGGTGCTGACCGATTTGCATGAATTGTAGCTATTCTGATGGCATAGATGGGCAATAGGGTCCTTAGAATTTTTCTTACCACAATGTCTTCATCAATAACTCCATCCGATTCTCTAATAGCATGAACTACCTCTTTTATTATGTTAGTGTACTGCACAATGTTTTCACCTTCTTTCATCTTCATGTCATCGAATCTTCCTCTTAAGCTTTCAGCTCTATCTCTCTTGACATTTGCATCACCACTATAAACTTGAGCAAGTTTATCCCACATCTTCTTAGCAGTAGTACAGTCCTTGATGTCTTCAAATTTGGCATCTGAAGATGAAGCAACAATCTCCATCATAGTAACATTATGTTCATGCCTGTCTCTTAGTTGATCAAGGGTCAAGGGACCAGTGGGTAGTGCAAGATATCCATTCTCCATCAGATCTAGGGCATAATTCCCAATTTTGGATATATGCAGCTTCATTCGACTTTGCCATATTGTTCAAAGTTATCTTTATTTAGCTTTGGCACTTCCCTCTTAAACATTTTGAGACCTTTGTGCTGAAGTCCTTAAAACTCTATTCCAAGCAACCAATGCTCTAATACCAATTGTTAGAATAACTAAGAGGGGGGTGAATCAGTTATCCACAGTCCCAAATCAAAATGTATAATCCAAAACAATTTACTTAAACTTTTGTAGCTCAGTAACATAAAATACTATACTGTCTATGCTTTTACCGATTACCACTCAATACCATATAATGATTACTAATCAAATCCAACATGAAATATGTAAAGTATGATAACAAACAATCACCACAATGAACACATAACACAAAAGATTTAACATGGAAACTTTGTGAAGGGAAAAACTACCTAGGACCGACAACCCAAAAATGTTCACTCTTCTGAAGTGAGGTCAGTGAAGAACCAACCTTGTTAAAGGTTACAAACACACTATGAGGTGTGACCTTGTCAGAGGATTTTAGACCAACCGTTATCATCCAACCAGCATTCACTATGGGGTTGATAGGATAACAATGTTCATTCTATGAATGATACATATAAGACTTTCAAGTCCACTCTATTAAGAGATTTATCTATTTACAATGGTTAAAGTGTAACAACAGTTGATCTGATTACAATACAACTTCAATTGTAGATTATCAGATCTATATTAAGCTCATTCAAATCCTCTGATCAATATATAAATTCTATATCAACAATAATCAATGACTTACTATTTCTCGGTAATAGATTTCTGACGCTCGGTAAACTCTGCAGTTCAGTTCTCCTTAACCAGTTTGATCGGGCATACATGAAGCTTGTTCATGTGATAATTCTATAGTCTCCTTCTTCTGGCATGAGTTTCATAACAAAACCCTAGTCTCTTAAATAGACAAGTAAATAGTTTTCTTCTCCTCTACAAGATTTTTCCTCTTATTCTCCTTCGTCCATTTTTCCGCTTAAACCTTTCTCGGCCGATGTGTTAGTAACATGTTTTGATTCCATCCATTAGATCTTCCTTGAATTATGCTAGCCATTGATCTTCATAACAAATATTATCTCCATCTCTGATTTCGATGTACTTTATAGCTCATCAATCCTTATTAGCTAAACTAATCATTTAGTTCCTTTTCTCCTACTCAGTTAATAAAGAAATGTGTCGGTGAACACAAGCTCAGTTTATACTATGCTCGGTATACACTACACTGCTCAGTGTATACTGCGAAGCTTCATCAACCAACCACACTGCCTTGTTTCTTTTAGTTCTTTTGCTCATCATAGACGAATGAAACATAATCATGTCAATAACATAAGGTCATAGACTTATCGGCAAGTTACCCAATCTATTCCTTATCCTCATCTATCATATACATCTTCCTCATGTAGATATTTCTGTTCTTCATCTCTTTTACTCCTTCTCTATAGATGTTTAGGTATTGTAACTTACAAAATAAGTGCTATCAAACTAGTTGACATCAATGACAACATATTACTGATTTAATCATATTACATATCTAGTCAACAACTCAGTGATCTCTAACCATAGATCTTCAATTAGGTTCTAAATCAGTTGTAGTTCATCAAGATCATAGTATGATATTACTCTTGTTTTTAAAAATAAAAATAAAAAAAAATAATATATATATATATATATATATATATATATATATATATATATATATATATATATATATATATATATATATATATATATAAGCACCATGATTCCTTGATAAGATAATGTGTTCATAAATTATACATAGATGACTATTCAAATCAATTAAGTCTTTCATCTTTTCTATTTGGATATAATGGGCTCAATAATATGCTACAATATTAATGGTTTGATTATGTTTTGTTCCTTGAAGGATCTATGTTGCTATTTGGGAATTAAAATTTGGCAACACTAGATCATAGTACGAGATTACTCTTGTTTTTTCAAAAAACAAAACATATATGTAAGCACCATGATTCCTTCATAAGATAATGTGTTCATAAATTATACACAGTTGACCATTCAAACGGATTAAGTCTTTCATCTTTTCTATTTGGATGTAATGGGCTCAATAATATGCTACAATATTAATGGTTTGATTATGTTTTGTTCCTTGAATGATCTATGTTTCTATTTGGGAATTAAAATTTGTATAGGAGAATTTGTTACAAACTATTGGACAATATCATAGGCATAATGATTGTTGGTCTTTTGTTTTAATATGATTGTATGAGAATTAGTTATTGACTATTGGACTATGTGAAATGAACTTTATTAGTACTTGCCGATAGGCTAAGCAAGTACTATTGCATCATTTTTTGGGTTTTTAGTGTAAATTAGTGATTAAATAAAACTATTTAGACCAATTAGAATTTTTTAGATTTTGTATCTTGTAATAAATTTCATGTTTTCTAAGATTAGATGCAATATTTTTAACTTTAGAATTTATAAAAATTATTTTTCTATTATTTGATTGGTTAAATTAGTTTGGGTCTTATACACAAAATTTTCAGATTTTTAGCGACAATGCATTATTTTCGCCACTTATTTCTATAACAAATATCATTTTATTTTTCTGGAAACTAGTTTTATAATTTTTAAAATTTTTTTTTTACGTTTTTTTAATAGAAGGCTTGGTTATCATTCTAGAACATACCGCAAAAATTGGTAAATGCATTAATTCCTTCTGTTTGTCCACGAATTCACTATTTTTCAGGGTAATCTTTAAGAAACCCCCCCTTTAAGAAAGGGGTAAAAAAGTGGTGAAAGTTAGCAGGGAATTTTTTTTTTTTGGCGAAATTATTTTCTTTTTAAAGAAAAAAAATAATCTCAATTGGTGAATCATTGATGCTCCCTGAAGCTAGGTGGAACTATCTTAGCGAATTGTGTTTTTTTTTCATAACTACTAAAATATAAATTGGCGAATATAAAATAGTATTTCTATTATAAAAAATATACATTGGTGAATATAAAATAGTATTTATATTATAAAAAATATAAATTGGCAAATATAAAAGAGTATTTATATTATAAAAAATATAAATTGGCAAATATTTGTGGTGACTTGTAACAGTGTGCGTAGTTTCGGCAAGCTAAAAGGAGGGTTGATGCTGACAGTTACGAAGATACATAATGGTCAGGTTGACAGCGTGCATGACTTCGGCAGTTAAGCTGGTAGGTTGCAGTTGAAGGCCACGAAGATACACAAAGGACAACTTGACAGTGTACGTGACTTCGTAAGTTATGATCATAGGTAAGATATGGGGGTTTCGAGGCCACGTTGGCAGTCTGCGTAACTTAGCCATGAAGTTGTAGTGACATTGATCACTGAAGTACAATTAATTAGACTTAACGATGACAAGATTTTGATTAGATATAAAAAAAGGTTAATTTGTACAAAATCTCTGCTATGAATCGTAAAAATTCATTCTCTTTCTTTTTGGAGCCAAGTCACATTACGCGAAAGTTTAATGTGGCTGCCAAGTTGTCAATTCAAAATTTAAAATCACAGCCAGGATATGGTGGTTCCGAGGCAATGCCGGTAGTTTGCGTAACTTGAGTGGTACATAAATCCACACCAGGATTTTGATTAGACATTAAAAAGGATAATTTTATGAGATATGAGCTGTGATTCATCAACATTTATTATTCTTCTTATCGACTTTGGAGCCAAGTTACGCAAGACATTACAATGTCTGCAACTTTTCTTTACCAATATTCATTAATTTCCTTTTCCCAAGCAAGCCACCTGACGTGAAACATTCCTTCAAAATTTATTGCGGCTGGCGAGTTGGTGATTATTTTCTTTATATACTCCTCGGTTGTGGAATTGTAGAGCATAGGAACTTTCTAAATTTCTAAATTTGGATGACAAGTTGAAGTTGGTGATTATTTGTATCTGTATTTTTTGGGTGCTTTCACAGAATGGGTCTTCCAGTAGTTGATGGATCATCAAACCAGAACCTAGAACTTGTTATCCAACCACATTTGGATATGGAGGAGGAGATTCAATAGGATGTCCTTAGTCATCTAATGTCTGCAGCAAGGGATCATCATCATGCTACCAGTTACACCGGTTACCTGAGTGACATGTTCAAACTTGAAGTAGAACATGAAAAGGCAGAGATGCGCGCCATTTTTGATGATCATGGCTTCGAATAGGAGGCATTCTAGGAGGAGATGAATTAGATGATCTTGTTATTTTCTAGTCTGCACATCGACTAATCTTTTTTTTTTTATGGATCTTACTAAATTTTTTGTTACTTGTAAATACGAACTAATCGAATGTAGTTTTCATTTTGGTTTTGAAAATGGTTGGAACTTGGTCCACAACCATTCACTGAAATTGTGAATCAGTGAATCAGTTTAAGTTACTAGGGTCTAGTATTATGTATATAATATATTGTATACCAGTTTTTGAATTAAATAGTAATACTGTAGTCTGTAAATTTGTAATACTGTATAGTGTATACAAATGAAACAATGAGAAGTCATAAGACTCTTTTGAAAATAGTGTTACTGTGTTATTATTTTTAGTTTTAAGTAATACGCGTTTGCCTTATTTGCTAATACTTTAAATTTCAATAGTCAATACACTAAATTCTAATACAGTAACAATAGTTTTATTATTTATAAATTGAAAAATATGTAAATTGTAATTACTAAATCAGAATGCTAAATCAGAGTATGCTAAAGTCACGCATGCCGTCAACCTGACCATTATGTATCTTTGTAACTGTCAGCATCGACCCTCCTTTTAGCCTGCCGAAACTATGCACACTGTTACCAGTTGAACCACAAATATCACTGTAATTTCATGGCTAAGTTACGCAGACTACCAATGTGTCCTCGGAACCCCCATATCTTACCTACGATCATAACTTCCAAAGTCATGTACACTATCAAGCTATCCTTTGTGTATCTTCATGGCCTTCAATTGCAACCTACCAGGATAACCACCAAAGTCACGCATGCCATCAAAGGCTATTTCATAACTTCTCAACGGTTAATTTTTTATGATGGTGATCGGTTCCAAAGTTATGCTAGGCTGTTTCATAACTTCTCAATGTTTAATTTAATATGATGGTGATTTGTTCCGAAGTTACACCTGCATGTTTTGTAGCTTCTCAACATTTCAAACTTTAATTTATTATGATGGTTTGGGGTTCTAAAGTTACGCCTGGGTGTTTCATAACTTCTCAATGGTTAATTTATTATGATGGTTTGGGGTTCTAAAGTTACGTGTGGCTGTTTCGTAACTTCTCAGCGGTTAATTTATTATGATGGTTTGGGGTTCTGAAGTTCCACGTGGCTTTTTCGTAACTTCTCAATGGTTAATTTATTATGATGGTGATCGGTTCCAAAGTTACACGTGGTTGTTTCGTAACTTCTCAATGGTTAATTTATTATGATGGTTTGGGGTTCCAAAGTTATGTGTGGCTATTTTGTAACTTCTCAACAGTTAATTTATTATGATGGTTTGGGGTTCCAAAGTTATGCTTGGCTATTTCATAACTTCTCAACGGTTAATTTATTATGATGGTTAGGGGTTCTGAAGTTACGCTTGGCTATTTCATAACTTTTGAATGGTTAATTTATTTATGATGGTTAGGGTTCCGAAGTCTCAACTAACTTCGTGCATAACTTTGTAAGGGGTTGAAAAGTGAGAGATGGTCTGATGGAGAGTAAGTTGCATGCCGCATGGAAAGTGGGAAGTACAAGTGTCATCATTCATGTGGCATGCTAGGTTGTGTCGTAACATCTCAAGGTTTTATTTTTCTGGTCAGTTTAATAGTCTCAAAGTTTCAAATAGGCATTGCACGACTTCGCAAGTCTCAAAGTTTTCAGATTTCAAATTCAAATGGCTAAGGGCCAAGGCCCTTGATTTGCAAGTAGCAATTTAGCATAGTTGAGATAGGGTATTAGGGACCTAGGGTTAGAAACTTAGATGTACCGTTAGCATCACTTTGGCAACGTGCTAATTATTTGCTCTTGGATCACCGCCAAATCTATGCTGGAAGAGTGGAAGTTACAGTTGATAGTGACACTTTTATGAAAAAGGTAATTACTAATTTCATGCGTGGGTGACTGTGCTTGATGAGACATTGAGATTTTAATTTGTAATATAGTAGGTGGCTTGGTGGCTGGTAGCCTGGTTGTACTTGTGAGTTGCTTGTTACTCATTAGTTATTAAATATAGTTCACACTTCAGAGCATCCATAATTTCCAGAGTCAAAGAGCAATCAGAGAGTTTAGTACTTAAAAGAATGGTAGAACAAGGATCTACTGATGTTGTTGCAGTATCGAAAAAGAGTGCCATTGTGCATTCAAGAACAAAGAGGCCAAACATATATGCTGAAGAATGGATGAAACTGTTGCCTGGATCCTCAAATTTGCAATTAGCTAACACTTATTAATGGAGGGACCCTTATGCGTTCTGTAGGGATGCAAAATGCCCAAACACAACTGGGTATGAGCTCTTCATGTTTTTCTATAATAATATAATTAGAGGCCCTCCTATTTCAAACCCATGGGATAGGAACTTGGAAAAGTTGATAGTACCTGAGGTATTTTTGGATGTAGACCTCATGAAAGTGCTAATTCAAGCATACAATCTAGTGACGCAAGCTTTCCACAAGCATGACAAGTCTATACTCTACATGTTAGATAGAGTGTCTTTTACTCAAGCTTTTGACCTTTAGGGACCTATGAGCATGGAGATTGACCTAGTAGGAGAGGAGGCCCTATTTAATAGATAGAGAAATTACTACCATGAAAGAGTTATGAGGAGGCATATTCCTAGAGAAAACAAAGAGGCAGGGTTGTTACCGAAGAAGGTTGCAGATTCATTTGATATTGAGCTTTTCTTTCCCTATTTCCATAATACAATCTATGGTCTACACAAAGTTATTGGACTAGATGGAGGTTCGACAGTGACTCCTGACATTTTTTTCATGGCTATAGATGTTTAGGATCAGTACACCAACAAGGAGTTTGATTATGTGGGGCACATAATCAATGTAATGCACTCTGAGTTGATGAATGCGAAGACTGATTTGAAAAGCTTCAAGTTCAATCACTACTCCATGCTGATGCACCTGATCCTCTATTTCAATATTGGCTACATCAACCCAGGGTTCATCGATGAGACCGAGAATGAGGGAGGAACTGTTCCGGTTCAGTTGTGGACCAGGTTATGGGATAGAACTTACCATTTCTCTAATTCCATTACTTTTTATAGTGATTTTGTGGATCCAGTAATGAACATGTTAGATATTGTGAGGGGTCATAGATTTCCTTTACTTGTTAGAAAATTACTTAGACCCGTAGCATTTAATATTGACAATGACATCAAGCACAATTGGGGTGATATGTTTTTTTTTGAGAATTTTACTGTTATAAGAGTGTATGCTTGCCCTCAACCTCCACACATACTGCCAAAATTTGTCCCAGAAAGATTGGCAATAGTAGAATTCTTGTGGCAGCTTATCATGATGGATAGAGAGCACTTAGGCCCTAAAAGACACAAGGGAACCTTTCTGCCAAGGAGGTTCCAAATAGGAGATTTCTCTATAGGTAAAGATGTTGTGGACCAAATCCATGAATTCCTCAGATAATTCAAATTGCCCTTTGGTAAAGCAAGGATGTATGACCCTGAAGACTTCGTTAGAGGAGCATTGAGAGAAATGAGGAATCACAATTTGGCTCTAAATCAGCCTATGGCAGAGGAGGATGTTATTAGAAATGTTTATAACAAAGTTACCTGTGAAAAGAGAACTTGTAAATGGGAAAATATTGTAAGGGTAGAGGAACAATTGAAAAAGGCAGACCCTACCTTCCCTGGTTTCTTTCCTGATCTCAAATACATTAAGAAAATTGAAATGTGTTTAGAGAATTATGAAGATATTATGTCTAAATTGCCAAACATCCCTGAGGAGAAGGAGGAGGATAGAATAAACCCTAAAGAAGTTGAACCTAATGTGGAGTTTATGGGAGAAACAGAACAAGCTGAGCCATCCACATCTGAGCAGGGGCCATCAAAGAAACAAAAGTTGATGAATGTACCAAAAAAGGAAAGGGAAAAGGCACTACAAATCTTGCCAGGTAATAGCCATTACTTTTCTAACTTAAGACAAATTTTTTTGACATCAATGGAAAATGAGGGAGAAAAGGCTGTAGATGAGTTAGAATTGGTTGCAGCTAGATTGGATGATAGGGTCATCCAAGCTAAAGAGTTTATAGATGATGATGAATTCATCAAGTCCATTGAGTTTAAAAGTTTTCTCTTTAGAGTTAAGAAGAATGAATTAACACTATCTTTGAAACCAGGGGAATCATAGGAAAAAATTGTTCAAATGATTGAAAAATTACAAGCCTACGATCCCAACAGTGAAACATTAAGTGTGGAGGAGGCAAGAGATCTTGTAAAGAGAAGTGGCATGTTGCTGATCCCTGGATGGGACTTGGAGTCCTCATTCCTAATTGACCAAATCAAGAGGCAAGATAAAGCTATATCTTATGAAGCTTTTGGCCCTGATGGACTCACGAGGGGTTCTAGATTCAATATGGACACTAAGACACTAGCAATATGGTGTGTGGCCCCAGAATCTAATAAGCCTAGATTGGTTGACATCCAAGACACCGCACAGGGTAGCCAATTAATATGGAGGTTGTAGGACACTATAGGATTAGAGATAGAAAATCTCCTACATCATGCATCCTCCATGAATAAAGCAGTGGTTGAGGACTTGGAGAATAGGCTAGCTAGGACATTCAAAGATTATGTGGCATCTAGAAAAAAGTTTGAAGAGGAACCGAAGAAGAATTATTTGCTGGATAAGATTGTGAAGGACCTAAAAGATGAAATAAATACTCTAAAAAATCATTCTAGGGCATTTACAGAGGTCTGTGATGTAGGGGTCCAAACTGAGCGTGAGGGGGGCTTAGCTCCAAAACTTGCAACAGAAAAGATAATAATGGACATTGATTAGCCTGAGCTTGCTGATACTAGAATTGCTGAAAAGGAGACTTTGAAGAAGGTGCTATTGCACAGAGTAAATATTTTAAAAGGGAAGTCTCAAATCCTTCATAGTACTTTCATTTCTTTGTAGGGGACAAAATATCAATGTTCTAATGCCTTGTCTATACTAACCCCATTATTTAATACCTAGGGCCCATACTTGCAATTCTTTGATAGGTTAGTTTTACTAATGGGGAAAAAAATGGAGTTACCTGACAAAATAATTGATGTTAAGGAAATGGTGTTATTAGTAAAGGATTTGTATGCATTTTTCACTGGCAAGTTACAAAATGTTCAAGTAAAGCTTAAGGTTTTTGCTGAAGAGTCTAAAGGATATATCCCTGCTATTATGGACAAAGAGGGACAGTTGAAGAAATGCCAGGAGTGGGCTGATTCTTTCAACCAAATTATGGAATGTAGGAAGGTGGCTTCTTATTTTGTTGGCGATGCTGACATTTCAAATTTTTATGAAGTTGTGGATGAATTGTACAAGCAGGAGATTGACATGAATAAGTTTGCTACTAAATCTCAAGCCATAATAGATGCCAAGTGGAACAAATGCCTTGAAGACTTGGAGATAGTTAGAGAGGCAACTTGGCCATCAAAGAGGGACATTGTGGTGTGGGAAAACATTACAGAGATTCAAGCCTTTGTCTTGCCATATTGACATGGATGATGGAAGTAGTTGAGACAGTTCTGGTATTAGATGAAGAGCCAATAGAGGGAGGTCAGTTAATTCAAATAGGGTATCTTATGTTTGCGGTCCACTTGCTATGGATACACCTTTGGTGCAAATAAAGACTGATTCTGAAGAATCCAGGTTGCCAGCTGTCACTCTAATAAGTTAATAATTGTTTCCAAATTTGTTTAATTTGCCAAATGCCAATGTTAGTTTTTATTTTCTGATCATTGATCATTGACATTGATGTATAAATTTGAAGTATTAGTTAATACAAATATACAAGGATATTTTGTAATTTTCTGATAGATCATAGATCATAAAAATATAGTGCATGTCAGTGCAAGCCTTTTTGATAGCCATTTGAAGCTTGTTGCATCCTTTCAAGGATTCCAAGATGGCTATAGTTATATATAGTAAGTTTTTCCTTTTGTTAGAGGTGGTCAAATTTTTTTGTAAAGAAGACTAAATATGGTTTCTCACTTCTGTTTATGTTTTTGCTAAAATTGTAATGGATACATCTGAGAATTAATACAAATATACTGAAGTTTCATTGCCATTTCTGATGGTCTTTATGTATGGATACTTTGAATTTCTTATGCACTAATTAGTAAGGCTAGTTTAATGCATTTCTCACAAGGTGAGTATAGGGACTGAACTCGAGTTTCTCTCAAGGAGAGAGTAAAATCTTCAGGGAGGTTTCTAGGATTTGAAAGTTTATGCATGAGTCATAAGTTTAATAAATTTTTGAATATTGGAACCGTCTGCATATTTAAACGCTAACAGGCCTAGGCCCTAAATTTTGATCAAAATGTTAAAACCCTAAGTGCTAGGTTGAGATATGCTCTAAAAATCCATTAAACCCTAGAAAGGCTCAGATCAATTCTATTTCATCATTACTTTTTCAAAATTTCTAGTCACTTAAAAGAACCTTTAAGCATGTGTGCGTTACTAACAGACCACCGGCAATATTTTGAAGTAATGCTGGGTTGTTTCATAACTTCTCCATGGTTAATTCGTTAGGATGCTAATGGGTTCCGAACTTCTGAAGGACTCTTGACTAATGACGTGCGTAACTTCGGAACACTTTTTTAGGAATAGTTGGTTTACAAAGCTTCGTGAGGGTTTGTTGGCCATTAGTGTCAGCGGTTACAAAGCTGCATTGAAGCATCTGGCAGAAAGGCGTAACTTTGGAAAGGTTAATCCATTACAAGATTAAACAATTGAGAGGTTACGAAAGGTTTTGTGTGGGACTTCGCAAGGTTATATCAAATTACATTATTACAAATTTCTTGAACATTCTACAATTATAAAAATCATATATATCCCTGCTATTGTGGACAAAGAGGGACATTCTAGTTCTATAATCTACATTACAAAAATCATGAATTCAAAATTTCAAATTACAAATTACAAAAATTAAAATTAAAATTACAAAAATCATGAACAATACTTATTACTTGTACCCGTAGGCTTGTAGCTGAATATGAGTCAATTAATAAATTGTCAATAAATTAATAAATATTCAGAATCAAGTCCAATTCCATTATCAATTTATCCAACAAGTAACAGTAATAAGTATACAGTGTATAAAATTATAAATACCTATTAACCAATTATCGAATGCTAATTCTAAATCACTTCACTCTTCACTCAGTGTTAATGAGCAGTCTGCCTCACCCTCCTCTATATCCCACATGGAATCTAGCTCCTGAAATTGACTACTACTACTAGCAAGAGGTTCTTCTTCATTCTGAGTTGGGTATTCAAAATCAAAAAATTCTTCATCTTCATTCTGAGTCTGAGTCTGGGACCAAGATCTATCATTTCTCTCTAAACCACCATGTTTTGAACTAGTGTTCAAAAAACCTCATCTTTCATGCAGGGAATTCCAAATTGCCAATGCCCTATCATAAGGAAAGTCTGTAACATTGTACTGAGTTACAAACAATCTCAAACAAGTTTCCAAATTTCTGTCTAGTTTGTTTCTAATCTTTGATTTCAAAAACCCCAATGCACTGAAAACTCTTTCATCTTCCACCGACCCCAATATCATTGTTTGACATAAATCAACAAGTTTGAAATATTCTGATATTGAATCACATAGTACTTCACTATGCTCTATCCTTTTCCAAAGCCTAGTTATTGCACCAGGTTGAAATGGATTCTCCAAGTTTTTTAACTGCAATTTCATACATGATGCAAATTGTCTACATTGTTTTTTAAGATTAGCCAAATCTATAATTCCATCAATTGGTTGTCCATTACAATCTGTATGTTTTGAAAACTCTCTGATCAATTCATCAATTTTTTTATGAAACATATGAGCTTCAAGTTGTCTATCTCCGATGTTTTTCCAAAAATGAGGAAACACACAACCCATGGCCTCAAGAATTTCTTCTCTAGGGAATCTTTCATGAATCTCACTTGAAATTTGGTAGAAAATTAACTTCAAATTATCACTAACATATTTAACAAACATGTCAAAATCAACCCTTTTAACTGGAAGTAGTCTACCTTGCTTGCCCATCTTAGATTGGTGCATTGGTATTTCATATCCTTTCACAAACACACATAAATCATTTTTTGCATTGGATTGTAAAAAATTCTTGGCATGGTTCAAATCTATAATTATTTGCCACTTGAAAAAATTTGGGCTTTGAAGTGTTATCATATCTGAGTATAAATTATCTAGGGCAAGGCATGTCATTCTATGTAAATCTGAGTACTCATGGATATACATAGTCCTGTCTTGGGCTTTCTTAACAAGCTTGTTCATTAAATCCAACATGGGCAGAAGACTGGCTAAAGTTAATAGAGTCTCTATATCACTTAACTTATGTAACAAATTAGGAGCTTTTTCTACTGTGAGGCGTTTCTCATATATTACTCCGATTGAGGATTGATATTCTGTTAGAACTCTTTCTACTAATCCATGCAAAGAGATCCATCTGGTCTCAACATCCTTGAGAAGCTTGTTTCTTGGTGTTACTCCCTCTAAGAAAATCTTAAATTCTGCAAAATATTTAGGACTTTTGCAAAAGTAAGAGTATATGTCACGAACTAGATCTTCAACTTTTGACACTGTAGGAAAATCACTTACAATTTTATATGCTAAATTCATTCGATGGGCCATGCAATGTATGCCAAGCATGTAAGGTGCAATACTAGTTTGTAATCTTGCACAGAGACCATTCCTTTGGCCTTGCATTACTGCAGCTCCATCAGCTCCAACACACACTAACTTCTTTCCAATTGTCAAATCATCCATACCATCAACTTCAATCAAAGCATTCTTCACTTCAAAATATAAGTTTTCTGATGTTGAATTGCCCCTCATTTTACGAACATAGAGTAGATGAGCTTGGCGGACATGTTCTTTTACTGTATACACATGTATAAAAACCCAAGTAGTGTTATCTCCTGTAGTAACTTCATCTATGGATAATGAAATGAATCTAGACTGTTTTACTTTCTCCTGTAAATTTTGCTTTTCCACCTCAGAAAGACAGTTTGCCATTTCCCATCCAACATTTGTTGACCAATGTGACATGGGATAGTGAGGAACTTTCAAAAAAGATAATAAATTACCATATTCTAAGAAGTCTCTCATAGGACACCCTCTGGACATAATATGAAAAACAACACTCATCTGAATGCTCTTTGCTAGGTTTGCTTCATTGGCTGCATGTTTAAACCCAGCCTTGATTGGATTTTCACTACTAGCAATTACTGCCATTCTCTTGTTATGCTCTTCATATTCTATGGCATACTTAACATGAAGACATTCTTCCTTTGATTTCCATCTCACTACTGATATTTCTTGTTCGTCTATGGTCTGTTTTTCATAAACCTTACCAATATGCTTTTCTATAGTGTCAAGCTTTAGCTACAACTTCTTCTCTCTTTTAAGTTTCCAGATACAAATCTTACACCTGCATTCTGTTGGTTGTTCATCATTGCTTAGGACTGGTTCAATGAACTAGTATTTTTCTACCCTATCAACCTTAAAATTTCTTGCCATTTCCCACTCCCACTCCATTTTTACTTCCCTTTTTCTTTTCTTCCTACCAACATTATTATTATCTTCATTGCTAGCATTTTCTTCCAACTGGTTCTGCATATCCCTTATAACATCTTCTCTTGTGCCACCATTGTTATCCTCATTTGATGCATTTTGATTTTCATTTAACTCAATGAATGGATTTTGCACTCGCAATTGCAGATGTTGATGGAGCAGAAACATTGCCAACTCCAAAGAAAGCATTTATGGTAGTATCTTTAAGTTTTGGGCATTTTGATGGCCTCCCAGGCCCTTCACTGCCTCGAGGAGTCTTACCCTTGTCTAGCTTTCCAATCTCTTCACTGCCCTGAGCATGGTGAGAAGTCTGAGTGTCAACCTCCCCTGATATCTAAATCCCTTCAGTAGTAGTAGCCTAAGGGTACTCAATCTCAGGATAGTCACCCTTGTCCAACATCTTTACCCAATGACCTCTCACTAGTCACTAGGATTCTAGCCTCTAGGAATAAAAATTAATAGCAATACTGTGAAATGTGAACAAATAATTGTTTACCTTTCTCCCACTTCCTCTGATTTTTGACTCTCTGAAATGCTGAATCCTCTATTTATTGTTGCAAGATTGTTATTTGTAAATTTGGCCCTCCAGGATCCGGCTCCAAAAATTTGTAACGACGCATGATAAGACTACTTTTAAGTTTTCTAAACTTGATTTGAATTTATATCAATCCATGAATCCAAATTCCAAATTTCCAATTTTTATTTATTTTCAAATTCCTGGGCTTTTGGCGAAAATGTACCGAGTTCTGACCTGATCAATGCTATTTTTGGTGAAAAAATAAATATAACGTGGTGGTCAATAAAATAATTAATTAACGGGTTGGCAAAATACGTCGTGGACCAATAAAACAATTAATTAGCGGGGTGGTGAAATATGTCGTGGACCAATAAAATAATATAAACCACATGGCTATTTCAAATTTTATATGCAATTCATAATTAATATCGTTGGCGAATAAGAGACCGTTAAAAGAACCACGCTACATTAATTATAGGTGAATATGATGATCAACAATGTCAAATGCCAAATCTGACTGGCGATTCCAATTAATATTTAGCGGTCATCGTGTCA
The DNA here is from genome assembly GCA_027943335.1 of Chamaecyparis obtusa. NCBI lineage: Eukaryota > Viridiplantae > Streptophyta > Pinopsida > Cupressales > Cupressaceae > Chamaecyparis > Chamaecyparis obtusa. The sequence goes on from BSBK01003397.1 coordinate 189,755, forward strand.
AGATTGGGTGAATATTTGCTAGCCTATACCTGCGCGATTCACCAATTTCATGAAACGTATATGCCCAGAATTCGCCAAAAGGCGAATATTCACCACTAAAAATTACGCTGCTATTTTTCTAATGCAAAGGTTTACTTTATTTTTAAAAAATAATTTTCTAACTGAGGTCGGCCATGTATGCACCCTAAAATGGTCGCCTAGACTTTGGGCCCCATTTATTCAATTTGTCAAAATCAATTCCTGAATCAATGATTGCCATATATTCAAATCAATTTCTTTGATCAAATCATAATTATTTCAATTCTCCCTAAGGTTTGAATATTTCATTAAATTTTATTTAATTAAAAGAAATAAATCCCTTTTTTAAATAAATAAAATAATGTTATTTAATTGAAATTAATATTCCTTAAATGAAATAATGTTATTTAATTAAAATCCATTTTTAATTAAATGATTTTATTTTATTTAATTAATATTCATCTTTAAATTATATAATCTTATTTTATTTTATTACAAGAGATATTATTCTTTTAAAATAAATAAAATCCTCTCAAAAGATCTTTTGTGATGAAAAATGAAATAAGTGAAATAAAAATAAATAAAATAAAGAGATTTCCTTTTCTCTCCATACTTTCTAAAAATCAGATTTCTTTCCTCTTTTTACATTAATCCCACATTGATCTTGGAGATGCAATATCTTCCACAATTTCTTATATAAGGAGCCCTCTCCTTCTCATTTAAAAATCTAGAATTTTCATATTATCATTATGCTGAAGATTTTCTTGACAACATTAGAGCTTTAGAAATCATCATTTTAAATTGCACATTTAGTTTAATTTTCATATAGATTAATTAGTGAAGTAGTTTATTTCTTGTATTGCATATAGATTAATTTCAATAAAATAGTTTATTTCTTGCAATCATATAGTTTAATCTTCATTTCAATAAATTAGTTTATTTTCTTGCATTTGCAATCATATAGATTAGTTTCATTTGTATGCAAGAACTCGATTCAATGGAGATTAGCATTCTTGCTTCTCCTCCTTGAATCTCTCATTCTGCGGTGTACTTGCATGGGTTCAATCTGAGGGCCCCTCATAATAATTCATGCACTCCACAGATAAAGAGCTGTGAATCGATATTCGAGAGCTCATTATTGGGTATTCTTGAATGCAAGGATTCATAGAAGTGTGACCATTTTCAATCACACAGGCCACACCATGAAGTAGGGGAATTACATTTTTTTGGTTCCTTTATTTATTTATTTATTTGATGTGGCTCATCTAGTTTGTATTGCCATTGCAATGTATGGGTATATTTGATGATAGTTTCTTTGTTTTTCCATAAGATTTATAATTTTTTTATATTCATATCTTACTAAAAAATTATATAAAAAATAATGTAATTATATAATAAAAATAATATGAAATAATAATATTCATAATTATAATCTTTTTTAAAAATGGAAAAAATAATAATAATATTTTCATTTTTTGCATATTCAAATAACTATTTTAAAGAGAAATAAAATGATATTTAAAATGTATTTAGATGTTCTTAATGTGAATAAGTTAGCTAAATATAATTTAATATTATATGTAGGGAAGTTAAGTTTGATTAATTTTATTGAAGTAATTTAATTGAGATTGTAAATAAACATGTGTTAAAATGTATACTTTAAACTTGGTAGAAAATAAACCTTTTTGATCTCACACAACTTTATCTTAAAAAATTTAATGTTAAATGAAAATATTGAAAAATGTAATTTTAAACATATTTCTAACTTTACCATAATTTTATAATTGAACTATAAACTTAATTATAATATTATATTAGATACATGTAAAAATAATAATTTTATATACAATACAATTAAAACTACAATTAATTATATAACTTAAAATTATAATTAATTACATAATTAAAGGCAAGTACTAGCCACTACATGGCACTTGTTAATCACATAATGAAATATAAGTGTTGAAGGATTACATTTGTAGCTCAAATATACAATTATCAAATGCTCATTTCATGAATGAAATTTACTTTGATGATTTTATAATTATGAATTTATCAAAATGGCACACCCACATTCTTAATGACACATAATATCTGAAGGGCAATATATTTGGATAACTCAACTCTTTTTCCTTATAAGTGAATGGGTAGTAAAAAGTAATTTTTAGATTCAAGAGCATTTTAGCACCTGTACATGAAACTAAAAATAAAGTAGTGCTTGAGTCAATTATTTTCTCTATATTTTGACTTTCTCATTATAGTGTTTGATGTAATTTTTCACACAGTGCTTCACATTATTGGCTTATATTAATCATTCTCAAAGTGCTTCTCAATATTGTCTTATATTAATCATGACAAAATTCTTTATGATTTATAAGGTTGTACATTGAAAATTTAACCTAGAGGATATAAGTATGAGAATTAGTTACTGCTAGTAGATTATATCAGAGTGAGATCAACTATTAGATGTGAAGATACTTGACCTAAAATACCATTAATACAACATAATTCTGCTAGAGACTGTGTATGGTGAGGCTATGATCTATTCAACATAAGATAGTGATAATGGTTGAACCTTCATCCTAGGATAAATATGTAACCCATATGTTGTATGCTCCATTGTATGTCTTGGAAAGTATCCAATTACTATTTTATACGAATAATCTAAAAAAACTACCATTAGAATTAGTTACTGACTAGTAGACTACATCAAAATGAGATCTAATATTAGATGTGAAGATGCTTGACTGAAATACCATTAATATAACATAATGCTGTCAGAGTTTTTCTTGATGATGTTATGATTTATTTAACAATAGACAGTGATAACATGGTTCCACCTTCATCTTAGGGTTAATATTTAACCATTATGTTTTATGCTCTATGGTATATCTTGGAAAGTATCCAATTACTATTTTATATGAATAATCTAACAATACTCCAATGAGTATATTCATGAAGTCTGCGTTTGATGACACTAATCATTAATCTTACTTAGTGTCTATCAAGTGATTTATTTTCTTGAATGGAGTTATTAGTACAAATGAATGTTGGTGAATGAATGGTAGTATACTCACTATTACACTAATTTATTAGTACATATTTACCATAGTAGCTTAATATAGATCCATCATGGAAGATTTATAACGAGTTTGGTGTTCTTGAACCTTAATGATCACTAATGAGAGAAGGTATTTATCTCTTAAAAAAATGTGTACGCAATATTGTTTTTTAATGAGATTAATAAAAGAATTTAGATCCATGGAACCTATGGAATAACACATATTCATAAGGTAATAAATTTTTTTCACCACCTTCATATTTCCTTCATTTTGTCTTTGCTACTTTCTTATAATAGAGAGAAGGAAATAAATAAGCTAGAAGTGATCTCTTCTCCAAACCACACAATTCCCAATTATAGCCAAATATTTTTTTTTTTCAAATTTCTCCTTGTTAGGTTTGATCTTATATTTTTCTTTAATTTGTAGGGCCAATTATAGGGAGACATTTATCTAGCCATTAGAATCTAAATCTTATCAATGAAGAAATTTTTTATAAGTTCTGAGAGTTTGTTTTTAAAAACTCTCCTTGATAAGATTTAGATTCTAATGGCTAGATAGACATTGGCTAATTATAGTATTTTCCCCTCCCACAATGACACCCCTGAAGTGATTTTTTTCTCAGCACACATTGTTAAGTTAGTAAAAAATGGATACCAACCACAACATCATTAAATGCAATGGATCCTAGTACTATTTCACATATAAAAAATAAAATGGGTTAAATAGATCCACATGTTAAAATTATTACATTTTTGATCTTGAAATTTATACACTACACATCACATTTGTTGACAATTCTTTGTCATTATTATGGTTGTGACACTAGGGGGTTTACTAAGTTTTTCATCCCTCTCCCCTATCTTTACTTTTTTTGGTGTGTTTATTTATATTAAATTAATTTCTTCTGCCTTATAATAAGGGATGAATAACGCTCAAAGTATGTATGTATGTATACAATCAAAACTTCAACAATTAAATCAAATAAAATAAATTTTTTAATTACATTCAAGTTAAATAAATAAATAAATAAAGGGAAATAAACTATAACCAAATCAAGCCCACATCCTAAACCATATCAAACACTCCTTGTTGTAGTAAAGTAATTTCAACTTTAACCCCTATATGTAATGAAACAACATTTCAACATAAACTCTAAACCTAGTACTTAAGGCACAAAAGCTCTCACCTTAAATCATATTCAACCTTAATACTATACAAATTAAACCCTAACACTATACAACACAAAGCCTAATCTTAATTGAATATTATAAAATAATAAACACTGCCTAAATATAACAATAAACTAAAAAAATCTTAAGATTGTCCTAAAAGAACCTAATTCATAAATCAAATAAATAAATAATATACTTAAATTAAAGTGAACCCTAAACCTAAAACTAATCTAATAAAAAATTATTTAAAGCTATAACAAAACATAAATTTATGTCTCACTTAAATAACATTATATACAATATATAAATTATTAATTTTTTTTCATCAATAAATAATTAAAATTCAATAAAATTTTAAAAAATCAAATTCTGATATAAAATTTGATAAAATTAAAAATAAATTCTTAGGTCTTGACACAGCAGATGCTACTAGCATAGAATTATTAAAAATAAATTCTTAGGTCTTGATGTATTGGGTGTATACATGTGATCTTGGTGTATTTTATTGTGTTTTGGGTTATGGATATTGTTAGGTGTTACATTTAGGAAAAGGGTTGTTGAGGTCAAGATCACCTATTTCAGAAAGATAACCCTGAAGTAGAAATGATAGGGGGGGACCATCCATGGGAAGGAAATTCTTCCTCCTTAGAGAAGGAGAGCTTTGTGGGTATGATTCCCCTTTGTATGTGAAAATTAGGATGGGATTTGAGAGAAAAGTGGGATTATAAATTGTATTATGGCGATACTATGACTTATTGTGAAATAGTTTTAAGTGACTTACCAAATGGAAAGTTCCACTCCCCCCCTTTGTCTCTCTCTCTCTCTCTCTCTCTCTCTCGCATGTGGATTAAATTTGTGTAAATCCTTGGGGAGATTTCAAGTGTGATTTATTAAGTTTCTCTCATGTTTTATTTTTCTTGCATGAGTGTGTGTGCATCCATTTTTTTTTGTATTCACTTGCTTGGGGGTGGCTTGTTTTGAACCCTAGACTTGGAGGTGAGCTTCCCATGGCCTATTGGAGAGTTTTGTTATTATTCATAGGTGAGAGTATCTCAAGAAGACTTGTCAATTGTTTTGAATAATACACATTCCTTTATGATTACCTAGATTGAAAATAAGACAAGAATATATATTTGTTTATCTTGGTTTGTTATGTATGAAGAAAGTGCTATAGTTAAATTTGGAGATAAAATCACTGACTTGAAGGGTATTATATTATAAATTTTATTTTAAAAATAAGAATATTAATTACTTCTATTATGTTATATTCCTTGCATTCTATTCTCAAAATAATGTCTTACATCTCTTAATTGCTTATGAAAGTTTCATTTTCTATATACAAATGTAAATGGTGGTAGTAAAGAAAAAATATATTATTCTATTTTACAAGAAGATAATAGAAGATATATGTATGGATAGAATGAACTTTTCTTAAGTATTTATAGTTTTGTATATGAAGGGAAAATTTATTGTAGAGTAATTGTTTTGGAATCCCAATTTATTTTCATGGTGTAAGTAAATATGGGAAAGACTAGATTTTATATAAAGTTTTTTTTATAGTATTATGTTGCTCCTTGACAATTAATATATATTTTTCATACTAAAGAAACCAATATGAATGAAGGTGATGGAAATATTTGATAGCACATTAGGTTGTAAATTATGCCAAGTTCTTTTGACAAGCCAATGCCATATTGTTCCCTTCCTGATAGTGATGGATTGGCTGCAAATTTTTTGTGGAGTGCATGATAAAAGATTCTCTATATTTGCAATCAATTTTAATACTTTGATATATTTAAAGTTTCCATTTTTTCCTCTTATTAGTGATCTACCAAAATCTATATCCAGATTGAAAATCATGGGTAAAATCTCAATCTATGAAATTTGTGGCCATTTTTTCTAGCTTTTGAAACCTAAAGGAAATAACGTTTTCTATAATGACCACAACAAACAAGTAACTTCTCATTTCATGTGTTTGTAGAGCTTTTGACAATATAAAATTCGAAGTTCTCTCATCTTTTATATTGTGCAATAAGCATGTCATGGAAAGGAAACCCCTTACAAATATGTTCATTGATATTCATCTTGTAGTGTAAAACTAGAAACAATAGGAAACTTCTTGTTCCAAGTGTTTGTATAGATTTTGACAATAAAAAAATATCAATTCTCTCATCCTTTATATTGTGCAATAGCCATCTCATGGAAAGGAGACCCCTTACAAATATGTTCACTGATATTAATGTTGCAGTGTAAAAAATTATGGGAAGTTTGTGCAAGTGTTAACACATTCAACTTAGCAATTTAAGGTTGATTATTATTTGACATTGATTTTCTAGTACTTATGGGCAAATTTCTAAATAAACATGGGTTTATATTAAAAAGGCCTGGTATTTCTAAATAAATTTTCTATTAAAAAGTTTTATATGCATTCAAAATTCATGATCACCATTTGAAATATGGGTTTATTTCTGGCAATAGTAGATCATAGTATGAGATTACTCTTGTTTTTTCCAAAATATATATATATGTAAGCACCATGATTCCTTGATAAGATAATTTGTTCATAAATTATACATAGATGACCATTCAAGTGGATTATGTTTGTCATATTTTCTATTTGGATGTAATGAGCTCAATAATATGCTACAATATTAATAGTTTGATTATGTTTTGTTCCTTGAAGGATCTATGTTGCTATTTGGGAATTAAAATTTGGCAACATTAGATCATAGTATGAGATTACTCTTGTTTTTTCAAAAAAAAACATATATGTAAGCACCATGATTCTTTGATAAGATAATGTGTTCATAAATTACACATAGATGACCATTCAATCGGATTAAGTATGTCATCTTTTCTATTTGGATGTAATGGGCTCAATAATATGCTACAATATTAATGGTTTGATTATGTTTTGTTCCTTGAATGATCTATGTTGCTATTTGGGAATTAAAATTTGTATAGGAGAATTTTTACAAAGTATTGGACAATATCATAGGCATAATAATTGTTGGTCTTTTATTTTAATATGATAGTACGAAAATTAGTTATTGACTATTGGACTATGTGAAATGAACCTTATTAGTACTTGCCGATAGGCTAAGAAAATACTATTGCATCATTTTTTGAGTTGTTAGTGTTAATTAGTGATTAAATAAAACTTTTTAGACCAATAAGAATTTTTTAGATTTTGTATCTTGTAATAAATTTTGTGTTTTCTAAGATTAGATGCAATATTTTTAACTTTAGAATTTATAAAAATTATTTTTCTATTATTTGATTGGTTAAATTAGTTTGGGTATTATGCACAAATTTTTTAGATTTGTAGTCACAATGCATTATTTTTGCCACTTATTTATATAAAAATATCATTTTATTTTTTGGGAAACTAGTTTCGTAAATTTTTTAAAAATATTTTTACATTTTTTTAATAGAAGGCTTGGTAATCATTCCAGAACATACCGCAAAAACTGGTAAATGCATTAATTCCTTCTGTTTGTGCATGGATTCACTATTTTTCCAATGCAAAGCTCTACTTTGTTTTTAAAAAATAATTTTCTAAATGAGGTCGGCCACACCATGAAGTAGGGGAATTACATTTTTTTGGTTCCTTTGTTTGTTTATTTATTTGATGTGGCTCATCTAGTTTGTATGGCCATTGCAATTTATGGGTATATTTGATGATAGTTTCTTTGTTTTTCCATAAGATTTATAATTTTGTTATATTCATATCTTACTAAAAAATTATATAAAAAATAATGTAATTATATAATAAAAATAATATGAAATAATAATATTCATAATTATAATCTTTTTTAAAGATGGAAAAATAATAATAATATTTCCATTTTTTACAAATTCAAATAAATATTTTAAAGAGAAATAAAATGATATTTAAAATGTATTTAGAGGTGGCTTAATGTGAATAAGTTAGCTAAATATAATTTAATATTATAAGTAGAGGAGTTAAGTTTGATTAATTTTATTGAAGTAATTTAATTGAGATTGTAAATAAACATGTGTTAAAATGTATACTTTAAACTTGGTCGAGAATAAATCTTTTTGATCTCACACAACAACTTTAACTTAAAAAATTTAATGTTAAATAAAAATATTGAAAAATATAATTTTAAACATATTTCTAACTTTACCATAATTTTATAATTGAACTATAAACTTAATTATAATATTATATTAGATGAATGTAAAAAAATAATTTTATATACAATACAATTAAAGCTACAATTGATTATATAACTTAAAATTACAATTAATTATAGAATTAAAGGCAAGTACTAGCCACTACGTGGCACTTATTAATCACACAATGAGATATAGGTGTTGAAGGATTACATTTGTAGCTCAAATATACAATTATCAAATGCTCATTTCATGAGTAAAATTTACTCTAGTGATTTTGTACTTATGAATTTACCAAAATGACACCCCCACATTCTTAATAACACATAATATCTGAAGGGCAATATATTTGGATAACTCAACTCTTTTTCTTTATAAGTGAATGGGTAGTAAAAAATAATTTTTAGATTCTAGAACATTTTAGCACTTGTACATGAAACTAAAAATAAAGTAGTGCTTGAGTCAATTGTTTGCTCTATATTTTGACTTTCTCATTACAGTGTTTGATGTAATTTTTCACATAGTGCTTGTCATTATTGGCTTGTATTAATCATTTACACATCGCTTCTCAATATTGTCTTATATTAATCATGACAAAATTCTTTATGCTTTATAAGGTTGTACATTGAAAATTTAACCTAGATGATATAAGTATGAGAATTAGTTACTGGCTAGTAGACTATATCAGAGTGAGATCAACTATTAGATGTGAAGATACTTGACTAAAATACCATTAATACAACATAATTCTACTAGAGACTGTGCATGGTGAGGCTATGATCTATTCAACATTAGATAGTGATAATGGTACAACCTTCATCCTAGGATAAATATGTAACCATTATGTTGTATGCTCCATAGTATATCTTGGAAAGTATCCAATTAGCATTTTATATGAATAATCTAAAAAAACTACCATTAGAATTAGTTATTGACTAGTAGACTACATCAAAGTGAGATCAAATATTAGATGTGAAGATGCTTGACTAAAATACCATTAATATAACATAATGATGTCAGAGTTTTTTCTTGACGATGTTATGATTTATTTAACAATAGACAGTGATAATGGTTCAACCTTCATCTTAGGGTAAATATTTAACCATTATGTTTTATGCTCTATGGTATACCTTGGAAAGTATCCAATTACTATTTTATATGAATAATCTAACAATACTCGCATGAGTGTATTCATGAAGTCTGGGTTTGATGACACTAATCATTAATCTTACTCTGTGTCTATCAAGTGTTTTATCTTCTTGAATGGAGTTATTAGTAAAAATGAATGTTGGTGAATGAATGGTAGTATACTCATTATTACACTAATTTATTAGTACATATTTATCATAGTATCGTAATATAGATCCATCATGGAAGATTTATAATGAGTTTGGTGTTCTTGAACCTTAATGATCACTAATGAGAGAAGGTGTTTATCTCTTAAAAGAATGTGTAAACAATATTATCTTTTCTATGAGATGAATAATAGAATTTACAGGGAACCTATGGAATAACACATATTCATAAGGTAATAAAACTTTTTCACCACCTTCATATTTCCTTCGTTTGGTCTTTCCTACTTTCTTATAATAGAGAGAAGGACATAAATAAACTAGAAGTGATCTCTTCTCCAAACCACACAATTCCCAATTATAGCCAAAGATTTTTTTTTTTTCAAATTTCTCCTTAGTTTTGATCTTATATTTTTCTTTAATTTGTGGGGCCATTTATAGGGAAACATTTATCTAGCCATTAGAATCTAAATCTTATCAAGGAAGAATTTTTTTAAAAGTTCTGAGAGTTTTTTGTTTAAAACTCTCCTTGATAAGATTTAGATTCTAATGGCTAGATAGACATTGGCTAATTATTGTGTCTTTCCCTCCTACAATGACACCCCTGAAGTGATTTTTTTCTCAGCACACACTATTAAGTTAGTAAAGAATGGATACCAACCACAACATCAGTAAATGTAATGGCTCCTAGTTCTATTTCACATATAACAAATAAAATGGGCTAAATAGATCCACATGTTAAAATTATTACATTTTTCATATTGAAATTTATACACTACACATCACATTTGTTGACAATTCTTTGTCATTATTATGGATGTGGCACTAGGGGGTTTACTAAACTTTTCATCCCTCTCCCCCATCTTTACTTTTTTGGTGTGTTTATTTTTGTTAAATTAATTTCTTCTACCTTACAATAATGGATGAATAACACTCAAAATATGTATGTATGTATATAATCAAAATTTCAACAACTAAATCAAATAAAATTAAAACTTGAATGCACTAGGGGGTTTAATAAGCTTTTCGTCCCTCTTCCCCATCTTTACTTTTTTGGTGTGTTTATTTTTGTTAAATTTATTTCTTCTACCTTACAATAATGGATGAATAATGCTCAAAGTATGTATGTATGTATATAATCAAAACTTCAACAACTAAATCAAATAAAATTAAAAATTGAATTACATTCAAGTTAAATAAATAAATAAAGAAAGGGAAATAAACCTTAACCAAATCAAACCCACATCCTAAACCAAATCAAACACTTCTTGTTGTAATAAAGTAATTTCAACCTTAACCCCTATATGTAATGAAACAACATTTCAACATAAACTCTAAACCTCGTACTTAAGGCACAAAAGCTCTCACCTTAAATCATATTCAACCTTAATACTATACAAATTAAACCCTAACACTATACAACACAAAGCCTAATCTTAATTGAATATTATAACGTAATAAACACTACCTAAATATAACAATAAACCAAAAAAAATCTTAAAATTTCCCTAAAAGAACCTAATTCATAAATCAAATAAATAAATAATTGTATGCAAATTAGATGTTAATAACTAGAGATGATAAATTAACTATTGAAAGCCAATAAATCAATCTAATGCAACACAATGAAGAATACAAAGTAACTATAAAATGATGAAACTAAATCAATTACCTTCACCTACCATGCATCTTGTCTCCATTGTCCTCCTAGCCTTGATTTCTTGTAGAGGTTGAGCTCTCAGATTTCCAAATGAAGCCTTCTCCCAAGATGCTACCAAAGTGTGGAGATTTTATGAAATGAGTTCACAATAGCTTATGCAATCTAATGGATGGAATGCAAATGAAATGATGATAATATGGATTGATTGCTCTTAGAATGCTTGGATGCTTGGATACTTGATTGCTTGAATGCCTATTAAAAAAATACCTATTAGCTCACAAAGGGGAAATGAGGCTCCGTTTATAGATTTTTGGAGGATCTAGGCCTAGGTGGCACAATCCTATGGTTGAGAATGAAAGGTGGAAGATCCTAGGGCTAGGATTGACTTGGTTGAAGTAGTTGAGAGAAAGGGGGATGTAGTTGGAATGTGAGAGGGAGAATAGGGATGATGTTCCTCTCATATTGACATAGAGCAGAACAAGGTGGAAGGGAAAGACACATGTCAAGTGTCTCTCAAAGACCCAAGAGAGAAAGAGGGAGAGACCTTTTCCTCATGAGGACTCTTTGTACAAGTGTCCCATGAGTCACCTTTGACCCTTAGAGGTGGCTTAAGAAGCCCCTTAGGAATAAGGATTGTCTCTTGACTTGGTTTAAGAAAGGACATGTGGTCATGAGACCAAGTCTTATGAGGCCACATAGCCCTTAAGAATAGGACATGTGTGGGTGAGGATAATTATCAATAAATAATTAATAATAATTATTTATTTTAGCTAAAGTGATGTGTCAGGTGACTAGGTAGGTGAGGTGGACTAGGGGACTTAGTCATATTTAGGTGATTGTATATTTAATTAAATCACTTTAATAAAGCTAATTAGAAGACTTAGGATAGAGGAATAAACTATAGTGAATTTACTAAATAAATTGAATAATTTATTTAATAAATAGAGGAATAATTATTAATTAAATAATAAATATTTAATTAATTTATCCAGTCAATATTAATTAAATAATAAATATTTAATTAATTAATGAAGCCATTTTTAAGTGTATACAATAATTTACTTAAATTAAAGTCAACTCTAAACCTAAAACTAATCTAATAAAAAACTATTTAAAGCTATAAGAAAACATAAATTTATGTTTCACTTCTTAAATAAAATTATATAAAATATATAAATTATTAAAAAACATTTCATAAATAAATAATTAAAATTCAATAAAATTTTAAAAATTTAAATTTTGATGTAAAATTTGATAAATTTAAAAAATAAATTCTTAGGTCTTGACACTGCGGATGCTACTAGTATAGAATTATTAAAAATAAATTCTTAGGTCTTGATGTATTGGGTGTATACATGTGATCTTGGGGTATTTTATTATGTTTTGGGTTATGGATATTGTTAGGTGTTACATTTAGGAAAAGGGTTGTGGAGGTCAAGATCACCCATTTCAGGAAGATAACCTTGAAGTAGAAATGATAGGGGAGGACCATCCATGGGAAGTAAATTCTTCCTCCTTAGAGAAGGAGAGGTTTTTGGGTATGATTCCCATTTGTATGTGAAAATTAGGATGAGATTTGAGAGAAAAGTGTGATTATAAATGGTATTATAGCAATACTGTGACTTATTGTGAAATAGTTTTAAGTGACTTGTACCAAAGGGAAAGTTCCACTCCCCCCCTTTGTCACTTTCTCTCTCACATGTGGATTAAATGTGTGTAAATCCTTAGGGAGATTTTAAGTGTGATTTATTAAGTTTATCTCATGTTTTATTTTTCTTGCATGAGTGTGTGTGCATCCATTTTTTTTTGGATTTTTGTTTCTTGGGGGTGGCTTTTTTTGAACCCTAGACTAGGAGGTGAGATTCCCATGGCCTATTGGAGAGTTTTGTTGTTATTCATAGGTGAGAGAATCTCAAGAAGAGTTGTCAATTGTTTTGAATAATACAAATTCCTTTATGATTACCTAGATTGAAAATAAGACAAGAATATAATTTTTTATCTTGGTTTGTTATGTATAAAGAAAGTGCTATAGTTAAATTTGGAGATAAAATCACTAACTTGAAGGGTATTATACTATAAATTTTATTAAAAAAATAAGAATATTAATTACTTCTATTATGTTATATTCCTTGCATTCTATTCTCAAAATAATGTCTTACGTCTCTTAATTGCTTATGAAAGTTTCATTTTCTATATACAAATGTAAATGGTGGCAGTAAAGAAAAAATATATTATTCCATTTTACAAGAAGATAATAGAAGACATATGTATGTATAGAATGGACTTTTCTTAAATATTTATAGTTTTTTAAATGAAGGGAAAATTTATTGTCTAGAGTAATTATTTTGGAATCCCGATTTATTTTCATGGTGTAAGTAAATATGTTAAAGACTAGATTTTATATAAAGTTTTTCTTATAGTATTATGTTGTTCTTTGACCAATAATATATATTTTTCGTACTGCAGAAACCAATAGGAATGAAGGTGATGGAAAGATCTGATAGCACATTAGGTTGTAAAGTATGCCAAGTTCTTTTGACAAGCCAATGCCATATTGTTCCCTTCCTGATAGTGATGGATTGCTGCAATTTTTTTGTGGACTGCATGATAAAAGATTCTCTTTATTTGCAATCAATTTTAATACTTGGATATATTTAAAGTTTCCATTTTTTCCTCTTATTAGTGATCTACCAAAATCTATATCTAGATTGAAAATCATGGGTAAAATCTCAATCTATGAAATTTGTGGCCATTTTTTCTAGCTTTTGAAACCTAAAGAAAATAACATTTTCTCTAACAACCACAACAAACAACAAGTAACTTCTCATTTCATGTGTTTGTAGAGCTTTTGACAATAAAAAATTCCAAGTTCTCTCATCTTTTATATTGTGCAATATCCATCTCATGGAAGGGAAACCCCTTACAAATATGTTCATTGATATTTATCTTGTAGTGTAAAACTAGAAACAATAGGAAACTTCTTGTTCCAAGTGTTTGTATAGATTTTGACAATAAAAAAATATCAATTCTCTCATCCTTTATATTGTGCAATAGCCATCTCATGGAAAGGAGACCCCTTACAAATATGTTCACTGATATTAATGTTATAGTATAAAAAATTATGGGCAATTTGTGCAAGTGTTAACACATTCAACATAGCCATTTAAGGTTGATTATTATTTGACATTGATTTATAGTAATTATGGGCAAATTTAGGCCTGGTATTTCTAAATAAATTTTCTATTAAAAAGTTCTATATGCATTCAAAATTCAAGATCACCATTTGAAATATGGGTCTATTTTAGGCAATAGTAGATCATCATATGAGATTACTCTTGTATTTTAAAATATATATATATATGTAAGCATTATGATTCCTTGATAATATAATGTGTTCATAAATTATACATAGATGACCATTCAAATGGATTAAGTTTGTCATCTTTTTTATTTGGATGTAATGGGCTCAATAATATGCTACAATATTAATAGTTTGATTATGTTTTGTTCCTTGAAGGATCTATGTTGTTATTTGGGAATTAAAATTTTACAATAGTAGATCATAGTATGAGATTACTCTTGTTTTTTCAAACAGACAAAACATATATGTAAGCACCATGATTCCTTGATAAGATAATGTGTTCATAAATTATACATAGATGACCATTCAAATAGATTAAGTCTTTCATCTTTTCTATTTGGATGTAATGGGCTCAATAATATGCTACAATATTAATGGTTTGATTATGTTTTTTTTCTGGAATGATGTATGTTGCTATTTAGGAATTAAAATTTGTATAGGAGAATTTTTTACAAACTATTGGACAATATCATAGGCATAATAATTGTTGGTCTTTTGTTTTAATATGATAGTACGAGAATTAGTTATTGACTATTGGACTATGTGAAATGAACCTTATTAGTACTTGCCAATAGGCTAAGCAAGTACTATTGCATCATTTTTTGAGTTTTTAGTGTTAATTAGTGATTAAATAAAACTGTTTAGACCAATTAGAATTTTTTGTATTTTGTATCTGGTAATAAATTTCATGTTTTCTAAGGTTAGATGCAATATTTTTAACTTTAAAATTTATAAAAATTATTTTTCTATTATTTGATTGGTTAAATTAGTTTAGGTCTTATACACAAAATTTTCAGAGTTGTAGCCGCAATGCATTATTTTTGCCATTTATTTCTATAAAAAATATCATTTTATTTTTTTGGAAACTAGTTTCGTAAATTTTTTAAAAATATTTTTACGTTTTTTAATAGAAGGCTTGGTAATCATTCTAGAACATACCACAAAAATTGGTAAATGCATTAATTCCTTCTGTTTGTGCACAGATTCACTATTTTTCCAATTCAAAGGTTTACTTTATTTTTAAAAAATAATTTTCTAACTAAGGTGGGCCACACCATGAAATCGGGGAATTACATATTTTTGGTTCCTTTCTTTTTTTATTTATTTAATGTGGCTCATCTAGTTTGTATTGCCATTGCAATGTATGGGTATATTTGATGATAGTTTCTTTGTTTTTCCATAAGATTTATAATTTTGTTATATTCATATCTTACTAAAAAATTATATAAAAGATAATGTAATTATATAATAAAAATAATATGAAATAATAATATTCATAATTATAATCTTTTTTAAAAATGAAAATAATAATAATAATATTTTCATTGTTTGCAAATTCAAATAATTATTTCAAAGAGAAATAAAATGATATTTAAAATATATTTAGAGGTGGCTTAATGTGAATAAGTTAGCTAAATATAATTTAATATTAGAAGTAGAGGAGTTAAGTTTGACTAATTTTATTAAAATAATTTAATTGAGATTGTAAATAAACATGTGTTAAAATGTATACTTTAAATTTGGTAGAAAATAAACCTTTTTGATCTCACACAACTTTAACTTAAAAAATTTAATGTTAAATGAAAATATTGAAAAATGTAATTTTAAACATATTTCTAACTTTACCATAATTTTATAATTGAATTATAAACTTAATTATAATATTATATTAGATAAATTTTAAAAAAATAATTTTATATACAATACAGTTAATACTACAATTAATTATATAACTTAAAATTACAATTAATTACATAATTAAAGGCAAGAACTAGCCACTACGTGGCACTTGTCAATCACATAATGAGATATAAGTGTTGAAGGATTACATTTGTAGCTCAAATATACAATTATCAAATGCTCATTTCATGAGTGAAATTTATGATAGTGATTTTGTACTTATGAATTTATTAAAATGACACACCCACATTCTTAATGACACTTAATATCTGAAGGGCAATATATTTTGATAACTCAACTCTTTTTCCTTATAAGTGAATGGGTAGTAAAAAATAATTTTTGGATTAGACAACATTTTAGCACCTATACATGAAACTAAAAATAAAGTAGTGCTTGAGTCAATTATTTTCTCTATTTTTTGACTTTCTCATTACAGTGTTTGATGTAATTTTTCACATAGTGCTTCACATTATTGGCTTTTATTAATCATTCACACATTGCTTCTCAATATTGTCTTATATTAATTATGACAAAATTCTTTATGATTTATAAGGTTGTACATTGAAAATTTAACCTAGAGGATATAAGTATGAGAATTAGTTATCGGCTAGTAGACTATATCAGAGTGAGATCAACTATTAGATGTGAAGATACTTGACTAAAATACCATTAATACAACATAATTCTGCTAGAGACTATGCATGGTGAGGCTATGATCTATTCAACATTAGATAGTGATAATGGTACAACCTTCATCCTAGGATAAATATGTAACCATTATGTTGTATGCTACATGGGATATCTTGGAAAGTATCCAATTACTATTTTATACGAATAATCTAAAAAAAAAAACAATTAGAATTATTTACTGACTAGTTGACTACATCAGAGTGAGATTGAATATTAGATGTGAAGATGCTTGACTAAAATACCATTAATATAACATAATGCTGTCAGAGTTTTTTCTTGACGATGTTATGATTTATTTAACAATAGACAGTGATAATGGTTCAACCTTCATCTTAGGGTGAATATTTAACCATTATGTTTTATGCTCTATAGTATATCTTGGAAAGTATCCAATTACTATTTTATACAAATAATCTAACAATACTCCCATGAGTGTATTCATGAAGTCTGGGTTTGATGACACTAATCATTAATCTTACTCTGTGTCTATCAAGTGTTTTATCTTCTTGAATAGAGTTATTAGTACAAATGGATGTTGGTGAATGGATGGTAGTATACTCACTATTAGACTAATTTATTAGTACATATTTACCGTAGAAGCTTAAGATAGATCCATCATGGAAGATTTATAATGAGTTTGGTGTTCTTGAACCTTAATGATCACTAATGAGAGAAGGTATTTATCTCTTAAAAGAATGTGTAAACAATATTATCTTTTATATGAGATGAATAATAGAATTTAGATCCACGGAACCTGTGGAATAACACATATTTATAAGGTAATGACAATTTTTCACCACCATATTTCCTTGATTTTGTCTTTGCTACTTTCTTATAATAGAAAGAAGGAAATAAATAAACTAGAAGTGATCTCTTCTCCAAACCACACAATTCCCAATTATAGCCAAAGATTTTTTTTTTCTTTTTCAAATTTGTCCTTTTTAGGTTTGATCTTATATTTTTCTTTAATTGGTAGGGCCAATTATAGGGAGACATTTATCTAGCCATTAGAATCTAAATATTATCAAGGAAGAATTTTTTTTAAAGTTCAGAGAATTTTTTTTTAAAACTCTCCTTCATAAGATTTAGATTCTAATGGCTAGATAGACATTGGCTAATTATAGTGTTTTTCCCTCCTACAATGGCACCCCTGAAGTGATTTTTTTCTTAGCACACACTGTTAAGTTAGTAAAGAATGGATACCAACCACAACATCAGTAAATGTAATGGCTCCTAGTATTATTTCATATATAAAAAATAAAATGGGTTAAATAGATCCACATGTTAAAATTATTACATTTTTCATCTTGAAATTTATACACTACACATCACATTTGTTGACAATTCCCTGTCATTATTATGGTTGTGGCACTAGGGGGTTTACTAAGCTTTTCATCCATCTCTCCCATCTTTACTTTTTTGGTGTGTTTATTTTTGTTAAATTTATATCTTTTGCCTTATAATAAAAGGATGAATAATGCTCAAAGTATGTATGTATATAATCAAAACCTCAACAACTAAATCAAATAAAATTAAAACTTGAATTACATTCAAGTTAAATAAATAAATAAAGAAAGGGAAATAAACCTTAACCAAATCAAACCCACATCCTAAACCAAATCAAACACTCCTTGTTGTAGTAAAGTAATTTCAACCTTAACCCCTATATGTAATGAAACACCATTTCAACATAAACTCTAAATCAAGTACTTAAGGAACAAAAGCTCTCACCTTAAATCATATTCATCCTTAATACTATACAAATTAAACCCTAACACTATAAAACACAAAGCCTAATCTTAATTGAATATTATAGGATAATAAACAATAACTAAATATAACAATAAACCAAAAAAATCTGAAAATTGCCCTAAAAGAACCTAATTCATAAATCAAATAAATAAATAATATACTTAAATTAAAGTGAACACTAAACCTAAAACTAATCTAATAAAAAATTATTTAAAGCTATAAGAAAACATAAATTTATGTCTCACTTCTTAAATAAGATTATATAAAATATATAAATTATTAAAAAAAATTTCATAAATAAATAATTAAAATTCAATAAAATTTTAAAAAATCAAATTCTGATATAAAATTTGATAAAATTAAAAAATAAATTCTTAGGTTTTGACACTGCGGATGCTACTAACATAGAATTAGTAAAAATAAATTCTTAGGTCTTGATGCATTGGGTGTATACATGTGATCTTGGGGTATTTTATTGTGTTTTGGGTTATGGATCTTGTTAGGTGTTACATTTAGGAAAAGGGTTGTGGAGGTCAAGATCACCGATTTCAGGAAGATAACCCTGAAGTAGAAATGATAGGGGAGGACCATCCATGGGAAGGAAATTCTTCTTTCTTAGAGAAGGAGAGGTTTGTGGGTATGATTCCCCTTTGTATGTGAAAATTAAGATGGTATTTGAGAGAAAAGTGTGATTATAAATGGTATTATAGCGATACTGTGACTTATTGGGAAATTGTTTTAAGTGACTTACCAAAGGGAAATTTCCACTCCCCCGCTTTGTCTCTCTCTCTCTCTCTCTCTCTCTCTCTCTCTCTCTCTCTCGCATGTGGATTAAATGTGTGTAAATCCTTGTGGAGATTTCAAGTGTGATTTATTAAGTTTATCTTCTGTTTTATTTTTCTTGCATGAGTGTGTGTGCATCCATTTTGTTTTGGATTCTACTTGCTTGGGGGTGGCTTGTTTTGAACCCTAGACTAGGAGGTGAGCTTCCCATGGCCTATTAGAGAGTTTTGTTTTTATTCATAGGTGAGAGAATCTCAAGAAGACTTGTCAATTTTTTTGAATAATACACATTTCTTTATGATTACCTAGATTGAAAATAAGACAAGAATATAATTTTTTATCTTGGTTTATTATGTATAAAGAAAGTGCTATAGTTAAATTTGGAGATAAAATCACTGACTTGAAGGGTATTATATTATAAATTTTATTAAAAAAATAAGAATATTAATTACTTCTATTATGTTATATTCCTTGCATTCTATTCTCAAAATAATGTCTTATGTCTCTTAATTGCTTATGAAAGTTTCATTTTCTATATACAAATGTAAATGGTGGTAGTAAAGAAAAAATATATTATTCCATTTTACAAGAAGATAATAGAATACATATGTATGGATAGAATGTACTTTTATTAAGTATTTATAATTTTTTAAATGAAGGGAAAATTTATTGTAGATTAATTGCTTTGGAATCCTAATTTATTTTCATGATGTAAGTAAATATGGGAAAGACTAGATTTTATATAAAGTTTTTTTTTATAGTATTATGTTGCTCCTTGACCAATAATATATATTTTTCATACTACAAAAATCAATAGGAATGAAGGTGATGAAAAGATTTGATAGCACATTAGGTTGTAAAGTATGCCAAGTTCTTTTGACAAGCCAATGCCATATTATTCCCTTCTTGATAGTGATGAATTGGCTGCAATTTTTTTGTGGAGTGCATGATAAAAGATTCTCCATATTTGCAATCAATTTTAATACTTGGATATATTTAAAGTTTCCATTTTTTCCTCTTATTAGTGATCTACCAAAATCTATATCCAGATTCAAAATCATGGGTAAAATCACAATCTATGAAATTTGTGGCCATTTTTGCTAGCTTTTGAAACCTAAAGGAAATAACATTTTTCTATAACGAACACAAAAAACAAGTAACTTCTCATTTCATGTGTTTGTAGAGCTTTTGAAAATAAAAAATTCCAAGTTCTCTCATCTTTTATATTGTGCAATAACCATCTCATGGAAAGGAAACCCCTTACAAATATGTTCATTGATATTTATCTTGTAGTGTAAAACTAGAAACAATAGGAAACTTCTTGTTCGAAGTGTTTGTATAGATTTTGACAATAAAAAAATATCAATTCTCTCATCCTTTATATTGTGCAATAGCCATCTCATGGAAAGGAGACCCTTACAAATATGTTCACTGATATTAATGTTGTAGTGTAAAAAATGTTGTGCAGTTTGTGAAGTGTTAACACATTCAACTTAGCCATTTAAGGTTGATTATTATTTGACATTGATTTTATAGTACTTATGGGCAAATTTAGGCCTGGTATTTCTAAATAAATTTTCTATTAAAAAGTTATATATGCATTCAAAATTCATGATCACCATTTGAAATATGGGTCTATTTCAGGCAACAAAAGATCATAGTATGAGATTACGCTTGTTTTTTCAAAAAAATATATATATGTAAGCACCATGATTCCTTGATAAGATAATGTGTTCATAAATTATACATAGATGACCATTCAAATGGATTAAGTCTGTCATCTTTTCTATTTGGATGTAATGAGCTCAATAATATGCTACAATCTTAATGGTTTGATTATGTTTTGTTCCTTGAAGGATCTATGTTGCTATTTGTGAATTAAAATTTTGCAACAGTAGATCATAGTATGAGATTCCTCTTGTTAAAAAAAAAAAAAACATATATGTAAGCATCATGATTCCTTGATAAGATAATGTGTTCATAAATTATACATAGATGACCATTCAAATGGATTAAGTCTGTCATCTTTTCTATTTGGATGTAATGGGCTCAATAATATGCTACAATATTAATGGTTTGATTATGTTTTGTTCCTCGAGTGATCTATGTTGCTATTTGGGAATTAAAATTTGTATAGGAGAATTTTTTACAAACTATTGCACAATATCATAGGCATAATAATTGTTGGTCTTTTGTTTTAATATGATTGTACAATAATTAGTTATTTACTATTGGACTATGTGAAATGAACCTTATTAGTACTTGCCGATAGGCTAAGCAAGTACTATTGCATCATTTTTTGAGTTTTTAGTTTTAATTAGTGATTAAATAAAATAGTTTAGACCAATTAGAATTTTTTGGATTTTGTATCTTGTAATAGATTTCGTGTTTTCTAAAGTTAGATGCAATATTTTTAAATTTAGAATTTATAAAAATTAATTTTCTATTATTTGATTGGTTAAATTAGTTTGGATCTTATACACAAAATTTTTGGATTTGTAGCCACAATGCATTATTTTCGCCACTTATTTCTATAAAAAATATCATTTTATTTTTCTGGAAACTAGTTTCGTAAATTTTTTAAAATTTTTTTTACATTTTTTTAATAGAAGGCTGGGTAATTATTTCGAAACATACCGCAAAAACTGGTAAATGCATTAATTCCTTCTGTTTGTGCATGGATTCACTATTTTACTAGTGCAAAGGTTTACTTTGTTTTTAAAAAATAATTTTCTAACTAAGGTGGGCCACACCATGAAGTAGGGGAGTTACATTTTTTTAGTTCCTTTATTTTATTTATTTATTTGATGTGGCTCATCTAGTTTGTATTGCCATTGCAATGTATGGGTATATTTGATGATAGTTTCTTTGTTTTTCCATAAGATTTATAATTTTGTAATATTCATATCTTACTTAAAAATTATATAAAAAATAATGTAATTATATAATAAAAATAATATGAAATAATAATATTTATAATTATAATCTTTTTTAAAAATGGAAAAAATAATAATAATATTTTCATTTTTTACAAATTCAAATAACTATTTTAAAGAGAAATAAAATGATATTTTAAATGTATTTAAAGGTGGCTTGACGTGAATAAGTTAGCAAAATATAATTTAATATTATAAGTAGAGGAGTTAAGTTTGATTAATTTTATCAAAGTAATTTAATTGAGATTGTAAATAAACATGTGTTAAAATTTATGCTTCAAACTTGGTAGAAAATAAACCTTTTTGATCTCACATGACAACTTTAACTTAAAAAATTTAATGTTAAATGAATAAATTGAAAAAAGTAATTTTAAATATATTTCTAACTTTACCATAATTTTATAATTGAACTATCAACTTAATTATAATATGATATTAGATAAATTAATTTTTTTTTTATATACAATACAATTAAAACTACAATTAATTATAAAACTTAAAATTATAATTAATTACATAATTAAAGGCAAGTACTAGCCACTACGTGGCACTTGTTAATCACATAATGAGATATAAGTGCTGAAGAATTACATTTGTAGCTCAAATATACAATTATCAAATACTCATTTCATGAGTGAAATTTATCATAGTGATTTTTTACTTATGAATTTATCAAAATGACACACCCACATTCTTAATAACACATAATATCTAAAGGGCAATATCTTTGGATAACTCAACTCTTTTTCTTTATAAGTGAATGGGTAGTAAAAAATAATTTTTGGATTCTAAAGCATTTTAGCACCTGTGCATGAAACAAAAAATAAATTAGTGCTTGAGTCAATTATTTTCTCTATATTTTGACTTTCTCATTACAGTGTTTGATGTAATTTTTCACATAGTGCTTCTCATTATTGGCTTATATTAATCATTCACACAGTGCTTCTCAATATTGTCTTATATTAATCATGACAAAATTCTTTATGATTTATAAGGTTGTACATTGAAAATTTAACCTAGATGATATAAGTATGAGAATTAGTTACTGGCTAGTAGACTATATCAGAGTGAGATCAACTATTAGATGTGAAGATACTTGACTAAAATACCATTAATACAACATAATTCTGCTAGAGATTGTGCATGGTGAGGCTATGATCTATTCAACATTAGACAGTGATAATGGTTCAACCTTCATCTTAGGATAAACATGTAACCATTATGTTGTATGCTCCATGGTATATCTTGGAAAGTATCCAATTACTATTTTATACGAATAATATTAAAAAACTACCATTCAAATTAGTTACTGACTAGTTGACTACATTAGAGTGAGATCGAATATTAGATGTGAAGATGCTTGACTAAAATACCATTGGTAGAACATAATGCTGTCTAAATTTTTGCTTGACGATGTTATGATTTATTTAACAATAGACAGTGATAATGGCTCAACCTTCATCTTAGGGTTAATATTTAACCATTATGATTTATGCTCTATAGTATATCTTGGAAAGTATCCAATTACTATTTTATACGAATAATCTAACAATACTCCCATGAGTGTATTCATGAAGTCTGGGTTTGACGACACTAATCATTAATCTTACTTTGTGTCTGTCAAGTGTTGTATCTTCTTGAATGGAGTTATTAGTACAAATGAATGTTGGTGAATGAATGGTAGTATAATCACTATTACACTAATTTATTAGTACATATTGACCATAGTAGCTTAATATAGATCCATCATGGAAGATTTATAATGAGTTTGGTGTTCTTGAACCTTAATGATCACTAATGAGAGAAGGTATTTATCTCTTAAAAGAATGTGTAAACAATATTATCTTTTATATGAGATGAATAATAGAATTTAGATCCACAGAACCTATGGAATAACACATATTCATAAGGTAATAACAAATTTTCACCACACAATTCCCAATTATATCCAAAGATTTTTTTTTTCAAATTTCTCCTTGTTCTAGGTTTGATCTTATATTTTTTTTTAATTTGTAGGGCCAATTATAGGGAGATATTTATGTAGCCATTAAAATCTAAATATTATCAAGGAAGAATTTTTTAAAAAATTTAGAGAGTTTTTTGTTAAACTCTCCTTGATAAGATTTAGATTCTAATGGCTAGATAGACATTGGCTAATTATAGTGTTTTTCCCTCATACAATGGGACCCCGGAGTGATTTTTTTCTTAGCACACACTGTTAAGTTAGTAAAGAATGGATACCAACCACAACATCAGTAAATGCAATGGCTCCTAGTACTATTTCACATATAAAAAATAAAATGGGTTAAATAGATCCACATGTTAAAATTATTACATTTTTTATCTTGAAATTTATACACAACACATCACATTTGTTGACAATTCTATGTCATTATTATGGTTGTGGCACTAGGGGGTTTACTAAGCTTTTCATCCCTCTTCCTCATGTTTACTTTTTTTAGTGTGTTTATTTTTATTTAATTAATTTCTTTTGCCTTGTAATAAGGGATGAATAATGCTCAAAGTATGTATGTATGTATATAATCAAAACTTCAATAACTAAATCAAATAAAATTAAAACTTGAATTACATTCAAGTTAAATAAATAAATAAAGGGAAATCAACCTTAACCAAATCAAACCCACATCCTAAACCAAATCAAACACTCCTTGTTGTAGTAAAGTAATTTCAACCTTAACCCCTATATGTAATGAAACAACATTTCAACATAAACTCTAAACCTAGTACTTAAGACACAAAAGCTTTCACCTTAAGTCATATTCAACATTAATACTATACAAATTAAATCCTACACTATACAACACAAAGCCTAATCTTAATTGAATATTATAGCATAATAAACACTACCTAAATATAACAATAAACCAAAAAAAATCTTAAAATTGCCCTAAAAGAACCTAATTCATAAATGAAACAAGTAAATAATATACTTAAATTAAAGTGAACCCTAAACCTAAAACTAATCTAATAAACAATTATTTAAAGCTGTAACAAAACATAAATTTATGTCTCACTTCTTACATAACATTATATACAATAAATAAATTATTAAAAAAAATTTCATAAATAATTAAAATTCAATAAAATTTTAAAAAATTAAATTCTGATATAAAATTTGATAAAATTAAATAATAAATTCTTAGGTCTTAACACTGCGGATGCTACTAGCATAGAATTATTAAAAATAAATTCTTAGATCTTGATGTATTGGGTGTATACATGTGATCTTGGGGTATTTTATTGTGTTTTGGGTTATGGATATTGTTAGGTGTTACATTTAGGAAAAGGGTAGTGGAGGTCAAGATAACCCGTTTCAGGAAGATAACCTTGAAGTAGAAATGATAGGGGAGGACCATCCATGGGAAGGAAATTCTTCCTCCTTAGAGAAGGAGAGGTTTGTGGGTATGATTCCCCTTTGTATGTGAAAATGAGGATGTGATTTGAGAGAAAAGTGTGATTATAAATGACCTATTATAGCGACACTATGACTTATTGTGAAATAGTTTTAAGTGACTTACCAAAGGGAAAGTTCCACTCCCCCCCTTTGTCTCTCTCTCTCTCTCTCTCTCGCATGTGGATTAAATGTGTGTAAATCCTTGGGGTCAAGTGTGATATATTAAGTTTATCTGATGTTTTAGTTTTCTTAAATGAGTGTGTGTGCATCCATTTTTTTTGGATTCTACTTGCTTGGGGGTGGCTTGTTTTGAACTCTAGACTAGGAGGTGAGCTTCCCATGGCCTATTGGAGAGTTTTGTTATTATTCATAGGTGAGAGAATCTCAAGAATACTTGACAATTGTTTTGAATAATATACATTCCTTTATGATTATCTATATTGAAAATAAGACAAGAATATAATTTTTTTAATCTTGGTTTGTTATGTATAAAGAAAGTGCTATAGTTAAATTTGGAGATAAAATCACTGACTTGAAGGGTATTATATTATAAATTTTATTAAAAAAATAAGAATTAATTACTTCTATTATGTTATATTCCTTGCATTCTATTCTCAAAATAATGTCTTACGTCTCTTAATTGCTTATGAAAGTTTCATTTTCTATATACAAATGTAAATGGTGGGAGTAAAGAAAAAATATATTATTCCAAGATAATAGAAGACATATGTATGGATAGAATGTATTTTTCTTAAGTATTTATAGTTTTTAAATGAAAGGGAAAATTTATTGTAGACTAATTATTTTGGAATCCCAATTTATTTTCATGGTGTAAGTAAATATGGGAAAGACTACATTTTATATAAAGTTTTTTTTATAGTATTATGTTGCTCCTTGACCAATAATATATATTTTTAATACTGTAGAAACCAATAGGAATAAAGATGATGGAAAGATCTAATAGCACATTAGGTTGTAAAGTATGCCAAGTTCTTTTGACAAGCCAATGCCATATTGTTCCCTTCCTGATAGTGATGGATTGGCTGCATTTTTTTTGTGGAGTGCATGATAAAAGATTCTCTATATTTGCTATCAATTTTAATACTTTGATATATTTATAGTTTTCATTTTTTCCTCTTATTAGTGATCTACCAAAATCTATATCCAGATTGAAAATCATGGGTAAAATCACAATCTATGAAATTTGTGGCCATTTTTTCTAGCTTTTGAAACCTAAAGGAAATAACATTTTCTATAACGACCACAAAAAACAAGTAACTTCTCATTTCATGTATTTGTAGAGCTTTTGACAATAAAAAAATTCCAAGTTCACTCTCATCTTT
The DNA here is from genome assembly GCA_027943335.1 of Chamaecyparis obtusa. Lineage (NCBI taxonomy): Eukaryota > Viridiplantae > Streptophyta > Pinopsida > Cupressales > Cupressaceae > Chamaecyparis > Chamaecyparis obtusa. The sequence goes on from BSBK01003397.1 coordinate 217,059, forward strand.
TATATTGTGCAATAACCATCTCATGGAAAGGAAACCCCCTACAAATATGTTCATTGATATTTATCTTGTAGTGTAAAACTAGAAACAATAAGAAAATTCTTGTTCCAAGTATTTGTATAGATTTTGACAATAAAAGAATATCAATTCTCTCATCCTTTATATTGTGCAATAGCCATCTCATGGAAAGGGGACCCATTACAAATATATTCACTGATATTAATGTTGCAGTATAAAAAATTCTAGGCAATTTGTGCAAGTGTTAACACATTCAACTTAGCCATTTAAGGTTGATTATTATTTGACACTAATTTTTTAGTACTTATGGGTAAATTTAGGCCTAGTATTTCTAAATAAATTTTCTATTAAAAATTTCTAGATATGCATTCAAAATTCATGATCACCATTTGAAATATGGGTCTATTTCAAGCAACAATAGATCATAGTATGAGATTACTCTTGTTTTAAAAAAAAAATATATATATGTAAGCACCATGATTCCTTGATATAAGATAATGTGTTCATAAATTATACATAGATGACCATTCAAATGGATGAAGTGTATCATCTTTTCTATTTGGATGTAATGGGCTCAATAATATGCTACAATATTAATGGTTTGATTATGTTTTGTTTCTTGAAGGATCTATGTTGCTATTTGTGAATTAAAATTTGGCAACAGTAGATCATAGTATGAGATTACTCTTGTTTAAAAAAAAACATATATGTAAGCACCATGATTCCTTGATAAGATAATGTGTTCATAAATTATACATAGATGACCATTCAAATGGATTAAGTCTGTCATCTTTTCTATTTGGATGTAATGGGCTCAATAATATGCTACAATATTAATTGTTTGCTTATGTTTTGTTCCTTGAATGATCTATGTTGCTATTTGGGAATTAAAATTTGTATAGGAGATTTTTTACAAACTATTGCACAATATCATAGGCATAATAATTGTTGGTCTTTTGTTTTAATATGATTGTATGAGAATTAGTTATTGACTATTGGACTATGTGAAATGAACCTTATTAGTACTTGCCAATAGGCTAAGCAAGTACTATTGCATCATTTTTTGAGTTTTTAGTGTTAATTAGTGATTAAATAAAATAGTTTAGACCAATTATAATTTTTTGGATTTTGTATTTGGTAATAAATTTCGTGTTTTCTAATGTTAGATGCAATATTTTTAACTTTAGAATTTATAAAAAATATATCTCTATTATTTGATTGGTTAAATTAGTTTGGGTCTTATATACAAAATTTTTGGATTTGTAGCCACAATATATTATTTTCGGCTCTTATATCTATAAAAAATATCATTTTATTTTTCTGGAAACTAGTTTCTTAAATTTTTTAAAATTTTTTAAATGTTTTTTTAATAGAAGGCTTGGTAATCATTCCAGTTAATACCTCAAAAATTGGTAAATGCATTAATTCCTTCTATATGTGCACAGATTCACCATTTTTGCAATGCAAAGGTTTACTTTATTTTTAAAAAATAATTTTCTAACTGACGTGGGCCACACCATGAAGTAGGGGAATTACATTTTTTTAGTTCCTTTCTTTATTTATTAATTTGATGTGGCTCATCTAGTTTGTATTGCCATTGCAATGTATGGGTATATTTGATGATAGTTTCTTTATTTTTCCATAAGATTTATAATTTTGTTATATTCATATCTTACTAAAAAATTATATAAAAAATAATGTAATTATATAATAAAAATAATATGAAATAATAATATTCATAATTATAATCTTTTTTAAAAATGGAAATAATAATAATAATATTTTCATTATTTGCAAATTCAAATAACTATTTTAAAGAGAAATAAAATGATATTTAAAATGTATTTAGAGGTGGTTTAATGTGAATAAGTTAGCTAAATATAATTTAATATTATAAGTAGAGGAGTTAAGTTTGATTAATTTTATTGAAGTAATTTAATTCAGATTGTAAATAAACATTTTTAAAAATGTATACTTTAAACTTGGTAGAAAATAAACCTTTTTGATCTCACACAACAACTTTAACTTAAAAAATTTAATGTTAGATGAATTTTTAAAAAAAGAAAAAGAAAAAGTGGGCTAGCCACTGTATATATATTTTATTAAAAACCTGATTCAAATACTCAATCGGGAAAGACTCAAGGAAGAAAACCTGATATCGTTGTTGTTACATATATAGAATTAGAGGAAATCCTCCTATTACTATTTTGGCTGATATCAAAACAACATGTACATCTGAAAAGAAAAATAATTTTCGCCTCAAAACTATAGTCCTAGACCTATACAATATAGAGCACCAAATGTGCATTTTAATAATCGAGCAAGAAAATCCTTGAGAGATCTAAAAAGTAGAGGTCTACAGCTAAGAATCATTCCTCCATATCCACCTGTTCAGACTGTCGATTGCCTATAGGACCACGAGGGAAAAACCACACATCATCCTAGCCTTTAAGAGGGGTAGTTGGAATATGGGTAACCCAACCGTCATAGTCAACAAGCCAAGAAACAAGGGAAATAGAACGTGATGCCACTATCAAGTAAGCATTGTCATTCAGAGAATTATCCACTGGTGTGGGTAGATTAAGATCTGGAACAAGTGACATGTGTAGCGATATACCTGAGAAAACTACAGGAGCCAGAAGTGGCAAAGGAAGACGCAGAGGGATGTTGGGAGTACCCAACAAGTCAAACATGACATTAATGGTCTTTTTGATGGAGGCCTCAAGCTCCTTGCCCAAAGCTTTAGTGATGCAGGAGCATCTCGGGTCCTTGGCAATCTTGTGTCACCAAAATCATATTTGAGTTTGTTTGTGTTGCTTGGTTCCTTCTTTGACCGAGTTGATTCGGTGTTGCTCAATTTCCTTTGTTCACCGGTGTTGGTCGGTTATCTCTCTGGCACTTAGTGAATTTCCCTGGCGCTCGATGATGCTTGTTTGGTACTCGGTTTCCTTGCTTATCGAGTTGTTTATTTTGGATTTATTTTGAGGCTGACTCATGCAATTAATTTGGGTCATGGATTGAATGTTGGTATCCATAATTAGGAAGCGTGTGGACCTAGATTTGGTCATTCCTTCTATTGATTATGGATCTAAAGGCTGACTTGGTTCGGTAGCCTCTTGTATAAATGTAGTTGTTTGGTTAGAATTTAGGGGGTCAGTTTTGATAGAAGATAGAAGATAGAAGTTCAGAGATTGTTGAAAGATCCTCGCATGTTTGAGGACTTCTATACTTGATTGTAACATCTGGCTAAAATTGGGAAGGCCTTACAGCCCGACATGTATGAATCAATTTGAAGATAATATATGAAAGTTTCTGCATTCTCTCTCTCATTGTTGTATGTTGTTGCTTCCGCGTGTTGTTGAGCAAGGTTGAATAGGTTAGGGTGTGCCATTTTTAGCTCCTACTGTCCCCTCTTGCATCATTTATTCCTTTGATACCATGGTTGAAACCGCATGTAGGATTGAGGATGTTTTGAGAGAACAAGGAATTTTGAACAAACATGGAAACAACAACAACAAGATTTTATGATACTTTTGATGCAAGAGCATCTTGGGTCCTTGGCAATCCCATGTCACCAAAAACATATTTAAGTTTGGCTATGTTGCTCGGTTCCTACTTTGACCAAGTTGGTTTGGTGTTGCTTGATTTCCTTTGTTCGCTGGTGTTGGTCAGTTATCTCTCTGGCACTCAGTGAATTTCCCTAGCACTTGATGATTCTTGTCTGGCATTTGGTTTCCCTTCTTACCGAGTTATTTGTTTTGGATTTCTTTTGAGAACATCTTGTGCATTTAATTTGGGTCATGGATTTAATGTTGGTATCCATCATTGGGAAACATGTGGACCTAGATCTAGTTGTTCCTTCCATTGATTGTGGATCTGAAGGCCAACTTGGCTTGGTAGCCTCTTGTATAAATATAGTTGTTTGGTTAGAGCTTAGGGAGTTAGATTTGTAGATAGGAGATAGAAGATAGAAAATTAGAGATTGTTGGAAGATCCTCGCATGCTGGAGGACTTCTATACTTGATTGTAATATCTGGCCTAAACTAGGTAGGCCTTACAACCCAACATGTATGAATTAATTTGAAGATAATATAATAAAGTATCTACATTCTATCTCTCATTGTTTGTTTATTGTTGTTTCTACATGTTTTTCTACAAGGTGGATCTGGTTAGGGTGTGCCTTTGGCCTCTCTCCTCATGTACCCTTGCGTCAGGTGGTATCAGAGTGAGGTGAGATCTAGATCTAGGTTTGTGAATCTAGATTTGAAGGTTCCTTCTTGTGAAGCCCTAGTTGAATTGTTGTGGGGTAGCAAATTGTGATATGATCTGCAATTGTAGAGGGTTTTCAAGATGGTTTGTAGGAGGCAAGATGTGGATCTAGGATTGGTAGACATGTTGAGACAACTTGCTGCTAGATTAGAAGCTGTTGAAACAGCCCAAAGAAGAGGAAGACATCTTGAAGATGTTAGCGATGATGAAATTGAGGTAGAACAAGGTGATGTAGAACCTGTACCTATGATAGATTAGGGTGAGGAAATATTCTTGAAGGCTTTGACAAGTTTGAAGTCTACACCACACTTTAATCCTCTTGAGTATGGTGGAAAATTGGATTCTGATGAATTGGTGGATTGGATCACTGAGATGGAAAAGTAATTTGAGTATGAAAATGTACTTGAGGAAAAGAAGGTGAAAATTGCAAGCACAAAGTTGAAAAGTCATGGATCCTTGTGGTGGGAACATCTACAGCTAGACAAAAAGAGGAAAGGAAAAGACAAAATCAAGGTATGGAATAAAATGGTGAATAAATTGAAAGGAAAGTTCTTACCTTGTGATTATCAAATTAACCTAGTTAGGTGAATGCAAAGTTTAAGGTAGAAAGATAGCTTGGTAAAAGAATATACTGAGGAATTCTATAGATTAGATATTAGATCTAGACATGATGAAGATGATGTGGAAATAATTTTTAGATACCTGAATGGTTTGAGAGTTTCTATCCAAGAAGAAATCAGTTTGGTCAAATTAGAGAACATTGAAGAGGCTTATCAATTTGCATTGAAAGCTGAGGAGAAATTGAATAAGAGACACGAGAAAAGAAAAAGAGGTAGAGGTGGTAGATTCCCTAGAGGAAGAGGTAGATCTCATGGTGAAAACATTAGATCTAAACCTAAAAAGATAACTCTAGATAAAGGCAAGACCGAGTGGAAAGGTGAAAGTTCATCTAGAGGCAGCGATAGTAACTACCAAGGTGGTTGTAATAGAGGTGGTTTCTGAGGAACTTGTTACAATTGTGGAGAAGAAGGACATAGATCATTTGAGTGTACACATGCAATTAAGATTGATAGTAATAGTAGAAATGCTTTGGGGCAAGAAGAGTCACTGAATGAACCTGAGAAGGAAAATAACTTGATGGTAAGGAGAGCACTTTGGAATGAAGGTAAAATGGAAGATCTGGTAAGGAAAAGTTTGTTCAAGACCAGATGTAGAGTTTTTGAAAATTTTTGGAAGGTAATCATTGACAGTGGTAGCTCAGAGAATTTGGCATCTAAGGAGATGGTCACAAATTTTTAGTTGAAAAGGTTGGAACATTCGAAGCCCTATCAAATTTCATGGATCAAAGATGAGGATACACTCTTGGTAAGTGAATAATGTTATGTGAATTTGAAAATTGGAAAGTACTATGATAAGGTGTTATGCAATATCATGCCTATGGATTATTGTCATATTTTGTTGGGTAGACCTTGGCAATATGATAGACATGCTATATATGATGGCAGATTGCATAAGTATACTATTTAGGCTGATGGGAGAAGACAAATATTGTTACCTTTGATGGAAGAACCTGTTAGTAATGTTTGCACATCTGTGAAAGTTTGCTTGATGGAAGGAAGAAAGTTTGTTAAGGATTTAAAGAAGAATGATGTATGTTTTTCTATGATTCCTAACAAACCAAGTAAGAAAACAAAGGATAGTGTCCTTGAGGAGATTAATAAGTTATTCACCAAGTACAGTGAAATCATTTCTGATAATGTACCTAATGGTTTTCCACCAAAGAGAAACATTGATCATTTCATGGATCTTATTCCTAGAGCTAGTTTACCGAATAAGGCACCTCATCAGTTGACACCTACTGAGAATCAAGAATTGAACCGACAGATTCAAGAATTGTTGTAGAAAGGTTTGATCAGAGAAATTTTGAGTCCTTGTGCAATACCTGTGGTATTGGCACCTAAGAAGAATAGAGAATGGTGAATGTGTACTGATTCCAGAGCAATCAACAAGATAATAATGAAGTATAGGTTTCCTATACCGAGAATGGATGATATAATGGATAGTTTGACTGGAGCAAAGTATTTTACCAAAATTGATTTGAAAAGTGGGTATCATCAGATCTGAATCAAAGAAGGTGATGAATGAAAGACTGCATTCAAGGCAAAAGAAGGTTTGTATGAGTGGTTGGTTATGCCTTTTGGTTTAACTAATGCACTGAGTACTTTTATGAGGTTGATGAATGAAGTTTTGAAGAAATTCTTGGGTAAGTTTGTGATTGTATATCTTGATGATATTATGATATTAAGTAAGACTAGAGAAGAACATTTTTTGCATGTTAAAAAAGTTTTGTAGAGATTGAAAGAAGAAAAGTTGTTGATAAATCTGAAAAAGTGTTCATTCATGCAAGAGGAGATTGTGTATTTGGGATTTGTGATTTCACCTGATGGTTTGAAAATGGATCCTAAAAAAGTTGAAGCTATTTTGAATTGGTCTACACTTGAGAATGCTAGTGAGATAAGATCATTTCATGGTTTGGAAAATTTTTATTGAAAGTTCATTAGGAATTTTAGTTCAATTTGTAATGCTATGACTGAGAATATGAGAGGAGACAAAAGAGAATTCAAGTGGACACATGGAGTTGATAAAAGTTTTGAGACTTTGAAGTAGAAGGTTGCTAAATTGCCTATTTTGGCATTGCTTGGTTTCAATAAGGTATTTCAAGTGGAATGTGATGTAAGTGGTAGTGCAATTGGAGCTGTGTTGAGTCAAGAAGGTAAACTTGTTGCTTTCTTTAGTGAAAAGTTGAATGATGCAAAAAGGAAATATTTTGTGTATGATCAATAATTCTATGCTATTGTTCAAGCACTGAAGAAATGGAGAAATTATTTGATACTGAGTGAATTTGTGTTGTATACCAATCATAAGGCTTTACAATATTTGGGTAGTCATAATAAGTTGAATCAGAGACATATGAAATGGGTTGAGTATTTGCAGAGTTATACATTTGTGATAAAGCATAAGAGTGGAGTCACTAACCAAGTTGCTGATGCATTGAGTAGAAGAAGATCTTTGATGATTGAGATGAAAATGAAAGTTCTAGGCTTTGATGACATGAGAGATTCTTATGAATTTGATCCTGATTTTTCTAAGCCGTGGAGAAAGTGCAGAGCACCTATTCAAGATCAACCGAGTACTAAATGGGATGAATATTTTATTCAAGGAGGTATGTTGTTTAAAGGTGTTCAGTTGTGTATACCGAGAGGACCAATGAGAACTAATTTGATAAAGGAGAAACATAGTAGTGGTTTGGCTAGACATTTTGGTGTTGATAAGACATTGAATTTTCTTAAGGAGAAATACTTTTGGCCATAGTTGTATAAAGATGTTCATAAATTTGTGAAAAGTTGTGGAGTTTGTCAAGTTGCAAAAGGAGTAAGTCAGAATACTGGATTGTATACACCAATTGTTGTACCTGAGAAACCTTGGATTGACATCAGTATGGATTTTGTTCTTGGCTAACCAAAGATAGTAAGAGGTAATGATTCTATATTTGTTGTTGTGGATAGATTTTCTAAAATGGCACATTTTATACCCTATAGAAAGATATTAGATGCAATACATGTAGCAAATCTTTTCTTTAAGGAAATTGTTAGATTGCATGGAGTACTGAGGAGTATTATCTCTGACCGAGACAGTAAATTTGTTGGATACTTTTGGAAGACTCTTTGGAGAAAGTTTGGTACTAAGTTGAAATATAGTTCTACATTTCACCCACAAACCAATGGACAGACAAAAGTTGTGAATAGAAGTTTGGGTAATCTTTTGAGATGTTTAGTTGGAGACACATTGAGTAATTGGGATTCTATGTTGGCACAAGAAGAGTTTTCATATAATTATTCAGTGAATAGGAGTACTAGAAAAAAACCTTTTGAGATTGTAAATGGCATACAACCAAGAGGTATATCAGATTTGAGAGACATTGCTGATGAAAGAAAGAGAAGTGCTGAAGGAGTAAAATTTGCTGAGTACATGAAGACATTGCATGAAGATGTGAAGTTTAAGTTGGAAAAGAGTAATAAAAAATACAAAGATAGAGCTGATAGATCAAGGAGACATAAGACTTTTCATGTTGGTGATGAAGTGATGGTTCATTTGAAAAAATGTTGATTTCCTGTTGGAACATATGGGAAGCTGAAGATGAAGAAATTTGGACCTTGCAAGATTTTGAGAAAATTTGACAGTGGAAATGCATATGAGATTGAGTTACCTGATGACATGGATATATCACCTATATTCAACATTGCTGATTTGTATGAGTTTCATGAACTTGATGAACACATGACAGTGTCGATGGATTATCCTAAGAAGCAGATGGAAGAAGTTGAGCAGATTTTGGAGCAAAGAATTGGTAGAAGTACAAGAGGAAAATATTATATGGAATATCTGGTAAAGTGGAAGAATAGACCGATCGAAGATAGTTCATGGATTTCATAGTTTGAGTTGGATGTAGCTCAGATCGTACCTATTTCATGATTCAGAGAATCATTTCAAATAACCCCAGGTGTTTGATGCAGGATCATCTCGGGTCCTTGGCAATCCTGCATCACCAAAAACATATTTGAGTTTGTCTGTGTTGCTTGGTTCTTTCTTTGACCGAGTTGGTTCGATGTTGCTTAGTTTCCTTTGTCCACTGGTGTTGGTCGGTTATCTCTTTGGCACTCGGTGAATTTCACTAGCACTCGGTGATGCTTGTCTGGCGCTCAGTTTCCTTGCTTATCGAGTTGTTTGTTTTGGATTTCTTTTGAGGCTGACTTGTGCATTTAATTTGGGTCATAGATTTAATGTTGGTATCCATCATTGGGAAGTGTGTGGATGTAGATCTAGTCATTCTTTCCATTGATTGTGGATCTGAAGGCCAACTTGGCTTGGTAGCCTCTTGTATAAATATAGTTCTTTGGTTAGAGCTTAAGGAGTCAGTTTTGGAGATAGGAGATAGAAGATAGAAAATTAGAGATTGTTGGCAGATCCTCTAATGTTGGAGGACTTCTGTACATGATTGTAATATCTGGCCTAAATTGGGAAGGCCTTACAGTCCGGTGTGTATGAATCAGTTTGAAGATAATATAACAAAGTATTTGCATTCTCTCTCTCATTGTTTGTTTGTTATTTCTTCTATGTGTTGTTATGTAAGGTGGATTTGGTTAGGGTGTGCCTTTGGCCCCTCTCCTCATGCACCCTTGCATCAACTTTAATCATATCAAGTTTCACCAACAAGTGCACAGGTACTCAATTTCAATAAGATTTTATTGTAGTCTTTTTAAGATGTACTTAATTAACTTGATTCCATTCAACAAAGTGGTTAGATCCCACTTATAAATCCATGTTTAAAGTTTGAAGGTATGAAGTTCTATGCTACTCTAATTTCAACAATAAAATCTCCCCTAAAAATGATTAATTATCCACCTAATAGATAAGATTTTGATTCATCCTTTCAACATGGATCAATCACATAACAACTTAAAATCCAAGTTTATCCTTTCCCAAAAGAATTCACTTCTTACTAAAATAGTCATAAATACTCAACCTCAAAAAATCATACAATAAAGTAAAACCATATTTCATATTTTATACAATCATTCCATCATTGGAGGAAGTTCATCAAGTTCTTGTCGCAGTTTAAAATAAGCAAAATAGTTAGCTTGTCTTTCTAAGTTTTAAACCATAAGTCCAATATGAAGGTTGTCAATAGAGTCTTGTTTGTGTTTACTATCTTTTTCCAATGGCTGGGTTCTAAGATAATAGCTAATTCCAATTTAAAACAAATATTTATTTCAAATCCCTTCCAGCTATATAAAAATAAAATGAACTGGTTTATACACATGATATGCTACAAGAAATTTACATAATTCCTGTCACAGATTTAATGGACTATCAACGATTTTTGTCCAAGCTGCATGAATTAGATTTACATCCTGTCACAGTTTAAAATAATTAAAAAATAGCAATAAAGTTTACTAGTTTCGACCAAGAGTTTAATGTAGGTAGTTTAAAATAGATTTCCAATCTTAATTCTTGATATAAAATGGACAATATACTCATTTTCTTAAATTCAAACCTTTAAATAGATGATAACGGTTATTTAACAATGTTCTAAGAAAATACTTTTATCACTAGCTGCTAGCTCTTCCAAAGGTATTCTATTTTCTTTATATATTTTTTCTTTCCAAGAATTATACTCAAATTATTCTTTCTCTATATGTTTATATAAATTCTTCTTTCGTTAAAGAGAAAGATGGATATGTAAAAGAAATAATATATATCTTTTCACAGATAGTGTAACCTAAAATAAAATTTAACTCACTATTCAAATCATGAATTCAAGTAAGAAAAGAACCTAGTTTTTATTATGATTTGGAATATCTGTCAAAGCTTCTATTCCTTTACCATTGAGTGTAATCCTTTCTTTGCCTTTTCGTATTTGTTATAGGCTTCCTACTTCCTCTATAAGTGCATAATTATTCCCTAAATCCTCTGTGTTTTCTCTTCCAATATTATCCTCAATATTCTAAATTATCCTTCTTCCCTATTGTGTAACTTATTCTCTGTTCCATCTTAATTTCTTATCATCATTGCATTCTATCTCACTGTTTCCCTTCCAGAAGTGTTTCTTTTTTTTAAAACTGTGATCTCTCCCCCCAATATCTTATCCTTTTCCCCCTTTTGTATCTTTTTTTTAATAAACTAATTCTTCCATATTAAATTGGCTCATGAAGAGAAGTCTACGGAGAAATATGAGCTAGGAACTAAAGTCTCATGTCAGTCGTATCCACATAACATGCCTATTCAAATGCGAAGGTAAAAATAAAAGTTCAAAGTTTAAATAAACTAGCCACAACTAAGTTCAACTTTCACCACTTATTATTATCTATTCTTTGATCATAACCGATCCTCCTATCAAAGCATGTGATCCAATAGATGAATGTTGAGTAAGTCAATCTATATTTAAGTTTCCCATGTTGCAAATTTTGCACCTCTTTCCATCATTCCTAGCTTTCGTGGTGTACTCCTTGTTAATCTCCCTAATCTCTGCATATTCAAACAATTTTTCTTTCAATTCAAACTATCATAGACAAGGGTTGAAGTAGTTGAGAAATGGTTAACTCACTCTTAATTCCTCATCCATTCTTCTAACTGGCAATGTAATATGGATTAATAAACACTCAGAAACTGGTCCAAACTAATCGTGGTGGCTCATTTAACACGTGAGGTGAAGTTAAGATCTTTTTGTTACCAACTTTCTCATGTTTCCAATTCTTGAAATCCCTCCATGTCACCGTAAGTTATTTTCCAACATAGAGAACATACCACTGGATATGGGTTGTGACATCATTTCCCCCTTAAATAATGCATCGTCCTGATGCATTGTTCATAATCATAATCATCTTTAAGATAAATCAAGTAATTTACTCTTGAAATGATTTATAAGTCATCTTCCATTATTCAAATATTATAGGCAATGCATGTATACACTTTTTCATTCTATCAAAAAATCAACAAGATTCAATTTCATTTTCTTACATAAAGCCAGATTTCATCAGTTATGCATTGTTGTAAGTACACGCACCAAAAACAAAAAACATTTGGAGAAAAAACAAACACACTTGAATCATAATTATTTCATTAACATTTTCTATGTGAGTGTGTGAATTCCATTACTACTCTTCAGTTTTACAAGGTTAGAGTTACCTCTCTCTGACAATAATCTCCCTCTATCATAATGTGTCATTTCATATGTGCATACATAGGAACAACATCAATGTATTAGTACATGTTTTTAGCATAATCAAGATATATCAATCCTTCATCCTAATGCTTTTAGTCATAAATCTGCATAATACCTTCAATTTATAAAAGATCACACATGTACCTATGCTTCTTACCATACCTTAGCATCATACCAAATTGATCAAGGGAATGAATACTTCTTATCATATTCATGTCATACTTATATGTAGACACTTACAATATTTTTTTTAGTTCAATCAATTACAATTCTTCATGGAAGAAAATTTTCAATGGTAAATATTCAAGAATAAAGATAATTATTGGAATACTATAAATGCTCAACAAATAAGTTCTAAACCTTAACTTGATCATAAGTAAATAAATCATTCATACATACCATCTAACTTGTGGTACTTACTAGGAGAGAAAGTAATCCATCCATTTTGCAAATCACTTGAAAAGGTTAGTGGATCCATTTTTCAGTTATGTGATCTAGGCCCTCATGCCCATATTGTCACAATAATATTTCAAGGAAATTTTTATTATCTCTAGAGTAATATAAGTCCTTCAAGTATTACATATTAATATGAATAAACATTCACATTTTCAACAATATAATTCTAGTGTGATTCATTTAAGCATAAGCATCCAAATAAATCATGATAATTCATCACCATATAAAGTCAACACATAAATGTATGTTAGACATCTATAACAATGCATCTAAAAACATAACCATAAAGGTCATTATGAAACAAGACACTTAATTGTAATTGGACATTTGTCCTTCTATAAGTCCCTATCTCCTATGCCATCAGACAATCAGTCGTCCATATACAAATCTTGAGATGAGAGTGTGGCTCAGACACTTGTCCGTTCTATCCACAAAGTCTTACACTTCCTTGGGATTCTACCTACTCACAGAATTCCCAATCCTGCATGCCTAACAAATAAATGGCAGGGGGTATCTAGTGCAACCATACAAATAACTACTTTCCACATATGTCTAAGTAGAACAAATCATGGATGTCGTAGGGAGATGGAACATGGGCAGTATATTTATAAAAACATATGTGAACAAGCTTTGGCCAAAGAATCTTTTTATCAACAGGAATGGACACTGGTAGGTAGAGGAACATCCCTTTTTACCCTTCCTTGTTTTTCCCAAATTCAGTACCCCTCACCTGAAGGTAAGCTTTCCAATTCTTATACAAAGAAAGAAAAAAGAAGATGCAATTCATGCATTTCATATATTTTCCTTCCATGCAATAATACTTTTAACAAGATCATGCAAGTCATACAACAATCAACTAATCCAAAAGAATTATGCCCTTCATCATGAAAAATATCACTCATCATAAGAAACCACATAGTTTGAATCATCTAGACAAATAAACTTACACATACAAAGAAGGGGGTGTTGACCATTATGTCAAAAACACCAATAGTGCTTGATAACCAAATATTTCTATTCCATTTCCATAAAAATATGTCGACCTACTCATCGATCATCAAATGCATCAAATAGTACATCTATTTCAATAATCTCATAATAATTTCATGCAAGATCTCAAATATAATCACCCATGTGTACTAGTAATATCATATTAATGACAAAAAGATATATTTTTCATGGATTCCATCATTCCCTGAATATCCATGTAATGCTCCTCATAGCATCAAAACTCACATCAAAGTATATCAATCATTATTTCATAAAATGCATTTCTAATATACACAACCCTTTACATGTCAATTTAGTTTGATCATTTCATAATAGTTGAAATATATTTCTAGTAAGATATGAATGCAAGATTAGGAATGGTATGTTCTTTGCAATCTACTCCCTTTCAAAATCTATTAATGTTATATGATAAACATGACATATGCCATTACTTCACATCACAGGAATAGAAACATAAAATATATATTTTAGCCACCCTAAGATCATAATATTTCAAGTTGCAATTTTCAATTTAGACCCTCAATGGTCATAAGAAAAATCAAGAAGTGTGAACAAAATCTCAGTTGATTGAAAAACTCAAAATTGGTGGCTAGATGGTCACAAGAGAAACTTAAAACTTCAAGCTAATCCTTCACCACTTTCAAAGTTCATCATATTTCAAAATAAAACATCAATTGAAAACCAAAATCACATTTACAGAGTGACTAACACTAGCTACAAGAAGGGAGTAAAAGCTACACATCACCTTGCATCCAAGGTATGCTAAAGAACATGACCATACTTCTAGAACATAAATCTCAAAGTTTACATCATCATGTAATAACACTTTCAATTACCTTAAAAAACATCACTCTATCCACTAAAGCCAACCCACATGAATTGTTAATTCTCTCTTTTCTTTTGAAATTTCATGCCATGCAAGGTATGACATAAATATTTTTTTTCAAAATTTTTCAACGAATTTATGTTTCAAATAAAACATGTTGAATTATTCTTCCCCAAGAATTTCATAAGCTTCTAGTATTAAAATAAATTCATAACACTTGCAAATATATATTATAATAATACATGTTTCCATCATTTATCACAAGCCAAATCCTAAATTCTGGCAAGCTCTCATAACTTTATTGCATAACCATCATTATTTACTACACAATTTCTCATAGAATTTTATATTCTTTCTTTGCTACACCAATGTAGAGAAATAGATATCAAAATTTTAAGTGTATCTCACACACAATATACCTCATAATTTTTTTAAATATTCTAACATTTTGCAATATAAAATAGGAAACAATAACACCACTCAAAGGTAGACACTTATCAAGCTCACATAACTGTTTCAAGAGAAACTAGGGACATTCAAAAAATTTCACACAGATAAGAAATATTGTCCCTCAAGTGTCTATTTCCCATCAAAAAAGGAACATCCTATCCTTTTCTATCAAGATAACTGAAATTGAAAGACACTCTAGTCAATCTAGGGAACCATAGTTACGTTCATAGACCAAGCATTAATCGACTCACAATTTCTGCGACTAAGGGTTGCAACTAAGCATAGTGAACTCAAGGCCCTAGTATGGAACACAGAGCTCTAATACCATATGTAAATACTAAACTCATGACACAAATGCCACATAAAAAAAAAGAATATAATCTAAGGAGTCAGTCAACAATTCAAAGGTCTAATGCACAAGTCGACTAGATACAAATAGATTGCCAATAATATAGGAACAAAAGAAGTACAATTTTGACCATAACTATCAAAATGATAAAGCAAACCTATGTCTAATGGTAAGAGGAAATTCAACCATTTGTCAATTGTAGTAATAGAGTCACAATAAGAGATTTCCCATCAAGTATAAACAAGTACAAACTATCAAGACAAGATAACAACCTAAGAGATTTTTGACCAATTGTCGAATCACATCAGTAAAAGATAAAGATTATATCAAACATGTACTTCCATTTCAATGAAAAAAAGTAAACAAAAAATTTACCAAATACCACCATGTCGAATACAAAGAAGCGTATAACATTGTAAAGGAAAGTCCTTCCTGAAAGAAGCTTCAAACACCTGTTCACAAAAGTCAGCTAGGGTGAGAATATTGTGGGAGTGCATTTCCACCCTACCATGAAGCATTAAGACTTCTCCGAAATCCTTCCTGACATGAAGGATACCCAGCCTAGCTAGAAGTAATCTAACAAAGTAAAAATAAGGAGTAATGGAATATGTGCTACTTGTTACATCCTCATTCAGTTTCCAATATAACATGCCATGGACTTCCAAAGAAAACCTTGTAAAACTACTTCTATTTCATACATATGGAAAATATCATGTAAAGATTCACATTTTATGCATAGTACATAAAGTATCCATGGGTGCATTTAACATACATAAAGGAACATAACAACATCCTTTTCCTAACTGTCAAAAACATTTTAAGCTCATACATATCCACCAATAGCTCTTTTAGTTCAAATGATATTTATAACTTGAATTCATCATAGTACACAGAGAAAACCCAAGAATACACTTATAATGTAAATTCATTTCATTCAAGAAGCATAAAATATAAAAATGATTAATAGGTACTTCACAAATATCTCTAACAAATTTACATGTCTAAGCTTTCATTCATATATCTATTCATTAAGATTTGACTTCCACCTCTTTTATTTTCTATAGTAATGTAATAAGAAATGACCATATCTTAAATCCTTATAATCAAAACATGGATAAACCAAATACATCAGTCAGGTATATAAAAATTGAAGCATCAACCCTTTCTTAATCATCTTGTTGAGATCTCAATTCTTTCTCACTCACATACATAGATATTCTAAGATATTATTTTAAAAGAAGGAACTTGCAATAATGGCATAGGAAGCAACAAGATTTTATTATACTTTAATCATATCAAGTTTTACCAACAAGTACATAGGTATTCAATTTCAATAAGATTTTATCATAGTATTTCTAAGATGTACTTAATTAACTTGACTCCATTCAACAAAGTGGTTAGCTCCCACTTATAAATCCATGTTTAAAGTTTGAAGGTATGAAGTTCAATGTTGCTCTAATTTCAATAATAAAATCTCCCCTAAAAATGATTAATTATCCACTTAATAGATAAGATTTTGATTCCTCCTTTCAACATGGATCAATCACATAACAAATTAAAATCTAAGTTTGTCATTTCCCAACATAATTCACTTCTTACTGAAATAGCCATAAATACTCAACCTCAAAAAATCATACAATAAAGGAAAACCATATTTCATATTTTATACAATCATTCCATTGCTGGAGGAAGTTCATCAAGTTCATGTCCCAGTTTAAAATAAGAAAAATAATTAGCTTGAATTTCTAAGTTTTAAACCATACTTGTGATGAACTAAAATTGATTGAGAACCTGATTGAAGAACTTCAAGTGATTAGAGATCACCGAGCACTGAAATGTTATGTAAGATAATTGAATCTGTTTTATGTTGTCATTGATGTCAACTAATTTTGACAACACTCATCATGGAGTTTCAAATATCTAACACATCTGTAGAAGAGATGAGAAAGATGAAGAACCGAGATATCTACATAGAGGAAGATGGATATGATAGATGAGGATAAGGAATACCTTTGGTAACTTGTTGACGAGTCTATGACTTCATATTGTTGACTTGATTATGTTGCATTAATATGTTATAAAGTTGCGAGAAAAATGTTACAAAGTAGTGTGGTCAGTTAATGAAGCATTCCAATATACACCGAGAAGTGTAGTGTATACCGAGCATAGTATAAACCGAGCTTGTGTTCACCGATGCATTTCTTTGTTAACCGAGTATGGATAAAAGAACTAAATGATTTGCTTAGCCGACAGAAGTTGATGAGTTGTAAAGTGTATGATCAGGAGGTGGTAAGATAAAGTTTGTTACGAGATAAATAGCTAACAAAATTCAAGGAAGATCTAAAGGACAGATTTGAAATGTGTTACTGACACATTAGTCGAGGAAGGTTTAAGCGGCAATATCAGCGATGGAGATTAAGTGGTAAAATCTGATGGATGAAAGGAAAATAATTTACTTGTCTATTTAAGAGACTAGGGTTTCATTATGAAACTCATATCAGAGGAAAGCATACTATAGAGATATCATGTGAACAAGCTTCATGCATGCCTGATCAAACTGGTTAAGGAGAACTGAACTATAGAGATTACTGAGCATCAGAAAGCTATAATTGAGAGACAGTAAGTTACTGAATATTGTTGAAATAGAATTGATATATTGATTAGAGATTTGAATGAGCATAATATAGATTTGTACATCTACAAATCAAGTTGTATTATAATCAGATCACCTGCTGTTACGGTTTAACCATTGTAATCAGATAGATCTCTTAATCGAGTAGACTTGAAAGTCTTGTAATGTCTTCATAGAATGCACATTTGTTATCTTGTCAATCCCATAGTGAATGCTGGTTGGATGATAATAGTTAGTGTTAAATCCTCTAACAAGGTCACACCTTACAGTGTGTTTTGTAACCTTTAATAGGGTTGGGTCTTCACCGACCTCACTTCAGAAGAGTGAACAATTTTTGGGTTGCCGGTCTGAGGTGGTTTTTCCCTTTACAGGGTTTCCACGTTAAATCTCTTGTGTTATGTGTTGATTGTGATGATTGTTGGATATCATACTTTACATGGTGCATGTTTGATTTGATTGGTAGTTACTATAAGTTATTAACTGGTAATCGGTAAAAGCATAGACAATTTACTATTATGTGTTACCGAGTTACAAAAATTTGTTTAAATTGTTTTTGGATATACATTTTTGTATTTGGGATGGTGGATAACTGATTCACCCCCCTCTCAGTTATTCTAACAATTGGTATCAGAGCATATTGGTTTCTTGGAACAAAGTTTTAAGGACTTCAACATAAAGATCACAAAATGTATAAGAGGGATGCACCAAAGCTGAACAAGGAAAACTTTACAATATGGCAAAGCCGAATGAAATTGCATATATCTAGAATTTGGAATTCTACCCTCACACTATTAGAGAATGGCTACATTGCACCACACACTGGACCTTTGACTCTAGATCAACTAAGAGATAGACATAAGCATAAAATTACTATGATGGAGATTACTGCTACTCCGACAGATGCTGAGTTTGAAGATATTAAAGATTGCACTACTACTAGAGATATGTGGGATAAACTTGCTCAAGTTTATAGTGGTGATACAAATGTCAAGAGAGCCAGAGCTGAAAGTTTAAGAGGAAGATTCAATGATATGAAGATGAAAGAAGGAGAAAACATTGTGCAGTACACAAATAGAATAAAGGAGGTAGTTCATGCTATCAGAGCATCTGATGGTGTTATTGATGAAGACACTGTGGTAAAAAAAATTCTAAGGACTTTATTGCATATTCATGCCATCAGAATATCTGCAATTCATGAAAATAGGTCAACACTTAACAATACTCTCACTTTTGATAATTTGATTGGAAAGATAACAACATTTGAACTAAACAACTATGATTTAATAGTGTTATACCGACTGTTGAATCTTCTTTTATGACTTCTCTGAAGATTGGTAAGTCTAGTAGTAGAAATAATAATGATGATAGTGAGAGAAATACTGATGATGAACTTGATGAGCTTGAAGCTCTTATGGCCAGGAGATTACCTAAAGGAAAAGGTAGATATAGAGGCAAATTACCTTTAGCATGTTTTAACTGCAAAGAAGTTGGTCATATTGCTGCTAGATGTCCAAACAAGAAGGAAGATGACAGAAGCAAGGACCGATCTGGTGAAGGAAGCTATGGGAGAAGAGGCAACAGAAGTTACTGACACTACAATAGAGACAACCAATATAATAATGATAAAGGAAAAAAGGTATGTTACATTGTAGAAGAAAATGAATTTGATTCTGATTCAGATGATGATGTAGAAGTGGTATTTGTTGCTATGAAGGATGATTCTGAGGAAGAAGAAAGGTATGTAGAAACAAAACTAATTTCTAAGGTTAATAAAAATGATACATGGATCATAGATAGTGGCTATACACATTACATGACTGGTGATGAAGAAAAATTTAATCATCTTGAGAAATACAATGGAGGATCTGTAAAAATGGGTAATGATACACCTTGTATGGTTAGAGGAATGAGATCCTTACTAATAAATGATAGAATCCAATGTGATAATGCTTATTGGGTAGAAGGACTAAACTATAATTTGCTAAGTGTGGCACAATTGAACAATTTAGGTCACTGAGTAGCATTTGAGAGAAAGAAAGTAAAAATATTTGATGATGGAGGAAGACTTGTTGGAATAGGAGCACAATCGAAAGGTAACTTGTTTTATTTTGATAATGTAGAGTCTTCTTGTTTAATGATGAGAAATGAAGATGCTTGGTTATGGCATAAAAGGTTATGTCATGTGAACTTTGATAACATGATTAAGATCAATAAAAAGAAAAAGGTTAGAGGTTTGCCTAACTTATCTAAGCTTGATCATGTTATGTGTCATGAGTGTAAGAAAGGTAAAATGACAAAATCTAGTTTCAAAAGCAAAGATTATTCAACAAAGAAAATACTTGAGGGTATGTGCAAGATCATGAGGGGCCAAAAAGTGGCGATGTGAAAAATATTCACTTTTCACTCATCCAAAAGCACATGAAAATGCTTGTTGAATTTTTAGTAGGCCTAGGTGTCAGTACACCTAGGAAAACCTGACACCAAAGCACAGGCTTAATCGGGTACTCGATATTTTTTTGGGTACCCGATATTATATCGGGTACCCAAAACTTGTGGCATAAATCAAAACCCACGAGCCATTTTCCTCATTTCTCCTCATGTTTTGGGTTTGGAAAATGGTTGCAAATATCATATACATGATATTTTTGGGTATCTGATTTCTGCAACAAATTTGATCTTTGTAGTATATATGGTAAGTAAATTCTTTGTATATTTTGATTATTTTATTTTATTTTATTTTGATGCTAAATGTAGTTTTTTGGTTGAAATAGGGTTTTGTATTTATTTTTGTAATAATATATGAAATCAAATTGAAATTTAGATTTGGTTTTTATTTAATCAGGCATGGCTGAAAATAATGAAGAAAATAACCCTCCCGTACCAAATAACGATCCCCAAAAAATCCCCCATCTCAAAACCCTTGATCTTTAGAAGATTTGATACAAGATAATTTGAACAGAATATGAGGTTTCCAAAACACATATCAGAATATACCTACATTAGGTCCCATGCTTACCACATTAAATACTATTGTTGAAAATATTGACACACTCACACAACAACATAATGTTGCTCTTCATTGGCGTGATGACATGCACATCCTATTTGATGACGGGCTTGACCATGATGAGATTGCGGCCCTTAATATAAGTAAGGAAGATATAGCCTCCCTTTTTGTGAATCCGAAAACTAGATTACAAGTTGGCCCCCAAAAGCTCAAATTATCAATCAAATGGTGCACAAATGAAGCAATGCGCACACACTTTTGGGATTGCTGGTGGATGGTTTTTGATAAACCACCCCATAGAAATTTGGAGCTCCCTTTCTATTTCATAAAAAAATTGTATGCTGAGTTTGTGCTTGGTCACAATGTTAATTATTGGAGTATGAGGCCCAACATGGGTGTAGGCAGAGGAGTTCCTCAGACTAGGCCATTTTCCCAGCGCAAAAAGGCCACTACCTTTGTCCCCCCACTGATGTCGCACCCCCTCCTTGAGTGTAGCATCCCGATATCATTGCAGAGGCTGCCTCACAGACTATTAGGGCCATTCATTTGTTGAGTGATCAGTTGATCATGTAGACCAGGTCAATGTTGCCTCTTGGTGTGGATGATGTTGGCGCATCAACATCTCATCGGAGTTCACATGTATGTGAGCCCCATATTTGCATTATATGCAAGAATATGTGCCTTGGACCGCTTACTAATGCTGATACATATTAGTATGTTATTGATGAGGAGGATGTAGGAGATGTAGTTGCAGAGGCTGCAACACCTCATGGAGCATCTACATTTCATGAGAGTGCTCAGGAGGTGTACGCAGAGCCATGGACTCCTATTGATATTGTAAGAGTAAACATTATAAATAAATTTGTCACATTACTTATTTAATTAATTTATTTAGACTAGTTTTAATGATTGCATGCACTTATGTATATATATTTTTTGCATTTATGTTCAGTCGATGATACAAGAGGAGTTGAGACAGGTGGATGAGTCCATAGTTTCAGCCATTTCATTCGGCCTTGATGCCTATATGGTATATTATAAATTATGT
Source organism: Chamaecyparis obtusa (assembly GCA_027943335.1). Taxonomy (NCBI): domain Eukaryota; kingdom Viridiplantae; phylum Streptophyta; class Pinopsida; order Cupressales; family Cupressaceae; genus Chamaecyparis; species Chamaecyparis obtusa. The sequence goes on from BSBK01003397.1 coordinate 238,905, forward strand.
ACCCATTAGTTTTTTTTTTATATCATTTAGTGTACATGCTTAAATATATATTAATTAGAGCAATAAAATTCATACATTTACTAATATATTGTCATCTTATTATACTCTTGTAGGCTACAATTGATGTCAGTGGGGGGCACGAGGGGGTTCCTTCATCAGGTGTCAACAAAGGAAAGGTAATTAATTGTTTAAGATTAATTATGCATGCATATGTATGCCATTTGTGTGTAGTAATAAATATTTTACTTGAATTTATTGTATAGGGTGTGGCTATTGATGATGTCCTGACATGGGTTTGGGAAGCTAGGCTAACAGGCATCTTGATTCAGAGTGATAGCCTGATTGTACGTAGACTTTTACATATTGTAATTTATATTTTGTAACCAAGGTTTTTATGATGAAGTACATTTATATATAATTGATAATATTTTTACTCTCATAGGTTACTCCTAGTGTGAGGGAGAGCCCACGAGAATCTTTCATATCTTTGTTGACCTAGCCCACTATTCCAGAGGAGTGATCACCAGATGTAAGTTTTAATTTTAGTTCAAATCATCCTATTTTGTAGATTTATTAGTCTATGTTGCACCACTCTACTAATCTCATTATTGCAAATATATATTTATAGGTCAGAGTTGGTATTGTTGGCATGGTCCCTTCACTACCAAGGACTTATGCTAGGACACCTGATTGTGGTAGGCGACCGAGAGGCCAGGTACATATATTTGTATTCAGTTATAATTTTAATTAAATTAGTGTTTGAATTATGAATTATATATATATATATATATATATATATATATATATATATATATATATATATACAAATCATATAAAGTAAGCAATCTAACTTGGGTTTGAACTCATTTTGATGCAGGATCAATCGGAGCCAAACACTTCTTCAAAGAGGCTACATTTTGATGATCCCCCTATGACATAAGATGTAGTTTTAGTTTTGTGGTTATTTAGAGATACCACTTGGCACATTTTGAGATGGCATATATGCCACATTGTACACCTTGAAACATTGATTTTTTAGACATTTTGAAATGGCATGTGCCATATTTGTATATGGAGATACTTTTGATATATTTGATACTTTCTATATATAGAACATGTTCATTTTTATGTTATATTTGCATCATCTTTTGTATACATATTTATTATTCATGTTTATGGAATTGAATGGTGAAGTTATATCTTTACTATGATTATCATTATGATTTAAATTATATCTTGTTTAAGTTACATTTGTTTTTCTTTTTCTCTGGAATACCATGTTCATGGAGCTTATTATGTTTGAGGTTTAACTTCTATAGATTTCCTATGTTCTTATGTTTCATACCATTATATATACTCACTTGAGCCACTTAGTACTACATTGTTTCAATACTATGTATATACTCACTATGTATATAACTCATCATATTGGGGTTTACTAAATCCACAGAGAAATGTAGCACTTGTGCTGTTAGGTCACTTGGGTTGAGCATGGTCACAAGCATTGCAGTGACTCCATGGGAGGAATGGGGTTGTAAGTGGTGTTTAACCAGCCAACCAGAGCCAATGGAGCAGATGGTTTGATGCCAAGATAGATGGTCTAAAAGATACATTGCTGAGCTACTTTCAACTGACCCTCACTGCAAGTTTTGACATCGACTGAGATCGCCTTGCCAAATGAAAATGAAGTCTAATTGCCAAAAATTGAGAGAGGTTATTGTAGAACTCAAAAACATGATCCCATAGCCCCTAAAATTTTTTTTATACCTTTCACAAGGTCTGAGATACGAGCCTCAGAAGATTGCTGCCCAATCATGCTTAGTGCACCTTGGGGTCACTTGGGTCGAGTGTGGTCACAAGCATTCCAGTGACTCCACGGGTGGAACGGGGTTGTCAGTGGTGTTTACCTGGCTGACTAGAGTTGATGGAGCAGATGGTTCGATGCCAGGATAGATGGTTTGAAAGATACACTGCTGAGCTACTTTTAATTGACCCTCACTACAAGTTTTCACATCGACTGAGATCACCTTGCCAAATGCAAATGAAGTCAAATCACCCAAAACTAAGAGAAGTTATTGTAGACCTTAGAAACATGATCCTATTTCCCCTGATAGTCTATTGATACCTCTCACGAGGTCTGAGCTACGAGCCTTGAAAGATCACTACCAAATCATGCTTAGTGCACCTTGGGGTCACTTGGGTCAAGCGTGGTCACGAGCGTTCCAGTGACTCCATGGGTGGAAAGGGGTTGTTAGTGGCATTTAAATAGCCAACTGGAGCTGATGGAGTAGATGGTTTGATGCTAGGATAGATGGTTTGAAAGATACACTGCTAAGCTACTTTCAATTGACCCTCACTACAAGTTTTGGCATCGACTGAGATCGCCTTGCCAAATGCAAATGAAGTCAAATCACCCAAAATAGAGAGAGGTTATTGTAGACCTTAGAAACATGATCTTGTTTCCCCTAAAAATTTGTCAATACCTCTCACAAGGTCTGAGATACGAGCCTCAGAAGATTGATTCCCAATCGTGCTTAGTGCACCTTGGGGTCACTTGGGTCAAGCATGGTCGCAAGCATTCCAGTGACTCCATGGGTAGAATGGGGTTTTCATTGCCATTTAATAGACCAACTGGAGCTGATAGAGCAGATGGTTCGATGCCAGGATGGACAGTTTGAAAGATACACTGCTGAGCTACTTTCAACTGATCCTCACTGCAAGTTTTGGCATCAACTAAGATCACCTTGCCAAATGCAAATGAAGTTGAATCACCCAAAAATGAGAGAGGTTATTGTAGACCTCATAAACATGATCCTATTGCCACTAATAGTTTTTTGATACCTCTCATGAGGTCTGAGATACGAGCCTCAGAAGATTGCTGCCCAATCGTGCTTAGTGCACCTTGGGGTCACTTGGGTTGAGCATGGTCACGAAAGTTCCAGTGACTCTGTGGGTGGAATGGGGTTGTTAGTGGTATTTACCCAGCCAACCAGAGCTGATGGAGAAAATGGTTTGATGCTAGGATGGATGGTTTCAAAGATATACTACTAATGTACTTTCAACTGACCCTCACTACAAGTTTTGGCATCGACTGAGATCGCCTTGCCAAATGAAAATGAAGTCAAATCACCCAAAATAGAGAGAGGTTATTGTAGACCTTAGAAACATGATCCTGTTTCCCCTAAAAATTTGTCAATACCTCTCACAAGGTCTGAGATACAAGCCTCAGAAGATTGATTCCCAATTGTGCTTAGTGCACCTTGGGGTCACTTGGGTCGAGCATGGTCGCAAGCATTCCAGTGACTCCATGGGTAGAATGGGGTTGTCAATGCCATTTACTAGACCAACTAGAGCCGATAGAGCAGATGGTTCGATGCCAGGATGGACAGTTTGAAAGATACACTGCTGAGCTACTTTCAACTGATCCTCACTGCAAGTTTTGGCATCAACTAAGATCACCTTGCCAAATGCAAACGAAGTTGAATCACCCAAAAATGAGAGAGGTTATTGTAGACCTCATAAACATGATCCTGTTGCCACTAATAGTTTTTTGATACCTCTCACGAGGTTTGAGATATGAGCCTCAGAAGATCGCTGCCCAATCGTGCTTAGTGCACCTTGGGGTCACTTGGGTTGAGCATGGTCACGAAAGTTCCAGTGACTCCGTGGGTGGAATGGGGTTGTTAGTGGTATTTACCCAGCCAACCAAAGCTGATGGAGTAAATGGTTTGATGCTAGGATGGATGGTTTCAAAGATACACTACTAATGTACTTTCAACTGACCCTCACTACAAGTTTTGGCATCGACTGAGATTGCCTTTCCAAATGAAAATGAAGTCAAATCACCAAAAAATGAGAGAGGTTATTGTAGACCTTAGAAACATGATCTTGTAGCCCCTGATAGTTTGTCGATACCTCTCTAGAGGCCTAAGATACGAGCCTCGGAAGATCGCTGCCCAATCGTGCTTAGTGCACCTTGGGGTCACTTGGGTCGAGTGAGGTCATGAGCGTTCTAGTGACTTTGTGGGTGGAATGGGGTTGTCAGCGGTGTTTAGCTAGAAAATTGGAGATGATGGAGCAGATAGTTCGATGCTAGGATAGACAATTTGAAAGATACACTGCTGAGCTACTTTCAACTAACCCTCACTGTAAGTTTTGGCATCGACTTAGATCACCTCGCCAAATGCAAATGAACTCAAATCACCCAAAACTAAGAGAGGTTATTGTAGACCTCAGAAATATGATCTTGTAGCCACTGATAGTTTGTCAATACCTCTCATGAGGTCCAAGATATGAGCCTTGAAAGATCATTGCCCAATTGTGCTTAGTGCACCTTGGGGTCACTTGGGTCAAGCATGGTTGTGAGCATTCCAATGACTCCGTGAAAGGAATGAGGTTGTGATGCAGGAGCATCCTGGGTGTAAGAGAAATCTTGCATCACCCAAAAATATTTATGTTTTCTTTTCATTAAGGGCTATCTTGTGTAGAGCTGCTATTTATGGAAATTTGCTATTTTTAGTAAGTTGTTCATATGATCTCAAAATGTTCTGATTTCACATGTCGAGGTTCATCTCAGTCATATCAGCCTGCCAGTAAAGTTTCATTGCTAGATCAAGTCTAGTTTTGGAGATATTGCAGATTTTCAGTATTGGCAATAGGGTACAGAAACTTTGAACTTAGTTTTGAAGGCTTTAGAGGCCCCAGATGAGGTCAAATTTTGGGCTAAATGAAGCTTGCTATATTTAGATGTTGTAGAGCTCCTCGCGCCCTTTTTGAAATGGGGTTATAATAGTTAATTGGGTCAATGGGTGATGACTTATGGTCTCCGAAAGTCAGGCCACCCGAAATGGAGAAAAATAAATTTTCTTCAAAATTTCTGTTCGGGTTTCAAAAGTTATTTTGAGCTGACTATGATGTAATAAAATGAAAAATAAAATAATTCTAAGTTTGGTCGGCCCTTAGGGCTAAATTTCTGGAACCTTCTTGGGTGGTGGAAATTGCCTATATAAGGAAGGTCCACAGTGTTGTCTTAGGTAGTTTGAGGTAGTTCGGGACAGTTCTAGGTAGCAGATCTGGGTATTGATTCGAGGCTTTGTCCTATAGAATATTTTAAGGGAAAGCCCATGTGGCTTTGCATATTGTAATTCTGAAAGTTTGTAATTCCACATTTGTGGAGATAATAAGAATCCCATTTTCTGTTCTTGCATATTGTTGTTGTTTCTCTATTTCTGTTATGTGTTTGTGGTATGAAGGGGAGCACCCTTCATCAAGTGGTATCAGAGCTAGTTGTTCTTGAGTTTGTAAACAGATCACCAATTGTGAGGCAGTTTGCACTAGGACCGTGGGTTAGGGTTTTCGTGTAAACAGATCACTGGCTGTGAGGTAGTTTGCACCAGGATCGTGGTTAGGGTTTCAGTGAGAAACGTGAAAATGCCTCCACAAAGGGAATGTGGCGGAAGAGCTAGTGTTGTAACACCTAAGGTTAGGGAATTGCAGAGACAAGTGCGAGCATTCCAAGAGGAGATTCGTAGAGGAATGAATCTTAATGTCAGAGACAAAAGCGAGGATGAAGCCGAAGAAGAAGATCAAGAAGGAGAAGTCAAAGTTGTGAACTAGGAGGAAGAAAGACTTTTCTGAGCTATCTTAAAGATCAAGAAGAGACCTAAGATTGAGGGCTTGACATTTTCTAGAAATCTTAACCCAGAAGAGTTGATCGATTGGATCAATGAATGTGAAGAATATTTTGAGTATGAAGATATTGAGGATCCTGATAGGGTCAAATTCGCGAAGGCCAGACTGAAAGGTCATGCAAAGATCTAGTGGCAAGAGATTCAATTAGAGAGAAATAGAAGAGGAAAAGATAAAATCACAAGATGGGATCGAATGGTGGATAAATTGAAGTGACAGTTCATTCCTGTTGATTATGAGCTTGACCTACTAAAGAAGATGTAAAGTTTGAAGCAGGTAGGAAGATCTATTCAGGAGTATATAGATGAGTTCTATTGAATCCTCATCAGAATAGGCCATGCAGAAGCTGACAAGGAGAAAGTTTCCCATTACCTTAATTGGTTAAGGCCGAGCATTCAGGAGGAGATGAATCTAGTTCGAATGAATAGTATTGAAGAGGCATACCAGTTTGCCCTAAAAGTAGAGGAAAAGCTGAACAAGAAGTTTGAGAGCAGACAAAATGGAAGGGGTCACAGTGGACAATTTGGTGGACGGTCATATGGAGGCCAAAATGAAGATCTGAAAAAGAAGGATGAGGCTAGTAGTAGTCAAAATTAGAGAGGAAACAATTCCAATCATTTCCAAGATCAGAACAATAGAGATCAGAGAGGAAGAGGAAGAGGACAAGGTTCAGGAAGAGGAGGCTTCCATGGAACATGTTTTCACTATGGAGAAGAAGGTCATAGGGCATTTGAATGTCCTCAATGCCAAGGAAGGATGGATAGGAGGAATGAAGGCCAGGCCAAAGTTGCACATGTAGATCAAGATGCCAAATCATCAAATTTAGAAGATGCTGAAAGAGGAGAAATGCTGATTAACAGAAGAGTCCTGTTGAGTGGTGAGAATGAACCTGAACAAAGGAGGAGCCTATTTCACACTAGATGCAAGTGTGAGGGAAAATTTTGTGATGTGATTATTGATAGTGGAAGCACTAAAAATTTGGTATCAGAAGAGATGGTGAAAAAGTTGAAGCTCAAGAGATAGAAACACCCACATCCATATCAGATTGTCTGGGTGCATGATGACCACAAGGTCATGGTCAGTGAACAGTGCTTGGTAAAGTTCAAGATCGATGGGTACCAAGATGAGGTACTATGTGATATCATATCTATGGATGCATGTCATATGTTATTAGGTAGACCGTGGTAGTTTGACAGTTGTGCTGTACATGATGGTCGTGCGAATACCTATTCCCTGACAAAGGATGGAGTGCGACATAAGCTAAAGCCATTGAAGGAGATCGAAGAAAAGGTATGTGGTAATGCAAGAATAAATTTTGTTGATAGAGGAAATTTCTTAGATGGTATGAGGCATGAGCATATGTGTTTTACCTTAATTCCAAAGGCTAGGAAAGAGGAAGTAGAAGATGTACCTATAGAAGTTGTAGAGTTATTGAATGAGTTTCAAGATATTGTATTCAATAATGTGCCTGATGGATTACCACTAGTAAGAAAGATCAGTCCTTAGATGGACTTGATTCCAGGAGCTAGCTTGCCAAATAAGGCAGCACATAGAGTGACACTAGCAGAAAGTGAAGAATTGAAGAAAGATTTGAAGTTTAGTTCATCACATCATCCACAAATTGTATATGGTAGCAGTCCAAGAAATGCATCTGAGTTGAGAAAAATAGATAAAGGAGAAATAAGTAGTGTTGAAGCTGAGGATTTTGTAGAACATTTGAAGAACATCCATGAGTAGGTGAGGAAGCATATTACCAAGATGAATGTTTAGTATAAGGCTAAGGCATATGTGAAAAGAAGGCATAAGGAGTTTCAGGTTGGAGATGAAGTCATGGTTCATTTGCGGAAGGAAAGATTTCCGATTGGTACATATAACAAGCTGAAAATGAAGAAGTTTGGGCCATGTAAGATACTAAAGAAGCATGATTCAGGAAATGTGTATGAGGTAGAATTGCCTACTAAGCTGAATATTTCACTAGTATTTAATGTTTTAGATTTGATAGAGTATCATGAAGGAGGTGTTGAAGATGAGGTTACAGCAGCACAATGGAGTATTCCAGCAACCAGTTTAGATATCAAGGAGATTGAAGACATACTGGATAGTCATGTTGGCAGAAGCACAAGGAATGAGACATATGAAGACTATCTGGTCATGTGGGAAGGATGACCTGTTGAAGATTCATCATGGCTAATGAAGGAGGTTAACTATCTTGGTTTTCCTCTACACACTTGAGTTGTGACAGGGTCACTTCTCAAATTACCTCGAGTATCTGATGCAGGAGCATCCTGGGTGTAAGAGCAATCTTGCACCACCCAAAAATATTTATGTTTTCTTTTCATTAAGGGCTATCTTGTGTAGAGCTGCTATTTATGGAAACTTGCTATTTTTAGTAAGTTGTTCATGCAATCTTAGAATGTTCTGATTTCACATGTGGAGGTTCATCTCAGTCATATCAGCCTGCCAGTAAAGTTTCATTGCTAGATCAAGTCTAGTTTTGGAGATATTGCAGATTTTCAGTATTGGCAGCAGGGTACAGAAACTTTGAACTCAGTTTTGAAGGCTTTAGAGGCCTTAGATGAGGTCAAATTTTGGGCTAAATGAAGCTTGCTATATTTAATTGTTGTAGAGCTCCTCGCGCCCTTTCCAAAATGGGGTTATAATAGTCAATTGGGTCAACGGGTGATGACTTATGGTCTTCAGAAGTTGGGCCACTTGAAATGGCAGAAAATAATTTTTCTTCAAAATTTTTGTTTGGGTTTCAAAAGTTATTTTGAGCTGACTATGATGTAATAAAATGAAAAATAAAATAATTCTAAGTATGGTCAGCCCTTAGGGCTAAATTTCTGGAACCTTCTCGGGCGGTGGAAATTGCCTATACAAGGACGGCTTGTAGTGTTGTCTTAGGCAGTTCAAGGTAGTTCGGGATAGTTTTGGGTAGTAGATCTAGGTATTGATTCGAGGCTTTTTCCTATAGAATATTGTAAGGGAATGCCCATGTGGATTTGCATATTGTAATTCTGAAAGTTTGTAATTCCACATTTTTGGAGATAATAAGAAGCCCATTTTCTGTTCTTGCATATTGTTGTTGTTACTCTGTTTCTGTTATGTGTTTGTGGTATTAAGGGGAGCACCCTTCATCAAGTTGTCAATGGTGTTTAGCTGGCCAATCAGAGCTGATGGAGTGGACGGTTCAATGCCAGGACAGATGGTTTGAAAGATAAATTGCTAAGCTACTCTTAATTGACCCTCACTGCAAGTTTTGGCATCGATTGAGATCACCTTGCCAAATGCAAATGAAGTTGAATCCCCCAAAACTAAGAGAGGTTATTGTAGACCTCAAAAACATGATCTCATAGCCCCTAATAGTTTGTAAATACATCTCACGAGGTCCAAAAAACAATTCTCAAAAGATTGCTGCCCAATCGTGCTTAGTGCACCTTGCGGTCACTTGGGTCAAGTGTGGTCGTAAATGTTCTAGTGACTCCGTGGGTGGAATGGGGTTGTTATTGCAATTTACCTAGCCAACCAGAGGTGAAGGAGTAGATGGTTTGATGCCAAGATGGATGGTTTGAAAGATACACTACTGAGATACTTTCAACTAACCCTCATTGCAAGTTTTGGCATCGACTGAGATTGCCTTGCCAAATGAAAATAAAGTCGAATCACCCAAAACTAAGAGAGGTTATTGTAGACCTTAGGAACACAATTCTGTAGCCCCTAATAGTTTTTTGATACCTCTCAGGAGGTCTGAGATATGAGCCTTAGAAGATCACTTCCCAATCATGCTTAGTACACCTTGGGGTCACTTGGGTCGAGCGTGGTCGCGAGCTTTCTAATGAGTCTGTGGGAAGAATAGGGTTGTCATTGACATTTACCCAACCAACTAGAGCTGATGGAGTAGATGGTTTGATGCCAGGATGGATGGTTTGAAAGATACACTGCTGAGCTACTTTCAATTGACCCTCACTACAAGTTTTGGCATCGACTGAGGTCGCCTTGCCAAATGTAAATGAAGTCGAATCACCCAAAACTAAGAGAGGTTATTGTAGAACTCAGAAAAAAGATCACATATCCCCTAATGGTTTGTTGATACCTATCATGAGGTTTGAGATATGATCCTCAGAAGATTGCTGCCTAATCATGCTTAGTGCACCTTGGGGTCACTTGGGTCGAGCATGGTCGCAAGTGTTCCAGTGACTCCGTGGGTGGAATGAGGTTTTCAATGGTGTTTATCTGGCCAACTAGAGCTAATAGAGTAGACAGTTTGATGCTAGGATGGACGGTTTGAAAGATACACTGTTGAGCTACTTTTAACTGACCCTCACTACAAGTTTTGGCATCGAATGAGATCGCATAGCCAAATGCAAACGAAGTCAAATCACCCAAAATCAAGAAAGGTTATTGTAGACCTTAGAAACATGATCTTGTTTCCCTTAATGGTTTTTCAATACCTCTCATGAGGTTTGAGATATGAGCCTCAGAAGATCGTTGCCTAATCATGCTTAGTGCACCTTGGGGTCAGTTGGGTTGAGCGTGATTGTGAGCGTTCTAGTGACTTTGTGGGTGGAATGAGGTTGTCAATGGAATTTAACTAGCCAACTAGAGCTGATGGAGTAGATGGTTTGATGCCAGGATGGACGGTTTGAAGGATACACTATTGAGCTACTTTCAACTCACCCTCACTGCAAGTTTTGACATCGACTGAGATTGCCTTTCCAAATGAAAATGAAGTCGAATCACCCAAAATTGAGAGAGGTTATTGTATACCTTAGAATAAAAATCTTGTAGCCCCTGACGGTTTGTTGATACCTCTCACGAGGTTTGAGATACGAGACTTAGAAGATCATTGCCCAATCGTGCTTAGTGCACCTTGGGGTCACTTGGGTCGAGCGTGGTCGCGAGTGTTCCAGTGACTTTGTGGGTAGAATAGGGGTGTTAATAGTGTTTACCTGGCCAATCAAGGATGATGGAGTAGATGATTTGATGCTAGGACAAACAGTTTGAAAGATACACTGCTAAGCTACTTTCAACTGACCTTCACTACAAGTTTTGGCATTGACTGAGATTGCCTTTCAAATGTAAACAAAGTTGAATCACCCAAAACCAAGAGAGGTTATTGTAGACCTCAGACAAAAGATCCCATATCCCTTGATGATTTGTTGATACATATCATGAGGTCCAAGATATGAGCCTCAGAAGATCACTGCCCAATCATGCTTAGTGCACCTTGGGGTCACTTGGGTTGAGCAGGGTTGTGAGTGTTCCAGTGACTCCATGGGTGGAATCGGGTTGTCACTAGCATTTACCTAGACAATCAGAGCCAATGGAGTAGATGGTTCAATGCTAGGATGGACGGTTTGAAAGATACACTGCTAAGCTACTTTCAATTGACCCTCACTGCAAGTTTTGGCATCGACTGACATTGCCTTGCCAAATGAAAATGAAGTTGAATCGCCCAAAACCGAGAGAGGTTATTGTAGACCTCAGAAAAATGATCCCTTAGCCACTAACAGTTTGTCAATACCTCTCATGAGGTTCAATAGATGAGCCTTAGAAGATCGCTACCCAATCATGCTTAGTGCACCTTGAGGTCACTTGGGTCGAGCATGGTCGTGAGCATTCCAGTGACTCCATGGGTAGAATGGGGTTGTCACTAGTGTTTACCTGGCCAACCAGAGCTGATGGAGTAGATGGTTTGATGCCAGGCCAAACGGTTTGAAAGATACACTGTTGAGCTACTTTCAACTGACCCTCATTGCAAGTTTTGGCATCGACTGAGATTGCCTTGCAAAATGCAAATGAAGTCAAATCACCCAAAACTGAGAGAGGTTATTGTAGACCTCAGAAAAAAAATCCTATAGCCCTTGATAGTTTGTCAACATCTCTCATGAGGTCCAAGATACGAGCCTCGAAAGATCACTACCCAATCATGCTTAGTGCACCTTGGGGTAACTTGGGTCGAGCATGGTCGCGAGTGTTCCAGTGACCCTATGGGTAGAGTGGAGTTGTCAATGGCATTTACCCAGCCAACCAGAGCTGATGGAGTAGACAGTTTGATGCTAGGATGGATGGTTTGAAAGATACACTACTGAGCTACTTTCAACTGACCCTCATTACAAGTTTTGGCATCAACTGAGATCACCTTGCCAAATACAAATGAGGTTGAATCACCCAAAACTGAGAGAGGTTATTATAGACCTTGCAAACATGATCCCATAACCCCTAACATTTTTTTGATACCTCTCACAAGGTCCAAGATACGAGCCTCAGAAGATCGCTGCCTAATTGTGCTTAGTGCACCTTGGGGTCACTTGGGTCGAGCGTGGTCGCGAGCATTTTGGTGACTCTGTGGGTGGAACAAGGTTGTCACTAGTGTTTACCTAGCCAAATAGAGCTGATGGAGTAGATGGTTCAATGCTAGGATGGATGGTTTGAAAGATACATTGCTGAGCTACTTTCAACTGACCCTCACTACAAGTTTTGGCATTGACTGAGATCGCCTTGCCAAATGTAAATGAAGTTGAATTGCCCAAAACTGAGAGAGGTTATTGTAGACCTCAAAAAAATGATCCTATAGCCCCTGATGGTTTGTCAATATCTATGACGAGGTCTGAGATATGAGCCTCGGAAGATCACTACCCAATCATGCTTAGTGCACCTTGGGGTCACTTGGGTCGAGCGTGGTCGTGAGCGTTCTAGTGACTTCATGGGTGGAACGGGGTTGTCACTAGCATTTACCCAGCCAAGTAGAGCCAATGGAGTAGATGGTTCAATTCTAGGACTGATGGTTTGAAAGATACATAGCTGAGCTACTTGCAACTGACCCTCACTACAAGTTTTGGCATTGACTAAGATCACCTTGCCAAATTCAAATGAAGTTGAATCTCCCAAAACCGAGAGAGGTAGACCTTAGAAACATGATCCCATAGCCCTTGATGGTTTTTTTTATACCTATTTAAAAATTATATGTTTACTTTAAAATAGAATTATTTTATTTGATATATATTTTACACTCTTAAGATTTAAGGGTGAAATTAGGAACTATAAATATCTTCTTTTAAATATGAAATTACAGAATATAAATATCTATTTTTCAAAAATAAATTGAGGGATAAAATATTTAATCATATACCTTTTGCATTTGATTAAATATGGTGAACTCAAACTTGAAGGGGAATGCAAAGAGATGAGTATGAGCTATAAAGATAAAATGATAGCTATTGGTGGAAGATAATATTATTGCTAAAACTTTTATTTAGATATTTAAAATATATTTATGTAAAAAATGCTTAAATTATTTATATTAAAGTTTCATATAAGATAAATTACCATTTTAAATGGATGTATTTAAAATTCCAAAACATATAATTATTTTGTATTTAAAATTGAGAAAACATAAATTTTAAGCCTAATTGTTTTTGCTCTATTAGAATATGCTCTTGAAGTTTGTGAATATGTCATAATTAATTTCTACTCAATTATTTCATTTCCTTTTTTTAATCAAAATTGGGCCAACCACTAATATATTTATATTAAAAATAATTGGTTCAAGGGTTCAACTGAAAAAGCCCCATAAAGAAACCTAGTGTCCTTGTCCCAATACAATAAGAAGATATTAAAAATAATAGATTCAATAGTTCAACTAGAACTAGAAGGAAACCAAGCATCTTTCTCGAATACAATAAGAAGATACCTGAGTACAATAAGAAGATAGATTCTACACCCCCATCCATTTCATTTCTTGGATTCGAATAGTTTTAGACTTTTTAAAGTTATTCCTCTTTCTCAAATTTGGATTCAAACACTTGGATACTGATAGCGAGGAAATGAAAGCTAAAAGTACAACAACATAGGCAGCATAATCTTAAATCAAATGTAAACCCTTTCACACATGATTGCCCAAAGATTTCCAATTGTCCACCATAATGGACAGAAGATGACGTAAGGCTTCCATCTGGTGTTGTGGAAGGCAAGTGGACACTCAGCTTCAAGACATCCTTCACATTTGGTGACACTCTTGAGTTAGCATCCCAAAATTGTTGAATTTCATCCTTGACAACATCTGTTAGCTTCTTATCAAAACGTGGAAGTCTCCCACCATAAGCCCATGTATCAATTTGAAGCGGATATCAAGTCTTTCTCTTCTTGCAAGTGCTCTACCCAAAGTTTTATAGTCTATATTGAAGTCAACACAAGTTTGTCTCATCAAATGAGCCTTTCTCAACTGATGACTTACTAAGGAGGTTGTAATAACCCTCTGAGAAACTCTCTTTTCTTTTTCTTTGCTAGTCTTCCCAATGCTATTAAGAGCATTGAAAAGATTCTTCACAACAATGGCATTTCTCTCCATTTTATTGTTCACACGAATCTTCAATTTCACAAGCACAGGTCTCATCTTTTGCATCTTTAACAACTGCACAAAAATTTGACATTGCTCAACCAATGTCTTGTTTCCAAAAAAATGATCATAAATTCTTGAAGCCCACAACCTAACATTTCTATGTGACCTCTTTCCTTCCCAATTATTCATAATGTTCTCCTCAATTTTAATTAACCATTTAGGTGTTCTTTCAAGCCCTGAATTTGAAGATTGATTATCTTTATTGCAAGGGACTTCATTTGGCATATAATTTGGAGATGTGTAACGTTCATGTGGTTCTTGTGCAACATTTTCATTCCCAAAGTCTACATTTTCAATCTCCATCTGTACATTTTCATTTTCATTCCATTCATTGTCATTCCCCAAATCTACATTTTCATTCCCCAAGTCTACATTTTCATTCTCCATTTCTACATTTTCATCTTCACTCCATACATTGTTATTCACAAAATTAATTTCCATATTATTTTCAAATTAACATCCTCTTCACTTGCAACTACATTTATGGGGTCACCTTGATTAATGTTTAACATACCTTCTCTCCTTCTTCGGTGGTTTTCCCTATCTTTTTCCCTATATGCTTGAATTTCTTCATCCATCACCTTCATCTTGCATTTAGCCTTTCGATGACTGCTGCTTCCCATGGTGAGACCGCAAGTTGACAAAAAAACAAAAAATGGGTCCCAAATCATGTTTTTTTTCCTGCAACCTGTGAAAAAAATCCCATGCTTCTCTGGTATGTGGGGACAGGGAATATTTTGGTCAAAGTTATACCAGGAAATAATCGAGTACCCAATTTTATCTAGTACATGAAAAAATGGTGGGAGTAAATGAAAAAATTGAACTTTTATAAATAAAAGAGGTATATAATATATATATATATATATATATAATATATATTATATATATACTAATGTATATAATATATATAATATATTATATATACTAATGTATTATATATAGTAATATATATAATATATATAATACATATTATATATATAATGTATTTGAAAAAATACCTATACAGTTGATTTGATGACATACAGTTTCAACTCAAGTCCTCTTGAAAGTATCCAGCATAGGATTTTTCTATAGACTCCTTGTAATTTCAGCGGTCTGACTATACTAAATAAGTAGATGTCATCATTTGTTCTAAAAACTAACAGTGGCATAAAAATTGATGTAAGAACATTTGACCCCTAGGAAGCCTTCATGACCCCTTTTGACACATTTAAATGCTCAAGTGTGTCCAAAGGCATCGTAGGACCCCTTAGGACACACTTGAGTATTCCAATGTGTCCAAAGGGGTCATGGGGACTTCCTAGGGGTCCTAACACATGATAAGGTGTACTAGGACCCATAGGAAGTCCCCATGACCCCTTTTGACACATTTGAATGCTCAAGTGTGTCTGAAGGGGTCCTAGGACCCCTTATGACACACTCGAGGGTTCCAATGTGTTGAAAGGGGTCATGGGGACTTCCTAGGGGTCCTAACGTGTGATAAGGCATACTAGGACCCCTAGAAAGTCCCCATGACCCCTTTAGACACATTTGAAGACTCAAGTGTGTTTGAAGGGGTTGTAGGACCCCTTAAGACACACTTGAGGGTTGCAATGTGTTGAAAGGGGTCATGAGGACTTCTTAGGGGTCTTAATGTGTGATAAGGTGTACTAGGACCCCTAGGAAGTCCTCATGACCACTTTGGACACATTTGAATGCTCAAGTGTGTCTGAAGGTGTTGTAGGACCCCTTAGGACACACTTGAGCATTCCAATGTGTCCAAAGGGGTCATGGGGACTTCCTAGGGGTCCTAATGCATGATAAGGCATACTAGGACCCCTAGCAAGTCTCCATGACCCCTTTTGACACATTTGAATGCTCAAGTGTGTCTGAAGGGGTTGTAGGACCCCTTGGGACACACTTGAGGATTCTAAGTGTGAAATATTCTATAAAGCCTCCATTTCTATGTAGCTAGGGTTTATGGTGCCTGTAGAAGGCACAACGATGCCCGTTTAGGGACTCATGCTTGTGCTCGGAATCATATTATTTTCATGCATTCCCTTACATTTAATACAAATATTTAGTCAGCCACCTTTAAAGACCTAAAATAAATGAAAAATAAAATTTAGGCCAAAAACACATACCGCATTTTTGTATCTAGTACCGTCAGCTTCAATAATGCAACTGGCTTCCTCTGCTAAGGCACAAAGAACTTCATTAATGTCTTCTCTGGAAGGAAGAATATATTTTCCATAATTTTTGCAAGCCCTAAAATATTTTCATCATTATCACTCTCTTCCTCTGCTCTCTCAATTTAGTCATCTCCCTCTCCGCTGCACTCAGCTTAGTCATCCTTACCTACTCTTTAACAGATATTCTCCAAAATTTGTATACAAAGGAATCCTACAGGAAAAAATGAAAAGTTTCCCAGAGAATATCCACAATTCATATACAAAAGCATCATACAAGAAAAATGACAAAAAATTTAATAGCTAAAAGGTAAAATGTATCATTAACACCTGCAGTACCAAGGTCATACCCTATGTCAAATCCTAGCTTATGATGTGAAAAATGAGAAAAGCAAGTAAAATGAAAGGGAAGTATGGATCAAATAGAAAAGGTGCATCAAATAAGATCAATATCATAATAAATGTAGAAAATACTGTTACAGACAAAAATATTTGCATATTAATGGGAAAGAGTGGGAAGAGCTTCTTGGACCCATGATAGAAGTTATAGATAAGGAGGAAGAGCTAGGAAGGGGAAAGCAGAAAATGAAAGAAGATATGCATCTGAGCCTATGTCAAATGATGATGATGAGTAATCACCATCTAGTAGTAGCTCAAGCAGTGACCGAAGCTCTTCAGTGCACATGTACATTGACACAAAAA
This sequence comes from Chamaecyparis obtusa, assembly GCA_027943335.1. Classification (NCBI taxonomy): domain Eukaryota; kingdom Viridiplantae; phylum Streptophyta; class Pinopsida; order Cupressales; family Cupressaceae; genus Chamaecyparis; species Chamaecyparis obtusa. Next base: position 255,864 of record BSBK01003397.1, read on the forward strand.
TTCAGATAGAGAAGTAACAAGTGCTGTGGAATTATCCATAGAGCAATGTGAAATGAAGCCTCAAATTGGTTCATTAGTAAGCAAAGAATTTGGTCATGCACTTCATTCTATCACCACAAATATTTCTATTGGAAATGCCTATTCATCAATGGCCTTGCATTTACAGGACTTGGGAAACCAGGTTACTCATGTTGGGCATTATCCCTCAAATGTAAGTTCATTGCCACCTTTGGCAAGGTAGTCTCACTCCTCATTTTACAACAAAGGGCAGCCATCTATGGTCCAAGGTTTTAATTCAGCTGACAAGTGGAGAGATTCTCAAGGTACTGATCTCTTTCATAGAGAAGTTCCTGATTCATCTCAAGGTTCTCGTTTAGGTGACCAACTCCTTCGAGGTCCACAAATATACCCATTGATTTCCCAAATTGGTAAAAGGGTAGATGCAATTTTTTTAAGAGTATCCCAATTGAAGAGAAATGGAAATTCCAGTGAGCATAAAGTTATTGCAGATCCAATGGGTGTATCTCCTCCACTGACAAATATAACTACTTCTAGAGACTTAAGTTTAAATGGAGACTATCTGTTCCCAAACATGCCCCAGTCGAGCAGATGAGCTAGATGTTTCTTGAGTAAAGAAGATAGTGGTTTATTAAAGTGTGTGTATTATCCCACTTGCTATTAGTTACTACTTTTTGAGCGGCTTGCCAACTACTTCTGTGTAGGATTTCTGTAGTATATAATGTCCTCATGCAAGTACATGCCAATTTTTGTAAACATTTTATGTTGTAAAGTGTTAGTGATCAATATCAAAGAAAAGGTTCTTGCATGCATTATTTAGACACATATCGATTAGGAAACCATTTTTCTCCCATTACATTGCAGAAATGCCTAGATTCACTTTGTCAATATTAATAGGCAGCAAGATGAGGGAAGAAATATTTGTGAAGAGGAAGTACAAATGTTACTATCCAAAACCATTTGGAGAGTAATATTCTTCTCCTGATTGTAATAAGAAACTCAAAATGTAGAAGACAACAAATAGCTAGGGAATTTATTTCCTATGACCTATGTTAATTTCAATTCAATTCCTATTGATGATATTCTCAATGTGTAAAAATAAACTAAATGTGTTATTTTAAAATGGTATTGAGTGAAATTTATCAACATATGTCAAATATCCATTTTTTCCAGAATTTGAAATAGAACCAGTGGTAATATAATCAAATTTGTGAATTTCACATCCAATCATTGGATGTTAATCAAAAGTACAACACAGTAATATTTTTGAATTGATAAACAATCTTAGTCTTACTTCAAACCTACTCTTGTGTATGTGGGTTCTTGGAGGTATCTACTGAACAATGTGCGGATCTGTAATGTCCCTATCTAGGACCTTACTCACTTTGCTTAAAACTCCTAATTAGAATTTGGATTTCTAATGCCTGCTGTGATATTATTTAAGTTTGCCTTGCTCCTTACTAATTAATACTGTAATGAATTGGTTATCATTCCCTTTCCCTCGAACTCTCCTACTCTCTCCCCTTCTCTCTCTCTCTCTCTCTCTCTCTCTCTCTCTCTCTCTCTCTCTCCTTCCCCTTCTCTATCTCTCCTACTCTCTCCCCTTCCCCTTCTCTCTCTACTACTCTCTCCCCATCCCCTTCTCTCTCTCTCTCTCTCTCTCTCTCTCTCTCTCTCTCTCTCTCTCTCTCTCTCTCTCTCTCTCTCTCTCTCTCTCTCTCCTCTCCCTCTCTCAGCCCCTACCACCTACTCACTCTCTCTCTCCCTCAATGGCCACCCATGAATTTTTTAAATGGCTGATTGATTTCCTTTGCTTCTTTCAATGGCCATTCATGATTTTTCTACAATCTTCCAACCTTTCATACATAGTTGTACAATACATATTAATATCTATAAAATATATAAAATAATATATAATATATGATATATAATGTAACATTTAATATTAATGTATATTCAATAATATTTATTATAAAATGTATATTATATAATATTTAATATATATAATATATATTTTTGGTATAATATATAGTTTTTGATTGTGATATAATCTAATATATATAATCATATGAAGGATGGAGAAATGGGAGGGAGAAAGGGGAGGGAAAAGTGAAAAATCAAAATTCTACCAGCCTTTTCGGGTACCTGATTAGGCTCAGTATTGCTTTGTGCACCAAACCTACATGGTCAACTATTGAAATGTCTCAAAAATGTGTTTTTCCCCTGTTTCTCTGAGTTCTAGACGTCAACCATGTAGCTAATGACTTTTTTTCCACCTGAATTTGATGAAATGAAAAGGGCATCTTAAGGAGATTACTAGCTTTCTATCGATATAATTGTTGTCATATTTTAAATTTGGTAAGTAATTATTAGTTATTTTCTAATTGAGTTACCTCTAAAGTGTTGATTTATATACTGATTGAAAAACAACTATAACTTTTAGACGGTATAACATTTTTGAAATTTGAAAAATGTGTCACATTCTATGCTTCACCTACTATAAGGAAATTTTTTGTTTTGAATTTTGTAAAGTTTTGAATGAGTTAAGGCGGTCAGACACAAGAGTTTTTTTATTTTGAAAATGTTGTAGCAGAAAATTCATAATTAATTATTTTTGGAATAAAATTATAAAAAAATATGCATCACATCTGGGCATGAGTCTACTACTTATATATAAAATCTTATAATAAAATATTATCATTTTATTATAATTAAGGTGGTCAGACATACACCTACTTCTTATTTTTTTCCAGAAATTTTTGTACTGCTGCATTGAAATCTATACTATTCACCAATCATACTAACATGTTTTCAAAAAAGGCCTAGTAGTTTAGAAACTACATTCAATTTTCTACAGATTCTATTCTTACAACTTTTTGATATTAGGTTGATAGCTAGTTGAAATTTTCACGTCAAGTTGACTAACCTTGATTTGCTGATTTTCCATTGCCACTTAAGGGCATACTTTGGCCCCTCATGATCTTGCACATACCCTTGAGTTAGTTCACACTGACCTGTGTGGTCCCATGAGAACTTAGAGTTATTATGGTGATAGATATTTCATTCTTTTTGTTGATGACTATACTAGATTGATGACTGTCATGTTCTTGAAAGAAAAATTAGAGGCATTTAAGATGTTCAAGTGGTATAAAGAAAAAGTAGAGAAATAGACTAGTAAAGAATTGAAATTCTTAAGATATGACAGAGGAGGTGAATTTATTTGTGATGAATTTACTAACTTTTGTAATGAGCATGGTATAAAAAGATAGGTCTTTGCATCGAGAATGTTGGAGTTGATGAAAAGCAACCAATAGCTCCAAAGAATCCCTGCATGCAAACATCTATCATAGAAAGAGAGAAAAAACTATGGAGGCATGTAATCACAAATCTGAGAAAGAGAAGCCATGATTGAGAATAACAAATGAGAGAGAAAATCTCAATACAATAATCTATTCTCCATTAATTGATCCAATAAGTGAATGAATAAAATACAAAGAGGGAATCCTTATAAAAGGATACCAAAACCTTAAAGGTGAAAACCCTAATGAATAATAAGATGCCTAAGTTTAACTTAAGTGTAGAGTATAATAGACTAATAATTAAATAAATAAATTATTAGCTATAATATGACAACTCTAACACCCCCCCTTAAGTGTAGCTTAGGGAGAAGCTAAACAACTAAGGACTAAAAGATGCATGAAAACAAAATGCTATGGGTCCCAGCAACTAGGCTTGATCAGGTACCCAAATACAAGAAATAAACTAGATGAAGGAAACAAAGCCTCTAATCTAGGGAAAGTCCCAAAGAAAGGAACGAGAAAGAGCATGTATAACATCTCCAAAGCATGAAGCTGTAAACACTGTCAGAAGTAACTACTGGAACCTCCATTGAAGAAGTGCATGATCAGGTAGAGAGGACAAAGTCTAAAGAGTTGATCAATCGAAGAGGTGGCCTCCAAAAGCAAGAATGAATGAGTATCTATATAGTAGATGATCCATCTCACCAAAATGCATAGGTGCCTAGCCACTGCATCCACCTAGTACATAGGAACAAAAACTGTATACGTAGATCACTCGAATGAACCAAGGAAGCAATAGAAAAAATAGGTTAACCCTCCCATAATTTTGAACAAAGAGAGGTGTGACAGGAACACTGAAATGCAATGCCAGAAAAATTTGCAAGAAGAAGAATCAGGAACACCAACAGTGCAACAAAAGGAAAAGCACAAGATAAAGGGTGGTGTCATAGACACACATCATGGGCTAATGTCATGGAAGGTACACTCACTTGAAAAAGGTGGATGAGCATAAAAGGAAAAACATCATAACCCCCCATGGCACTTTATAATTGAGTGTGAGTACAAACAAACACAAGGTGCTCGAAATCCCAGATATGCAGAAGCAGACACTTTATCTTAATGCGTTTACAGAAAAGAGAATGCTACATAAGAGAAGTATACAATGCTCAGAAGAAAGAAAGAAGAGTGAGCCATAAGAATAGAAGAAGAGATCCCAGGACCTATAGAATCCAAGTAATCTTCTAGAGTGAAAAACTCGAAGGAGAAAGAACCTAGAGTAGAATCCAGATGAACAAGATATGGCTCCTGGAAGGAAAAAACAAACATCAACTTTGATAGAAAAAAAGCCATCAAAATGGAAAAATAAGAGAATCAAACCTCCACCATTGGATCAGGCTCAGAAAGAGTTTTCCAATGATATAAAGAAGTTGGAAATCTGATACCGTATGCTCAAGATACGATGAAAAGACCACAAGCCGCTCTAGAGAACAAAAAAGCCAAAAAACACATGCAAAGCACCTCGGGATGCATGCCAAATTTTCACATTAGGAAATGTACCGAAAGTAGAGTATAATAGACTAATGATTAAATTAATTAATTATTAGCTATAATATGACAACTCTAACAGAGAACACCTCAGCAGAACGAAATTACTGAAAGAAGGAATAGGTCAATAGTTGACTATGCAAGAACACTAATGATAGAGAAAAATGTTGCACACACATACTGGAGAGAGGTAGTTAGCACAACTGTTTATGTTTCGAACCGAGTATAGTTGAAGAAGGACACTAACAAAACACCCTATGAGTTATGGTTTGGACACAAACCCACTGTAAGTTATTTCAGAATTTCTGGAAGTAAATGCTTTATTCTGAAAGATGAAAGAAATGGAAAGTTTGACTCAAAAGGTGATGAAGGGATATTTCTTTGATATTCCACTAAAAGAAAAGCATATAAGTGTCTAAATAAAGTTACTAATAAAATGATAGAAAGTGCTAATGTCAGGGTTGATGAGTTTGGTGACAAGAATGTAGAAGAAAGCACAAAGGAACCGGAAGACTATGGTAGATTCACATACATTGAGCATCTAGAGTATCTACCAAAGCCATAGAAAGTGACAACCAGTCAGCAGGAAAACAACACCGACGAATAGGAAAGAGAAACCGATGAGCAGGAAGGACCTACCAAGCAAGCAAATGAACCTGAACAAGATGAACAGGAAAGAAGAGATCATATACTAGCAAGATTTGTCAGAAGACATCATCTTGAGAACCAAATTATTGGTGACAAGCAAGCTGACATACAAACAAGAAGTAAGTCAAGACAAGGTACATGCTTAGTTTGTGAATATGAACTGAAAAATGTTAAATTTGCATTGGAGAATGAAGAGTGGATAAATGCAATGAATGAAGAGATTGAATAGATAGAGAAAAATAAGACATGGACCTTAGTACCTAGACCTAAGGATACAAATGTTATCGGTACTAAGTGGATCTTCAGAAACAAGATGAATGAAAATGGAGAGGTTACAAGGAATAAAGCCATACTAGTTTGCAAGGGGTATGCACAGGAGGAAGGAATTGACTATGGTGAGACCTTTGGACCTATTGCTAGACTAGAAGGAGTTTGAATGTTGCTAGCTATGCACCACATAAGAAATTTAAAGTTTATCAAATGGATGTTAAGTCTGTATTTTTGAATGGGATACTTGAAGAAGTCTACATAGAACAACCAGAAGGGTTCATTGATCCAGACAAGAAAGACATGGTATGTAGATTACATAAATCTTTTTATGGTTTGAAGCAAGCACCAAGAGCCTGGTATGAAAGGCTGCATACTTATTTGTTAAGTATTAGATTTGTTAGAACTAGTGAGAACATCAATTTGTATATGAAAGTAGATACTGATGATACTATTCTAATTGCTGAAATATTTGTGGATGATATTATATTTGGAGGTCAAGATCACATATGTAAATCCTTTGCTGATGAGATGAGAAAAGAGTTTGAAATGTCTATGTTTGGAGAGATTAAGTTCTTTCTAGGACTGCAGGCTATTCAGTAGAGTGATGGGATATTCATCTCACAATCCAAGTATATAAAGGAAGTATTGAAAACATTTGGCATAGAAGATGCTAAACTAGTTGGAACACCAATGGTCACAGGATGAAAATTGACTAAAGAGGATGAAAATACAGAGGTGAACTAGACACTGTACCAATCAATGATTGGTAAGTTAATGTATGTAGTACATAGTAGACCAGATATAGCACATGTTGTGGGAATTGTTGCAAGATTTTCTACAAATCATAGGGAGTCACACATGATTGCTACAAAGAGAATCTTAAGATACCTGAAGAAAATAGAGGACTATGGATTATGGTATCCTAAGGATAGAAAGTTTGAACTTAAAGTATACACCGACGCTGATTAGGCTAGAAACATGGATGACAGAAAAAGCACAACCGGAGGAGCATTTTTCTTTGGTGAAAGACTTGTTACCTGGACAAGTAAGAAGTAGTCTTGTATTTCCTAGTCTATAGCCAAAGCAAAGTATGTTGCTGCTGCTACAAACTATTCAAATATTGCATATATTAAGCAAGTGTTAGAAGGAATGAATGAGATAATCACTGAGCTGGTGATTATATATTGTGATAACACAAGTGCTATAAACATTTCAAAGAATCCAGTGATGCACTCTAAAACAAAGCACATATATATCAAGTATCACTACTTAAGAGAACAAGTGCAGGAGAAGCAAGTGAAGCTAGAATTTGTTACATCTAAGGAAAAACTTGCAGACATATTTACAAAGCCTCTACCGAAAGATACATTTGAATATTTGAGGACTAGACTTGGGGTCCATCCTTTGTCTACTAGTCACTAATGTAATCTAGAGGTTACATCAGCCTAATCTTATCAAAAGATCATTCATGTTGATGAAACATAGCTCACACTTTGGATTTTTGTCTAAGGTTGTGAAATATTTGAGAAACTAGTGGCATAATCAGTATACAAAGATACAATAAATGCATAGGACACCAATGAGTTAATTGGCTACTACAAGAGTTTTATGGTTTATGTTTTTCTTTGGCATTGTTGTCAAAGGGAGAGATAAACAATATGATAACCGAGGAGAATACTAGAACATCTATCTAAGGGAGAGACAATCTGAAAAGATAAAAGGAGAGAAACAGAAGGAACCTGAGAGCTGCTAAAGATCATATCTACAGAAGATAGTCTGCACATTGCAATGCTATTATGTAATGTAGTTATTAAACATATTAAGCTAGGAAGAGCTTACCGAGCTACAACATTTGTTTACAGAGTTGTAGAATACATGTTTGGTATGTGTATGGTATGTTATTACATTTTCTTTCATGAATCTTAATGCACAACCTTGAATGCTTAGATAGAACTCTCCTATTCCTAGACTCCTGACTCACACAAGAAAAGACTAATTAATAAGGACCAAGTCCTTCTACACTTCGAGCCCTAGGCTACAGGTGGGTGTACCTATTTCATTTCCTTCTTCAAAGGATCATAACACTAGTTTATAGCTTGATACAAACATTATCTTCTCAGTCCTTTCAAACATACATGAAAAGTAAATTATCTTTTAAGTTTGATTGAATATGAAATCCTTGCAAATCAAGGATAGATCAGTGCCTTATCCTAGGGAAGAGGGTCAGAAAGAGAAACATATATCTACAGAGATATTCTAAATGAGACACAAACAAAATCCAGATGAATTGCCTAACAAGTCACCCTTTCTTAAACATATTCAATCATCAAATTCTTGTATCAAACCCGAGCTTTTAGAAATTCATTTGATGATTTAACCCTTTCCTTGAAAGGAACTAAAGACTGAACCCACAAATACCTTATAAATGATGTCCTAAAACTGCCTTACAGATTCAAGACACAAAAGCTTCAGAATCAAAATAGGAAGACAATCAAAAACATCAAGGGAATTCCAATGTATTCCAGTAGAAATCAATGTATCAATACATTTAAAATCTGACAAACATTCCAAGAATTGCAACAATGGAGCTAAAACTCTCTGTACGGTTCAATTTTCAACCACCTCTTACAAATGAAAGAAAAACTAAGATATATAAAAAGTCAGAGTCACTTCAAAACCAACTGACAGCTGTCTATCTTAGCCCCAAATATCTTCAACATTCCTCTCATCTACCCTGCAACTGATTCCCAACTTGATTTGATTCTGCAATCATTTCTCAAACTAGTATGATTCTAATCCTTTTCCTTGGAATTTTAACCCGAATTGCTCTTTCACACTTGATTGAAACTGAAAATACTCATCACCATTAGAATCCTCATTCCAAGACCTTTCCGACAACATATAATACTTATATGTTTGGCCCAAAAATGAATTCCTGGGACAATTTTCCATGAACAGGATCACCATTTAAATCTTTTGAATATTAACCTATAGTTTCAACTATATCATTTTCTGAATTCCTTTTAAATCTGCAATATTATATTATTTTTTGCTTTTGCCATAGAATGTACCAGAACTTGACAAGTGTCATCATGCTATTTGAAGCTCAGACCTGACCATGGGTTAACTTTCTCATCTGGAGAATCCGCGAACACATGCATTCTCTAAATCTCAGAACTCAAACTTTAACTACAGTTAAGCTGGCGATTAGGCGAAAGAGCAATTTTCCAGTTCTCCAAATGGACCTTTAACTCTGGTTAACCTCTAGAGAACAAGCGACATCATCAATCTCCAATTCTCTGAATCACTTCACCTTAACCATCACCATTCAGTGATGTAGCGACCACCTATTCTCATGATCATAGAATGAAATGGACTAACTACCAGCCACCTAGCGACCTCGCAACTACACTATCTCTAGATTGCGGAATGACTTCTCCTTGACTATCAACACTCGATGATCTTGCGACTGGCTAATTCTCTGATTCGCAAGAATGTTAATGATCTAACCACCACCATTACGCGAATACGTGACCACTTCCATCTCCGAGTTGCCAGATGCTATTCTCTAACCACTAAACATTTAGTGAACTAACACGCGTCTGCCACGTGTCATTCATTATCCTCATCCGTACTCTGCAAAATTTACTTCTGTTCGGGCCCATTGGCACAAAAACTGAGGCAGCCCCACAACAGGCACGCATGGAGAGAGCCTCTGGGCCTTTAATCTACTTTATGTGTTTGTCTCATTGTATATAAATTCTTCAAAGACCTATTACGAGAGCAATGTGGGATCAATGTTTTGAATGTTTTAAAAGCTCCCACTACATTTCCCTCCAAAACACTAGGGCCCACCACGCATTGCATTCTCCAACCAAGGGGCCCACTGATAAGCCTCCATGGCTTTCTTATTTACTATGCATTGGAAGTGTTGTAGTATATAAATGTTATAAAAACCATGCCCATTGCAAATGTGGGATAATGATATTACACCATTTTCTTTGGTCGCCAGCACTGTTCATTCTCCCTTGCGTTTACGTTGCCTTCTTACATTGTGCAACACAATCATGTCATCAAATAAAAACCTTGCTTTTGTATGTGTAGGTCCCCTGTGTGAGGCACCCTTCATTTGCATGAATGGGAGCTTCCATTTGAAATCACAGGCAGTTTCCTCTCTTTGTCTGGTCACTGTGCTTGCTTTTTGTTTGGCTTGCTGACAGTACATGGTGTGAGCCTACCCCCAAACTGGCACGCTACCTTCCAAACGTGAGCCCCTATTGGCCTCTCACTCAAAGTGTGAGGCATTCATTTAATTATGCAGGGCCTCCATCATACTTTGGAGCAGGCTTTCTTCTTTACTTGCATAGACTATTGCCATGTGAGCCTCTCCACTTTCTTTGCATGAGTCCACAAGCATCTACGTTTGCACCTGCTGCCCCCTTTACGCAAGAAACTTCTTTTTATTGCTAGCTTCTCTCCTATTTGTGTGAGCTTCCAACTTACATGCCTTCCTTTGTATCTTCATTGCGATGGAGTCTCTTACCCATTGCGCAAGGCATCACAATAAATAGGTCTTTCCATTTGATTGCGCCCCCACAACCGCATGTATTTGCATTGGATGAGCTCCACTTCATGTTGGTAGTTCACACTCAACATAGGCATGCGAGTCTCCTTTTATATTCACGAAAACACCTGCGATGTGTTTTGGACCTATCTCCCTTGGTAAGCACATCCCCAAACTGCAAACAATAAGTAACAGGGATCCGACATTCATATACTCTAATCCTTAGTGTGTTTTAATTTGTCTCTGCACTGCTGGTACTTGGTGCGTGCATAGCATTTAGCTCTTCTTTGCCAGTGAGTGCCTCTTTGGTTCATGCCTTATGCAGCCCTTCATTGGTGCGTGAATGCCATAACTTGTGTAGGGCCTGGAGAGAGATTATTTATTGGCCATAATTGATTCAATCCATTATGTTCACCATAATCTCAATACCCAAAGTCGCAAATATGCAAGTTGAATCTTAACAAAGATTATCAACAAAAATATCCTTCTTCTGGAGAACTCCAAAAGAGAGAAACTAGTAAATAAGATGACATATAACAGAAATGGCAGCACCAGATATTGCTCTATCACTGATCTTTTGGAAATGCCTAGAGTTAAATTTGATGATTGTAATCTCGTACCATTGCAACTTCTTTGAGAACTTCTTCACACGCGATACATCAAAAGCTGAGACCATTACAAAACCATTTTAACAGCAGTCTAAAAATAATTTCAGAATACTTGGTATCTATCAAATAATTCCATCACAGCTATCATCAAGCATCTTTTATAACTTTGTGAAACTGCTGAATAATGATACTGAGTGGCTCCTGAATATGGCTTTAAAAATTGACTAGATGACTTGACAAGGGAACGCCACTAATAAAACATGCTGACTTCCAACATTACAATATGTTGGCCAGAGGAGAACCTCTCAAAAGATTCAAGCCCAAAGATAAACCTGATAAAAAATAGCCATTTATAAACAAACTCTGTCCGCACCGCCCGAAATCACATAAGATGGCCCTGGAATTGGCTTTGAAAACTGACCTATTGAAACTTTTAGAAATCAGAATCATAGGCACTAACTCTCCCTCATACAAGGACCATGAATCCATAACCAATTTCCCAGAAAAGTCAAACGGCATGTTACAATTAATCATCGAAGTCAGCACATTAATAACATTCAGGATTAAAATAGTGAAAAATATAGAAGTCTGATTTGGAATTGCGCTGGGAAAGTGATTAGATGGATTGGTAAGGACTTGAAAATCATCAAAAACTTAGTCTTCCAGGTTTTAAATATGGAACCACATTCAATTATGCCAGACCTCGAACAGGGCATGAAATACAAAGCCATGAAGTAGGGCAATTATAAAATTTGACAGTGCACATTTAGAGAAGTTTAACAAATTGCAAACGGAATGACACTGGCAAAGAGGTCAAATGGGCACATGGGAGGCTAAAAATTGGTAGGATGACTCACTCCCATGCCTAAAATATGATGCCACAACCGGCATGTCATGACCAATCTCTGGAAAAAAGATATAATCATCCAAACAGGGCCTCCGACTAAAGTATGTAGCTATCCATCAAAAAGTTAGAAACTGCAAACGGAAATAGATTGACAAACTGAGCAAGTGGATTCGTCATGGCCTGAAATCTGAAACATAAGCTCTTTGATATACATATTAAACACTCCCAAAGTGGTGGGCCATGAATCCTAACAAGGTACAATATATTCAAAGGCAAACAGGGCCTAGTATGACAAATTGACACTTAGGGACATGCAGATTTTGGACAAGTGCTCAAAACAAGACATCGCGAAACAATTTGAAACTTGAAATTAATGACCTAGGATGTCTTCTAATGATAAAAAAAGGGTAATGAACACCTGACATGCATGGGAAACTTCAGAAATGCATCCGGGAAAGTAGGCTCAAAAAGCACCTATAAGGCCTTAATCTGCAAAATTTTAACATGGTACTTCAAAAACCCTTACTGTGTTTTTAGTCCCAACATGGTATACTTCATATTTCTTGAGTTGCCATCAATGCCAAAGGGAGAGATTGATGAACTACAACTGATTGAGAACCTAATTGAAGAACTTTAAGTGATTAGAGATCACCGAGCACAGAACTATTATGTAAGATAATTGAATCGGTTTTATGTTGTCATTGATGTCAACTAGTTTTGACAGCACTCATCATGGAGTTGCAAACATCTAACACATCTGTAGAAGAGAAGAGAAAGATGAAGAACCGAGATATCTACATAAAGGAAGATGGATATGACAGATGAGGATAAGGAATACCTTTGGTAACTTATTGATGAGTCTATGACTTCATATTGTTGACTTGATTATGTTGCATTAATATGTTATGAAGTTGGGAGCAAAATGTTACAAAGCAGTGTGGTCGGTTAATGAAACATTCTAGTATACACCGAGAAGTGTAGTGTATACCGAACACAGTATAAACTGAGCTTGTGTTCACCGACACATTTCTTTGTTAACCGAGTATGGACAAAAGAACTAAATGATTTTCTTAGCTGACAGAAGTTGAGGAGCTGTAAAGTGTATGATCAAGAGGTGGTAAGATAAAGTTTGTTACGAGATCAATGGCTAACAAAATTCAAGGAAGATCTAAAGGATAGATTTGAAATGTGTTACTGACACATCAGCCAAGGAAGGTTTAAGCGAAAAAATTAGCGATGGAGATTAAGCGAAAAAATCCGATCGATGAAAGGAAAATGATTTACTTGTCTATTTAAGAGACTAGGGTTTCATTATGAAACTCATGCCAGAGGAAAGAATACTAAACAGATATCACATGAACAAGCTTCATGCATGCTTGATCAAACTAGTTAAGGAGAACTGAATTGCAGAGATTACCGAGTGTCAGAAAGCTATAACCAAGAGACAGTAAGCTACTGAATATTGCTAAAATAGAATTGATATATTGATCAGAGATTTGAATGAGCATAATATAGATCTATACATCTACAAATCAAGTTGTATTGTAATCAGATCACCTACTGTTACAGTTTAACCATTATAATCAGATAAATCTCTTAACCGAGTAGACTTGAAAGTCTTGTAATGTCATTCATAGAATGCACATTTTTTTATCCTATCAACCCCATAGTGAATGTTGGTTGGATGATAACGGTTAGTGTTAAATCCTCTAACAAGGTCACACCTTACAGTGTGCTTTGTAACATTTAACAAGGTTGGGTCTTCATCGACCTCACTTCAGAAGAGTGAACAATTTTTGGGTTGCCGGTCCCAGGTGATTTTTCCCTTGATAGCGTTTCCACGTTAAATCTCTTGTGTTATGTGTTGATTGTGATGATTGTTGGATATCATACTTTACATGGTGCATATTGATTTGATCAGTAGTTACTATAAGTTATTAATTGGTAATCGGTAAAAGTAGAGACAGTTTAGTATTATATGTTACCGAGATGCAAAAATTTGTTTGAATTGTTTTTGGATATACATTTTGTATTTGGGACAGTGGATAACCGATTCACCCCCCTCTTAGTTATTCTAAGAACTTGTCCAATATGAAGGTTGTCAACAAAGTTTTTTTTGTGTTTACTGTCTTTTTCTAGTAGTTGAGTTCTAAGATAATAGCTAATTCCAGTTTAAAACAAATGTTTATTTGAAATCCCTTCCAACTATATAAAAATAAAATGAACTGGTTTATACACACGATATGCTACAAGAAATTTACATAATTCCCATCACAAATTTAATGGACTGTCAATGAGTTTTGCCCAAGCTACAGGAGAAGATTTACATCCTATCATAGTTTCAAAAAAAAATAAAAAATAGCAAGCATGTTTACTAGTTTCGACCAAGAGTTTAATGTAGGTAGTTTAAAACAAATTTCCAATCATAATTCTTGATATAAAATGGACAACATACTAGTTTTCTTAAATTCCAACCTTTAAATAGATGATAACGGTTATTTAAGAGTTTCTAAGAAAAGACTTTTATCACTAGCTAGCTCTTCCAAAGGTATTCTATTTTCTTTCTATATTTTTTTTTCCAAGAATTATACTCAAATTCTTCTTTCTCTAAATGTTTATATAAATTCTTCTTTCGTTAAAGAGAAAGATAGATATGTAAAAGAAATAATATATATCTTTTCACAGATAATGTAACCTAAAATAAAATTTAACTCACTATTCAAATCATGAATTCAACTAAGAAAAGAACCTGGTTTTTATTGTGATTTGGAATATCTGTCAAAGCTTCTATTCCTTTATGACTGAGCATAATCCTTTCCTGACCCTTCTGTCTTTGTTACAAGCTTCCTACTTCCTCTATAAGTGCGTAATTATTCCCTGAATCCTCCATGTTTTCTCTTCCAATATTCTCCTCAGTATTCTAAATTCTCCTTCTGCCTTGTTGTGTAACTTATTCTCTATTCCATCCTAATTTCTTATCATCATTGCATTCTATCTCGATGTTTTCCTTCCATAGGCATTTCTTTTTTAAAAAATTGTGATCTCTCCCCCCAATATCTTATCCTTTTCCCCCTTTTGTATCTTTTTTTTTAATAAACTAATTCTTCCATATTAAACTGGCTCATGAAGAGAAGTCTAAGGCAAAATCTGAGCTAGGAACTGAAGTCTTGTGGTAGTTGTATCCACATACCATGCCTATTCAAATGTGAAGAGGGTAAAATAAAAGTTCAAAGTTTAAATAAACTAGTCACAACTAAGTTCCTCTTTCACCACTTTTTATTATCTATGCTTTGATCATAACCGATCCTCCTGTCAAAGCACATGATCCAGGAGATGAATTTTGAGTGATTCAATCTATATTTAAGTTTTTCATGTTGGGTGAACCCACAATAGCGGGTTACACTTTTTAGCCTGAACGGACACTAAACTCTACATTTTCAAAAAAAATTTTAGATTCAGATGCATATTGCTGTTGAACCACTCGAAATCGGAGGATGAAGTAAATTAGAGTCTTTTAGGATTTTCTATCTAGATTCTAAATATAGATATTTTTATTTTTTTTGAATTTATTTGAATACTTTTTGATTTCTCCCATGAAAACTTGTATGGTGCTGAAAATGTCATTTTCAAATAGTAACACTATTTTCATAGATCATAACTTTTTTTGT
This sequence comes from Chamaecyparis obtusa, assembly GCA_027943335.1. Classification (NCBI taxonomy): domain Eukaryota; kingdom Viridiplantae; phylum Streptophyta; class Pinopsida; order Cupressales; family Cupressaceae; genus Chamaecyparis; species Chamaecyparis obtusa. The sequence goes on from BSBK01003397.1 coordinate 271,331, forward strand.
AAAATAGATATGGATGCGATTCTTTTGAATTTAGTTTTGTAACATCCATATGGAGGGCATGCAATTGGTTTGATGACATTATCACTATTATTGCATATTTTATTAATGTTTGAAGTTGACTAAACCAAAATTTTGACCTACCTTGACTACATAGCTTATAACTTATTGTGTATTTATCAAATTTTAATTATTATTATTTTAATAGAAAGTAGACTCGAATACGGAGGGCACTGTTATTTTTCAAATTTTTTTAACTTGTTTTACTATTTTTCATTGAATGTCAAACTCAGAGGTTTATATTTGATAAAAAAACTACATTCATTTAATGTCAAAAATCATACACAATAAATTTAAAAATAGTCAAATATATAATTGTTAGAAAGCTAGTTCTGAGTACTTGTATGCAAAAGGATGTCTTTTTATTCATCCATTTGATCAGTGTGCTTGAGGCCTGAAGCCATGAAATTCTCAAAATTTCTTGAAAACTTGAAACCATCTCCCATTTCAGGTACTTTTGATAGAAAGTATTTTGGATCAAAAGTAAGTACTTTCGATCAAAAGTACTTTCTATCAAAAGTACTTTGGCAAAAAATGCTAAATTTAGTTAATACTAAGGGACTTTCGATCGAAAGTCCCTTAGTTTCGATCGAAAGTCAAGTTTGACTTTCGATTGAAACCAATGTCAGCCTTTTTGGTGGTATTTTTGGGTAATTAGAATTTGGTATAAATAAATGTATATTTTTTTCATTTCATAAATCCAAAAACTATAAAATAATTTGCATTTAGGAGAAGGAAGACATTTTGGCATGAAATAATTTTCTAAGTTTTGATGGGAAATTAAAAAAGAAGGCTAAACAAAAGTACACGACATTATTCAGAAGAGACTAAACAAAGACTACATGAAGAATCATGAAAAAGATATCATCGTCGGAATCAAGGTATGTCTAAGATGTCTCTAGATAGATATTTTGAGTTGATGGTCAAGACTTGTCTTAATGTTCATGTAAACATGATATTGTACAGGTCTATTAGACTTAACTAGACCTAATTGTAGACCTATTTGGACTAATAAGACTTATTAGGACTAATTAGGACCTATTCTAGGAATATTAGGACCCAATTAGAATCAATGAGAACCAATTAACACCTAATTAGACTCAATTAGGACTAATTAGGACTTAATAGGACCTATTAGGACTAATTAGGACTAATTAGGACCTATTAGGACCTATTAGGACCTATTAGGACTAATTAGGACCTATTAGAACCTAATTAGGACTAATTAGGACCTATTAGGACTAATTAGGATCTAATAGGACCTATTAAGACTAATTAGGACCTAATAGGACCTATTAGTACCTATTATGACCAACTAGACTCAATTAGGACCAATATGGACCAACTTGTTGGAAATATTCAAGACTAGCCAAGTTACTGAGAGGGGAGGGGTGAATCGGTAACTTCAAAACTTTTATATCAATTTCAAATCTTAACCATATTCCAAATAACATTTAGATCAATAAACTAACTGTATGCATGAGTAACAAAAAGAATAAAACATTCATAACACTTTGAACACACAGATTTGGTGACCTAGAAACCTTCCAAATAGAAAGTAAAACTGGGGCAGGGATGATACCCACAAAACTTCAATACTGCAGTATAAAGTTGGTCGGTTAAGGCTTACAATGATCACTTCTGATGATCTGCCCTATTAGGAGCAATTAGGACTGCTAGGTCCACCTTGTTAGAGGATTTACAAACATACAACGAAGTATGCACTCAGTTAAGAGATTTTACAGAAGACTATTAAGTCTACCTTGTTAAAGGATTTCAAGCTAATTCACCTGTTAGGATGAAACAATAGATCTCTTACTTGCAACTATACTTGCTAATTGAGATTCTTTGATGTAATGATCACCTTCTGTGATAGATATATCTCTGCTGCTCCTTATACTATTGTAGCCCTTTGTAATTCGCCTATCTCTACCTTTCTTCTCTTTTTCACACTTCTCGCTTATTCACACCTTGGATATGATACAAAACATTTCTTATATATCAATCCAAAAAAATTACAAAGTCGGCTGCTAAACTACAAGTTAACACAAGTATTACTGAGTTAGCCCAAATATAGTTACAAAGTTCTTGCAAACTAACTCGGTGACTTTTTGATACTCGGCATCCACTGCAATACTTGGCATCATCATGCTCTTGGTAGGAGTGGAGACTCAGTCCATACTAACCACTCGGTTGTAGTTTCAAACTCATTATACACTAGAGACTCTGTAGATATAGTGTCACTCGGTAGAAACTAAATTCCTTGTTTACCGTGCTGGCACTCGGTAAACACTGCTCATCTCATCACTCGGTAATGATAAATCGGTAAGCACTGTGAAGCTCAGTCTGCTCGGTAAGCATTGTTCTGCTTGAATTGCTCGGTAAACACTGTTCTGCTAGATGAGCTCGGTAAGCACACAGAGTCTGAATAAGTGTTGTCACTAATGACAAACATACTTAATGCCAACAATCTCCCCCTTTGGCATTAGTGACAAAAACACTTGATGAAGGGTGCTCCCCTTAATACCACAAACACATAACAGGAAAAGAGAAACAACAACAATAATATGCAAGAACAGAAAATTGGCTTCTTATTATCTCCACAAATGTGGAATTACAAACTTTCAGAATTACGATATGCAAAGCCACATGGGCATTCCCTTACAATATTCTGTAAGACAAAGCCTCGAACTATTGCCCAAATCTACTACCCAGAACTATTCTGAACTGCCTAAGACAATAATACAGCCTTTCTTATATAGGCAATTTTCCACCGCCTGGGAAGGTTCCAGAATTTTAGCCAATAAGGCCGACCAAACTTAGAATTATTTTATTTTACATTTTATTACATCATAGTCGGCTCAAGATAACCTTTGAAACCTGAATAGAAATTTTAAAGAAAATTATTTTCCGCCATTTCAGGTGGCCCAACTTTCGAAGACCATAAATCATCACCAGTTGACCCGATCGACTATTATAACCCCATTTCAGAAATGCCACGAAGCGCTCTACAGGCTTGACTTGTGCAAGCGCACGTCACCCAAATTTTTGACCTCATCCGGGGCCTCTAAAGCCTTCAAAACTGAGTTCAAAGTTTCTGTACCCTACTGCCAATACCGAAAATCTTCAATATCTTCCAATATACACTTGATCTGGCAATGAAACTTTACTGGCAGACTTATATGACCAAAATGAACCTCCAAGAAAGAAATCAGATCATTCTGAGCACATACAAAAATTACCAAAAATAGTAACTTTCCATAAATAGCAGCTCTGCACAAAATAACCCTTATTGAATATAAAAATAGAAATATTTTTTTTTTTTGGGTGATGCAAGATTGCTCTTACACCCAGGATGCTCCTGCATCAACACTTATTGCCCAAAACTTATATACAAAAATCATGCTGAATCTGTTTTTGATTTTTCAAAATTTGTCTTTGTCAATCTGTTGTATATACATTTCATGACTCCCCCATACAGTATACATATATACAAATATTTTCTTTCACCTCATACTCATATTTCTTATTTCTCTCATATATTTTCTCCCCCTTTCATATCTCTCATATCTTTCCATATATCTCCCCCTATCTTATATACTTTCTCCCCCTTTTTGACAATAATGCCAAAGGTGTATATACAAATATTTTACATGGAGATGCCAAAATGTGAGAGAAAATCAGAATGTACCTTGCCAATCAATGCTAGAGTTCTATCCCAATTCTCTTGTAGAATCTTGCATATATGGAGTGCAACTTGGACTTCTGCAGAGAGTTCAATCATGTGATCTACAATTGAAAACTGATTGTCATGGATCAATGTTTTTGAGTGTGCAATATGCTTCTGCATTGTATCCATGATGGGAAGGATCATGTTCTAAATATCTATTAATGTTGACCTGATCCTTGCATCCTCTTTCAGTAACTGAGAGGGGGGGTGAATCAGTTAACCACAAAAATATTACCACAGATCCCTTAGATGTCTTAATAATTCATTTACTATTGTCACTCGATAATCATACAGAGAAATGCTGAAACTCAATTATTGTAGTGAGTATTAATTATAACTATTCTTAAGTATTCATCAGTGATTAACATGCATGCATAAAGAAAATAACATGAACACAAGAGACACTAGATTTAACATGGAAACCTAATATGGGAAAAACCACCAATGTAACTAGTTACTATTTTTCACTCTTCTGAAGTGAGCCCTGTTAGGAGCCAACCCGGTTAAAGGTTACAAAACACACTGTTAGGTGTGACCTTGTTAGAGGATTTAATCACCTTGTTAGGAGTGGCCTTGTAAGAGGTCTTTGAAATAATTCAATAGAACTGTCACCTTGTTAGAGGATTTACAAAATGGCTGTTAAACCAACTCTGTTAAGAGATTTTGAAATCACTGCTACAATGGTAAGAAAGTAACAATGAAATGACCTAAATAATGATGCAACTAATTTGCTGATTACAAATCTCTATTCTTCTTTACTAGATCCTTCTTGATCAAATATATCTCTGCTGCTCCTCAAGGATATCTAACCATCCTTCAAAATTTGCTCACACTTTCCTTCTTTTCCACTTGCACACTCTTTTAATTCACAACTTGACCTTCTATATATACCATTTAGATTGTCCATTCACATTGTCAAGTCGGCACTAACAATCATTACAAACATTACTAATCATTACCACAGTCGGCTAAATAAATAAACAAAATTCTTTACTGGGCCAACCTTGCTCAGTAAACACTAATCCTGAAAAGATTTCCTTTAGTGATTGAGTGATCTCGGTAAACACTATAAATTTTGCAACATTTTTTGAAGATCGAGAGGTATCGGTAGACACTAAAAATTGCCTACTGACCGACTGAGCTCCGTAGACACACAGAACTGCTTTGCTGACCAACTGAGCTCGGTAAACACTGGGAACTACTTTGCTGACCAACTGAGCAAGATAATTGATATGACATTTGCATGACATCAAAGACAACACACAATTAATCCAACAATCTCCTTCAGACAACTGTATCCAACAATCTCCCTCTTTGGCATTGATGGCAACACAACATGTCATAGCACAATGAAATTTTACAGAAAACATAAAGTAAGGAACATATCCTTAGCTTCATTCTGATTCTCATCTATGAGAACTCCCTCTATTAGCAAACTTCTCTTTCTGACTGAAAAAATCTCCTTCTTAATTTCTCAAACTCTCCAAGAAAACTCTCCCTCTTAGAAATCTTAAGAAATTTCTTGAAATATGACAACAAACTCTCCCTCTTTGACAACACATGCCAAAGACAATACATACCAGGTGAATAGAAATGTACCTTGTGAATAGAAATGTACCTTGAGTACTGATTCATATGCAATGATCCCTTGACTAAGCTGCATCAACTAACTAATCTTCAATATGCTCTGGTTGATGCATCACTAAAACTTTATTTAGTGAGCCTCGGATAGGGGAATGACCCCTAACTTACCTCTTAGATACAAGAATGCATCCTTAGGTAGTGGCTTGGTGAATATATCTACAATCTATTCTTTTGTATGAATATATTCCAATTTGATTTCCTTGTCCTGCACCAATTCTTTGACAAAGTGATATTTTATAGCAATGTGCTTGGTTTTGGAATGCATTACTGGATTCTTTGAAATATTTATTGCACTTGTATTATCACAAAATATAACAACTGGTTCTTTGATCTCAACCTTCATGCCTTCTAATAACTATTTAAACCAAACAATATTAGAGTAGTTTACTGCTGCAACAACATATTCTGCTTCTGCTGTGGATTAGGATGTATAATTTTTCTTTTTACTGGTCCAAGATACCAACCTCTTGCCAAGAATGAATGCTCCACCACTTGTACTCTTTCTGTCATCAATGTTTCCTACCCAATCAGCATTAGTAAACACTTTTAAGTCCAGATTGCCTCCAAATTTATACCACAAGCCATAATATTCTATTCCTTTCAAGTATCTCAAGATTCTTTTGATTTCCATCATATGATTTTCTCTAGGTTTTGTTGAGAATCTTGCTACTATACCAACTGCTAAGGCAATATCAGGCCTTGTATGAACTACATACTATAATTTTCCAATAATTGATCTGTATAAGGTCTGATCTACTTCTTTTGAATCATCATCTTTGGTAAGCTTTAGTCTAGTACACATGGGGGTACCAACTGGTTTTGCATCTTCCATACCAAACTTCTTAAGTATTTCCTTGATGTATTTAGACTAAGTAATGTACATACCATTCTTGCTCTGCTGAATTTGAAGACCAACAAAGAACTTTATTTGACCAAACATAGACATTTCAAATTCTTTGTTCATTTGCTTTGAAAATTCTTTGCACTAATCACTAGCACTTGTAAACATAGTATCATCCACAAATATTTCTGCCAAAACAATTCTATTATCTGGTCCTTCCTTAATGTACAAACTACTATTATCATTAGCTCTTTTGAAACCAATCTGAATAAGATAGTTGTGTAATCTTTCATACCATGCTCTAGGGGCTTGTTTCAGACCATACAATGCTTTGTGTAACTTACAGACCATATTCCTTTTGTCTGGATCAATAAAACCTTTAGGTTGCTCAATGTAGACTTCTTCATCAAGAATACCATTGAGAAATGCATATTTTACATCCATCTGATATACCTTAAATCCTTTATGTGCTACATATGCAAGAAGAGTTCTTACACCTTCTAATCTTGCAACAGGAGAAAAAGTCTCACCATAATCTATGCCCTCTTCTTGAGAATATCCTTTATACACCAATCTAGCTTTATTTCTTAATACTTGACCATCTTCATTCAACTTATTCCTAAATACCCATTTTGTTCCAATTACATTTTTATCTTTAGGCCTAGGTACAAGAGTCCATGTTTTGTTCTTCTCTATTTGTTTTATTTCTTCATTCATAGCCTCAATCCAACTTTCATTTTCCAATGCATCTTTGACATTTCTAGGTTCAAAATCAGCAAGTAAACATGTACCTTTTAGTTTACTTCTTGTCATAGTACCATCTAATTTGTTTCCAATAATTTGATTTGGTATATGATGCCTTGGTAAACACTGTTCTGCTAGATGAGCTTGGTAAGCACATAGAGTCTGAATAAGTGTTGTCACTAATGATAAACATACTTAATGCCAACAAAACTAGACTCAATTAGGACCAACTAGACATAATTAGGACCAATTAGGACCTAATTAGGACCTATTAGATTCAATTATGACCTATTATATCTAATTATACTCAATTAGGACCAATTGGGACCTAATATGAACCAACTAGACTCAATTAGGACCAACTAGACACAATTATGACCAATTAGGACCTAATTAGGACCTAACATGACCTACTAAACTCAATTAGGACTAATTAGACTCAATTAGGACCAATTAGGACCTATTAGGACCTAACATGACCTACTAAACTCAGTTAGGACTAATTAGACTCAATTAGGACCAATATGGACCTAATATGACCTATTAGACTCAATTAGGACCAATTATGATCTAACATGACCTATTAGACTCAATTAGGACTAATTAGACTCAATTAGGACTAATTAGACTTAATTATGATTGGTTAGGACCTAATATGGACCAAGTAGACTCAATTAGGAGGTCAACTAGACTCAATTATGACCAATCAACAACAATTAGGACCTAATTAGGACCTAATTAGGACCTATTAGATTCAATTATGACCTATTAGATCCAATTATAGTCAATTAGGACCAATTAGGACCTAATATGACCTATTAGACTCAATTAGGACCAACTAGACTCAATTAGGACCAACTAGACACAATTATGACCAATTAGGATCTAATTAGGACCTATTAGATTCAATTATGACCTATCAAATCTAATTATACTCAATTAGGACCAATTAGGACCTAATATGGACCAACTAGACTCAATTAGGACCAACTAGACACAATTATGATCAATTAGGACCTAATTAGGACCTATTAGGACCTAACATGACCTACTAAAGTCAATTATGACTAATTAGACTCAATTAGGACCAATTAGGACCTAACATGACCTACTAAAGTCAATTAGGACTAATTAGACTCAATTAGGACCTATTAGGACTAATTAGAACCAATTAGACTCAATTAGGACCGATTAGGACCTAACATGACCTACTAAATTCAATTGGGACTAATTAGACTCAATTAGGATGAATTAGACTCAATTGGGACCAATTAGGACCTAATATGGACCAAATAAGACCTAACATGACCTATTAGACTCAATTAGGACTAATTAGACTCAATTAGGACTAATTCTAGACTTAATTCGGATTGGTTAGGACCTAATATGGACCAACTAGACTCAATTAGAAGGTCAATTAGACTCAATTATGACCAATTATGAATAATTAGGACCTAATTAGGACCTATTAGATTCAATTATGACCTATTAAATCCAATTACAGTCAATTAGGACCAATTAGGACCTAATATGACCTATTACACTCAATTAGGACCACCTAGATTCAATTATGACCAACTAGACTCAATTAGGACCAATATGGACCAACTAGACTCAATTAGGACCAACTAGACACAATTATGACCAATTACCAATTAGGACCTAATTAGGACCTATTAGATTCAATTATGACCTATTAGATCCAATTATAGTCAATTAGGACCAATTAGGACCTAATATGACCTATTAGACTCAATTAGGACCAACTAGACTCAATTAGGGCCAATATGGACCAACTAGACTCAATTAGGACCAACTAGACACAATTATGACCAATTAGGACCTAATTAGGACCTATTAGATTCAATTATGACCTATTATATCTAATTATACTCAATTAGGACCAATTAGGACCTAATATGAACCAACTAGACTCAATTAGGACCAACTAGACATAATTATGACCAATTAGGACCTAATTAGGACCTATTAGGACCTACCATGACCTACTAAACTCAATCAGGACTAATTAGACTCAATAAAGACCAATTAGGACCTAACATGACCTACTAAACTCAATTAGGACTAATTAGACTCAATTAGGACCAATATGGATCTAATATGACCTATTAGACTCAATTAGGACCAATTAGGACCTAATATGGATCAATTAGGACCTAACATGACCTATTAGACTCAATTAGGACTAATTAGACTCAATTAGGACTAATTCTAGACTTAATTAGGATTGGTTAGGACCTAATATGGACCAACTAGACTCAATTAGGAGGTCAACTAGACTCAATTATGATCAATTAGGAATAATTAGTACCTAATTAGGACCTATTAGATTCAATTATGACCTATTAGATCCAATTATAGTCAATTAGGACCTAATATGACCTATTAGACTCAATTAGGACCACCTAGACTCAATTATGACAACTAGACTCAATTATGACCAATATGGACCAACTAGACTCAATTCGGACCAACTAGACACAATTATGACCAATTAGGACCTAATTAGGACCTATTAGATTCAATTATGACCTATTAGATCCAATTATAGTCAATTGGGAACAATTAGGACCTAATATGACCTATTAGACTCAATTAAGACCACTTAGACTCAATTATGACCAACTAGACTCAATTATGACCTTAAGAACAATTAGGACCTAATTAGGATCTATTAGATTCAATTATGACCTCTTAGATCCAATTATAGTCAATTAGGACCAATTAGGACCTAATATGACCTATTAGACTCAATTAGGACCACCTAGACTCAATTATGACCAACTAGACTCAAGTAGGACCAATATGGACCAACTAGACTCAATTAGGACCAACTAGACATAATTATGACCTAATTAGGACCTAATTAGGACCTATTAGATTCAATTATGACCTATTAGATCCAATTATAGTCAATTAGGACTAATTAGGACCTAATATGACCTATTAGACTCAATTAGGACCAACTAGACTCAATTAGGACCAATATGGACCAACTAGACTCAATTAGGACCAATTAGACATAATTATGACCAATTAGGACCTAATTAGGACCTATTAGATTCAATTATGACCTATTAGATCCAATTATAGTCAATTAGGACCTAATATGACCTATTAGACTCAAATAGGACCAACTAGACTCAATTAGGACCAACTAGACACAATTATGACCAATTAGGACTAATTAGACTCAATCAAGACCAATTAGACTCAATTGGAACCAATTAGGACCTAATATGGACCAATTAGGACCTAACATGACCTATTAGACTCAATTAGGACTAACTAGACTTAATTATGATAAATTAGGAATAATTAGGACCTAATTAGGACCTATTAGATTCAATTATGACCTATTAGATCCAATTATAGTCAATTAGGATCAATTATGACCTAATATGATCTATTAAACTCAATTAGGACCAATTAGACTCAATTAGGACCAATTAGGACCTAATATGGACCAATTAGGACCTAACATGACCTACTAAACTCAATTAGGACTAATTAGACTCAATTAGGACCAATTAGGACCAACTAAACACAATTATGACCAATTAGGACCTAATTAGGACCTATTAGGACCTAACATGACCTACTAAACTCAATTAGGACTAATTAGACTCAATTAGGACCAATTAGAACCTAATATGACCTATTAGACTCTATTAGGACCAATTAGACTCAATTGGGACCAATTAGGACCTAATATGGACCAATTAGGACCTAACATGACCAATTAGACTCAATTGGGACCAATTAGGACCTAACATGACCTATTAGACTCACTTGGGACTAGCTAGACTCAATTATGACCAATTAGGACCTAATTAGAACCTATTAGATTCAATTATGACCTATTAGATCCAATTATAGTCAATTAGGACCAATTAGGACCTAATATGACCTATTATACCAACTTATACTAATTATGACCAATTTATACTTCATACATGTGTAGGAAATGCTCAAGAATCACAAGCTGAACAAGTTGCCCAACCTTCAGAAGTTGGAGAAGGGTCATCACAAGCTCAACAAACCCAACCTTCAGAAGTTGGAGAAGGGTCATCACAAACTCAACAAGCCCAACCTTCATAAGTTGGAGAAGGGTTATCACAAGCTCAACAAGCACAAGTCTCAGAATATCAAATAAGTACACATCTCTCTCTTTCTCTCACTGACTCTCTCGATTTAGTCACTGTCTCAATTTAGTCTCTTATTGGTGAATATACATTTTGGGTCTTTCCCCTAAGAATAAGTTATTGTTTTTGTTGTGTACATGCAGCCTTTGATGATGAAAATGTTGGACAAAGGGCATCCCAAGTTGATTCAACCCAAGGTCAAACAAGTATGTGCTTCTCTCATTAATGTATAATAATTTATAGGTAGAACATGTTCAAGAGCTTGTAAATACGTATTTGATGAAGGTCCCCTTAAGATGAGATATTAAGATTTTTTATTTTATTTTATTTGTAGTGGAAGTGTAAGAAACATATGTGAATGAAAGTCTACTCCAACAGTTGAAGAGAAAAATTAATCATAAATAGATCATTTAATTGAAATTGATGTGGAAAAATTGAGAGATTATGCTAAACAACCCATAAATATTACGAAGAGGGCATTGAATAAAAAGTCTAAGAAAATAATGAAACAATTTGAGAATCTTGGTACACTTGAAAAAACTCAACTGTTATCAATTACACTTCTTAAAGATGAGTTAAAAGAGCCATTAAAATTATTGGGTGTAGATGTAAGTTTGAAAAAGTTAAAATCAAGTAACGTACAAAATAATATTGTTGACAGTGTTAAGGAAGGTTTGCATTCCATTGGGAAAACAACTAGATCTACAAATAGGTCCATTTCAAGAAGAGTGATACTGACATCTATTTTAAATAAAAACATGTCCCAAAGAAGACAAATTTCTTCACTTTCATCTTAGATCGGGTACAGTAGGAAGACAATGACACACTATTTTAAAAGAACAATCAATTTGGATGATACTACATTGGGAGGTAATTGGGAACTAATGTGTAGAGCTCCTCAGTCTGATAGAATTAATGAAACAGTTAGGAACTTAGTTACGTCATTTTGGATTGATCATACTCATCCTTCACCAAATACAAGAGATGTTATCAAGAAGAGGATTGGGCCTAAGGAATATTTCTAGAACACAAAACATTGGTTGGACACTACACAACATGAATTGTATCTCTCATTTTGTAACTCAAATCCTAACATTAAGATTGGACAAAAAATGTTTGAAAGATTAAAGCCATTTTTTGTAAAGATAAATAAATCTTTTGAAACTTATTGTTGTCGATATCACATTGAATTTGATCTCTACTACCAAGGGTTTAGAAAGATGATAGAAGAAAGTGCGGTTCTCAAAATGATTTTCCTAAATGTCCAAGTCAATTCATAACATCAATCTTATGTAACAAACCAATTGATCATGAAATACCTGAAATAGATTGCATAAGAGGAACTTGTCAAACATGCGGCCGGGGATTTGGCTAAATTTCCTTTGAGACTTGAAGATACTGATATGGCGAGGATGATAAAATGCAAGAGATACAAGTACATAAAGTCTGAAACAAAAGTCAGGAAAGAATCAACAAGGTTGGAATATGTAGAAGATGAGATACCTATTGCAACATTTATGGAGAATTTTTGTAAATTGATTCAACCATACATACGACATGTTTTTTTTGCTAAATGGCAGGGAGAACAATTCCAAATACAAAAAGAATCTTTTCTAGTTGGAACAATTTTATCGGTTGTTGATTTTGCAGAGAACTACTCCTTTGTATCTCAAAAACAACTTCAAGCAGAATACTACTATACAGAGCAGGTGACTATCATGGTACATGTGTCTTATCAACATACACAATTAGATTTGGATGGTGTTGAAAGTACATATGAAGCACGTGTCATAAAGAAAGAATATCACTTTTACATTAGTGATGATAAAGAGTATGACATACATTTTGTTGAGCATTGCTTTAAGACATTTTTTGGATATTTGGAAAACAAAGGCATCAAAATTGAAAAGTATTTTGTTTGGTCAGATGGATGTGCAACACAATTTAAATCAGCAAGGCCATTTTACACACTATGTAGATATCATTGATACCAAAAGATACCACATATTTGGAGTTTCTTTGAGAGTGGACATGGAAAGGGAGAGCATGATGGTGCAGGAGCTTGTATCAAATGTGCTTTAAGAAAGTATCAACTGGACTATCAGGGATATCGTATAAATAATTCTCATGATGTATTTGAGTGGTGCAAGATGCATTTTATGGTGCCAAATCATGATAACACATCATCACAATCAGATCGAGTCATACCCTTCCGAGTATTCTGGGAGATAACATGTACTAATTTTAAATTTATTGATCATTGTTTGAGTTAACTTATATATATGTCTTTAATTTTTGCATGTGACCTCTCTATTGTTTAGGTGTTGATAGAAGATCAATCCATGGATGCAAGAGAGTAGACAAAACAAGATCCCTACATTCAGTTATGAGTACGAATAGTAATGTGTGGTCATTGTACACTAGAGATTATTCATGCTTTTGTTATGACTGCATTTTTGAAAACTATGACGAATGTATCAACCAAAAATGTGGATATGTTAGTGAATGGAATTTGGTTCGACTAGATTTTACAAACACAAATGACATTCAGGATGAAATCTTTGATGACATTCCATTGATTTCTACAGATTATGACCATATTTCAGGTTTGATCAAAATTGGTACGTGTGTGTTTATGTACATGTTTTTAAAAAGGACTCATAAGTTCTCAATTCATTTAAATAAAGTTTGTTTAATTTATATTTACAAGTTCCTAAAATTAAAAGTTCACTTTAAATGCAGGACATATTTTTGCAGTAGTAGTTGTGTGCTATAAATGTGTCACTCTTCTATGAATCATTACATGTAAGGAAACTCAAGAATGAGCCATCACAAATCGATCCATAGCTCCCTAGGCATGGAGTGCAAGGCTTTTAAGAATGCTCTCAGCTAGAGCTATTAAGTCAATAACCTTGCTAGTAAACCATGCAATGAGAGATTCAATGAATTAATCTAAAGCATAAAGAAAATCTAAACTAAGAATGCCATGAAAATGAAACTACTATGCAAGAAATGAAATCTAACTATGAAGCAAGAAAGCCATGATGATGCAAGAATGAAGACAAGAAGATAGAGTGTTGATGAAGATCCAAGATGAATGCCAACAATGCTCCAAATCTTCAAACCCTAGATGCAAGAATATCTCCAAAAGCTCCAAGATGACCTAGAAAACTTGTAGCATAACAATAGCATAAAAATTTGTGTGTGCAAATGAGGAAGAGAGCTCTTCTTTTATAGGAGGTGAAAAATCAATGGACCATGGAGATTAAGAGGCAAAAGATTTAATCAAGGGTGGAGCTTGAAAGAGGAGCAATCCATGTGCACAAATATCCTCCAATGAGAAAATAAGAGTTGACTTTTGTGTCCATATGAGACAAAAAGTGCTTTTTCCCTTTTTATAAAATAAGAATAATGCTTTATTTGTGCAACTTAGGATAAGAGGAAAAGTGGGGGCTTTTTATTTATTAAAAGGGGAGGGAATATTCCTTTTAATAAATAAAGACTTAGGATAAGATGGTTAGCCCATAGAAAATAATCAAATAAATGATAGAACTAGGATTTGATCAAGAATAAACAATTGATGATTTAGCAAATGGGGGCTAATAGTCTAGGTGACCATTTTTAGGTGTATACATTTGCCCCTCTTTGACTAATGTGTGATCGATCTGGGAACACATGTAGTCAAAGAATGAAGTTGAAATGTGAGATTGATTTGGGATCACAAAGCAACTCAGATTAGCCAAGAAAGCAAGAGATAGCCAAGAAGGCAAGCAAATAGCGATCTGACTCCAAAGAATGAAGTGTAGAGAGATAGAAAATCCTGCATGGTCAGCCTGGTAGTGATAGTACTGAACACTTAGGAAAGAGATAACCAATAAAATATGATGTGTCTACCCCCTCGGGATCAAAAGCAAAATCCAGGTAGAGGGAATGCAGAAGCAAGAGAGACATGATCAAATCACTAGAAATCATAATCAAAGCTGAAGAGAATAGAACAACCATCAAGTAGTGAAGGTATGCCCACACACATGGGATTCGGGGCATGAACCAAGTGGTCCCTCAACCCAGAAACACCACGAAGGGGGATTTGAACTTGGGATTTGAAAGTGAATGAAAGATGGGAAGTTTGAAAGAGATGGAGATGAAGAGGTGAAGAATGCCCCAGCAAAGATTGAAGGATCAGGCCTCAAAAAGGTTAGCCAATTGCACGGAAGAGGGGGAAAAGGTGATTTGGATGATCAAGGTGATCTTGGATTTCAGTTTCGATCCCGAAATGAATAGAAAATGATGGGATATGAAAGACAAGAAGTGAAAGACATGATTAGGAAGAAGTGAAAGGTGAGTGCAGTTGATTAACAAGTCCATGAAAGATGAAAGGAGAGCTCTCTCCATATGCAAGATGCAAAACTAAACTAACATGAACTTAAGAATGCAAGCTACATGAAAAGTGGTTTACTTGCAAGGTCACAAAGCCAATAGACATCTAATATTCATCATTGAGCGTTATTGGTAGCATCGCAAGATCATACAATACACACTAGCATAACTATGTGGATCTTAATATGATCTATATCAGATAGAAATGTGGAAATCTCACCTAGGCATCAAAGACATGTAGGTCCAGATGACTAATGCAGTGAGATCACCTAAGTTTGATATAGCAAGATTATGCTCGCATCAAGACACAAGAAAGTCAAGATGACTAGAAGCATGCACTCATGAAACAGTCAAGGATAATACCTTGTAGGTCCATAGTGTCAAGTAAGACTAGCATAAATGCTCATGAAAGTGAGGACCAACAAGATATACCCACAAGCAGATAAAGAAATAAAACATGTTCTCATACCCTCAGTCTTCTAGCTATGCATCATCAAAAACAATAATAGGGGGAGAACACTCAGCAAAGAAATCATTATAGACAACATGCAAAGAAATAAAGTCAAACAAATCTCAGCAAGTCAAGTGCGTGTGTGTAGGTCATAGAGTCAAGCTTTGAGTATCACATCTGCCAATGAGAAATATTGCATCATCCAAGATGACGGGAAGGATATCTGATAAGTGTTAAGAAACACTTGATGCTAGGGCAGTGTTGAAAAACACAGTTGGGGTGGTGTTGAAAAACACCATTTGCGAGGTGCCTAAGAAATCCAGACGCACAAAGAGATCCAAGATAAGCTTAAAACAACGTATGCCCCCTAGACTAAGACAAGAGTCAATTCCAGGCTAGGAGAGGAAAAGTGAGAAGTGGAGCGAATGAGCACCACACAAGACTGATAGACATAGGTGCAGAGGGTCTCAAGCAGTGCCTATTTCTAGGTTTTCACCACTTGATAGATTTATTGCAATTTTTTCAGGACTTTTTATAAATTGTTTTTGTATTTTTGCTACCAAGGTGCTTGTTTCCAGGTTTTCACCAAGGCACTTTTTCAATTTTTTTTCAATTTTTTTTGATTTTTTGATTTTTTTGGTGAGACATCAAAGTGCCTATTACTAGGTTTTCACTAGGATGCTCATTTTTTTAGTACTTTTTATGCTTTTTAGGATTTTTTCAGCATCATATATGAATTTTTTTGGTATTTTTTCAGGATCGTAAAATATGTACAAAGGATGCCCCAGACAGAAATGGGCATCAAGAATCTGCTTCCTCTGATGTAGAGAACTGATAGGCCCCAGGCCCAAATCTTGCAACTGTGACAATAGGAGGTCTCAACCAGTTCGACCAATAATAACTAGCCCTGAGCAATGTCTGAGCTAGCGGAGGATCGTTAGAATGTGATCCACATATGCCATCGTGGATTTCAGCTAGCACTTTTTCTGACTCCTCTATTTCTAGACACTTAAGGAGCGTTCCATCTAGACCCTTCCTATACAAGTCACCAGAGACAAAGGCAAAGTGTAAGGGATGGTGGAAGGAATGGCATGGTGGATTTGCAAGAGGAATATGAGGTGGAAGATATGAAAAGATGGTAGGATTGTAAGATTTGTGAGCAGGATAGCGTAATTCGTCCACAAGGAACTTGAAGCAAAATTTATGCTTTTTCATTTGTAAGATGGATGTTGAAGTAACCAAGGCATTACTAACTTTGTTCTTAGCTCTAGGAATGGGCTGAAGTATAATAGATATGAGATCATGCTTGAGGTAGTGCATCATTTTTTTGTAGAGAATCAGCTTGTCATCTTTTATTTGAGAATCATTATTTTTGAGCAGATTTTTATTTTTACTTTTCTTAGGTGCGGATACCACCACAATGTGGTTTTCGCCATCTGACCATTGCTCTTTTCTTTTGACTTGATGACCGTGATGTTTGATTGTTGATTCAATCTTTTTTGTTGCTAGTTCTTTGGTGGAAGAAGTAACAAGTGTTGATGTGAGATGAAATGAAGTGACTGGTTCAATAGTATTTATGTGAAGGATGTCATCTCTGGTGACACGAGAGGTTGAGCCTATAGAGTAAGCTCCAAAGGTAGCTAGATCTAGACTTATCATAGAAGAACCAGCGTGGTCCGCTAAGGCAATATGAGGAACAAACTCATCAGACCCCACACAAGACCCATCAACCACGTCGGGATGGTTACTACAAGAATGAACCATATCAACATCCATATCATCAGTAGATATACATTTTTCTCCCCAAAGAAGTGAAGTAGAGGGAAGATCATCTCCCATGTGAGCCATAGTGTGTAGTGGTGACTCATCTGTATCTGTGTCTGAATTACTAAGCATGGGAGTATTTCTTGAATCATCTCTATAGATCCACTCTTGGATAGCTTGTTCTTCTTGTTCTGCCTCTAAAGGAATGGATGGAGGAACAAAATTATCAAAGATCGCCATAGCAGAAGTGGAAGGCTTCATCAGATCAGAAGGTTTCCCATATGACCTAGGAGAAACATGTATAGAAGCAAAGGAACCCAGTGTATATTCACCCATACCAAGGCTCATCATCTTAAGTGATTTCTCAGCAGCAGCTAGAGATGTACTAGGATCAACAAAAGGTTCATTATGAGGAACAAATTTTTCAGTAGCAGCAAGAGCATTGATAGCAATAGTATGGTCTCCAGGAATCACAACTTCAGTGCCATTGTATGGAAATTTGACGCACTGATGATAAGTGGAAGGAACAACCTGCATGTCATGGATCCAAGGATGACCCAAAAGAATGTTATATGCGAGTGGGATGTCCAATACTTGGAAGCTAATATCTTTCGTGACAGGGCCCACTCGGACAGGCAGCATGACAAGACCTTTGGAAGATCTTTCCACTTCATCATAAGCTTTTATAGTAATCTTCTTCTTGGAATCCACAGCCAATTCTGACAAACCCAATTGTTGTATGACATTGAAAGAAACAATATTTAACCCTGCACCATTGTCTATTAGGACTCGACGGACTTGGGTATTGTAGACTAGAACTTCAATGTGTAAAGCTAGATTATGAGGGTGAGCAATAGATATGTCATCTTCTGCAGAAAAGGAGAGAGATAGCGGAGATGAAATGTGGTTGACCATAGCCTGAAATTGATTTGGATCAATGTCATTGGGAACACGTGTTGTACGTAGAGCCTCATCAAGAATCTCTCTATGCGAAGAGGATAACCGAAGCAACTCAAGGATAGATATCTATGCTAGTGTCTTTTGCAAATGTTGGACAAGATCATAGCTAGGGGTGGCTGAAGGAGCCACTTGTTTGGAAGGCAAAGATTTCTTGGGATCTTGTGCAGTTTTAAGGACAATCTTGGCTTGCCCCCTAGTAACAGCATTCAGTGTCTCACTTTGGGAAGATGAACTATCACGTGTTTGCAAGATCAACTTTGGCTTACCATGATTGGCTTTATTATCATCTTGAGACCTCATCATTAGAATGCTCTCAATGGGCTCTACCATGTTGATCACAAGTGTATTAGAAGGATACGTGTAATTGATCTTAGCATCATGATTCTTCTTATGTGTTTGAGAGGTTTCCCCCTTATCATGCTTAGGTAGAGGATCTTTGAAAACTATGTGATCAAAATTTTTAGTTAAGCCATCAGTGGAGATTGTGCCATTCTCAATAAGATCCTGAATATCATCCTTAAGCCTAAAACAATTGTCTGTTGGATGTCCCTTGTTTCTGTGATAATGGTAGTAATAATCCTCTCTCCACCAATCAGGCTTATTTATCAGATCCCAGTTACCAGGTTTATCAGGAAGAGTAAGATATCCATTGTCAACCAAAGTCTTAAGGATCACATCATAAGGTTCTGCCAACTTGGTATAGACTCGCTTTCGAAATGACTTCTTAGGCTTATTTGCATATTGAGGTTTAGGAGCATTGTGAGTGTTGCTAGCTTCTTGTTGTTTTGCTGCATAGATAGCATTGGAGAGATTGAAAGTGGGCTCTTTAACTTCAGGAGCATCAACAACCCCATCATTAACAACATACTTGTTCTTATTCCAAGGTTTGTTCTTATCTTTGCCATTGCCTTTAGCATCTTTATTAATAACAATATCCCCTTTTCTTATAGCTACATCCTCAATTCGATATGCACTTTCAACCATGTCATTGAAAGAGGAGAACAGTTGTTTCCTTAGATCATAATATAGCTCAGGCACAAGTGTCTTGACAAAAATATCAATCTTTTCCCTTTCGGGTAGCTGACGAGGATATCAAGAATACAATGACCTCCAACATTGTAAGTAAGTTTCAAATGGCTCACCTTGATGTTGTCTTAGATTACCGAGATCTATCACAGTGACAGGTTGTTGGATGTTGTAAGAGTACTGCTGGCTAAATCGCTGAGCTAACTCATCAAAAGTCTTAAGCGGTGGTGTCAATTTCGCAAACCATTCCAAAGCTTGGCCTCTTAAGCTTCGAGGGAATAAGCGTAGGAGATATGTGTCTTCATGAAGAAAGTCCATACTAAGAGCATAAAAATGACACACATGGTCATGAGGGTCACCATTTCCATCATACTTGTCATATTTAGGAACCTCAATATCCTTAGGAAACGGGACCATGTATAGATCTTTATCAAAAGGAAGAGCACAAATTGATTCTACAAAAGAGACCTTTGGAGGCTCTCTTTCTAATACCATTTGGGTAAGGCGTTGATTTGTCCGACGTAATTCTTCTTGAAGGACTTCCAATTTAGTTGGTACTCTTTGTTGGACAATTTTTCTGACATCATAGCCAGGAGGAAGCTTGTATCCTCTAGAAGTCATATATTGAAAATATTGATCGCCATTATGCTCTAAAAGCTTATGCATCATTCGTTGGAAATCCACATCTTGTTCACATCTCATAAGATCCTCACTAGAAATCTCATCATTAGCCTCTACCTCATGTTGAGAGGGAGGAGGTCTAGGTGGTGAAGAAGGCATAGCAAAAGTTGACCTTGGAGGAGATCTTGGTGGCGTGTTGTTGTCATTGTTGCCATTGTTAAAAAGAGGTCTATGCTCATGATTACTAGTCTCAGGTTGCTCATGAAATGTCCCTCTATAAGCCATGTGCCTAGTAGCATCCATCCTTTGTTGATTGTGTTCTTTGTCTAAGCGCACTTGATTATCCTTACGTTCAAAGTGTTCTTGCAAGAGTTGAAACTTTTCTTGTTTAGTCAAAGTGAGTGAGACACTGTCTATGTTTTTGGGGGTCTTGAATGCGAAAAAGAGGAAACCTCCTTTATACCATGGTGTAGCCTTAGAATTCTCAGATTGGTCAGAACTAGAACTGTTATTGCTAATGGATGCTTTTGAATGTCTAGTTGGAGAAGGTAACTGTGTATAATTGAATGGAGGATGACTCTCCTGCTCAAATTGAGACCGAATTGTAACCGGCATGAAAAGAGATGTTGGTTGACTAATAGAATGAGACAAAGTTTCTTAGATTTGAGATAAGCAAAGCTAATAAAGATCACTTGTCAAATTAGAACAATAGAGAGATGGCTCGTCAAAAGTGCTCAAGCACTTACAGCAATCAATTGACTAAAGCCGAGCAACGAGCAAGAAGCTCAATAAGCAAGTAGCTAGAGAGGTAACCGTGATGTGACAAGTGATCAAGAGTAGCATTTGTTAAACTCAAACCCAATAGTTTTAGCTCATTTGTTTCAGTCTAGAACAAATCTAAGCATGCAGGTAACAAACTAGTTTCAGGTAAGAACAGAAAAAGACACTCTACGACAGGTTAAAGTGCAACTTTAGCCACTCCGAATTGCAGCAATGATAGGATAGCAAAAAGATTCTGGGTGATACTTTCCAGGCAGACAGGGCGATACTTCTCAGTTCGGGTGATACTTCGCCTTAAGCCAGGCGATAGACTGTAGTATGGTTGGGTGATAGACTCCAGAAGGCACGAACTATCACACGATATACCTCAGCAAAGTGCGCGATAAAATAGCAGGGCGTGAACTATCGCGCGATATTTCTTAGTAAGGCATGCGATACTGTTGCAAATTCGTATGACTTTTTGACTAGTGAATGTGAAAAACTTAGTTTTGAAGCATTTTAAAAGATCAAGTAAGTATATCAACAAATTTTTATCATTGATCAAGCACATAAGACAGCAATCAAGGAGTTCAAGCAAGCAATTGTCTTCAAACAATGAGCAAGGGGCTAAACAACCTTGCACATGAACAGAGATAGTGACTTAGTATTTCTACTCCCTAGAGATGCTACTTGTGTATGTTCTTGAAAATGTTTTAGCAGGCACAT
Organism: Chamaecyparis obtusa; assembly: GCA_027943335.1. Lineage (NCBI taxonomy): Eukaryota > Viridiplantae > Streptophyta > Pinopsida > Cupressales > Cupressaceae > Chamaecyparis > Chamaecyparis obtusa. The sequence continues at coordinate 293,197 of BSBK01003397.1, forward strand.
AAAACACAACAACATCCTAGCATGCTGTCTATAAGGCTATACATGGCTTGTCTAAAGGGAGTCCTTGATATATGCAAGGTACATGAGGCCCAAATCCGTAGATGAGAAGAATCCAAAATCACACAGCCGGGGGGAGACAGTAACCCAAATCTCCTCCTTCACTTCTCAAAGGTATAAAGTTCTTTGAGGCTTAGCCAAGAGTGATATCAAACTCAATTCCCAAGAGAGGTGTCTTTCGATTCACCACTCGCTATTTATACTCCGCCGAAACACAGGAGTTAAGGTCATCCCTTGAGGTGGTGTGTCCCCAAGCAGGCCTTCTAAAAATAAAATTAAGTAATTCACTATCAAAAGTATTTAGAGCACTAAAGGTGGAACACTTAACTCTTCAAGTAAATGCAAAGTGAGTCCAAAAGTGGGACACTTAACCCTTCAAGTGAATGTGAAGCGAGTCCAAAAGTGGAACATTTAACCCTTTAAGATAATGTGAAGCGAGTCCAAAAGTAGAACATTTAACCCTTCAAGAGAATGTGAAGTGAGTCCAAAAAGTGGAACACTTAACCCTTCACACAAACTCAAAGTGAGTCCAAAAGTGGAACATTTAACTCTTCACACCAACTCAAAGTGAGTCCAAAAGTGGAACATTTAACTCCTCACACCAACTCAAAGTGAGCCCAAAAGTGGAACATTTAACTCCTCACATCAACTCAAAGTGAGTCCACACCTTAGAAAACAAGTGAGTTCCAAAAAGCACAAAAGGGTTGCCAAGTGGAACAATTAACGCTTCTTTCCTGTAGACCCCTCCCCTTTAATGTAGCAATGATCTTGCAACTACAGGGTGAAAATGAGGGGCCGGTGGATTTGCGAGTCTAATAACTCAAGATAGCAATCTAGATCAATCACAAGTAATCTAAAGTTGCTTATCAATACTACTCACAAATGACAAGGGGTTGAATCAATGGAATATTTAACTTTCCAAGCAAATATAGAGTGAGTCCACAAAGTGGTGCATTTAACTCCCTATGTAAACAAAGAATGAATCCATGCCCTAAATCACTCAATGAGATATTTGATATTGGAACCAAGAATTACTTAGGGTTCAAACACAAGCATTCACTTACACAAACTTGTATGAAAGCAAATCTATGTTCATTCATTTCCCATTAAGAGCATCAATTGAAATGTGTTCTATGAAAGTATGTAAACACTCAAGCCAAACACATGAGAGGTTCAATTTTAATCCCAAGATCCAAGTGTTTTAGGGATGTAACAAAATACCTCAAGTCCAATGCTTTGTTTTAAGCATATTCCATGAAAGCAAGAGCACCTTCAAATGAACAGGATAAGACACAAGCAAACAAGATATGCAATGTATATCCAACTTATGCAAACCCTAAGATTAGATCTAAAAATTAACTATTAGGAGCAATGATAACCAGAAAATAATCCAAATGATAACTCATATCATGCATTGAACAATGAAAAATAAGTGCATACCCATCACAAAATTTTATTTTTTTTGCATTTGACCTAGTCAACAAGATCTGATTTTTACCACATGAATTTAGACCCTAAACCTAAAATGAAAAAAAGAGACCTCTGTCAAGAAATAGAGAGCTTTCCAAAAATGTAAAAATTTTAGAAAATTCTCTTCATTTGTGCCCTAGAGAGCCATTTTACCAAAATAGACTAGTTTTTGTAAATCAATCAAATGAGCTATGATATGATCTCTAAATTAAAAACACAATGAATGGACCCCCTGTAGAATTCCAAAACCTTTCAAAAAATGTAAATTTTTTTGAAAAATATGCTAATTTTTGCCAGAAATCAATTTTTTATGAAAAATCATAAAAAATACAAATCACCTCCGAAAATTTTGAAATTTTTTTTACAGCTTCTCTGATATGTCGCCAACCTGTAAAAAAATTTTCAAACCAAAACACCAAGCTATTTGGGAGATATGATCAAATATTTAAAATCTAGGGTTTCCCATCTCCAAACAAATCTGCACAAGGGTTAACTCCAAAAATAATCAGAACCAGCAAGTGTTAGCTCCAAAAATAATCAAAACCAGCATGTAAAAAAGTGGGTTGCCCCATAGTAGGCACCAAAAAATGTGTGCTATAAATGTGTCACACTTCTATGAATCATTACATGTAAGGAAACTCAAGAATGAGCCATCACAAATCGATCCATAGCTCCCTAGGCATGGAGTGCAAGGCTTTTAAGAATGCTCTCAGCTAGAGCTATTAAGTCAATAACCTTGCTAGTAAACTATGTAATGAGAGATTCAATGAATTAATCTAAAGAATAAAAAAAATCTAAACTAAGAATGCCATGAAAATGAAACTACTATGCAAGAAATGAAATCTAACTATGAAGCAAGAAAGCCATGATGATGCAAGAATGAAGACAAGAAGATAGAGTGTTGATGAAGATCCAAGATGAATGCCAACAATGCTCCAAATCTTCAAACCCTAGATGCAAGAATATCTCCAAAAGCTCCAAGATGACCTAGAAAACCTGTAGCATAACAATAGCATAAAAATTTGTGTGTGCAAATGAGGAAGAGAGCTCTTCTTTTATAGGAGGTGAAAAATCAATGGACCATGGAGATTAAGAGGCAAAAGATTTAATCAAGGGTGGAGCTTGAAAGAGGAGCAATCCATGTGCACAAATATCCTCCAATGAGAAAATAAGAGTTGACTTTTGTGTCCATATGAGACAAAAAGTGCTTTTTCCCTTTTTATAAAATAAGAATAATGCTTTATTTGTGCAACTTAGGATAAGAGGAAAAGTGGGGGCTTTTTATTTATTAAAAGGGGAGGGAATATTCTTTTTAATAAATAAAGACTTAGGATAAGATGGTTATCCCATAGAAAATAATCAAATAAATGATAGAACTAGGATTTGATCAAGAATAAATAATTGATGATTTAGCAAATGGGGGCTAATAGTCTAGGTGACCATTTTTAGGTGTATATAGTAGTAGAGCCTGGAAATGTGGAAGGTGTTAGTTACTATTTATTACATTGCTGTAAGGAGAGGATGAAGCTAACACATAGTGAAACAAGCGATGGAATTATGTTTCCCACAGGTTCTAATACTATATTTAAGTTTGTTTATATGGTTAGTATTTATCACATCTATATATTTAACATTGAGGAACACATTGTGCATGTTTAGTTGTCATGCAAGGAACATATTTGAAGCAAACCAAAATACTTAAAAAAGGGATTCATTTTATTGATTATCAACCTAACAATAAGGTTTATTAGCATAGGCATCTTGTAATTGCCACCGTCCTATCTCTTGTTCCTGTGATGGGATGTGGCATTCATAAGTGGAGACTTGATACTGATGACCATGAGAGAATATTAAATGTTATTCAAGAGAGAGATGAACCACTTGATGTGGACTAAATCACGCATGAAATATGATTTGAACTAAATTTTTCACAGGCGAGACCAGAGGTTTTCTTAGCTCCATTCTTTCCTACCGGTGCCCATAGTGAATGGAGCTTGAATTAAATTAAAAATTAAGAATATATAGATCTCAAATTTATGTCTTACAAGTGGATATGATATATTAATTATCTACCTGAATATGAAGTACTCTAACTTTGAAATATGAATGTGTGTATGTATTGAATTTGCATGTGTTACATTAGGATGTGCATGTTTTAAATATAAACTCTACTTGAAGTACAACAACATTAAATTAAAAGTACGTGCACACAACTATTATCAAATGTACATTTAAATCAAACATGTGTACAATCAAACATCATTCATGTATGTAATCTATTGAATTCAAACATGATTCATGTATGTTTAATCTATTAAAATCAAGTTCATCAAATTTAAATTAAACATGTACATGTGTATATGTAATCTATTGAAAGTATTGAAAATTTACAAGTTCATCACACACATGCACATGTATGTAGAGTGAAAGTATATATATAATGTATATATGAAACATCAATCACATGTGTAGATCAAGTACTGTAAATATGAAACATATGAATCAATCATGCACATCAAACATTCTATCAAAAGCCCGTCTAGAAATGAAATATAACATCAAACACATCAATTGGTCATGTAGAGTCTAGAAATGAAATATAGTTCATCAAACACGAATATATATATATATATATATATATATATATATATATATATATATATATATATATATATATATATATATATATATATATATATATATATATATATATATACATAATATGAAATATGTCTCTGATCAAATATGAAAGTGCCTAGGACTCATCATGTCGACTCCTCACTAAGCGGTCACACCCAGAGTGACTATCATGCTGTGAAGGATGTGTAGATCCCTACAAAGAAAGAGATATATAAATTAAAACATATATAAACATTGTACAAAGATCTCTTAAGTTTGATTTAAAATATATGTACAAGAAAACATGTTATAAAGTGTGTACACATAGATAATAAATTAAAAACTCACCTGTCCACTACTGATGTCATCATCGAGTGAGTCTCGGTGACGTACACGATCAATACCCAAAGAAGGAGTAACAAGAGGCATATCCTGGTAGACAAAAAATAAATCAATTGATTGAAATTTTGAAAATAAATTTAAGTTTAATTGTAACATTAAATACATGTATATAATTTGATTTATACCTCTGTAGGTGGTGGAAACTGATAGTACTCGGATTCACTGGCCTCAATCCTATCAACCAAGGTATCAAGATTTTGCTGTGCCTAGTCCAAGCTCAAATCTGCATTTGCAACATGAGTAGACTGCACATGCCTCTCTAATGATGAATGCAATGGACTAACCAGATGAGATGGCATGGAAGTAATATCATCACATGTCAAAAAATCTAGATAACCTGTAGTGGTCATGCTGAACTCAACATCGTCAAGACCAATATCAGAGAACTGATGACCTGCATTGACTGAAGGGTTTGTATGCTGTGCCTCTCCTTGTGCAACAATAGAGTGGTCAGTAGGTGGATCCTCACGAGCACTGCCACTATGGCCACGGTCTAGGTGAGAAGGATGTGACTGAGCATATCTGACAGTACCCACACAAGATCTAACCTCTGATATGGGGATATCATGCTCTATTGCTATAAATGCATATGCATCCAATAGATCCTCAGCCAAGCTAGTCAGTGTCACCTGTGTCATCTCCCCTGTAAGTCCCTCTAGGCTAGAAAGTGAAGGGATGCCTGCTATAGTGTACATGTCATCTGTAGTCCTGCTAGTGGATGCTCCACCTGACGATCTAGAGTGTCATCGAGACATCAAGTACTGACCAACTTGATCACTAGATATGGATGTGGTAGCTATTGTAATGTCCCCCACACTATCAATCATAGCTCGAAGCTAGGTGCTATGAATAACATCATCTGCAACATGGCCCAATGAAGGAGCTATAGTAGGTGCCCTCTAACCAACAATAGCCCTGTGTACTGGTCTCTATCGATTAGCTCGACGATAAGAATCTCTATCAGCAAGCCTGCTATGCCCTTGTCCTAGATGTCCTGGAAAATCAGTGTAATTAACAGCATGACCTAAATGAACCTCAACAAAAATCTATTATGCAAAGTACAATGGAATCTGGTCATTATTTAGATAATGACCATGGGCAGCTAGAAATCTAGGGTATATCAATGCTGATATAGCAAGATCCTCACACTTGGTAACCTGATATCCCTTCACATAATTTTTATCTGCATAAGATGGGAAAACTTCTCCTTTCAGGGTCACTTTAGGCACTAAAGCTTGTACCTCCTTAAGAGAAAGACCAGAGCCAACCTCTTGTCTCTTCCTCTCAAGTATGGACTCTATAATATCTGGGGCATATGGAGTGGTACCATGAATGTCATCCCTAATGCTAATCAAGATATTAAGGATGGAATGACACATGCTCTTATAGACATTAGAGCTAGATGGATTATTTATAGATTCTTGCAGCCATTGAATCTCTCTATTAGTGCGTGAAAATAGTTTTGTAGGGGGAATCGGTGCATGGCCATGTGTGATGTGTAATAATGTCTGATAGATCTAGAATATGTATGTACTTGAAAGATTTTATTTATTGTCAAATAAAGTCTACATATATACATGTATGTTTTCCTAATTTAAATAAAAATAAAATTAAATACTATGCATGCATTTCACTACATTATTTGAAAGTAAAATCAATTACATAAATTACATGTTTAAATGTAAATTACATTTTAATAGGTCTAATGGGGTCTTAAAGGGTCATATAACCTATCATAGGTCCTAATAGGTCCAATTAGGTATGTTTAATAGGCTAAATTAGGTATAATTAGGTCTAATTGGGGTGTGATTAGGTCCCAATTGATCTAATTGGGTCTAATTAGGTGAGGCACTAATAAGCCTTAAGGGGTCATATTACTCATAGTGGGTCTAATTTGGTATTAAAGGGGTCATATAACAGGTATTATAGGTCCTAATAGGTCTAATTAGGTCATAACAACTAATTGGGTCTAATTAGGTACTAATAGGTCTAATTAGGTGCTTTAATATAGGTCTTAAGGGGTCATGTTACTCATAGTGGGTCTAATGGGGTCATATAACCTATCATAGGTCCTAATAGGTTTAATTTGGTCAAATTAGGTCCTAATAGGTCTAATTGGGTCTATTTAGGTGCTAATTAGATCTAATTCCATTGTAATAGGTCTTATCTAGGTCTAATTAGGTCGTAATACATATAATTGGGTCTAATTAGGTCCTAAAAGGTTTTAAGGGGTCATATAACCTATCATCTACCTCTTAAAATAGACCTAGATAACTAGGAATTATGATGTCCTAATAGGTCTAATTGCATCTAAGCAGGTCTAATTAGGTGAACTAATAGGTCTACTTTGGTCTTAAGAGCTCATATTAAGCATGTATTGAGTCTAATTAGGTCTTAAAGGGTCATGTAGTACTCGAGTACATATTAGGTGTTAATTAGTCTTTAAATTCGATCTAATTACAAGGTTAGAAGGGGTCCTATTACTCATATTATACATAGATAATTAGGGCAAGCTATTATGACTAATTTGGTCTAAGGGGTCCTATTAAGTTCATAAATATGTCCCTAAGTAGGCATTATTACTATTCAATATTAGTTCCTATTACTTATATTAGGTATGTATTACTCACATGTATTTAAAGGTAAATTAAATAGTATAAAATTAGGTATAATTTAAAGGTCTTGTTATGGGTTAATTAGTCTAATTATGCCTAAGGGATCATATTGCTCATATTAGGTGTACTAGTAAGTCCTATTACTCATGATATTAGGTGTTAATTAGTCTTAATTAAAGGTCTAATTAGGTCTAATTAGGTCTTAAGGGGTCCTCAAACTCATATTAGGTATACTTGAGACTAGTTACACATGTCTTATTATTAGGTGTTAATTGGTCAAGTATTAGGTCTAATTACGTCTTTAAAGCCCATCTTATTAATGATATTAGGTCCTAATTTGGATCTTATTACTCATATTAGGTCAGTTAATAAGTTAAAAATTAGGTCTTAATGGGTCACAATTTACTCAAGGGGTCTAATTTTAAGAATATTTAATTATGTCTTCTTAGTCAAGTATTAGGTAGATAATTAGTCTTATATAGGTCTTATGTACATACACAATGTATACATAAAAATCTATCTATACACATGTACATGTATGTATACATACATATATACATGCACACATGCACACATACATGCATACATGCACATATGTATATATATATATGTATATATATATATATATATATATATATATATATATATACATATATACATGCATACATGCACATACATATATATACATACATATACATGCACATGCACACATACATGCGCGCACACACACACACACAGATATATATACACATGTGCATGTGTGTGTATGTATGTATATATATATAATAATAATAATAATAATAATAATAATGAAAAATCTATATATTTAATCAATACACACATGTATATCACAAACTTTAAATAAAGAAAAATCTATATAATTATATATACACACGTGCATATATACATATGTATATATGCATATATATACACATGTATACACATACATACATACATACATACATACATACATACATACATACATACATACATACATACATACATACATACATACATACATACATATATATATATATATATATATATATATATATATATATATATGTATGTATGTATGTATGTATATATACATATATACATACATACATACATACATACATACATACATATATATATATATATATATATATATATATATATATATATATATATATATATATATATATATATATATATATATATATATATATATGTATGTATGTATGTATGTATGTATGTATGTATGTATGTATGTATATATATACATACATACATACATACATACATACATACATATATATGTATGTATGTATATATATATATATATATATATATATATATATATATATATATATATATATATATATATATATATATATATATATATATATATATATATATATATATATATATACATACATACATATATATACATATATATACATACATACATACATATATATATATATATATATATATATATATATATATATATACACATGTATACATGTATAGATACATATATATGCATATATACACATGTATACATGTATATATACATATATATGCATATATACACATGTATATATGTGTATATATGCATATATACTATTTATGCATCTATGAAAAATTGAAAATAATAAAAATGAACAATGAAAATACCTCAAAATTGTGTTTGAGAATTCGAAAGCCGTCCCCACTGTTTCACTGTCACCAAAAGTGACAGTGAAACTCACTTTCGACGGATATATTTTCCGCCAAAAACAAACCCTAACTAATGACTTTTGATCGAAAGTCATTACTAAGGGACTTTTGATCGAAAATCCCTTAGTAACTTTCGATCGAAAGTTAGTAAGAACTTTTGATCGAAAGTTACTTACGATCGAAAGTCCCATGTCTAAGGACTTTCAATCATAAGTTTAGTACTTACGATCGAAAGTTCAAGCCAGTTTCTATTGAAAGTTGGTAAATAATATTTTGCCGAAAACATTTTTCGGGACGGATTCCTTCCTCCAAAAAATTGTAACCTAGTATTGTGGGTTCACCCTATTGCAACTTCTACACCTCTTTCCACCATTCCTAGCTATCGTGGTGTACTCCCTGTTAATCTCCCCAATCTATGCATATTCAAACAAGTTTTCTTTCAATTCAAACTATCGTAGATAGGGGTTAAAGTAGTTGAGAAATGGTTAACTCACCATTAATTCCTCATCCATTCTTCCAACCGATAGTGCACTGCGGATTAATAAACACTTGACAACCAGTACCAACTAATCATGGTGGCTCGTTTAACATGTGAGGTGAAGTTAAGATCTTTTTGTTACCAACTTTACCACATTTCCAATTCCTGAAATCCCTCCATGTCACCATTAGTTATTTTCCAATGTAGAGAACAAACCACTGGATATGGGTTGTGACATGAAGTTTTTGATAAAAGCAACAAGAAGAGGGTGTTGACCCATGACACAATAAAAAACACTCTAGAGGTGAGTTAACATCAGATTAACCACATGTAGAGTAGCACTCATGATATCTTGTGATAATGTTGCCATGTTATATCTTAAAATTAATATAATGAAGAAATTTAATATTGTTATTTGGGTAAACAATCAATAATGTTGTTTGAGAAGGATATTTTGTTATATTAAATATATATAATGAAAATAAATTAATCTTTTCGTCGTAATGATATCTTATCTCTTATGTCTTAAAATTAAAATAAGCACCAAAAAACTAATTAATATTGTTATCTTAATAATGATATCTTTTTTATTATGTCTTAAAATTAAAATTACATGGACACAAATATGTCATTTTTGAAGGTTCCTACTATGATAAGTTTAAAGAGGGCAATCATTAAAAAAATATAAATATATATTTAATTAAATTATTGAAGAGATTTCTATTACTCTAAAATTAACATAAACAATTATAAGTTGATTGGGACTTATAATTAAATTAATAAATTAATAATAATATTGTTGAAATCTAAATTATGATAAAATAAAGCAAATTTTAAATATTAATTAAAAAAACCTAAACATATTTAAAATAAAAAAAATTAAATATAAAGTAATCTAAACTGAAAAAATATTTTTTTTAAAAAAAGATAAAAAATAAAATAAAACATTATCAAATGAATTTTTTTAAATTAAGTTTAGGAAGGTGCATGCCAAGCTTTATAAAAATCAAATCACACCATATAGTGTTTTTTTGGTACTTTGGATACTTTTGTATGCATCCTAGTCATATCCATATCAATATGGATATGGTGGTCCACCTGTAAGGACATGGGTGTATCCAACTACTCTACTTAAAATTAATATAAGTAATAAAAAATAATTAATATTATTTTTTTTAATAATGACATCTCTTCTTCTTAATGACATCTAATTATATCTTAAAATTAATTAAAATAATGAAAAATAATTAATATTTGTTTCAGTAATACACCATATACTATTTTTTTGGTACTTGTGGATATGATATTTCCTATGCATCCTAGTCATATCCATATCAATATTGGATATGGTGGTACACGCGTGTAGTAGGGGCATGGGTGTATCTAATTATTCTACTTAAAATTAATATAAAGAGTAATTAATATTTGTCTCTGTAATACACCATATAGTGTAATATTTGTCTCCTTAATACACCATATAGTATTATCTCGGTAATATTTAGTATGCATCCTAGCCATATCAATATTGGATATGGTGGTACACGCGTGCAGGAGCATGGGTGTATCCAACTACTCTACCTAAAATCAATATAAACAGTAATTAATATTTGTCTCCGTAATACACCATATAGTGTTGTCTCGGTGGAGCATTGGTGTATCCAACTACTCTACTTAAAATTAATATAAACAGTAATTAATATTTGTCTCCGTAATACACCATATAGTATTGTCTCGGTAATATTTAGTATGCATCCTAGCATATCAATATTGGATATGGTGGTACACGCGTGCAGGAGCACGGGTGTATCCAACTACTCTACCTAAAATCAATATAAACAGTAATTAATATTTGTTTCCGTAATACACCATATAACATGAGTGTATCCAATTACTCTACTTAAAATTAATATAAACAGCTAAAAGTAATTAATATTGACAATTAATAGTTGTCTTCCTAATAAAATCATTTAATATTTTAAACTGTTTATATTAAACACCACAACAATTTTTTTCCATAAAAGCTTTTGCTTTTTCTCCTATCTTGTGAGTTATTTAGATCATTTACCAGAACAATCTGCAGAACCCAGTTTGGAGACTTCAAGTTATATCCAGGTAAGTTTAAACAATATTTTTCTTCTGAAGTATTGTATCTTACAATATATTTTGTTTTTTTCAGGTAAGTTTAAACAATACTTTTGTTCTGAAGTATTGTATCTTACAATATATTTTGCTTTCATAAAGAGAGCAAAACACGCTTTAAGTTGCCAAAGATAATACCATGTAGACAGTGATTTTGACTTCTTTATTTAGAAAGATCAGTCTGTGATCTTAGTTGCCAATAAAGAAGATCTCCATATTTCCCATCTTAAAAAACAAAAAATTATTTATGGGATTTTGTTTATATGATTATCTAATTATTTGCATTGATTGCCAGGCATCTAGGCATGGAAGTAGCTGAGCAGCAGGAAAGACTTCTTTCAGTAGATTCAAACGCAACTTCCCTCATTGTGGGAAATCTGGAGCAAAGTGTTACAGAGGAAGAACTGGAAAAAAGATTTCAGTTATATGGTCCTTTAGCTTCTTGTCATGTGATCCGTGACAAAATTTCACAGCAATCTTTGGGCTATGCATATGTGAACTATGAAAAAGCCTGGCATGCTGCCTTGGCTTTACAAGTTCTTGATGGCTGTACAATGAAAGGCCTACCTCTTAGAGTGGCCAAGCAGCCCAGTGGGCCAAAGACCAATTCTTTGGAAGGAAATCTGTTCATAAATCATTTGGACTTATCAATCACTACTGAGCAGCTCCATATGATGTTCTCCACTTGTGGACCATTGATTTCAGCCAAAGTGGCTACCTTGGACAATGGCGTTTCTAAAGGTTATGGATATGTCAGATTTGTTTCTGCAGAGGATGCCCAAATGGCCATACAAGTTTTTGATGGCAGTCTGATTAATGAGAGCAAAATCTCTGTTACCCAGTTTGTTCCTCGCAGTGAACGAGAGTTTGTAGCTTATATTCCTGACTTAGATGAAAAAAAGAGAAATTTTGTCATAGATTTCGACTTGTCTGTCATGGTTCATCTCTTCAAGTTTCCTTCATGCATGGTAAATGTTATCTGTCAGCTTTTTTGTCCCTTTTTTCAGGTTTCCGTTTTTATGAAGATGATTTTTTGTTTCATTGTGTTATTTGGATGAATTCATGTTTGTTGATATTTTAGAAAGTTTGAGTTGATAATGTTTAGGAGATTTATTCAGCTTTCTGAGCTCTTGTATTGTTATGAAATTGCAGGTCTCTGTGAAGAAATCATCAATTTTGAAATCAACTGTTGCGGTGGTTGCAGGTTTTCTGAGCTTCTTGTTATATTGCTGGCTTAACAGGTAGTTTCTTTGCTTTTTCTTGATAAATAGTATCTATATTATTGTAATGTTATACATAGTAAATAAAAATGGCCGGGAAAAATGATATCTTTGGATACAGTCTGGAATAAATTATCACTCTACCAAATTGTTGCATTCTGAATTCCTTGCCATGGCGGCTGAGACTTCGATCAATTATTTTTGGCTGGCTGGAAACACCTCAATTGGGTTGGAAATAATTGATTTGGGTGCCTTCGTCTTCACATTGAAATCTTCCTTTTGATATATAAACTCAGTGTTTTAATCCATTGAATCCATATCTGTCATATTCTTATACCCTTCAATTTAACTTATGCTGTTTTCATTTTGCTTGTTTTAAGATTAAGAACCTCTGAAGAACCTTGCCAGTGTCTGACCAACCAGCAGTCCCTTCATTGGGCTTGACCCTAATTTTTTTCTAGGGTTTACAGTTATTTAATCAAAATCTTTGCATTATAAGTTCACTAAGTGATGGCATTGTTTATGTTCTATTTCATATTGCAGAAACCAAGAGAGCTGAAGGTGATGGAAATATCTGACAGCACATTGGGCTGTGAAGTATGCCAAGTTCTCCTTTTGATAAGCCAATGCCCAATTGTTCCCTTCATGACAGTGATGGACTGGTTGCAAATTTTTGTTGTGGAGTGCATTTAAAAAGCTTCTCTGTATTTGCAATCAATTTTGATCCTCTCGATATATTTAAAGTTGCCATTTTCTCTTCTTATTAGTGATCTACCAAAATCTGTTTCCAATCTGAAAATCATGGGTAAAATCTCAATCTGTAAAATTTGTGGCCATTTTGGCTGGCTTTAGAAACCCACAAGAAATAAGGTTTTGTGTAACCACCACTGCAGATAATAGGCAACTTCTCGTTTCATGTGTTTGTAGAGCTTTTGACAATAAAAAATTCTCAGTTTTCTCATCTTTTATATTGTGCAATAGCCATCTCATGGAAATGAGACCCCTTACAAATATGTTCACTGATATTCAACATTCTGGGCAGTGCAAGTGTTAACACATTCAACTCAGCCATTTATGGTTGATTATTATTTGACACTGAGTTGGTAGTACTTATGGACAAATTTAGGTCTGGTGTTCATAACTAATTTTTCTATTAAAAAGTTATATATGCACTCAAAATTCATGATCACCATTTGGAATAGGGGTCTATTTCCACCAACAGTAGATCAAAGTATGAGACTACTTTTCTTTTTTCAAAAAAATAATGTGTTCATAGATTATATATAGATGACCATTGAAATGGCTTAAGTCTGTCATCTTTGCTATTTGGATGTAATGGGCTCAGTAATAGGCTACAGTATAGATGGTTTGATTATTTTGCGTTCCTTGAATGATGTGTGTTGCTATTTGGGAACTAAAATTTGTGTATGAGAATTATTTACTACTGTTGGATAATATCATAGGCATTATAATTACAGGTCTTCTGTATTAACATGATTGTATGAGAATTAATTACTGATTATGGCTCAAATATAGAATTATCAAATTGCTCATTTCATGAATGAAAATGTCATAGTTATTTTGTACTTGTTAATTTATCAAAATGACATGCCCACATTCTTAACTACACAAAATATCTGAAGGGCAATCTCCTTGGATAAATAAACTCCTTTTGCTTACCAGTAAATGGGTAGTAAAAAATGTTTTTTGGATTCAGAGTATGTTAGCACCTTTTGATGTACTTTTGCACACAGTGCTTCTGAGATTGGCTTATATTAATCATGACAAAATTCTTTATGATTTACAAGGATGTACATTGAAAATTTATCCTAAAGAATACAAGTATTAGAATTAGTTACTTTTTGATGTGAAGATACTTGACTCAAATACAATTAATATAACATAATGCTGCTAGAATTTTTGCATGATGAAGTTATGATTTATTTAACATTAGACAGTGATAATGGTTGAACCTTCATCCTAGGGTAAATATGTAACCATTATGTTGTAATGCTCTATGGTATATCTTCGAAAGTATTCAATTACTATTACCATACAAAATAAAAGCAGCCACCAGATACTAAAGTAAGGAACAATAATTACATTGGAGATTTTAAAATTGGTTCAAAAAGCATCATCTCCTCTGCTGCAAGTATATATATTTCTTTTGACTGTAAGTAATGGCATTTTCTTTAAGTGCAACATACAAGCAATACCTTTATCTCACTGCACTTTATTCCCAAGTATTGAAATTCCTACATTGGAGATCCTGTTTATTGTTCCCGAAATTAACAGTTGAGACATTGATCTTTGTCCTGGCGTTTTGTACTCTCAATGTTTGATTTCTTCTTGCTTTGAAAAATTTAAACTTTCCTTTGCAATTTCTTAATCTGCTAAAATCTATAGGTTTGATATTGTTGTTGCTTTTGGGTGCCTGCTGCTTGATGCAATATACAATTTTGTAGTTGAACTCTCAACAATGTTTCTGTTACATTTATAGAAACTAGATAGAAAACTATATTTCATAGCCCCACTTGCCCAGATATGTTATACACAAATCCAGCAATATACCATTGGGTAGCATTATCAGAATTCTATAAGATAGAATCAAGGATAGCATATTAGCAACTAATAAAGCAGTTTTACACTTATTGAAATGCCTTAAGTTGTACTCCTTTCTTGCTGCAAATCTAAATTTATACAAACCATGTCTGCAGGTGAAAATTCTCAATTTGAAGTTCTTAGCATCAAAAGAAGGACTAGAAGATCATATAACCAGTTGCAGAACATGCCTGATCCTGGCTGAATAGCAGACCAGCCCCCTAGTAACACTGGTTGGGTTTTCTTAATGTACAGAATGTAATTTAGTAAAATGCTAAAATGTAATCCTCATTTTGTATGTTTCTTCTTTCACTATGCATAACCCTTGAATAACATCCACGGGGGTACAATTCCTCATTTTTTGTTGCCTATCAAGATTATCTTAAGATTTGAATCAGATATATCTGGCCGGCAGATGTCTAGTTATTTTACCGGATTCAAGGTAATTGTCAGAAATCAGTAACGATGAATTAAGCATTTATCTCATAATGCTTTGAGAAGAATATTACAAACTTTCATGGCAATATCTAGGCATTCTAAAACAAGGGCCAGATTTTTACAACTTAAGAGCAAAAGTAGTACATACTAAATACTTCAGTATTAAAAAGTTGATTTAAGAAGAGCTTTCTAAGTGTTCAATTACTATTTTATACGAATAATCTAGTGGTATGCTCACTGTTACATCAATTTATTAGTACACGTTGACCATAGTATCTTAATATAGATCCGTCAGGGAAGTTGTATAATGAGTTTGGTGTTCTGAGAACCCTAATGATCACAAATGAAATAAGGTATTTATTTCTTAATGTGTATACAATATTGTCCATTAGATGAGATGAATAATGACCTTTAGATCTAGGGCACCTATGGAATAACCCTAGTTCATAAGGTAATAATCATGTTGCACTACTTTTATATTTCCTTCGTTTTCTCTTTTATGCTTTTTTATAATAGAGAGTAGGAAACAAAGAAACTAGAAGTGATCTTCTCTCCAAACCACACCATTCTCAATTATAAGAAAAGATTTATTTTTGTTCCAATTTTTCCTTGTTAGGTTTGACCTTAAATGTTTCTTCAATTTGTAGGGCAATGATAGGGAGGCGTTTATTCAGCCATCAGAATTTAAATCTTATTAAGAAGGGATTCAATTTTTTTTTCATTTCTGAAATTTAGTTTTTTTTAAAATCTACTTGATAAGATTTAAATTTTGATGGCTAAATAGACACTGGCCAATGATAGTATTTTGCCCTACCCTCCTGCAATAGTACCCTAAAACCATTTTTTTCTTCAACATAGATTGTTAAGTTAATAAAGAATGAATACCAACTACAATATCAGTAAATGCAATGGCTGTTAGTACTATTTCACATATAACAAATGAAAGGGGACTAATAGATCCGCATGTTAAACTTATTACATTTTTCTTTTTGAAATTTATGCACTACACATCTCATGTGTTGACAGTTCTCTGCCATTATTCTGACTGTACCACTAGGGGGTTACTAAGCTTTTCATCCCTCTCCCCCCTCTTTATTTTTTTTATTGTTTATTTTTGGTAAATTAATTTCTTCTTTCTTATAAAATTTTGATTGATATAGTAAATATTTACAAGTTAACTAATTATAATTTCTATTATTTGATGTTGGTGTAAATATAGTTTACTCACAAATTTAAGTTTAATTCATGCCAATTATTAGAAGGTTAGATAAATTTTATTATTTACCAGTATTAATATATGTGCCTATATATTTCTTAGTGAATATTATTCTCTTAGCTGCGGAAGCTGTAGTAGTCATTTATCCTCGCTCAAGAACATTGCTCTAACATTTGACAAACCCAGCTTGGAATCTATTTTGATTTTGATTCTATGACACTTCAAATAATTTTGGCGATCAAATAATTTAGACATTTAATAACATACTAGGTTCAAATTGATTACGTGGCACTATTGAATGCTTATCCATGCTTTTACAATTCTTTATAATTGAGGTGGAAATGGATGAATGTGATAATAAGAGAAACAAAATAGTTAACCATCTAATTTAATTTAATGATGATGTTTTAATAATCTCATAGAAGTTAAATGAAATTTCAATAATGAGATGGTTGTGAATTTTATTGAATAAGCTTGTTTGTGAAAATATATATAAATCTTGCATTATATTTGATGTTGCATTTAACAAACTTATAAAAGGATTGAATTATGTTTAAATATATGAATATTATTGTTGATATTAGTTTCTTCGACTTTGATATATTGGATATATTGACATGCAAATTTCAAGTGTAGATGTATAACCTTTCATGGGCCATGGAAATTGAAGATTCAAATCCTATGTGATTAAATCATTTTCTTATTTTTAAGAGTCCTAAGGAAACTTCCTTAGCATTAAATCTTGAGTATAACTCAAGTTATGACCCTGTTTATGAGGCTTCTATGAGTATGCAAGAATTTGGAGTTTCGGGAAATAGAATGTGGATTTTTCATATCCTATTTCCTAGTTTCCTCATGCCATCTACAAGCCCGAGGAAGCCTACAAGACACCCTTATAACATTAATGGGTTGAGTGTGCAAGTTCCCATCCCATCTTCCAAGTCATGTAATCAAATGTGAGTATGTGGTGATTGTTGGTTCCCTTTAATGGTTTCAATAACTAAGCCCTTAGAGCCTTAACTTAGAGATTGTATATCAATGCTAAGTAGCTATCTAGCCATAAGGAAAGCTCATTTCATGTCAACCTAGGGCATATACTTGAAATGGATCAGCAAGGTATATGTACTAGGAACTCAATTTTAGCCATCCTATCTATAACTGAAAAGGGAATAAAGCTGGAAAAAAGTGCATGAAAAGGAAATAACTGAAAAATTCAATAAAAATTATAACCCAAACTAAATCCAATTGAATAATAGGAATGAAATGCTATGAAAAACAAATAGGGACTACTCTATTTTCTTTGGCTGTAGGAACATACATAGGAAGGATTTCTAGTGGTTGCAAGAACAAATAGTTGTCAAAACAACAACTAACTGGGTATGTGCAAGATCACGAGGGGCCAAAAAGTGGTGATGTGGAAATATTCACTTTTCACTTGTCCAAAAGCACATGAAAACGCTTGTTGACTTTTTAGTAGGCCTGGGTGTCAGTACACCTGGGCAAACCTGACACCAAAGCACAAGCCTTTTCGGGTACCCGAAAAAATTGGGTACTTGAAACTTGTGGCATAAATCAAAACCCGCTATTTTCTCAAATTTCTAATTCAGTACAACAGACAAGCAGTATTAATCTCTTAGTGGAAGTTTTAGTGATGTTTAAAATATTTTTTTAGACTTATTTTGTTGTTTTGCTTTTAGATGGTGCTCTTTTTATGTCTATTGCAATAATTATGATGAAGTATCAAATTGTTGATGTTATAATAATGGGATTTGAAAGGAAGACATGATGTGAAGAATCTGAATACTTTTAGATTAGATTTTGTGTTTTTAAGTATTGACATCTGCTTCAAAATTGATGTTTAAAAATAATATTTGAGTGCTTTTACAGTATCAATATTTTGATTCAAAATAGTGATGTTTAGAAACAAAGTTTAATAAAAAACATTTAGATCTTGTAATAAAAACTCTACAAATATCATATACATAATATTTTCGGGTACCTCATTGCCCCAACAACAAATTTGACTCTGTAGTTGATCCGGTAAGTGCTTTACACGCTTGCAAATTGGTTGTTCTTTAAACATAACCCTAAAATGAGGGTTCTAATGTTTGCGCTCTGCTATGAAACCCTAAGGTTGATGCCGCTAGAAGTGTGAAGAAGGTTTTGTCTAGCAGTTTTCATTTGTCAAGAGGGTTTTGTGTTGAACGAAGGAAGATTGTGGGATTGAAGATGATGAAAAAGGTCAAGTTTCATTCAAAATCTTTTAAAGAGGTCGTTAAGACATGTAAATCTTCTAAATGGATAGGTAAATATTCTAGTTTCGAGTTCCCATTTCTAAATAGGCAAAAAAAATGTTGACATAAAATTATTCCGCTCTTTTCCATACCAAAATTTCATGGTCTTTGACAATCAAAAACCCTTAGAAGGATGCCTCAAAGCTGGTTCGTGGGATTAAGTAGAGATGCAGTTATAAATTGGAGGATCAGTAAAAAAATTCTTTTGCTAAAGTAACAAGAGCACTATAGAAGGGACCACAAGTTGACAAAAAACAAAAAATGGGCCCCAAATCACATTTTTTTTTCCTACAACCCGTGAAAAAAATCTAAAATCCCGTACTTCTCTGGTCTGTGGGGATAGGGAATATTCTAGTCAAATATGACAAGTCAATAATCAGGTACCCAATATTTCCAGGTACATTAAAAAAGGGTGGAAGCAAATGAAAAAATTGAACTTTTATATATAAAAAGAGGTATATAATATATATAATGTATATTATAGATATACTAATGTATTATATACTAATTGAATAGAGGTAAAATGGAATCACCTCTATTTAATGTAATGTATGGGGGAAATATGAGATCTACTCCTAAATCAAAATTCCCAAAGGAGAGATCCAATTTGATCAACCAAAAGGTTAATGCACAATCGAATCAATCTATGGAGAATATGAAAGAGAGAGAAAAATCCTATATTTCCCTATGGAGAATTATGCTTGAAATATGAAATAAGTGAAATACAAGTACTAACCTCAAAATAGGGAAAATCTAGAAAATGCCAATTTTTGATGTCTGTGTGTACTTTCGGGCAATTCTGCAACCTGTTTTGGACTGGAAATGCCAAGATGAAGAAAACCTAGAAATCTTTTATCTTTCTGATAGCAGGTAGTCTTTGACCCTCATAAAAGGTCAAAGGCTAGATTCTTTATTTTAAGGTCGATTTTGACTTTGTTCGTAGATCTCGGAAGTTCGCCGAAAAGGGTATCCAAATCCGATCTCAGATTTAAAATTTCACACCTGTACCTACAAGAAAAAGGGGGTTTTGTTTGTATGGGGGGTTTGCCTTGGTCAAACCCCAATTTAATAATTAACCTTGAAATTGAATTGAAATGTAGTATGCATAAACAAAGCAAATGAAACAATTTACCTCGCTTATGTTGAAGTCCTTATAGAGGATTCAAATCCTCAAATCCACAAGTAGGAATGCTTCAATGGATGTAGAATGAATGTAGGATGTCTCAAATCAATGGAATTTGATCTTCAACATCAATCTTGAATGGATCTTTGCATATGAGGAGGCTTGGATGAATGTAGAAGGATGGATCTTCAAGGGGGCTCCAAAGAGATTGAATCCTTCAATGACTAACAATGGATCTCCTTCATGGATGAATGCTTGAAGGCTTGCTTGAATGCTTGAATTAAATTGCTTGCACTTGAGAGCTCACTCATGAAATTTCTTAAAGATGAGATGTGGATAATGGATGGAGAAAATGAGGGAGGAAGGCCTTCTTTTATAGTGAACTAGGGCACAATCTTCTAGAGGGGCCACCTTGGAGAATTAAATCCCAATTAGGTCCTAACCTTAAGAAAATATACCTAGATTAAATGTAATTTAAAGATTTACCATTCTGAAACCCGAAATGGCCGACCCGAAGGTGGGAAAACAAATATCCCTGAAACCTGACACTCGAAAATCAAGGAAATTTGAAATCTAGACAAGGGGTCAAGGATGAGCTCGACTCTGACCTAGGTCAGGGTCGAGGCTGACTTTGACCCATAAGGTTGACTATGACCTTGTGGTCAAAAACCTCAGGATCTTGACCTAGAATGCTAGGAAATGTAGATATGAAGTAAAAATTAGGTGCAGAGGAAATCAAAACAGGGAGAAAAGCCAAATACATGCAAAGACCTGATCAAGGCACTTAACATGACCCCAGACCACTTACTCGGAGGGATAAACACTCTTATCATGGAAGTGCTTCCATTTTAAGATGATACATTAAGCCCCCACTTTAGCAAGAGTATGGACTTGATGCATACTCTTGGTAAAGGAGATCAGAATGAAAAGATAATCTTATTGTAATCCAAGGGACAAAGAGAAATCTTAAGCCCCCAGGGACTCAAGTCTTCGTCGACTCCTAGATCACAATAAGAGAGAGATCTCTAGAGAGAGAAAGAAAGGGTGTGATTACCTCACCCAATGAGAACTTATGTCCCATTGTGAACCACACAAGGAAATGATGCAATTGGAAAGATGGAATTGAACTACCTAGTGAATGTGGCTACTCACTAGTCAACCCATTAATGATTCACCCTTAGGAATATTCTATTCCATAAGAATAAAACCAAAAAACTAAAGAGATCCAGTCTTAAGGACACCTCCGACCTTAATGGATCAAAATATATTTGAAACTGAAGGGATCAAGAGATCCTAAAATATAAATCCATGCTTTAAGGATTAGTTACTAATCCAAAAAGGGAGAAAAGAGTATTTTTGAAAAATATGTGTGCGTATCGAAAAGTGCTTGTGTGCAATAGGTGAGCAGAGTGTATGCCCCCATGTTAAAGTCATTGCTGGCACTTTAATAGGAGCAATGGATTTAGCGGAAACATAAACAATTCCACTGATTATGTTTCCACGTCAAGATGCCCCCAGACGAAGACAAATCAAGGGAAATATCACATAAACATATAGAGAACATAGAAGGGATCTACCTACTGTGGGGTTAGTATGATCATAAGATAATATATATATGATATTATTGGAAATGAATTGACATCTTTCCCCAAAGAAAGTAGAACTATGATTACAAAGAAGGAAAGATCGCATAAGATTATACGAAGGAGAATCTTTTCAGACCATGACATGGAGACCAAAAAGATTTAGTGCTACCATATCTCGAATCTAAGTAGATTACACAAGGAAACATTTATGAACAATAGCACATTTACAACATAACATTGAACAACAGATAGAAAAATAGAGGTACATATAGAGGAATTTGAACAGTTTTGATTCCTTCATCACCTTGCACCAACTGAGTAACAAGGATCATATAAAAGAATCTAACAACATTTAGCAAACACATTATGGGAGAAGCATAGTACAATAGGAAAACACACAACAAAGCTACCATGAAGGACAAGCTGATCAAGCGTGCCGCCTACTCTCCCCATCTCATTGTATATTAGTTAGGGAAGGTGGGTAACTCGCAAGAGGGACTATATCCAACACAATAGGAATGATAGCCAGTTCCAAACAAGGATCCTCTTGAGAATCACAATGTTCAACACTAGGTGTAAGAGTTAATTGTGATGAAAGCATATTAGGTGAATCAATGTCAATGTCAATAGTCTCATATTCATCATTAACATCATCAGTATCATCAAGAGTATCTTCTTCATCCAAATTAATCAAAATAGGATCTAAGATATGAATAGAATCATCATAATCATGCATATTAACATCATTATTAGTAACAACTTCTTCTAACCCATCATGTATAGTCTTATCCGAAGAAGGTAGAGATCTTTGAAGAATAGAATTATGAGCTTTAGCATGAGCACGATGCTTCTTATGACGTTCATTAGAAGATCGATTATGTTTTGATTTATTTGAAATAGGTTGAGAACTAGGAGGAACAATCACAGGATCCTTCACAGGTTCTTTAGGAAGATCAATAGGATTATCAACAATAGGAGGAATAATCACAGGATCTATCTTAGGTTGTTTAGGAAGAGTGATAGAAGGAACTTGATTAACAAAACTAGAAGCCATAGTTAAAGGAGGTATAGAAGGTGTAGGAAAAAGACCCCGATTAAGATCCATGAGAGGAATGCTTAATTCAAGAATCTTACGATGTTTATAGGCTTGACACGAATGAAAAATATTATCAGGTCAAGGAGGACATGAATTAGGTAATGAAGGCCAAAAGAAATCCAGAGCAGCACAATCTCCAGGCCTAGAAAGTTGATATAAACTATGATTAACCATCTTCACTTCTTCATCATGAATGAACTTAAGACACTTATGGATAGGTGAAGAAACAACATGCATGGCATTCAACCAAATGAAACCTAGCTTAACTTGAAATTGATCAGAAGTAGGAACCACAACAAAGGTAGTGTTCACACTTTTTCCACAAAGTTCAACCAGTAAAGTAATAGAACCAAATGATGGATAAAGAAAACCATTACAAGTTTGAATCCACACATCCGATGTATCATAAGAATCATGTTGTAAGCTTTTCATAAAAAGATTTTCTTCAGTAATCACATTAACTAAGGATGTAGGATCAACAAGACAACCACGAGTAGGTTTTTGAGAAATCCTAGCAGAAATGTAAAGGGGACCATCAGGAGCTTTAATAGTCTTAGAGTCATCAAAGGTAATCAAAAGTTCCCAAGGTCTTTTATTCTTAATTTTTTGTCAAGGTTTAGGTTGAATTTTCATTTTAGGTTTAGGTTTTGGTCAAGGTTGAGATTGAACTTGAGATTGAATCTAAGGTTGAGGTTGAGGTTGAGGTGGAGATACAGATTGACCAACATGCTCCACTTGATTAACACCATGATTAAGATCATCCATCTTTGAGTCATACACAATTTCCACAGCACATGGTTGAGCAATGGTATTAGTATCATGTGTAGGTAAAGGATTCATATAGATTTGGAGTTTTTTGTTAGGAGGAGAAATGGATTTGTTCCCACTACCATCAAGATTATCAATAGATAAGGCATTAGAGTCAATTAAGTCTTGAACCTTATGTTTTAATGAATAACACTTCTCAGTATCATGACCATTCTGATGATGATATTGACAAAAAGCATTTTGATCAAAATATTTAGAGGCAATCATAATAGGTAAAAGAGGTCGAATAGGAGGTAAAGTAATCATATTAGTAGTTAACAACCTATTCATAATGGCATGTAAATATTCGGAAAGAGGAGTAAACATACAATTTAATTGAAAATAAGTGGATGCATAAGTGGTATTGTGAGATGAAAAAACAACTTGATCAACAACTGCATTCGCTTGTTTGTTTATCTTGACATAGTTGTTGAATTTTTGAAATTTGTTTGGATTAGGAGCAACATCACTCTTATCAACTAGAACATGAGCCATTGGAGTGTTGCTCTCAAATTGACTCACTTGTAATTGATAATGATGAAGCACTGCACAAAGTTGTTGAAAAGAGGTACATTCAGTAAGCAGAATCTTATCTCTAATATCTTTTTGCAAATTTGAAATAAACATACGTTGAATATCAATATTAGGAACATGATAGGAAATCTGAGCATGCAAATGCTTAAATCTACCAATAAATTCAGTTAATTTTTCTTTAGCACTTTGTTTACAATGCATCAAATCAGTCAAAGACACTTGTGGGCCAATGTTGTTTTGAAATTGTTGAATAAAGGCATTAACAAGTTTTGGAAAGGAATCAATAGAATAAGGAGGCAAGAAACAATACCATTGTAAGGCCTTGTCACGGAAGGTTCTAGCAAACAGTTTAGCTAAAATCCTATGGTCATGAGCATAATAACTACAAAGGATTTGGAATTTTTTAACATCATGAACAAGATCTCCTATTCCATTATAATTCTCAAGATGAGGCATATTGACTTGTTGAGGAATAGGAGTACGAATAATATCCAAAGACAAAGGACTTCCCCATCACATGTAGGGATACTAAACTTGTTTTGAGTTAAGGAAGCAAGTTGTTGTTGTAAGGATGAAACAGTTTGAGCCAAAATGATGATTGTTGAATCATTGGAGGAAATAGGAGGAGTAGCAACATTAGACACACTAGGTAAAGTGTAAGAAGCTGCAAGAATAGAAAACACAACTAGAGGAACACTACGAACTACAGTTGGAAGCAGATTGGAATAAGTAAAAGGAACATTATGATATGAAGGTTGTGATGTAGGAAGGGACATAGGAGGAACACTCATAGGAATAGAGAGAGCCATCATAGTCACCAAAGAAGGAGTATAGGTAGGAATAATAGGTAAAGTATTAGAAGGAGGTTCAACACTAGTGATAGGAGGAATCAACCCTAAAGCTTGAGCTTCTTGAGCTAAAGGTTTAACATTTGAATGCACAAGGTGAGTAATACTACGTAAGAGGTTAACACCTTGATCAGTATCATAGAGAACTTTCTTAAGAGCCAATATAGCTTGAATAGAATCTTGATTATGGTTCTCTTGAATAAGCCAATTACCCATTTTATCAAGTTGAGCTGAAAGTTTTTGAACTTGTTCAGGAGGAACTCTTAAAGTGTCATCCTCATCATGAGATGAGTGAGAAGAGTTTTTCTCCATAGTAGGATTGGAATCATGAAGAATCAAATTATCATCTGGGATCCTAAGGAAAGGAGAGGAAGATTCAGGATCAAAGGCACCCATGAGTCTATGACTTCTTCTAATTGGAATGTTATAAGTAGGACTAGTAGTAGTAAAGCTCATAAATCAATGCAAAGCAAATGAACTAAACTAAGAACACATAAAGCATGAATATTTTTGTATTTTTGAAATCTAATTAGCATGCAAGATCTAACACAAAAGATAAATCTAATACTAACAAGATAAAAGGAAATCTAACACCACAAAACACAATAGGGCATGCAATTCCACAAAAGAAAGGAGAGTAAGCACGTCGGGTTTACCAAAATGAATAGAGGTAAAATGCAATCACCTCTATTTAATGTAATGTATGGGGGAACTATGAGATCCACTCCTAAATCAAAATTCTGAAAGGAGAGATCCAATTTGATCAACCAAAAGGTTAATGCACAATCGAATCAATCTATGGAGAATATGAAAGAGAGAGAAAAATCCTATATTTCCCTATGGAGAATTATGCTTGAAATCTAAAATAATTGAAATACAAGTACTAATAACCTCAAAATAGGGAAAATCTGGAAAATGCCAATTTTTGATGTTTGTGTGTACTTTCCAGCAATTCTGCAACCTGTTTTCGACTGGAAATACTGAGATGAAGAAAACCCAAAAATCTTTTATCTTTCTAACAGTAGGTAGTCTTTGACCCTCATAAAAGGTCAAAGGCTAGATTCTTTATTTTAAGGTCAATTCTGACTTTGTTCGTAGATCTTGGAAGTTCACCGAAAAGGGTATCCAAATCTGAAATTCTGCACCTGTACCTACAAAAAAAAGGGGGTTTTGTTTGTATGGGGGGTTTTCCTTGGTCAAACCTCAATTTAAGAATTAACCTTGAAATTGAATTGAAATGTAGTATGCATAAACAAAGAAAATGAAACAATTCACCTCGCTTATGTTGAAGTCCTTGTAGAGGATTCAAATCCTCAAATCCACAAGTAGGAATGCTTCAATGGATGTAGAATGAATGTAGGATGTCTCAAATCAATGTCATTTGATCTTCAACATCAATCTTGAATGGATTTTTGCATATGAGGAGGCTTGGATGAAAGTAGAAGGATGGATCTTCAAGGGGGCTCCAAAGAGATTGAATCCTTCAATGGCTAACAATGGATCTCCTTGATGGATGAATTCTTGAACACTTGAATGCTTGGATTCACTTTCTTGCACTTGAGAGCTCGCTCATGAAATTGCTTGAAGATGAGATGTGGATAATGGATGGAGAAAATGAGGGAGGAAGGCCTCCTTTATAGTGAACTAGGGCACAATCTTCTAGAGGGACCACCTTGGAGAATTAAATCCCAATTAGGTCCTAACCTTTAGAAAATATACCTAGATTAAATATAATTTAAGGATTTACCATTCCAAAACCTGAAATGGCCGACCCAGAGGTGGGAAAACAAATATCCCTGAAACTTGACACCCGAAAATCAAGGAAATTTGAAATTTGGACAGGGGGTCAAAGATGAGCTTGACTCTAACCTAGGTCAGGGTTGAGGTTGACTTTGACCCATAAGGTCGACTTTGAACTTGTGGTCAAAAACCTTAGGATCTTGACCCAGAATGCTAAGAAATGCAAATATGAATTGAAAAGTAGGTGCAGAGGAAATCAGAATAGGGGGAAAAGCCAGATACATGCAAAGACCCAATCAAGGTGCTTAACATGACCCCAAACCACTTACTCGGAGGGCTAAATTCTCTTATCATGGAAGTGCTTCCATTTAAGATGATACACTAATGTATTATATGTACTAATGTATTATATACTAATGTATATAACATATATATAATATAACATATATATAATATATTATATATATACTAATGTATTATATACTAATGTATATGTAAAGGATAAAATGTGGATGGGGTCCTAGAACAATGGTTTGCACATAAAAGAGACCCCAAAGCCAATAATTTACACATATATGAAATTGTATTGATATCAAAAGCAAATGTAGATGATTAATATTGAAATGAAGAGATAAAGGTACTTACCTCTGAAAAAGAACCTACTGAAAACCCTGTCAAACAGTCTTAGAAACTATTGATTTTCACATTCTTGAACCAAAACTGTGAGATCTACAAAACCCATAAATCTTTTCCAATTATGAGGGAGGTCATCTTTGACCCTCATAAAAGGTCAAAGGCTACATTTTTATTTTGTAGGTCAACTTTGATTTTGTTCACAGATCTCAGAAGTTTGGTGAAAAGGGTATCCAAATCCAAGCTCAGATCCATAGTTCCGCACCTGTACTTGCAAGAAAAATGGTTTTGTTTATTTTTTTGAGGGGTTTGCCTTGGTCAAAACCTGATTTGGAATCAACCTTAATATTGAAATGGAAATGGAGAATGCTAGCAAGTAGTAGAAGTAGATCTAACAATGAAGCTATGACATTCAATAGATATGCAATTGTATTTGAAATGTAATCAAGTATGTTGATATGAAAGCTTGAACATAACATCAACAAATGTAAATCAAACCTCCATGATTGTATGCTTGGAATCCACTTTGAGGGAAGGATGAATGGATGAATTGAAGGATCTTGAAGGAAGATCACACCACCATGATGGCTAGATCTAGGGTTTGAATGATGAATCTTGCATGCTTGAACCAAATCCCTTCAATGACTTGAATGCTTGAATCCTTGATCTTTAATGGAGAACTTGAATGGAGAAAAGGGCTTGAATGCTTGAATGGATGCTTTCTTGGAGAAGACTTGAATGCTTCCTTGAAAATGCTTGCTTGATCTTGCTTGAGAGCTTGAGAGATTGAGAGATGAGATGGAGAAAATGAGAGAGGAAGGCCTCCTTTTATAGTGAACTAGGGCACAACCTTCTAGAGGGGCCACCTTGGAGAATCAAATCCCAATTAGGTCCTAACCTTTATAAATATACC
This sequence comes from Chamaecyparis obtusa, assembly GCA_027943335.1. Taxonomy (NCBI): domain Eukaryota; kingdom Viridiplantae; phylum Streptophyta; class Pinopsida; order Cupressales; family Cupressaceae; genus Chamaecyparis; species Chamaecyparis obtusa. The sequence continues at coordinate 321,730 of BSBK01003397.1, forward strand.
TATATTAAATGCAATTAAGGATTTACCATCCCAAAACCTGAAATGGTCAACCTGGAGGTAGGAAAATAAAACCTTTCCGAAGCCCAACATCCTGAAACCTCCAAAATTTGAAAATTGGACCCAGGGTCAAAGTCAAGGTCAACTCCACCCTAGGTCAGGGGTGAGGTCAACTGCACCCTAGGTTAGGGGTGAGGTCAACTTTGACCCAAGAGGTCAACTTTGACCCTGAAGTGACAGATTTCAAATTCTTAGGACCAGGTGCCAAAAAAAGGTTGGAAATGGGTGGAGAGAGAAGTAGAATAGGGAAAAAGCTAGATCTAAGAAAATATCAATTCAAGGCATTTGACATGACCCCAAACTGCTTACTCAAAGGGCTAAATGCTCTTAACATGGAAGTGCTTCCATTTTAAGATGATACATTAAGCCCCCACTTTAGCATGAGTATGGACTTGATGCAACTCTTGGTAAAGGAAAAGAAAGAGGAGATCCAAGTGGATTCACAAAGAGATAAAATAACACTTAGCTAAGGGAAAAAGCCCCCAAACTAAGGATTCTAACTCAACATACATGCATGAGGGTTCCAAAAGAACAAGTGTTAGTACAAACAAACCAAATCAATTATCATAAGAAACCTTGCTAAGAAATATTTCTCATACTAATATCATATTTGGAAAGCTATCATAAAAGCATAAATGATTACATAAGAAAGACAAGAGAAACACTATAAATAAAATAGCTTCATGATCCAGTCCTACTAGCATGAAAGCAAAAAGAGAGAAAGGAAAAAGAGTGATTACCTTGCCTAGTAAGATTCCCACCTTACCATGAATCACCCTAGAGGGAGAGCCTAACAGGTTCACCCATAAACTATGTTTACAATTGTAATGCGTCTTCTGATAGCTTCTGGAATACCCATAGATCCACCTTCTTGTATCACTATGAATATGAAATGCGTGTCTCCTTAGTATTTAGCAACTTATGTGCATTACCTTCAGAAGATTTAGCATATGAATGTGTGTCTTTTTAGGATTTATTAACTTATGTCTGTTACCTTCCAAGATTTAACATATTTGAAAAATTTGAAAAATGTGCTTCTCCTCAGGATTTAGTAACTTATGTGTGTTACCTTTGGAATATTTAGCATATAAATGTGTCTTTTTAGGATTTAACAACTTATGTACCTTACCTTCCAAGATTTAGCATGTTTGAAATTGAAAATGCATGTCTCTTCAGGATTTAGCAACTTATGTGTGTTACCTTTCAAGATTTAGCATATAAAAATAAAAAACTATAGTACAAGGGAGACCCTATATATGCCCTCCTCCTTAATATGGCAAAAAGATACTATTTTGACATGTTAAGGAAAGGAAAGAAAAAGGATAAATCATTCTTCAACATCAAGACAATATCCGCAAACAACACCCAGTCCAAGCCAAGAAGGTCATAGCTCCTACGAGGCCATGGAAGGGATGCATGCAAAGAGATATCATGCAAGAAGTGAAAAAAGGTAACCCTTGTGAGGGATAGCACACTATTCAATTTCCAAGGTGAGAGATATATCAACCATGGGAACCCAATGTCAAACAAGAAAAGAGGTTGTTATCAAGGACATAGATCCTCAATGCAAACCAAAATTTTCATTTATGATTAGATATCACATAATAGATAGATATTGCTTAACCAAGGAAAGAGGTGAATCCCAGAAAGACAGAAAAGAAGAAGATGGCATCCTTGCCCCCCAAGTGTAGGAACAAAGATGGAAGAGGATACCTACTTCACAATGGAAGGGGATATCCTGTTTAGCAACAATTTAAACCATATTCTTAGCGAGGGATATTTACCCCTACATCCAAGAGTATAGATAATCATGAAAAGAATATGTCACTCATGGAAAAGGATCCTCAAATGAAAGAGATCTTATAAAAAAGACCCCCACCAAAGAGGAGTGCTTTAGATAAAATATCATCTTTCAAAAGGCGAGAATAAATATTCAATCATTAAGCCCCCTACAAACAAGAGGAAGAGGAATCTTTGGAATGAGGGAAACAACTTTAACACCAAAGCAAGGGTGAGAGTTTATAAAGAACATAATTTGCAACATAAGGAATAAGTGACGACTTAGGACAACAACTTCTCATATAAGAAGGTTATCCATAGTCAAAACAATTGTCAATATGATGAAGTAATATTGCAATATAAACACATAGCATTGAGCTAAGGAAAGCAGTTCCCTAGACAAAGAGAGAGAAGAAAGAACCTTTCCCCCCAGGGATGAAAGGCAAGGGATATCTTTGCAAACACATGTCCTAAAAAAGATATCTTGAATAATAGAAGAGAGCAATAGATGAAAAGCTATCATGGTACAAACCATCGAGATAAATGAAAGAATAATCAATTAAGCTCAAAGAAGGAACATAATGGATTCTAGAGGATAGGAAGAAATACATCTCTTGCCCCCCAATCTAGAGGAGAAAAGATCTATGTTATATCAGAGTGAGGGGTAAAATTATGAATAAATCTCAAAGGAGAAGTTTCTTTTCTCTTATCTTTATGGATCAGATAATATGGAGAAGGTACTTTGAAGAATCTTTGCACATCTACATCATGAACCATAGTTTGAACCTCAACATAAGTGTGGGAAGAACTAGGAATAGCAGATGGAGAATTAGGAATTGGATTAGGAAAGATTGGATTAGGATTAGGAAAATTAGAAACACTAGTAAAAGTATAGGAAGTGATATGAATGGAAGACACAACCATAGGAACACTTGGAACCATAGTTGGAAAAGGGTTTGAATAGATAAGTAATACTATGGTAAGAATGTTGTGAGGTAGGATCTTGATTTCCCATAAGATCACCACTAAGAGGAAGAGCATTAATGGAATTCATATCTTTCTCTACTAATGCCTCATCACTAGAAGAAATCCCAAATGGAGGTGAAGGATTTATAATGTCATCTTATTTTGTATAAGGGAAGTGTGTTTTAGAGAATATGTCATCCGCTTGTATCAAAAATTCTTTACAAGGAGGGGAAAAATCAATGTATTTATCCAAGGGTTCATCTCAAAAATTATAATTATCCATAATGGCTTCATGAGGAAGAGATTAATCAATATCCAAATCCTAAGGTTCATCCCTAATAGGAGGATTATCCATAATGGTTTCATGAGAAAGAGAGTAATCAACATCCAATTTTAAAGGTTCATCCCAAATAGGAGGATTATCCATAATGGTTTCATGAGGAAGAGAGTAATCAACATCCAAATCCAAAGGTTCATCCCAAATAGGAGGATCATCCATAATGGTTTCATGAAGAGGAGAGTAATCAACATCCAAATCTAAAAGTTCATCCCAAATAGGAGGATTATCCAAAATGGCTTCATGAGGAAGAGAGTAATCAACATCCAAATTCAAAGGTTCATCCCAAATAGGAGGATTATCATCCCTATCCATAAAGCGCATTGTAGGAGTGTCATAAGTCTTTAAATATTGATCCCTAAAGGGGAAAGAAGGTAAATTGTATTGTAAAATAGGCTCATAAAAAAGACATATATTAGGAGAAGAATTAACATCAATCCCTAAGTCATCTTTGTAAAGTTCAATTGAAGAGGTTGTGGAGGAGAGTGAAATAGGAATAGGATCAATGAAGATCTCATTCAAACAATTTTCATCCTCACTTCCATGTACCTCATTAAGGTATCTATAATCTTGAACAACAAAAGCCTCATCAAAGTACTCAAAACAAGAATCATACATGTTGAATACTAAAAGCATGAAAATGTAAATGTTTTTGTATTTTTAAAGAGATTTTGCAATTTTTTTGGATTTTTGAAATGTAAATGAAAGAGCATAAAAGAAATCTAATCTTAAGGCAAGAAAAAAAATGATCTAACACCAAAAAGAAAGAGTTCTCTATCGTGGGTTCACCAAAATGTAAAGGATAAAATGTGGATGGGGTCCTAGAACAATGGTTTGCACATAAAAGAGACCCCAATGCCAATAATTTACACTTATATGAAATTGTATTGATATGAAAAGAAAATGTAGATGATTAATATTGAAATGAAGAGATAAAGGTACTTACCTCTAAAAAAGAACCTACTGAAAACCCTGTCAAACAGTCTCATAAACTGTTGATTTTTGTGTTTTTCAATTGAAACTGTGAGATCTACAAAACCCATAAATCTTTTCCAATTATGAGGGAGGTCATCTTTGACCCTCATAAAAGGTCAAAGGATACATTTTTATTCTGAAGGTCAACTTTGACTTTGTTCACAGATCTTGGAAGTTCGGCAAAAAGGGTATCCAAATCCAAGCTCAGATCTGAAGTTTCGCACCTGTACCTGCAAGAAAAATGGTTTTGTTTGTTTGTTTGTTTGGGGGGTTTGCCTTGGTCAAACCCCAGTTTGGAATCAACCTTAATATTGAAATTGAAATGGAGAATGATAGCAAGTAGTAGAAGTAGATCTAACAATGAATCTATGACCTTCAATAGATATGCAATTGTATTTGAAATGTAATCAAGTATGTTGATATGAAAGCTTGAACATAACATCAACAAATGTAAATCAAACCTCCATGATTGTATGCTTGGAATCCACTTTGAGGGAAGGATGAATAGATGAATTGAAGGATCTTGAAGGAAGATCACACCACCATGATGGCTAGATCTAGGGTTTGAATGATGAATCTTGCATGCTTGAACCAAATCCCTTCAATGGCTTGAATGCTTGAATCCTTGATCTTTAATGGAGAACTTGAATGGAGAAAAGGGCTTGAGTGCTTGAATGGATGCTTGCTTGGAGAAGACTTGAATGCTTCCTTGAAAATGCTTGATGAAATGCTTGCTTGATCTTGCTTGAGAGCTTGAGAGATTGAGAGATGAGATGGAGAAAATGAGAGAGGAAGGCCTCCTTTTATAGTGAACTAGGGCACAACCTTCTAGAGGGGCCACCTTGGAGAATTAAATCTCAATTAGGTCCTAACCTTTAGAAATATACCTAGATTAAATGCAATTAAGGATTTACCATCCTGAAACCCGAAATGGCCGACCTGGAGGCAGGAAAATAAAACCTTTCTGAAGCCCAACATCCCAAAACCTCCAAAATTAGAAAATTGGACCCAAGGTCAAAGTTGAGGTCGACTCCGCCCTAGGTCGGGGATGAGGTCAACTTTGACCCAGAAGGTTGAATTTGACCTTGAAGTGACAGATTTCAAATTCTCGGGACCAGGTGCCAGAAAAAGGCTGGAAATGGGTGGAGAGAAAAGCAGAGTAGGGAAAAAGCCATATCTAAGCAAATATCAATTCAAGGCATTTGACATGACCCCAAACCGCTTACTCAGAGTGCTAAACGCTCTTAACATGGAAGTGCTTCCATTTTAAGATGATACATTATATTATATATATAATGTATTATATATTAATGTATATAATATATATACTAATGTATTATTTACTAGGGTATGTGCAGGATCATGGTATGCCAAACTAGGCCCTTAATTGGCAAGGAAAATTTAGAAAATTAGGTTTAGGCAAGTTAACATAAAAATTTGAACAAGTTATAAATATTATATCAAAAATATGTAAGAAGAGAATCTGTAGAAAATTGAATTTAGTTTCTAAGATACTAGGCCTTTTTTGAAAAACAATTATTGTATATGTTAAAATTTTCAAATTTCAATGTAGTAGTACAAAAATTTCAGGAAAAAATAAGAAGTAGGTGTATGTCTGACCACCTTAAACACAATCAAATGATAAATATTTTTTACAAGATTCTATATATAAGTAGTAGACTCATGTTCAGATGTGACATATTTTTTTATAATTTTTTTCCAAGTAAATAATTAATTATGATTTTTCTTCGACAACTTTTCCAGAATACAAAAACTCTTGTGTCTAACCACATTAACTTAGTCTAAACTTTATCAAATTAAATTTTATTTTTATTTTTATTGTAGTAGGAAAATCATAGAATGTGACACATGTTTTGGATTTCAAAAATGTTATAAAGTTAGAAAGTTATAGCTATTTTTCAACAAATCTATCAATCAAGACTAGAAAGATAACAAGTAGGTGTATGTTTGACCACATTAAACAAAATCAAATGATAATACTTTTTGATAAGATTCTAGATAAAAGTATTAGACTCATGTCCAGATGTGATGTATATTTTTTTGTATTTTTTTTCTAAGTAAATAATTAATTATGATTTTTCTGCTACAAATTTTTCTAAATATAAAAACTCTCATGTTTGACCACCTTAACTCAGTCTAAACTTCATCAAATTCAAAGAATTGTTTATTATTATTATATTAGGTGAAGCATAGAATATGATGTATATTTCAGATTTCAAAATTGTTAAACTATTTGAAAGTTATAGTTGTTTTTCAAAGTGTTTATCAATCAAGACTTCTTTTTCACATTGCCACTTTTTGGCATGCCATGATCCTACACATACCCACTAATGTATATAATGTATTATATATATATATATATATATATATATATATATATATATATATATATATATATATATATATATATATATATATATATATATATATATATAATGTATTCAAAAAAATACCTGCACAGTTGATTTGATGACAAACAATTTCAGCCCAAGTCCTCTTGAAAGTATCTAGCACAAGATTTTTCTACAGACTCCTTGTAATGTTGACAGTCTGACTATACCGAATATGTAGATGTCAATGGACTTCCCCTCGATTGAATGAAATTAATTGATTTTTTAACTCTCGAAAAGAAATTTCACATAGATGTACAACCACCATACACTCATGATAGGGTTCCAATGTGTCCATAGGGGTCACGGGGACTTCCTAGGGGTCCTAAAATGTGATAAGACATACTAGGAACCCTAGGAAGTCCTCATGACCCCTTCTGACACATCTGAATGCTCAAGTTTGTTTGAAGGGGTTGTAGGACCCCTTAAGACACACTTGAGCATTCCAATGTGTCCATAGGGGTCATTGGGACTTCCTAGGGGTCCTAACATGTGATAAGGCATACTAGGACCCCTAGAAAGTACCCATGACCCCTTTTGACACATTTGAATGCTCAAGTGTATTCGAAGGGGTTGTAGGACCCCTTAAGACACACTTGAGCATTCCAATGTGTCCATAGGGGTCATGCAGACTTCCTAGGGGTCCTAACACGTGATAAGGCATACTAGGACCCCCAGGAACTCCCCATGACCCCTTTTGATACATTTGAATGATCAAGTGCATCCGAAGGGGTTGTAGGACCCCGTAAGACACACTTGAGAATTACAATGTGTCCATAATGGTCATGGGGACTTCCTAGGGGTCCTAACATGTGATAAGGTGTACTAGGACCCCTAGGAAGTCCCCATAACCCCTTTTGATAGATTTTAATGCTCAAGTGTGTCTGAAGGGGTCGTAGCACCCCTTAAAACACACTTGAGCATTCCAATGTGTCCATAGGGGTCATGGGGACTTCCTAGGGGTCCTAACGCATGATAAGGCATACTAAGACCCCCAAGAAGTCCCCATGACCCCTTTTGACACATTTGAATGCTCAAGTGTGTTTGAAGGGGTCGTAGGACCCCTTAAGACACACTTGAGGGTTCTAATGTGTTGAAAGGGGCCATGGGGACTTCCTAGGGGTCCTAACGCATGATAAGGCGTACGACCCCTTTTGACATATTTGAACATTCAAGTGTGTCTGAAGGGGTTGTAGGACCCCTTGGGACACACTTAAGAATTCCAATGTGTTGAAAGGGGTCATGGGGACTTCCTAGGGATCCTAACGCATGGTAAGGCATACTAGGACCCCTAGGAAGTCCCCATGACTATTCTTCTTCTTCTTCTTCTTCTTCTTCTTCTTCTTCTTCTTCTCCTCCTCCTCCTCCTCCTCCTCCTCCTCCTCCTCCTCCTCCTTCTCCTCCTCCTCCTCCTCCTTCTTCTCCTCCTCTTCCTCCTCCTTCTTCTCCTTATTCTCCTTCCTCTCCCTCTCCCTCTCCCTCTCCCTCTCCATCTCCTTCTCCTTCTCCTTCTCCTTCTCCCTCTCCTTCTCCTTCTCCTTCTTCTTAACAGGGCGAACCACATGAAGGTGGAAGCCCATATGGACCCCCCCCCCCCCCCCCTAAAATCACTCTACATTCCCCATTAACATCTAACATTCATTCATTATTTCATCCATTAATAAAATATAAAATTCATTCATTCATATAAAATGACATTCATTAACATTCATCAACATGCAAAATTAATTACCTTTGCAAAGGATCCATCAGCAGAACCTTGCGTACTCAATTCTCATAGCCATTCAGCCACAACTCTATAGCCTTGATGGAATCCAATTCTTCTATCATCTTCTATCAGCAGTTTATTGAACTTAGAGCCCTACTTTTTTTTATTGGTTTCATGAATTTTCTTGCATTGGTTCATCAAAACAAAATTGTTCGCAATTTATAAATATTTTGATATGACTTTTCATTTACTAATAATTACAACTCATCTGGAAAGTTTTGAATAATGAAGGGGGGATGCTCGTACTTCAAGTTATTCTCTAATGTTGTCTTGTACATGCCCCTTAGATACTTCATACAGATTACCCATGAGTATTTACCGCCACACACATACTATTTATTGCTGCCCTAAATCCACATAAAAGATAAAAGACTATACCCACTACCTCATGAAGTATTTTTTATTCTAACTAGTTTGTTCTATTTTCTATTGATTATTCTTATAACTTGTAGGACACTTATACCCATGAAAGCATAGTTGCAATTTTTTCAAGCATAAATGATTGCATGGGTAAAGTGTCCCATAATATATGAGAATACTATGTTCTCAAATACTGAAGGTATGCAGAAATCCTATAATGATAGTCCAAAGTTTTTAGCATTCAAGAGTAAGATAGGAAGTCACATTATAGAATTGATATAGAATGATAAGTGATGCTACCAATAGTATTCACCCAAATGATCACTTTATAAAACAACAAGAAGTGTTAATTAAAAACATGCCGAGATCAATAAATAACAGTGTATTCAAAAGTGTAGATTTATCAAACGATATATGACTGCTATGAAAAGAATCTATGGCTACATGAAGTAGAGGTCATTTCTTTGTTTCAAGAAGAAGAATGTCTAAAGACATGAACCTTGAAGAGTGAAGAGGAAAGTATCAAACGAACTATTTAAGGGACAAATTTGTTTAAATTTGAAACCTTGTACTTATCAAAGAAAAGAAAAAAGGTTTAGTATGTTGTTTATAAAAAATAAAAGGGACATGAGATTAGAATGCATGAAACCTTTTTGTTCATTGAATCAACATTCATAAATGTCATGATTAGATGTAAAAGCATCAACTAAATAATCAAAGCATCATCGTATACATGATCATCCAATCAAGATTCAAAGATAAGCTATCTTGTAGTAAGAAATGGAGATGAAAGGCATCCATGGTGAATTAGCATGATAATAAATGTGGTAGCTACTGTTAAGACAAAACCAAGCTACAAAAAATGCAAGAGTCAATAGTTCTCATTCACTATTAACTAAAAATGGTATTAAGGACAGTGATATTTTTAACTATAATTACAAAGATATTGATTTCATCCTCATTTTCATGGATCAAAGTGTAGATCAATAGTAGCATGCCACAATGATATATGGAGATAATTAGAATAGTTACACCAAGAATACACAAAGAAATGTAGCAGAGTGACTTGTTTTAACATAGGTGCATTGTGATCAGGAAATTGTTTGCACAGGATCAACCATAAATACATATGCAAAACTTCATAGATCACAATTATGGAGTAGTCAAATAAATAAACATAGAGCATTTCTTTCAATAAATATTATCATGTATTTATTAAAAAGAAAAAGAAATACAAAATCAACATAATCAAAAGAAATACAAGAATAGCTTTATATAAGAACAATGGTTCATCATTGTTACAATAGATTTTTTCTATCATCATGAACTACAACCTCTATGAATTAAGGGACATGAATTTCTATTAGAAGGTATCTTTCCTAGAAAGATTCAAGTCTAAAATTATATTGGTGCAGGGGTACCTAGGAGGAAAAACAACAACATGAACACACCAAGTAGTCATCATGATGGCATGAAGACTTTGAAGATAAACAAGATCAACTATGAGGTCTTGAGCCCCATTATGGAATTTGGGGGCAATAAATGTGATAAAATTGTAATAGTTGCTGATAAGGACCTGTAGACACCTAAAAATCCTTTAGAAAATAAAGTATTTTTATTTTCTGAAAAATCCTTGATGACATCATCATTTGTTAATTAATTATTTATTTAATTAATTAATTTATTTTTATGTCATTAAATCCCTTTATCTTAATTAAAAATATTTAATTAAGAAATCCCTCCCAAAAATGTCTAAATCTTATTTAAACATTATTCCCCTATTTATTAATTATTTAATTAATAAATTGACCAAAAATCTCAAAATAAATAATTAATTTATTTTTTGCCCAAAACTTGGCCAATTTCCTTAAGACCACTAACCTCTTCCAGAATCTTCTAATCCTTCTTTAATTTCAATTAAAGGCTAATCCCATCATTTCCTAACCCTAATCCCAACTCAAAATATTTAATTAAGATTAAATATTTAATTCTCATATTTGTTAAATCCATTTTTAATAAATATTCTCAAACCTAAAACCATGGAAATAAATAAATCTTTATTTATTTCCTAAAATCCATGTTTATCCTAAGGAAATTCTAGACTCTTCTAGAAAGTCCTAACCCTAATCCTAATCCTAATCCCTCCCCTAATCCTGTCACATTCCCTAACCAAGGTTAGCCAACTCCTAAGCTTAACCCAAAGTCAACAAACTTCTAGAGACTTCTCTTACATGCATTAAGTGCCTTTAAGGCCTCCTTATCCCTCTTACATGCATTTATCATGCATTTAAGAAGCCCCTCACCCCTTTCTTACACCCTTTGACCTTAGGCACATTTCCCAAATTGTGCACATTCCTCCCATCTTTCAACCCAATGCCCTTGTGACACTTGTCACAAGGAGGTGGCCTTGAACTAGCACAATCCATGTGCTCCCCTTTGAATGAATCTTGGCCTCTCTTAAGGATTTTGATCTTGGCCATTCATTCCTCCTTTCCAAATCCTATAAATGCTCCTCCTTTCAAGAGCAAATTCATTAGCTTAGCTTTTATTCTCATGCATTGTTATCATGCCCTTTTGCTTCTAGCCTTAGCATAATCATCCTAATTTAGCTTACTTTCAAGCATTTTAGCTCATCATAATTTAGTAATAATGGATTAACATAGTTTATTTCATTGTTTTGCATAGCATAGCATCATCACATCTCTATTTGGCTTAAAATCAATCTTAGCATAAATCTCATGTAGCTTAATATTCATATCAGCATCATTTTGATCCTTGAGGCCTTAGGGGCAAATGAGGTGTTCTATACCTATTTTGTGCCATTTTGGGGTTTTCATGGATTTCAATCTGTCCTAAATGCATAAGGAATATGCTCCAAGTGATTAGAGAGCACACCCACATCCCCTTAAGCAAGAGAAAATCAAATAGTGCTTGGGTGCACCTGGTTAGGCTCAATCTGAGGTGGCTAGCTTAGAGTTTTCTTTGTTTTGCATTGATTTCATGCTTAGACTAACATCTAATCCTTGTTTGGCTTGAAGTCTTTCAAAGCAGGTACCCTCGAAAGCCTTGTCCACAGGACCTTAGGACTAAAATCATGAATGTAATATAATTTTAAGGTCTTGAGAGTCTAGAAGATGCTGGGAAATTTTAATAAGATATTTAAAACCCTTAGGTGGTAGTAGTTTTGGATTTAAAGAAGAAATAAGCCATTTTGTAAAATTTAAAACTCAAATAATCAAATGTAACGACTAAGTGGTAATTTGGAGGGAGCTTAGTTTTCCTTTGTTTTAAGCCTTAAATAAACATTGTAACTGATCCAAACTAGTTGATTTAGTTGGTAGAAGGTCTATAAGGATGCATTTGATCTTTGTACAACACATAGAAGCCTATTGTACAGTTTGAGACTCACGAAATCAATAAAATACAGTCATTCTGCAACTTTTATGATTTCTTTAATTTTATAAGATTACATATGTACTGATTTGTGAATGTTTCTAATACTTTTGTGAGCCTTATACATAACCTTTGAGTGTATTGAAGACCATTTGTGATTTAGTTTTAGATATTTGGTGCTGACAGTTATTATATTTCTCTGGTTTTTTTTAATAACAGTTGGTTGTTTGAAGGGAACATGGTCATTACATGAAAGAAAACAACTTATCCTCATGGAATGACCTCTACTTACATGTATCATAATTTTATAACACAATAATGTGCAGATAAAGTGACTAAAGTAGGTGCTCACTGTGACAGGGTTTAAGAATTTGATGAAAATTGCTTGGATAGGAGCAACAATGGGAGATATGTCTTAATAAGGGGTATGTTTTGTGTTTGGAAGTGTCTACACATGTCATTCTAAAGGTGAATCCATAATTTTTGGGTGGAGAAGTGATTGGAGGGTAGACATTGAAGAAGCCCTAGATTAAAGGGTTGTTTGGAGCCTAATTGGGGATTTTGTGTTTGCAGATACCATAGGGTCTTTTTGGGCTGATAATATTTCATTTGGAGTCATTTTTTAAGATTGTTGAAAGTATTGAAGTTAGGGGTTAAGTCTGTGATATAGTTTCTTTGTAAAATGAGCATCTTTTAGGCTTGCAAATAGGGTACAATGTGGACTTTGGTTAGTTTGAGACAAAGTAACTTACAAAGATCTTCTAATATGTTGAAATGTGGGATAAAGGGTAAATTTGAGAGCCTAGATAAGGAACAACCTTATTGAGCTTCACTTTGTTTAGAGAATAGTTTAATATTATGTACTAAACATGGCCAACCATGTGAAGGTGGAAGCTCATTCCCCCCCCCCCCGCCAACATCACTCTAAATTCCTTGTTAACATCTAACATTCTTTCAATCTTTCATCCATTAATACAATGTAACATTCATTAACTATCACATGATAAGATTCATTAACATTCTTTAACACAAAACATTCATCAAAATTCATTAACACATTATATAATTTATGAACATTAAATATCACATAATTAAATTCATTGACACATAAAAATTGGTCATTATCAATTAAGGTGCATAGATGACAATCATTTATTTTTTTCTTTAATTTTTTGGAATTTAATAAATTGTTAAGAGGAGCATCAGTTTCATCATGATCATTTCCCCTCTCATCAGTTCTTCTACCCTCTGCTCATGATCTCAATGCATGACTAGTTATCTACTGATGCAAAGCGGGGTCTTATGCAATAATAAATAAAATGGTTAAATTAAAAACAATTTATTACAAGTATTTCATTACTTTAAAGAACATAACCATGACGTGCTTTACCTGATCTAGTCACATCATCAACTTCCATATCATTTTTTCTGGCCTCAACCTCAATGTGCTCATGACCACCAACCTCTACATCCTCTGGAGCTGCAATAAAAAATGTTACATTAATCTAAATACCTATTGTAATTAAATTTGTATTACTACACCAATCAATTTAAGATGTTTACTTGTATTAAAAATTACATTTAAAAATTTGAATAGAAAATATATACCTCCACCACTTTGATGCACATCTGAACCAACTTCATCATGCACAGGTGGTGTACCAGAATCAACAAGCTGCATTCCAATTTCATATGCATTGTTATCATTATTTTCTTACTTAAAAATATATACTCACTTTATGTTGAAACTTAACATCAAATTAAACTAATTGGTAAATTATTCAATTTGAAAAAAACATCATTTAGCTCATTTACCACAAAGGATCCACTAGTAGAACATTGCACACTTATTTATCATATCAGTTCAACCACAACTCTATAGCCTTGTTGGAAGCCAATTCTCTTGTCCTCTTCTAAGAGACTTCTATTGAACTCCGGGCTCTATATTTTTGCTTGGTATCATATTTTTTTCTTGCATTGCTTCATCAAAACAAAATTGATTACAAATTATAAATATTTACATAATTTTTTCATTTACTAATACTTACAACTTGTGCGACAAGTTTTGAATAACCACCAAAGTTGAGCTTGTGTTGCCTGTACTTTTCTAGTCTTGCCTTTTTTGTCTTTGATGTGTCAAGCAATCTATGAAAAGTTTGAAATATGTTAGATTATACAAATATAAAGTGTATTTAGTGCATAATTATATTCTTAACAGTATCATATACCTTCTTCTGTTGCCTACTAGTGTATTTCATTTTTTTCTTTCACTTCTCTCCTTCACATCCAAAATAAGATTTTGTGACTCTAAATCAGGAATGCAGGGGGGGTGCTTGTACTTTAGGTTATTTGATAATGTACTCCTGTAATCATCCCTAATATACTTCAAACATAACCCAAATTTCTAAAGGAGCCTAGTTTTATCAAACACACGAGGTCCAAATGAGTTTGTCATACTCTCTATGAGAGCATCCTTTAACTTTTTATCTTGGACATTCCACCTTTTAAGAAAAAAAACACTGTTAGATTCATAAATGAAGTGAAGTTACCTTTAATATAGTTCAAGAAATGGATGAAAGGAAAACTATTCTGTTCCACAATAGACTTACCCTTATTTTTCTTAGACGGAGAACCCTTGAATTTTGTCTTCTTAGTGGTTTTAACCTCAAGGGTCTCCTCCTCATCATCTTCAGTATCTACCTCATACAAATCATCATCCTCATCCCCTTTTGTTTCTTCATCATCCTTGGCTCTACCATTAAGGAAGGTTTTTTCCACCTTAGTTTTTTGGAGATCAAACACTAGGACCATTAAACCCTAGTGCGAAGCATGATCCCCATGAGGATCCTTCTAAGTGCTATTGATGGTATACTCCAAAGAGATCAGAAAGTAGTAAGGGAAACTAATTTTCTCATTATGTCTAAAATGATTAAGAAACATAAAATGATGGTCATAGGCTTTGGTAAACCTACCATCTAGCATAATCTAGGTAGTAACAACATACAAGACAAACCTCCAAGGTTGAGAAATACGCTTGGGGTCATGGTAAGATTTATCCACCTTCACCATTCACTTTTTCTCTTGCTCTATATCAAGGAACCTCTCAGGAGCCTTATCAAAGATACTCCTATCTTTGTTGAATTTAAGCCCCTCCATGCTCATTCTAGTAGCTTCAACGATGATCTCCTCAGTGACCTCCATAAAATGATTACCCACTAGAACACTTCCATTCTTCTAGGTTTTGAGGAAATTATTGGACATAGATGGGTTTCTACCATGTAGCCTCTCCATAGAATCTGCCATACCACCTTTCCTCAAAATCCCCCAAACCTCATTACTATGTTTCCACTCCTTACAATTCGCAAGTTCAAATCTTTTCTTGCTTCCATCCATATCTTCACTCTGGTTTTTCTTCGCAATGTCTCTCAGTAACAAACCTTGATCATCATTGTGGACATTTCCTTCTTCGATATATTTCTCATACAATACCCAGATTTAGTGCAAAATAAAATGCCTAGTCACATCATAGTCCTTTGCACAGAAAAAGGAATGAATTAACATCACCTTGCAATGAAAGGTCTTCACTAAAAAGCCAAGTTAGAACTCCTTCTACCTACTCTGTAAATGGTCATTATCAATTAATGATTTAACCTTAAAAGGAAAATCATCAACGTCATCTCATTTCGTCATCAAATCTACCTTGCAAGCCAAGTTGGTTGCCCGGTCAACAAAAATATTAGACTCCCTATAGTTATGTGAAATGACACATTCCTCAAAAGATTTAATAATATTTTTGGCCTTTTGCATTATGTTGTATATGGTCCATAAGTGTATAGATTCATTATTTAAACATTTTCTAATGTTCAAGGAGTCACCTTCAAGCCATAGTTTTTTACACCCTTTATCCTTAGCCAAAGTTAGACCATGTAAAGCAACAACTGCCTCCACAAAATGATTGGACTGAATACCAATGGGAATAACTCTCACACCTTTACAATGACCATTCTCATCTCTGATAGTCACACCACATCCAACCACCCTTGGATTCCCTTTTGAAGCCCCATAGAAATTAACCTTCATCCAACCATGGGGAGGACAATCTCATCTAGCTTCATTCATCAAATAATCTTTATTACAACTATTCAAATTGTCTTTAATCTTTTAGTTCTCAAAGAATAACCTATCCCCATCCTCAGTAGGCTCAATTAGATTTCCCTTCAAGTACAAGCTCTCCAACATAGCTCTCTTGATCTTATGAAAGACCACCTTATCATTGGATGATTTATTTCTAAAGACTTTGTCATTTATTTATTTCCAAACACCCTAGCAAATGTAGGTTAATATGAAGCTCCAAACTATAGCCACAATGTTATTCCTTGAAGGGGGCACCCAAGAAGAGAAAAGGCTCTGTAAATCCTCAGGAAAGATCCATTCCAAATTAAGAAACTTTAAGCATTTTCCCAAATTTTTCTCACATAGGGGAAATGAATGAACATATGATTAATAGATTCTTCATCTTGTTTGCATAAGAAACACATATTATCCATGGTCATTCCCCTTCTTCTCAAGTTGTCAGTAGTCAAGATCTTATTCTAGAGCACAATCCAGAAAAAAACAAAAAACTTTAGGAGTAAGGCCCTTACTCCAATCATTAGCCTAGCAAGGAGAAGGTTCATTCTCATAGTCTTGATGGTACAAAGAAGATATAGAAAATTTTTAATTAGTATTATACTTCCAAAAAAAACTATCCTGTTCATCAACCAAAGTCACATAATTCAGGAGTTTATTGAGATTCTTAAGGGACTGATCAATAACAGAAAGGTCAATCCAATGATCTATCTCCCAGTAGTCACCCACTCTAAGGCCAAACCTAACCTTACATTGGTCCTCAAAAATTATCCATTCAAGAATCTCCTTTAAGGAATGGTCCATCAACCACTCTTCATCCTAGAACTGAACACTTTTGTCATTCCCAACTTTCTATTTGACTCCCTTCCTAATAAACTCCTTATTTCTCACAACATTTTTCCAGATGAAGGACCCTCCAAGGTTATCCTCATTACTAAGAAATATTTTCAAAGTAGGGAAATCCTTATTATATTTTTTCTTCCATATAGAGGTCCATTCTTCATTTGAATTGTAGAACCTCCAAATTAGTTTTGCAAGAAGATGATCATTTAAGCTCCTTATTCTACACAATACTAATCCCCCTT
This sequence comes from Chamaecyparis obtusa, assembly GCA_027943335.1. Classification (NCBI taxonomy): domain Eukaryota; kingdom Viridiplantae; phylum Streptophyta; class Pinopsida; order Cupressales; family Cupressaceae; genus Chamaecyparis; species Chamaecyparis obtusa. Next base: position 338,989 of record BSBK01003397.1, read on the forward strand.
TGTTAACCAATTTACAAACCTTCTCCTAGGATATAAGGGCCATTCTTTTCTTCTTTTCCATACTAGTCGACAAGAAGGTTTTTTGATTTTTTTCAATAGCCTCACCAACCTTCCTGGGAATTTTGAAAATACTAAGAGAATAAAGAGGTAAGCTTTGTCAAGTAGATCTCAAAACCAAAATCTTACTAGCATGGCTTAACAAAGAACCCTTCCAACCCACCAATTTACTATAAAATTTGTCCACCAAATAGCTCCAAAAAGTGTCAGGAGGCTCTAAACAAAGAAGGATACCTAAGTAAGTACCAGGTAAAGAATCTAGCTCACACCCCAAAATCTTCTTAATTTTTAGTTATCTTTTATCAGGGGCATTAAAAAAGAATACAAAACTTTTACCCCAGTTAATGAGTTGTCCTGAAGCTTTCCCACACCTGTCTAAAGCCTTCTTGATGTTTTTTGGATTTTTAATAGAAGCTTCCCCCATCACCATAGAATCATCAACAAATTGCTAATGAGAATAGACTTGATAACAAGATGAAGGATATAGGCTTTTGAAATCACCTTTTTGAACCATATTATCAATCAATATTCCTTATTATCAATCAATCTTCCTAGGCATTCAACCATGATAACAAAGAGGAAAAGAGATAAAGGATCATCCTACCTCAATCCCCTTGAGGATTTGAAAAAAGGGGTGGGGGAACCATTAACCAAAATAGAGAAGGTAGTATTGGAAATGAGATAAAAAATAAGATCAAGACTCCTCTTCTTAAAACCAAAGGCAAGAAGCACTTTTTGCAAGGAAAACAAGTCCACCCTATCATACGCTTTGGAAAAATCCATTTTAAGAAGAAATCCTTCCTTTTGGATAAAATAAGAGAATGAACATTTTCATGAACAAATATAATGGAATCCAAAATTTGCCTCCCAGGTACAAATTCACTTTGCTGCTAGGAAATAAGAGGGGGCAAGAAATTTTGAATTCTATGTTAGGAATGGGAACACTGAGAGGGGAGGGGGGGGGGGGGTGAATCAATGTTCACTATATCTTTATATTTTCTTAACTCTTGAATATTAATCTAATTACTTAAGTATTGATATGAACATAAAAGTAAACAAGATAAACAATCACAACACATAACACCAATATGGTTACGGGGAAATCCAAATAGGTAAAAACCACGGTGGGAATTGACACCCACTAAGAAATGCACTAGTGTTTTATGATCCTTGTTAGAAGATCTGCAACCCTATTAGGAGTTGTTCTTTACAATTATTTTAGTATAGTGACCTGGTCAAAGGTCGAACCCTATTTAGAGTCTTTTAAAATAACACTATTAGGGGTGGGGACACATTGTCCTAGAGCTCACTGCTCAAGAGGTGAAGGCTAAAACCTTCTAATCTCAGATACACACTATATCTGCTGGATGAACTACTGATGTGACACTGCTTGTCTAATCAGTTCCTTTTTTGTGTTGATGCTTTAGCCCCTTGTAAATCTATAACTTATTCTATCTTCACTTTTCATGCCTCTGATCTACTTATCTTAACTCTATATTGACTTCCATACTTTATTACAAAGGTGTATTTTATATTTATATGTGCTAACAAATCAATTAACTAGGTCGGCCTATAACTGATTACATACAACACTTCCAAGTGAATTGGCTCAAGTGTGTTTACAAAAAAAGATGTTTACATGTCTATACATTAATTACAATAGGTGCATAGCCTTTACAAAACATTATTATAACTGCTAATCAAAATAGTAACAGTCGGCTGCATACTTTGTTCTGTTCTGGCATTCACTGCCTGTACGACTTCAACTAATTGTATCTTCGTCATACTATCTCATCTGATCATGTGCTCTTAGACTTAGCATGAATACACACTTACCATCTTAACTTCAAGGGTGCATATTATAACTTGGTCATACACACGTGCACTGATGCTCTAATCTACTGGTGCTCTGCTAACTGTCTAGTCTTCTATACTTAGCCATATTCTAACCCTATGATAATGTGCACTGAATCCTAAAATCTATATGACTTTGTTGCCATAATGAAAACACTATATCTAGTCATATACAATAGTATAGCTAACTTTCCAATAATCTCCCCCTTTTTCATTAATGGAAACAAAGGAATATGCCAAAGTTACTAACTATACCCTTATACAAAATTCTTTAATATATACTCTAACTTATATCTCCCTTATACTATGTACTATAATTATTCTTATAATTATTCTCTACATACAATACTCCCTCTTTGACATTAATGACAAAGGTTCTCAAAAAAGTGTATCTACAAGTACTTACAAAGAAAATACATATGGATATGCAGTCTACAAGTTCTAGATCTCTTCTTTCCAAAATGCTATTAGTGCATTGACAATCTATAGATGGGTGCATAAGGCATATTTTAGCTTCTCCATCTTTTCCAAGTTTGTACTCTAACCTTGATCATATGTCACCATAGTGGCATCGATCTCCTTGATGTTCTGATTAAGTACATCTAGAGAGGGTACAAGAGCATTCCTGAGATGTGTTTGCCTTTCCCTTATCTTAGACATCTCTTTCTCATCCTTTTCTATTTTGTCTATCTGCACTTGGTACACATTATTGCACATGTTCACATCGGTGGAGGGATCTTCCACTGATTTCCTTACATTATCAATCATTTCTTCTGCTTCCTAAATTTTCTTGTAGTGATCACCAGTTAGCTTACCCTAGTTCATACAATCAAAAATGATCTTCCTTGCCTTAGATGAAAACTCCTTCAAGGATTCTTGACCAATCTTCAATGAACTAAGGTCAAGTGTGAAGTTTCCAACTAGTTCACTCAATATCTTCTTCATATATTTCTCTTCTGCAACTTGGGATGCAGATTCTTCCAAGCTAGAAAAGTTTTCTTTGAAGTTTGTCAGTATGGTACTAACATCATCAACTAGATGAACCTTAGACACTTTCTTGTCTAAAGGTAGCAAGTTGTTTAGAATTTTGACTGATTCAACAAATAGAGGGTTCCTCATCACTTCTCTTTTTCTTTCTCCATAGCAAGGACACTGATCTTAATCAGGTCTTCTTCTCCCCAAGAGTTCAAGCTAGTGGTGTCTAGTGTCAAACTTGACCACAATGATGCTGAGGGTAAGGGAGTGATAGGAGTGTTGTCCATCACTTCTTGCTTTATCTTCATATGCATTTCAATAGATGGCTCATATATTGGTTCACTTCTTTTCACCTATTCTTCTCCTTTCTCCTCTTCTCTCTTTTCTTTTTCTTTTTCTATCTCTTTTTCTATCTCCTTTTCTTCTTCTTCACCTGTTAGATCCTCTATTAATACTTCTTCTTGTAGCTTAGGTGAATTGTCACCACATACAATTTCAACCTCATGTGTGCTCATAAAAGCTTCCTCAAACTTATCCAAGTCTTTATATGTGGCCGGCATGGCTATCTCTACATTATCAATGATGATTGTGTCATCTTTTTTGTGTCTCAGTCATGGGCATAGACTTCACTGCCTCTATAGGTGTTACCATTGTAGGTGTTGGATCCTGAGGACCTATTACTGGTGCATTGGTGGTCTCTAACTCCTTGGCTTCCTTAGAGGGCACTTGAGTTATGGGTGCAGTAGGTGGGTACATGTACCTATCCATAAAAACTTTCTCAAAAGCTTTCTTGGTCTCTTTAGCTACCAACTTAAAGTTCTTATCCATTATGTGCAGTGTTCTCAACTTTGTTCTAAGGTCTGACTTCACTAGATCTAAAAATAACATTTTCTCTTCTAGGGAAATTACATGGAGGCTTTCATCTTGAATCTTCTCTCTTATTCTTAGATCCTCCTCAATAGCCCGTCTTTTCAAGAATTTGAAGATGTTCCACACATTGTCTGAAATCACTATCTTGAGTTTGAAGACTATCTTCATGAACTTGAGCATGTGTTTTATTATCATTCCATGGATTTTTGATTTGTCAATCTCATTGTATCTCTCATAGAATTTTCCTATTTGATCTATTCTACCTTCATCAATAATCGTTGTTCTCAAAACTTGAAGACTAGGTTTGAAACCTACCTCAGGAGGTGCTTGAGTGTTCTTTTTTTTACTTTCGGTTGCTCACGAGGATGGGTGACTTGTGTTGGTTTCCTTCTTCCTCTTTGGCATGCTTTTTTATTCTAGAGGTGATGTGGTATCCAAATCAATTGTCTCTTTGGGTGCAGGAGGGATAACATCTGTTTTACCCTATTTATCCTTTGGATCATAAGACTTCTCAATCTTCATTTTCTTAATTTTAGGATCATCTTTCTTGGCTTCCACTTTGGATGTGCTCTCAATTTCCAATGCTATCTTTTCTTCTCTTTCTTTGTCAATATTTGCCTGAGTTACACCATGAATTTTGAGTATCTCAGATGTAATCTTAGAGGCTTTCCTCTTAGTTACTGTGCTATTCAGAACTGCATTAACTTTCCTTGTCTTTTCTTCATAAGTACCCCACCTAGGTTCATTAGGGTCCTTAGGTGCTGATAGAAATACTTGTGCATATGCTTTAAGATTGGTTGTTCTACCTTATATCCAAGTGGATGGATCCACTTTGTTCTAGGCTCTACGACTTTGATGCATGTTATGTCAGTTTCTACCATAAAAAAAATGTTGTCTTTGTATTTCTCAACAATACTCTCTAGTATCCTGAACCTCATTTGCATTTTGATCCTGAATGTCTTCAGTTCAAGATCCATGTAATCCTTCAAAGTGCTCTCAGTAGATGCTTGAATATTTTGGTCTTATCATGCTTGATGGCTTTAATGTTATCAATCAATTGTGCGTGCAAGATCTCACACAAATTGAAATCTCCATTTTTCTTAACAATTATGATTGCTGCAAGAATAGTGGTTGTGAACATACTATTCACCCTATCGGTGTGCTGAAACCTATAACCTAGTATCATAGACATCAATTTTATGTCTTTCTCTTCAATAGGCTCAATTTTCATACTACGCCTATCACTTCTAGACCTACATGCTTGTTCAACTAGTTTCCTTACATCCTTGCCCACTAAAATAATGACGCATGTCCTAGAAAGGCCTGTCATCTCATGAATAAGATCTCCTGTGATTCTTATTAGGACTTCACCTATCCAAAATAGGTCATCATGGATTCTTCGTAACAAGATCTTGATCCACTCAGATTCATATAATTCATATGTCATAGCATACTCAACAATGGGATGGTCTTCTAGATGTGTGAACTCATCTAGGAATGTTCTTTCTGGTTTCATCATGGACTCAAGGTGTGACCTTATCCTATCAAGTCCAGCTAGTTCCTTCTTATAGTATATGTACACACGAATGTCTTCAACATGCATTACACCCATAAGGGTTCTTGAAAATGCACCTTCTAGGTCATCTAGGGTTGACTTAAAAGGGTGCCTCTTAAAAATGTATCTCTTTCTCTCAAAAAATCAAACATAACTGGTGTAGCCATGACTTACTTGGTTAACGCTTCAAATTAGATTCCAAAGACTTTCGAATCATCATGTTAGACTAGGGATTTATAACTGATCAATCACACTTCTTCACTAGTAAATCAAGCTTCAATACTTCACAATTCAAATGCTAAGGCTTCTATGGTCTCTAATCGATCTAACCTGAATGCATTGAGTGATCTGTAAGTTTCCATAGACTATAATAAGACATTTCCACCATAAATGCTTGTCGCATGAACCAAAATTTGACTAAGAATTTCTAACTTCTATCCTGCAATCGATCAGGAAGTGCACTCTTTCACATAACATCAAATGGTCTCCAAAATGTTAAATCCAAAGGCACATACTCTAAGGGTGAGTATACTAGCTGCGCAAGGGTCTAGAGGTAAATTAGCTCCCCCTATGACCTTGAGGGTCATTTATCCAGATGTAGAGGGTGTGTCCACTGTGGATGCATCCAATACATACTCATCAACCTTATCCTTCTTTTCCTCTATCCAAATCAAGCTCACATCTTCTAAAGCTTTCACAAACTTGACTTCTTCTTCTTCATTCAATACTGAAACTTCTATCTTTTTAGGGCTTTCCTGACTTTGTGTTCTTGATCTACAAAATTTTGAGATGTGTCCAGCCTTGTTACAAGAGTGAAAAATAACTGGAGGCCTTAAATTCCAGGGTGCATTGATATGGGTTACCATTTTTCACTATCTAGTTGAGTGACCATTATAATTACATATCTGACATGTAATACTCTAAGAACTTCTTGCATTTGATTGATTCTGATTTCTCTGATTTTGCTGAGTCTTTTTCTTCTAACTTGTTCTACAATTCATAGCTTTATGACCAAATTTATTGCATGAATAATAGTAACAATTGAAAGGTCTTACCTCTTTACAATTCCTTGCTATATGTCCATGCTTGTTACATGCATAAAAAGTTTAGTCTACTAGCTTGTGCTCATCCTTAGATGGTTCAACATTGTCTTTAGTCTGATTTCCAGTCTCCATAGCATCTGTAGTGTCTTCTAGTGCTTTCATCCTTTCTCACATGTCATCAATCTGATTTTGTGCTTCATTGAATCCAACACCATTGGTATCTCCTCTAAGTTTCCTTTCATATAACTGTGACTCTATCAAATCAGAACTGGTGTGCAATTTCTCAATGTGATTCTTTACGTCTTTCAACTTAGATTCCAACTTTTCTTTGTTGTTTCTTAGATCCAAGATTTCCATATTTTCTTGTCTCAATTATTCATTCAGTTGAAGGTTATCTTTGATTTGTTCATCATAAAATTCTTGATTGTTAGTTAGCTTTTCATCCAACTCTTCAATTTGATCTTTCTGAGATGTGTTCTCTTCATTTAGCTTCTTAACCATTTTCCCTAAATCACTTTTTGAAAAATCTTTCAAATATTCTCTCAGTTTCTTGATGAATACTTGTGTGCCACTGACATTAAATTTTAGTTCTTCAACTTCTTTCTTAGATTTGTGAAGGTCTTTAAGAGCTGCCATGAGATTCTTCTTCAGATTTTTTGCTTCTTCTGAACCCATTGATCTCCTCAAGTGGTTAAAATTCTCTTCAGAGGACCATAGCTTTGGTACCAATTCTTAGGAATGGAAACACTAAGAGGGGGGGGTGGGTGAATCAATGTTCACTATATCTTTATATTTTCTTAACTCTTGAATCTTAATTTGATTGCTTAAGTACTGATATGAACATCAAAGTAAACAAGATAAATAATCACAACACATAACACCAATATGGTTACAGGGAAACCCAAATAGCTAAAAACCTTGGTGGGAATTGACACACACTAAGAACTGCACTAGTGTTTTATGATCCTTGTTAGAAGATCTACAACCCTGTTAAGATTTTTTCTTTACAATGCTTTTAGTACAGTGACTTGGTCAAAGGTCAGACCCTGTTAGGAGTCTTTTACAATAACCCTATTAGGTATGGGGACACACTATCCTAGAGCTCACTGCTCAAGAGGTGAAGGCTACAACCTTCTGATCTTAGATACACACTATATCTGCTGGATGAACTATTGCTGTGACATTTATTATCTGATCAGTTCCTTTTGTGCACTGATGCTTTAGCCCCTTGTAAAGCTCTAAATTATTCTATCTTCACTTTGCATGTCTCTGCTCTTCTTTTCTTAACTCTATATTCACTTCCATACTTTATTACAAAGGTGCATCTTATATTTATATGCACTAACAAATCAATTAACTAGGTTAGCCTATAACCGATTACATAAAATGATTCTAAGTGAATTGGATCAAGCATGTTTACAAAAAAATATATTTACATGTCTAAAACCTAATTACAATAGGTGCATAGGCTTTACAAAATAATATTATAACCACTAATGAAATTAGTAACAATCAGCTAGATACTCTATTCTATTTTGGTGTTCATTATCTGTACCACTTCAACTGACCGTATCCTCATCATATTGTCTCATCTAATCATGCACTCTTAGAATTAGCATGAATACACACTTTGTTAGAAATAGGAAATACTAAGAGGGGGGGGTGAATCAGTATTTCACAAACTTTTTCTTTTTCCCACTTATGGATATAACATATTACTTTAGTGCATATAAAGATTATCAAGTTGATTAACAAACATAGCAGTAAATAGAAAGAACTCATAACACATCATATGTTCTTGAGGAAACCCTGGCCAAGGGAAAACCCCAGTGGGGATGATACCCACAAAGATCACTAATCAAAAGTATCCTGTTAGGGATATTGGACCTTGTTAGGAGTCAATTTACAATATATAGTAGATCTATCCTGGTTAAAGGACTTTAGGCCTTGTTAGAAGCCTTAACCCTATTAGGAGTTAGATTAAAAAACCTGATCACCAGCTGAGCTCACTGCCCAAATAGGTAATACAAAATGTTTCTGACTATAATATGGTATTTCTTACAACTTCACATCAATAGCCTTTGCTGCTATCACAATAAACAACTATCGCAAGTTATCTTTTCTTTCTTTTTTACATATCACTCTTCTCTATTTCATTACATTTCAAGTATGCCTAATATATGAGTTATTAAAGCTAATAAATTTACATGGTTCGCTTCCAAAATCTTTATCCAAGAGTAAACATCTAGGATGTCATCCCTTCATAATGTTAAGTCATTATTTTGACAAGCAAAAATAATCCCTTAACTCTTTCGCTAATACTATCTCCAAAACTATTCTGTCTGCAAAAACTATCTTCGGTAAACTTTGAATAACTTTGTTTGTACCACTCCAAAATTTATGTGCACTGAGATGGGGTATCCTCATAATCTATACAAGCTTTAGTTAACTACGCAAACAAAAATATTTCTCTAGTGGATGTCACCAACTAAATCTTCATCAGGTGCTCTGTCAGGATCACTGTATCCATACTTAGACAATTTCTTTCTTCAACTTGCCAAACTTGCATTCCAGATTTTGTGCTCTCAATAGAGATCATATGTTGCCATAATGACAACATCTATGCATCCACATTAGCCAAATTGCCAACAATCTCCCCCTTTGTCATTGGTGGCAACATATGGGAAAATTGGCTAAGTGTGCAAACAAAACTTCAAAAAACACTTATACAAAATTGTGGCCAAAAGTTATACAATATGTATACAATATCATACTCCATAGAATAGCTCCCCCTATGAGTATCCTTCCTCAACATATATTCAATTTTCTACTATCTCTCCCCCTTTGACAACAATGACAAAGATAGGGTGTACAAAAATTTCAAAAACTTTATACCTTATTATCAGTTATTGCAAAGCCGGTAGGCTTGCAACACAATCACCAAACTATAACTTCCAAGATTCAAAATCTTTCTCCCATATCTTCCTAATGGATTCAACAACATTGAGTAGAGTACTCAATCCGTATGCTGCTGTCTGACAAGCTTGTAGGGAATTGAAGCTAAACTTCTGAAATGATGTCTTTGCTGAAAGACACTGCTCAATTTGATCTTCAACAATTGATATCTTGATTGAGACATGCTCTCTCAAGATGTTAACCTTGATCATCTTTCTATTGTTATCCTCTACTAACATTCTGATTTCATCTTTCAATTTGCTTATGTTCTTCTCTACAGAACTTATCTTGACATTAGGGCTTGTCAAGGTGTTTGTCTCAGTTGTAATAGCATCCAACTTCTCTCTGATCTTCTTATCCTCTTCAACTGTTAGGATTTCTGATTTAGTGCATTGTATGTACAAATTCTTTCCTGTCTCAAAATGTCTCCTCAAGTTCTTTATGCATACATCTAAACTACCAATATCATTTCGAATATTTACACTTAAATTTTGTTGCATTTATGCTTCAAAGTCTTCCTTAACTTTTATCTTAGCAATATCCTTCAAGTTAGAAAATTTAGAGTCAAAAGAATTCATTACCATTTTAGCTTTCTCAAGTGGATCTGATTTAGATACCTTAGTGCTGATCACACTCTCAAGTTTCTCTATCAAAACTCTAACTTTGCCTTTAAGGTCTTTCACCTTCTTATTCCTTCCAATAATTTTATTCAGAGATGTGATGAACTCAAGCTGATCATCATCTTCAACTTCTTGTCCAAGGTCTTCAAACATTGAACCAATATGCATCTTCTTACTGTTAGGTGCACTAATGTCTTCAACTGGTATAGAAGGTGCACTAGAGGTAGTGGCCTCTGTCAAAATTTGTTTGCCTTTAACTGACTATTCTGCTGGAACTAATTTTGATACAGTTGGTGCTTCCTCTACCTCTATATTCTTCTCTGATTCTATGACCTTTTCTTGCTCTCCCAAAGCCAAATTGTCAACAATGTTTCCTAGATCATGAAATACTGCATCATCTGATTCTAGAGTCACTTTGGTGCCTTCAATATCCATTGATTCTTTGCCAATATTGATATGTGAAGAAGATGGAACTTCTTCAATACCAACTTCCTCTACATGCGGTTCCTCTGATTGCTTCTGCTGAGGGTCTGATTCAACATGCTTTTCTGCAACTATATCTGCAAGAACTTGCATTACTACTTGCTCTGTCTCTTTCTGTACTTCCTCCTTTTTGCCTCCCATTATAAGGATTTTTCTTCTCTTAGTTCTCAATAAAGTTCCAAGAGACTTCAAGAATCTCTTCAAATGATCTTCATCCTCAACTTCACAGAACTGTCTGATTACATGTTCTCTCATCTTTATGTCCTCTTCTTGTGCTCTCTGTTTTCTATTCACAAGTCTGTTATACAAATTTTCTGGGATCTTACCATGAATAGTGCTAAGTTTATTATCTACCACAATCATGTGTGTAACCATTGCATTTTCAAAGTTCAATATGTCAAATGATCCATATAGATCATAGAATTTATTCAACTTATTGAAGTCTCCATGCTTCAATATATCTTCATTAACTCTTTCAATTCTTGGTTTCCAAGTTTTCTTCTTGATTGAAACTACATCATCATCTTTAATTACTACTACATTTCTAGGTATAAGTGGTACAACCACTTTCTATCTCTTGCCGGGTCCTGTTGCACTCACTTTTACTCTTTTGCTAGGAATAGGAGAAAAAGATTTATCTCCTTCATCTTTTTCAGGTACTTCAATTTTACCTTTACTGCAATAGGATCAATAGGATCTACACTTGATGTCTCAAGTGAAATTACAAGATTTTCACTTTGCTTCAAGGCTTCTACAGTCTTCTTAGCTATGTCAAACTCATGACTTGACATACCAGATTCTTTCAATATTTTCTTCATAGTAGATTCAACTCTCTTACTAGATTGCTTCTTTTCTCTCAAACTTATTGCAGAGTTGAAATTCTCTTCATAGGTTCCAAACCCATTTTCATGACCATCCAACTCACACTTTAACAATCTATTCACATATATACATGAAAAACATTGTGGATTGTATGAGAGAGCTGAATAGGAAAACGAAGCAAGATTTAATTTGATATTTTGTAGTGATGTTGCAGTATTGGATTTTTGGAACATTGGATGTTTTTCATCTATGTTGCCATCAATGCCAATGGGGGATATTGTTAGGAATGAATGCAAAGTGTTTTGGCAGTCATTCTGTAGTAGTTGTTGTTGCATTCATGACTTGGATTGTCATTGATGTCAACACAGTGATATTCTAAATATTAGCAAGAAAGTAGGTAAAGTTTTGTTTTGCACACATGTTGTATTATAGATTGGATTTTTTTTAGTTGATGGTATGTTCTTTGGTGTGTTATTAACCTATGGTTAACAGCACAAAAATAAATTCATTCATTTTTAAGAGTTATGAGCATTTTGGTGAAAGCAGTGTTTAGACAGTGTTTCTGTGTAGCGATGTTCGAAAATCAGAGGATATCCCTTAGCTGGGATGGAATCTGATTTTATGTAGTTAAAGGGATGTTGGAGACTCATTAATGATGATGTGGTTCATAGCACAAACTTTGAGGATATGTTTGGAGAAAGTTACAGTATCTGGAAGCTGACAGTTTTATGTGAATTCTGTGTGTAGTGTGTAGAATTTATTATTTTGTAATTGAGGACCGAATCATTTGTAATTATTTGAGTTTGGTATATAAGAAGGAATTTTTTCCTTATTGTAATGTGTACTATGAAGAGTGAGATGAAAATATATGCATGAAGTGAAGAAAAGAGCTAATTTAGTGATGAAGGAAGACTTGTGAGTACAGAGATCTGGAATTGTGATCTTGTGTAGCAGAGAGTGCAGTTTTGGCATAGTGTGAAGGAGGTAATATATTTCATATTATTCTATTGAATAATTCTAAGATCTTTTGGACAGTGGGTTCAGAGATCTTGCCTTGAAGCTATTTGGGCAGTGGGTCCTTCTATCTTCCATAAACTCTTAACTGGGTTAGAATCTTTTAACAGGGATTCAAAATCTCCTAATAGGGATTTATATGTACTGAATGTATTTCATAAGACTCCTAATAGGGTCCATCCTCTAACAAGGAACTTTCATATTAGTGCATCATTTTGTGGGCATCATTCCCACCAGGGTTTACTCTTTTCAAGAGGTTCCCTAGTCAACATATCTTGTGTTATTGTGCAATTGTGTATGATTATCTTTCTATGATTGATCAGTACATTGATTATATTGTTTAAAGTTGTTGAATGGATAAATTATCTAATAACTGATTCACCCCCCCCCCTCTCAGTTATCTTGGGGATCTTTACTTTCTAACACACTTACAATCTTAACTTCAAGGGTGCATACTATAACTTAGTCATACACACGTGCGTTGATGCTCTGATCTACTGGTGCTCTGCTAACTATCTATTCTTCTATACTTAGCCATATTCTAACCTTATGATAATGTGCGCTAACTCCAAAAATATATATGATGTTGTTTCCATAATGAAAATACTATATCTAGTCATATACAATAGTATAATCAACTTGCCAACATTCTAGTGGTCAACACTTTTGATTTATCTTATAGAAAGACTTACATAAACTTATTGGTCTAAATTGATCCATTTTTTCCACCCCTTGTTTCTTAGGGATAAGAGCTATGAAAGTACCATTTAGTTCTTTCAAAATTTTCATGGAACCAAAAAATTCCTTGATAGTACTAGTGACATCCCTCTCAATGATATTACAAAACATCTAGAAGAAAAACAAGGGAATGCCATTAGGACCAGGGGCCTTGTCCCCATCAAAAGAAAAGACAAACCTTTTGATTTTAGTATTAGAAGGTATTGTAGTAAGACATGCATTCTGGTCCTCATTGAGGATGGAGGGTCGAATATAATCCAAAAAGTCCGTTTGAGAATCCTCATCCAAATTCTATTCTTATTTGAGTAACCCCTGGGAAAAAATTTTAGCCTCCAATCTAATAGAGTCTTCATCTTCAAAGAGAGACCTATTAATACCCAATTTAGAAATTATGTTCCCCATCCCATGCTTAAGAGTAGCCATGAAGAAATATTTAGTGTTCCTGTCCCCTTCTTTCAAAAAAACCTTACGAGACCTCTGTCTCCAAAATGTCTCTTCTTTAGAGATAATGTCATGATATTCCAATAAGTTCTCATTATCCTTTTCACTATATATATTATTATACCCTTCCAACTAAATACTATCCCGAATGTCCTTAAGTTCCATGTAAATATTCATCTTAGAGGAGAAGATATTGCCAAAAGTTTTTGTATTCCATCTTTTAATATTGTCCTTCCCTATTTTCATTTTTTGAGCAAGAATGAACATAGTCATTCCTTCAACCCTTATCTTCAACCATTTTCCCAAATTCTATTCCAGTTGTGGATGCAAAGTCCACATCTTCTCAAACCTATAAGGAAAATTCCTTTCTATAGATAGAGGGTCCACCAAAAAAGTGATAGGGTGGTGATCAAATCCAACCCTCACATGAGCATAAAAAAAATAAGAATAGTACAAGAACCAATCATTACTAACCAAAGCTTTGTGAAGTCTCACCTAAATTAGATCCTTTCCACTTCTTCTATTGGTCAAAGTGAAGTTTTTTCCCCAAAAATAAACATCATGGAGATCATGCTCATCAATGAAATTCATCAAGTCCATTCTGCTATCTATATTCGATTGACTTCCCCCCAATTTTTATTTTTATTTCAAGAGAGTATTAAAATATCCCATGATAATCCATTCATCAGAGGAAAAATTTATTTGAAGAAGAGATAAAGTATTCCAAAAGGACATTCTACTAGATTTAGTATTAGGAGCATAGATGTTGGTTAAAATCCATGAAGTTCCATCCTTGATGTGGCTAAATCTAACACAAGTCAAATTATTACCCTAATAGATGACATCAGCTTTATTAATATCACACTTCCAAAGGGTAGAAATACCCCTCAAAGCCCCTTCTGAGTCCCCCCCATAGATCTTACCATTTATAAAGAAGTTTAATCTTTCTACTTTATCCTTAGGCATTTTAGTTTCTTGGATCAAAAAGATATCAGGCTTATTATCTCTAATCATATTCCTTACTAGATCTTGCTTATGAGTATTATTTAATCCTCTAATATTCCAAGAGATGATCTTCATACCTTAATAAAATTTCATGTCTCTAGGATGGTTTTTTGACTCCCATCTGCAATATTCTTGCTAGCCTCCATGGCTCTCTTTCTTTGAGTAGATGGTATTCCTGGAGAAGGATGCACCCCTCCCACAACTCCATTTTTAGAGCTTCTTGTATTTCTAATTGGTGGATTATTTTTCTAATAATTCTTAGATTTTATAATGATTTGAAATGAATGCTGAATATGTCCTATGGGGGAGTATTTAGAGTCATTCTGTAGTAGTTGTATGTTGCATTCATGACTGTGATTGTCATTTATGTCAACACATTGATCTACTGGAGATTATCAGAGAAGTAGATAGTGTTTGAATTAGCGCACATAGAGTATTGTAGATCAAGCTATGAAAAGTTGAGAACTTATTATATATTGTGTCCTAAGATTGTGGTCAAGAGAGCATATGAAAATTCAATTATTCATGAAGTTATGTGTAATTTAGTGGAAGCAGTATTTAGATAGTGTTCTTGAGAAGTGACTTGTGATAACTGGATTATATCTCCTAATCAGGATAGAATTTGGGCATGTGAAGTTATACAGTTGATGAAGATATTTTGGTGGTGACCAAGATGAGAAAGCATGGTTGGAGGTCACATGAGTGAAGATTTATTTTGTTTTGAAGCTCACATTTTTATATGATTATGGAATATTATGTAATGTGTGAAGGTTTATATTTTGTAATTTGTTAAGCCTCATTGGCCAGCTCATTTGTAATTATTTGAGTGTGGTATAAAGGAAGGATTTTGTTCCTTGATTGTAAGAGATGAATATGAATGAAATGAGAAATATGTGGAAAAGTGATATATGATATTGTAAGAGGATATGCGAATTGTAGAGATCTAGTATTGAAATCTGGTGAAGAAGTTAGTGCAGTTTGGCACAGACATAGGAGTGAAGATAAGTTGTTGAGATTAGTAATTGTTGGTACTATTATGTTCAGATAATACATAGATCAGTTAGACAGTGTGTTCAATGATCTTTCCCTTGAAGCTATTTGGACAGTGGGTCCTTCTGTCTTCCATAACTCTTAACCAGGTTAGAATCTTTTAATAGGGATTCAAATTCTCCTAACAGAGACTCATATGTGCTGAATGTATTTCATAAGGATCCTAACCGAGTCCATCCTCTCACAAGGGATTTTCATATTAGTACATCTTTTTTGGGCATCATTTCAACTAGGGTTTACTCTCTCATCAATAGGTTCCCTAGTCAACATATCTTGTGTTATTGTGTTGTTGTGTATGTTTATCTTTCTGTGGTTGTTTCTTATATTGATTACATGGTTGAAATATGATAATGGTGATAAAATTTGTTTTTATCTGATAACTGATTCACCCACCCTCTTAGTTATCTTGGTGGAAGTTACTTTCTAACAATTGGTATCAAAGCAGCAGGTTCTTGAAGGAAAATTTTAACAACTTAAGGAGATCTATGGCAACTCATTTCAGGAAAGAAATCCCTAAGTTTGATGGAGTAAACTATGACAGTTGGAAATAAAAGATGAAGACACATTTTCTATGTTTAGGACCAGGATATTGGTTAATCACAAAGAATGATAAGACTATCATTGAAGAAGACAAAATTGAAAATTATACTGATAAGGAAAGAGATCAATTCATGTGTAACATACTTGCTAGAGAAGCACTTTTTTCAGCCCTTTTGGAGAATGAATATAGTCAGGTAAAAAATCTAAGGACATCTCATGAAATTTGGTTAGCTTTACAATATAATTTTGAAGGTGACGTGCATTTAAAGAGACTTAGATTATAGAATTGGATATGTTTATTTCAAGATGAAAAGATGATGGAAGATGAATCTGTTAGAAGTTATATTGGTAGGATATTAGAGATTATAGCATGTATCAAAGCTTGTGAAGAAAACAAGACTGAGGATGAAGTGATATGGAAGATCTTAAAGATAGTGACTCCTATATTTATGTAGAAAACATAGATGATTGAACAAGTTATACCTTGTACTAAGAATTTTACTTGAGAAACTCTTCTTGGAAGATTAGAAGAAGCAGAGATAGGCTTTAGATAGTCAGTAGATCTACCTAGAATTGAGACAACATTCAGCACACTTAGTGTCCACCCTACTTTGTCAATATGTACTAGTGTCAGTGGACATTATGCCAGTTGCAATAGATCTAAGACCGAAGAAGATAGAAAGATTGAGGAAGGAATCTCCTTGCTTGTGAGAAGAGAACTTGAAGGTAAGAAAATTTTTAAATGTTGGACATGTCAAGAATATGGTCATTTCACATCTAAATTCCCTAAGAGAGTAAAGAAATATAAGAACTTTAAACCTAGAAGATCTAAAGAATGTTATTATGCTAATGATGAAGAATTTGAGGCTATTATTGAGAAATTATTAAGTGAAAGTGATAATGAGAGTGTTGATATAGGATTTGTAGCAATAAAAGAAGAAAACTATGAAACTGAAGTTAGAGAAGAAAAATATTTAGTTTCCCAAGTAGAAAAGAAAACTAATTGGATTATAGACAGTGGTTGTTCACATCATATGACTGGAGATATGAAGAAATTTATAAAATTCAACAACTATGATGGAGGAATTGTTAGAGTTGGAAACAATACACCTTGCTTGATAAAAAGAATATGATCTATTACTCTTGATGGAAAGACTATCACTGATGATGTTTATTTTGGGGATGGATTGAAACATAATCTTTTAAGTGTTGGACAATTAGTTGATAAGAGTTATCAAGTTTGGTTTACTGATAAAAATTGTGTGATCAAGGATAATGATGGTAATATGATTGGAACTGGATCAAGAACTAGAGGTAATGTGTTTCAGTTGAATCCTGCTGAGATGACATGTTTGATTACTAAAATTGATGACAGTTGGTTATGGCACAAAAGGTTTTGTCACATAAACTTTGATAACATTGTGAAAGTAAGTACTACATTTGCAATAAGAGATTTGCCTAAGATTATGAAACCTGCTAACATGATTTGCAAAGAACGTGTTATGGCTAAGCAGAAGAGAAGTTCATTTCCTAGTAAGAAGTTCACAACATTAGTAAAGTTGGAAATTGTTCATAAAGATTTGAGCGGTCCCACAAGGACTAGAGGATTCTATGGTGAAAGTTATTTTATTGAGATTTTTGTTGATGACTTTACTAGAATGATGTGGATAGAAAGAAAAATTTGAAGCATTTGAAAAGTTCAAACTAGTTAAGAACAATGTTGAGAATGAATCTAGGATGAAGATTAAATTTTTAAGGTCTGATAGAGGTGGAGAATTTACTTCAAAAGAATTTAATATATTTTGTGAAGAAAATGGCATTAAGAGACAACTTTCAGCCACTAGAACACTTGAACAAAATGGTATTTCAGAAAGAAGGAACATATCAGTAACTGAAGCAACAAGAGCTATGTTATTTGAAAATAATTTGGTGAAGACATTTTGGAGAGAAGAAGTGAATACAATAGTTGTACACACTCAAATGGTGCACTTCTCTAAGTCATTATATCCAAGGGAATCCATGAATAGGAAACCTTATAAAGTGACCTAGAGCTCTCTATGCATGGAGTTGCAAGATTATTTGAAGTTTTCTCTTAGCTAGAGCTATTAAGCTAATGACCTTGCTAGTCAACCACACAATGAGAGATTCAAATGAAGACAAGGGCAAGAATGCCAATATCCCTAAGAATCACTAAGAAATGCAATGCAAACTAGATTAAGATGAATATGCAAGCTAGAAATGAAAGGTGCAAGCTAAGCTATGGAAATGAAAGTATAAGCTATGCTATGAAAAGGAAAGTACAAGTATTACCAAGCCTTTCTAGTTAAACTAGATGAAGTAATCTAAAGCTTGCAAGGAAATCTAAACTATGAAAGCATAAACATGAAGCTACTATGCATGAATGAAACTAAGAATGGAATGTAGATGCAAAAGCCAAGAATGTTCCAAATCTTCAAAATCTTCAAAATGACCTAGAAAACCTGAAACATAACATTAGCATAAAAGATTGATATCCAAATGAGGAAAAGAGCTCTTCTTTTATAGGAAATGAGAAAGAATGGACCATGGAGATTAAGAGGCAAAAGATTTAATCAAGGGTGGAGCTTGAAAGAGGAGAAATCCATGTGCACAAATATCCTCCAATGAGAAAAGAAGAGTTGACTTTTGTGTCCATATAAGAAAAAAAGTGCTTTTCTCCTTTTTATAAAATAAGACTAATGCTTTATTTGTGCAACTTAGGATAAGAAGAAAAGGTGGGGGCTTTTTATTTAATAAAAGGGGAGGAAATATTCCTTTTAATTAAATAAAGACTTAGGATAGAATGGTTAGCCCAAGGCAAATAATTGAAAATGATAAAATATGATTTGATCAAGGAAATTGATATAATTGAAAAATGCTGATTTTTGAAAATATTGATTCAGGGATTTGATAAATTGATGAATGGGGGCCCAAAGTCTAAGCGACCATTTTAGGGTGCATACATTTTCCCCTCTTTGACTAATGTGTGATCATTCTAGGAACACATGTGGTCAAAGAAGAATTGAAATGTGAGATCAATTTGGGATCACAAGACAACTGAGATGTGTGTTCGACGGATGATAACATATCAGGACAAGCATCAGCATAAGCTGAAAGACAAGACCAACACCGTTGCTGTTAAGTGATAGTCAAGTTTGAAAATCAAAAGACAAGATCAACACCATTGCTGTTAAGTGATAATCAAGTCTTAAAATAAGAGATAAGAATCAAAAGACAAGACCAACACCGTTGCTGTTAAGTGATAATCAAGTCTCAAAATAAAAATCATAAGTTGAGTTGAATGATAAAGCTGAATCAAAGATTTAAAGCTAATAGGTACTGCCCCCTTGGAATTAAAATCAAAATCAGGTAGAGGAGAACAAAAATATGATAAACTTGATCAAGCCACTAGAAATCACAATCGAAGATGAAGGACGATAGGATAACCATCAAGCAAGAAATACATGCCCTAGTTTGACTGAGAAAGATATAAAGATAAAGTCAAACCTTAGAGAGATGATGCGAATGAAAATGAATTAAATACTAGAAGGTTGAAAGTGATGGGGATGAAGAAATGAAGATGCCCCAACAAAGATCAAAGGATCAAGCCTCAAATGGTCAGTCAACTGCGTAGAAGAAGGAGAAATTTGAAATGTGATTTTGACTATCAAGATTAACTCAAATTTTGATTTTGAGTCTAAAAATAGATCCAAGACGTCGAAATTAGCTAGGGGTGCAATTTTTGCGCAATTTTGAGGTGTTTTGAAAATTGGTCAAAAAGTCAAAATGCTATAAAAGGGGTGAAAAGGATGTGATATGAAAGACAAGAAGTGAAAGACATGATCAAAAATAGGAAAGGTGAGCATAGTTGACCAACTAGTCCATGAAAGATAAAAGGAGAGCTCTCTCCATATGCAAGGTGCAAAAACTAATCTAACATGAACCTAGAAATGCAAGCTACTATGAAAGTGGTTGACTTGCAAGGTCACAACGCCAATAGACATCTAATAATCATTATCGAGATTTATTGGTAGTGTCGCAAGATCATACAATACACACTAGTATGACTATGGGTATATGAATATGATCTATATCAGATAGGGATGTGGGAATCCCACCTAGGCATCAAAGACATATAGGTCAAGATGACTAGTGCAGTGAGATTACCTAAGTTTGATATGGCAAGATTATACTTGCATTGAGACACAAGGAAAGTCAAGATGACTATAAGTATGCACTTGCATAAACAATCAAGGATAATACCTTGTAGACCCTATTGTCAAGTGGAACAAACATAAATGCTAATGACAATGAGAACCAACAAAATATACCCACAAGAAGAAAAAGCAATAAAACATGTCCTCATGCCCTTAGTCTTCTAGCTATGCATCATTGAAAATGTCTTAGGGAGAGAACACTCATCAAAGAAATCATCACAGATAGCACACAAAGAAATAAAGTCAATCAAGTCTTAGTGAGCTGAGTGTTTAAGTGCGTGTGTGTAGGTCATAGAGTCAAACTTTGAGTATCACATCTGCCAGTGAGAAATATCATATCATGTTAAATTATGGGTAAGATATCTGTTAAGTGTTGAGAAACACTTGACGCTAGGGTAGTGTTGAAAAAAATAGGTGGGGTTGGTGTTGAAAAACACCATTGGGGTGATGTCCTAAAGATCAATGCATCCTAGAGACCAAAGCTAACATAGTGATTCCCCCTAGACAAAGAAAAAGACCAATTCCAAACCAATGCAACAAGGTCAAGGCATGATGGAGAAAGGCTAAGTGTCGAGGATGCATGCTAAAAGAAAAGGGTGCAAAGGCCTCAAGTAGCACCTGTTTCCAGGTTTTCACCACTTGGAGATTTTTTTCAGGACTTTTTATAATTTTTAGGATTTTTTCAGCATCGTATATGAATTTTTTTGAGATTTTTTTAGGATCAATAAATATGTACAAAGGATGCCCCCAGACAGAATGGGCATCAAAATCCCAAGAAAGGTCAGATCGTGTAGTCCCAATGTCTAGTAAGGTGGAGAACAAAAGGGAATAGCAAGCTAGTGGAAGAGATGAAAGACAAGAGAATGAAGGAAAAAAATCCTCAAGGGCAAACTCCTCAAGAGTACCCAAGCTTAGGGAAAAAATTATCATGTAAAGCACATTTGGACAAGCAATGAAAGACCAACATAGGATAAGTCCCAGAAAGCATAATGAAAAAGAAGGAAAGGATGCAGTCCAAAGGAGTAGACATGTCATTAGGCTTCATAGCATCATTTTTTTACTCTTTTTTTTTATTAGATCAAGACCAAAGGGGAAAAGGATAGAAAAAGGCTAGAATGCATGAAGGAAAATAAATATGAAGGCTAAACATGAAAGGAATGAAAGAAAGATCATTGTAAGATAGCTGACAAGATAGCCAAATGTTCATGTATAGTTCAACATTGTCAAGATCAAAGAGAGAAGATAGAATGGATGAAATATGTAGAAGAACTACGCATGATGCCCGATTACCAGGTTTTCATCATGGTAATTATCCAAGGTGCCACAAGGGAGTGGTTTTCACCATAGAAAGAATTTATTTCTCTTTACTTTTGGTACCAAGGCACCTATTTCCAGGTTTCCACTAAGGCACATTTTCAATTTTTTTCATTTTTTTCTTTTTGTTTCTATTTTTTTTGAATTTTGTCTATTTTGGAAGAAGGAAAGATTTTTTTGATAATTCTCCTTGAAAGGATAAACCATGATATGCCAAGGATTCAAAATGATATGCTCAAAGATGATGATAGGGAAAGGAAGATGAAAGAGAAAAATGGAAGATAAGGTTTTATGTAAAGCGAGTGAGGTTGGAAGATAGGAGGAATAGGAAAATGAAGAAAAATGATAAAAGGTAGAAGGATAATGAATGGAAGGATTGTGAAAGGGTATATGGAAAGGAAGGAAAGATCAACATCAACACACACCCCTTGAAGGGTGGTGAGAGGATGGAGGAAACATGAATGAAGGAATACGTGAAGGAATATGGTGAATGGATAGCAGAGGTTGTGGTTTAGGCGCATGGAATGGAAGAATGTTTTTGGAAGAAGATGAAGTGGAAGTCTTTGGAAGCTTGAATGTCAATTTCACTTTTTTTTCAACATGAGACTCTTTCAAGAGAGACTTTGGAATCCATATAGCCATAGGCTTTTCATTTCCTTTTGATAATTTAGAGAGAATATCTTCAATGATGGATTTTGGAACCCATACTTGTCTTGTAGTTTTCTTCTTAGATATCTCTTTTGACTTTATGCCTCCATGTCAATTAGAGGAGACATGGTGATCTTATTTTCTTGATGGATTCTTGTATTGCTTATTTTTATTGCATTGAACATTCAAGTTACTTCCAAAAGACTTGGGACTTGTGGAAGAAGAAGGATATGACTGGTTTAGATGAGTGGGTGGATGAAAAGGATTCAAGGGTATGCATCTATGTTGATCTTGAGGAAATATAGGAGATGGAGGGACGTAAGGACCCAAGATGGATGATGAATTAGGAGAGTTAGGAGGGGAAAGTGAAGGGACATAAGGGCCCAAGATGGAAGGAAGACATGAAGCCCTTAGTATTGGTGGAGGAGGTCCAAGGATGGACATGGAAGATACAAAAGGATAATCAATAAGTTCATCAACATCTATATGACAATCAAGGACATCAGCATCTTTAGAGTGAGCATTAGGATTTACAATAGGATCATGAACATCTTGAATAGGAGCAACTTTTTTGATAAGATTGTTCAAAGGTTGCAAAGACTTAAGAAGAGTAGAAAGTGGAAGTGAACATGGAGTGGTAGAACAAGAAGATGGAAGACTTCGATCTTGACAAGGAGTTTTGGATAGCATAATCGTATAATTTTTCTCTTGATTTTCAATAGGCTTGACAGTGGAAGTAACAACACTATTTTTAATAACCTTAATGGAAGTATCATATTTTGAAAGCTCAAGTGTAGTAAGGTTATTTTGATTGTTAATAAGCTCAATGGTGTAAGTAGTAGTTTGATCTCGCTTAGGAGAAGACTTAAGACATGGTGGAATGAATGAGAAAGGGCATAAAAGATCAAAAGAATCATGAAATGGATGAAAGACATCATGAAAAGGATTGGATGACATGGAGGGTTCTTGATCTTGATCTTTCTTTATGTTATTTTCTTTATCATTTTTAGAGTCCTCTTGACATGGAGCCACTTCTAAGGACAAGGAAGCATGTTGGAATTTTATGGAAGACTTTGGAGGAGATGGTGAAGTACTAGTTGAAGTAGGCATTATAGCGTATACATGCTTAGGCTCTTTAGTTTTAGCATTATTGAAAGTATTTGCAGCCAAGTGAAGGTTAGCTTGAGTTTCTTTAAGAGGTAACCCTTGAGGATAACTATAGGGAATCACATGAAAAGTATTAGGACTTTCATTGGATGAAGGATTTGTGAAAGATTTGGAAGACTTGGAAGCTTTAGGAAATGTATGAGTATTGGAGGAAGTAGGGGATGGAAGGGAACCATCACAAGACAAAGGTCCATCATTAACATAATCTTGCTTGAGAGTGTAATCTTTATTTTCAGCATGATATTTCTTAGAGGAAGGATTATTATAATATTTACATTTCAAATCAGAATGGTACATTTTATATTCCTCAATAGAAGTGGATGCATCATCTAGGTATTGTTTGTAGAAATCATCAAACTCCCTTTCAAAATCTGAATCATATGGATCACCATCACAATCTATCCAATGTGGTGACCCATTTCTAGTAAGAATGAGCCTCCGACTAGGAGGACTCTTAGGAATAGAGGTGTCATAGGTATCACAAGGGCTATCATATTGCTCATCATGGTACACCTTGAGACAAGGAGTAAGATTCTTGGGAGAAGTAGAAGAGGAATGAGATCTTGAAGAAGAGGAAAATGAAGACCTAGTGGATGAAGAAGACTTGGATAATGAGAAATATGAATAAGACTTAGAAGAGTCATGATAAGATTTGGAGGATGAGGAAGGATGAGAAGAATTAGAAGGTGAAGAATGTTTAGAAGCAGGATGGCGTGCTA
This sequence comes from Chamaecyparis obtusa, assembly GCA_027943335.1. Lineage (NCBI taxonomy): Eukaryota > Viridiplantae > Streptophyta > Pinopsida > Cupressales > Cupressaceae > Chamaecyparis > Chamaecyparis obtusa. Next base: position 363,094 of record BSBK01003397.1, read on the forward strand.
GGATCATGCATAGGATTCTAGCAAAGTTGTTTGATTCAATCAAATTTTCTTCTACTTTTGCCATAAGTTTATCATCCATGAAATTTTTGGAGGAATAAAGATACTCTTCAAATTGAGCAATGAGTTCAAGATCATCCATTATCAAGAGAGGTTCCATAACAAGATAATTGAAATTCATGGTTCCAAAAGAGGAGGAATCAAACATGGAAGAAATGAATAGAAGAGATGAAATAGAAGAAGGTAGACTAGATAATAAGATGAAAAGAATCAAGAAGACATGAAGAGTTTAGGAAGAAGAGGAAGAAGCATGAAGGAAGAAGAAAATGAGAGACTAGGAAGACATGGGAGAAGTGGAAGAAAGGAGACCAAGAGTCATTTTTTGCAATTTGATACCATTGAAATTCATTTGGATAGTGAGCAATATGTCATAGCACTTAAGATCTGACCTGAACTGACCAAGGAAGACTGGAAGTGACACAAATCAGTAAGACAACAACCCATAATGAGATAGAAAAATAACTCTGTGTGATAGGTTCCAGGCAAGCAGTGCGACTCTTGACCAGTGAACGTGAAAAAATCAATTTTAAAGGCAATTTGGTCAATGTTGTAAGTTTGACAAGTTTGATTTCACAGTCCAGAATATAGTAATAGCAGATAATAGACAAGTTTGCAAATAGTAGGTGATCAAACATGTCATAGAACACTTGCACAATGGCGAAAGCAACCTTTCCAAGACAAGCAGTTGTGATATCAAAATTGAAAAACTTATATGAGCACTACCGAGATGTTGAATATGCAAGAATGTTTACACGGGTAGATCACAATGAGAACACTTCAAGCACTTTCTAGCCTAAAAAGACAATGGCTCAATACTTAACAACTTGACCCACACTTGATGTCCCATTGCCTCACACAAAGTGGTTGCCCACAATAGATATTGGATTTGTCATGGAAGTGCCAATGACACAACCAAAGGAACATAGATGGTGAGTAATCTTGGGGTGATCTAGGTTATCCTACTTGGATCAATCCTTGCACCAATAAGCTAAGTAGCAAAATAGGGTGGCCTTTATCTATGATTCTTAATAAGGGCTTCCATTTGTAATACCCCTCTTGCTCCCCAAAGGGACTCCTTACCTTGTGGCAAGTAACAGACCTCGCGGCCACAAGAGTACCTTAAGCATTCTTGCTCAACATTTTCCTCATAGTCACAATCCCACAAGTACTCACATCAAGCAAAGACAAGTACTACGTCTACCAAGGTTTTGTGTCCTTGATAGCCTTGAGTTCATAGTTGGTTGGAATAGTTGGCAAAAAGCTTGTCCCCACTTGGGTCATTCATCTTGATTGCTCAAGAGTAGGCCTGCTAAAGGATCCTAAAGATCTAAACAAAGAATGGATCAACTTATGAGATTCAAGGTTTTTGTTTCACCACAAGGGTGAAGAGCATACTCCCCTATCTCAAAGTTTTCTCCCAAACACACCAAGCAAATGTTCAATTACCCTCTTGCTTTCAAAATCCAAAGATGGGTCAAAATTTTTTGGTTCACCACAAGGGTGAAGAGCATACTTCTCCTACCACCCAAGAATTCCTACAACAAGATATTATGTTCCTAAGAAATGAGAAAACTAGTATATGCCGCACTTAAAAGAAAAGTAAATAAACAAGAAATTGGTTATTTTTAGGCATTGGGTAGCCCTGCAAAACACAATTAGTAGCCCTTTTTCCTTTGAAGCTTTGACATGTGTTCTTTTGGCAAAATATTTCAAGCAATGAGAGCACTTACAAGCACAACTTGTTAGCTCCACAATGGTTAGCACATCAAAAATCAAATAATCTACAAGTAAAATAGCTGATAAAATGGCAAAATTTGAAAATGAAACCAACATGGTTGGATTAGGCTCAGAAAGAGCTTTCCAACGATATATCACACTTAAATTTTTGATACTGTATGTGAAAATTTTTTAAAAATGGTTGCCAATTTTCCAGAGCGGCACAGATTCTAAAAATGCTGAAATTTAAAAAAAAAATAGAAAACCCAAAACTCAACTCACTGCCAGGTACAGGTGATAGTATAGTCACTAGAAATATCATGCAACACTTCGTTGTATACGGGGGTGACAATTTATCTCCATGTGACAGTTCGCTGACCTGCAGGTGACATAATATACTAAGTAGTGTGATATTATCTATCAAACAGTGTGACACTTTTAACTGGTAAAGTGTCACCCTGCTATACAAGAAACTGTCACATGACACTAGAAAACTGTCGCATGACACTTTGAGATAGAAAAATAGAGAGCGTAAAATGATGCTAAACTATGACAAAAAATTTCTGAAAATGCATGAAATGAAGGACAAAACAATAATGCTCTGCCCCACGGTGGGTGCCAAAAATGTACACACTCAAATGGTGCACTTCTCTAAGTCATTATATCCAAGGGAATCCATGAATAGAAAACCTTAGAAAGTGACCTAGAGCTCTTTATGCATGGAGTTGCAAGATTATTTGAAGTTTGCTCTCAGCTAGAGCTATTAAGCTAATGACCTTGCTAGTCAACCACACAATGAGAGATTCAAATGAAGACAAGGGCAAGAATGCCAATATCCCCAAGAATCACTATGAAATGCATTGCAAACTAGATTAAGATGAATATGCAAGCTAGAAATGAAAGGTGCAAGCTAAGCTATGGAAATGAAAGTACAAGCTATGCTATGAAAAGGGAAGTACAAGTATTACCAAGCCTTCCTAGTTAAACTAGATGAAGTAATCTAAAGCTTGAAAGGAAATCTAAACTATGAAAGCATAAACATGAAGCTACTATGCATGAATGAAACTAAGAATGGAATGTAGATGCAAAAGTCAAGAATGCTCCAAATCTTCAAAAGCTCCAAAGTGACGTAGAAAACCTGCAACATAACATTAGCATAAAAGATTGATATCCAAATGAGGAAGAGAGCTCTTCTTTTATAGGAAATGAGAAAGAATGGACCATGGAGATTAAGAGGCAAAAGATTTAATCAACGGTGGAGCTTGAAAGAGGAGCAATCTATGTACACAAATATCATCCAATGAGAAAATAAGAGTTGACTTTTGTGTCCATATAAGACAAAAAGTGCTTTTCTCTTTTTTATAAAATAAAAATAATGCTTTATTTGTGCAACTTAGGATAAGAGGAAAAGGTGAGGGCTTTTTATTTAATAAAAGGGGAGGAAATATTCTTTTTAATTAAATAAAGACTTAGGATAAAATGGTTAGCCCAAGGCGAATAATCAAAAATGATAAAATAGGATTTGATCAAGGAAATTGATATAACTGAAAAATACCGATTTTTGAAAATATTGATTCAGGGATTTGATGAATTGCTGAATGGGGGCCCAAAGTCTAGGTGACCATTTTAGGGTGCATACAAATAGTATATACAATGAATAGAGTATAAATTAGAGTAGACACAAATACGAAACCTTATAAATTATGGTTTGGACATGCACCATTAGTTAAGTATTTTAGATTTTTTGGAAGTAAGTGCTATATTAAGAGAGATGATGACATTGGTAAGTTTGATCACAGAAGTGATGAAGGTATATTTCTTGGTTATTCATTGAAAATAAAAGCTATAGATGTTCCAATAAATGAACTAAGACTATTTTTGAGAGTGCAAATGCTAAAATTGATGAGAAGTTCAAAATCCAAGAAAGAATACTTGATTATGAATTAGATGAAGAAGTTCACCCTAGAATTGATCAAGAAAATGTTGAATTATTTTATGAAACTGGCAGTGATTTGTAGAATGAGAGTTACATTGAGGAGATAAGAGAAGACCCTATATCAAAACATAGATTTGAAGCAAGAACTGAGACAGTGACACCTAATGAGAATCTAGCAAGAAATCACCATGTTGATTAGATTATTAGGAGAATAGAAAAATGAGTTATGACAAGGAATAAGGTACATGAAGAACTATGTTTTATTTCTCAAATTTAACCTAAAACTACTGATGAAGCTTGTAAAGATGAAAATTGGATTCAAGCAATGAAGGAAGAACTAGATCAAATCGAAAAGAGAAAGACTTGGAAGTTGGTCCCTAGACCTAGAGATAAAAATGTTATAGGAACAAAATGGGTATTCAGGAATAAGATGAATGAACAAGGTGAAGTTGTAAGGAACAAAACAAGATTGGTATGTAAAGGATACTCACAGCAAGAAGGAATTGATTATGAAGAGACTTTTGCACCTATTGCAAGAATTGAAGCAAAAAGAATATTTTTGGCTTATGCAGATTATAAAAAATTCAAAGTGTATTAGATGGATGTGAAGCCAGTATTTCTAAATTGAGAATTGGAAGAAGTCTACATTGAGCAGCTTGAAGGTTTTACCTTGACTCATGAAGGAGATATGGTATGTAAATTGAAAAAATATTTATATGGACTGAAACAAGCATGTAGAACATGGTATGAAAGATTAGATAAATATTTGATAAAATTGGGATTCGCTAAAGGTACAACATACATTAATTTATATCTGAAAGAGATTGAGAATGGTTTATTGATTGTAGTTATCTTTGTGGATGATATTATCTTTGGAGGTGAAGATGAAGCTAGTGATAAATTTGCTAATGAAATGAAGATAGAATTTGACATGACCATGATTGGTGAGATGAAATATTTTTTAGGATTATAGATAGCAAAAAATAGTGATGGTATTTTCTTATGTCAAGAAATGTATCTGAAAGACTTGTTGTAGAGATTTGGAATGGAAAACTATAAGCCAGTTGGCACACCTATGCTAATTGTTCATAATTTATCTAGCACAGATGAAACTCTTGTAGTTGAAAAAAATAAGTATAGATCCATGATTGGAGGATTGCATTATTTAACTCATACAAGACCAAACATATTACATGCAATTGGAATTGTTGCAAGATTTCAAGCTGATCCTAAAGAGTCACATTATGCAACAATAAAAAGAATATTTAGATATTTGAAAGGCACAACTGACTATGGTTTATGGTATGATAAATCAAATGAATTTACCTTATGTGCATATACAGATGTAGATTGGGGAGGTAGTGTTGATGAAAAAAAGAGTACAAGTGGTGGGGCATTTTTTCTTGGAGGAAGATTGGTTTCTTGGCTAAGTAAGAAACATAATTGTATTTCATAGAGCACAATAGAAGTGGAATATGTAGTAGCAGAAAATAATTGTAATAAGATAATATGGATGAAAAAAATGTTGAAGGATATTGGAATCAAATTCAATGAGCCTGTTATCATACATTGTGATAACACCAGTGTAGTAAGTATGTCTAAGAATATTGTATTGTATTCTAAAACAAAGCATATATAAATCAAGTATCATGTTGTAAGAGATAAAGTTGCAGAGAAAGAAGTCCGACTTGAGTATATAAGTACAAAAGAGAAAATTGCAGATATATTTACAAAGCCCTTACCTAAAGATACATTTGAGTATTTGAGAGGTATGCTTGGGGTTATACCCTAGCCTACTTTTGAGAAGTGATATAGATAGTTGCATTAGTCCATTGGTATATGAGATCTATCTTTTCTGGACTGTATGTTGACACTTCCTCTATGGGGGAGTATGTGTGTTTTCAGCTGAGTCATAAAGGACTCTTGTGAATGTATTTTCTGAATAGTATATTTTGACATTGATGTTTTGAAATGGATTGACATATTGATGCTTTCTTTGTCATTGATGTCAATGGGAGAGAAGAATATAATGAAAAAAATTGGTGATTTGATTGATGAAGAGGATTTGAAGATATTTTAGAGCAGTAGTGTTGCAATTTGGTATTTATGGAACTTGGATGTTTTTCATCTATGTTGCCATCAATGCCAATGGGGGAGATTGTTAGGAATGAATGCTGAATATGTCCTATGGGGGAGTATTCAGAGTCATTGTGGAGCATTTTTATGTTGCATTCAAGAATGTGATTGTCATTGATGTCAACACATTGATCTACTAGAGATTAGTAGAGAAGCAGTTAGTGTTTGAATTAGCGCACATGGAGTATTAAAGATCAAGCTATGAGAAGTGGCTTGTGATAACTGGATTATATCTCCTAACCAGGATAGAATCTAGGCATGCAAAGTTATACAGTTGATAAAAACATTTTGGTGGTGACCTGGATGAGACACCATGGTTGGAGGTCCCAGGAGTGAAGATTTATTTTGTTTTGAAGCCGATAGTTTTATGTGATTATGGAATATTATGTAACATATGAAGGTTTATATTTTTTAATTGGTTAAGCCTTGTTGGCTGACCCATTTGTAATTATTTGAGCATTGTATAAAGGAAGAATTGTTTTCATTGATTGTAAGAGATGAATATGAATGAAATGAGAAATATGTGGAAAAGTGATATGTGATATTGTAAGAGGATATGTGAATTGCAGAGATCTGGTATTGAGATCTGATGAAGCAGTTGGTGCAGTTTGGCATAGACAGAGGAGTGAAGATAAGTTGCTGAGATAAGTAATATTTCATTATTTTTTTTTTTAGATAATATAGAGATCAGTGGGATAGTGTGTTCAGTGATCTTTCCCTTGAAGCTATTTGGATAGTGGGTCCTTCTGTCTTCCATAACTCTTAATCGGGTTAGAATCTTTTAACATGGATTCAAAGTCTTCTTACAAGGACTCATATGTACTGAATGTATTTCATAAGGCTCCTAACCAAGTCCATCCTCTCACAAGGAATTTTCATATTAGTACATCTTTTGTGGGCATCATTCCCACCGGGGTTTACTCTCTAATCAAGAGGTTCCCTAGTCAACATATCTTGTGTTATTCTATTGTTGTGTATGTTTATCTTTTTGTGGTTGTTTCTTATATTGATTACATGGTTAAAATCTGATAATGGTGATAAAAGTTGTTTTTATCTAATAACTGATTCATCCCCCCTCTCAGTTATCTTGGTGGACTTTACTTTCCAACACTAACATCCTCAAATGCTAAAGAACCATCATCATGCCCACTCTCACACCCCTGTAAGGCCTAATTAATGGATTCAACATCCACCCATTTTGGTGTATGGTTTTTTGAAAAGGTACTCCTCACCAAAACTATAGAATTTTTTGATTAGTCAGAAGTTCCTTGATCCAAAACAACATATGGTTGAGCATCCTATAAATCACTAGAAACCATCAAACCGCATTAAGGAAAAGAAGACATAGAAGTCATAATCTACACAAACAAACCCACATCCTTCACCAGGATCAATTCTGGACTGTTACTAGAGATGGAAGTCTCATTTCTATTACTCTCCTCTTCCTTTTCAAAGGTTTCTCTCACCATCAACTTATAGGGACAAACAATATCCCATGTGTTTCATCCCCACTCCCATTCCTAATATCCTTACCCAAACTTTGTGTGGGGAGCCATTGCTTTCCTTATTTATGCCCTCAAAAATACTATTATTCTTAACATGTTGAACTAGGTCCAAATCCTGAATGTCACACTCAACATCAATAGGATGAGAGGCCCCTCAATTCTCCTTGTGATTTCCAACAAGAATCCACTTCTTCATCTTCCTTTGAACAACCTTGCTCAGACATTTCTTCACCCAATGACCAACTTTCTTACAATGGGAGCAAGAAAAAGGGATCAATTTATATCCAATCTTCTATGCTAATGAACCCAACTTAGATTGAATGGAAATAGACTCTGGCATATCAGCTTCCTAAATCACTCCAATGAAAATTGTTGTATAAATTAATCTTCTCCTTGAGGAAATAACATGGTCAATAGATAACAGTTCACTAAAGGAATTGGCAATCCCAGCGAAGACATCCTCCACCCAATACTCCATAGGAAGTGCCCAAGAGTTTAATCCAAACCTAGGCTTGAACCAGTGAATCATCCTGAAAGATGAGATTAGGATACCATTTTTGGAGTATCAAAGTATTTTTGGCAATCATCCAAGGCCCATTACATAGTATACTTCTTTAGTCCTCTTCGCAGGAGAAAAAAAGATAAAGCAATACCTTAGTCATGGAAATAACAATAACTTGACCCTTTAAAACTTATTTCTTCTTCACAAAGGCCCAAACAACCTCAATATTCAACCTAACACCCAAGAATTTTCCTACAAGAGAGTTCTCCATCCTAGCAATATTGAAATCTATGATCTGGTTTGGGACAACAATGGAAAAAATACCTTGAGTTGGATTTGAAATGTTCTTAATAGGCGATAAAGATGACTTACCCATGGGTTTAACACTGAAGAGGGACGACCACTTTTTTTTTCACCAGCCTATTGAACTAGACTCCTACACACAGAAGAAGGACCTGCTCCTGACCCTATCGCACCATTCCTGCCCAAAGTCAAAACTTAATTTTGGATTGGACACCTCCCACTCACCACTCCTCCTGCTCCCATTACAAAATTCATTAAGGTTATCATGATAATCAGTATATACAAGTTAATTTATCTAACAATCAATTAATTAATTATGTCTTTCTAATTAATTAATTGACTACTAATTTATCTAACAGTCAGTTAATTAATAAAAAAGATAGTTAAGTTTCTACTGAGATATTATTTAGTTTGTTTTTTTAAGTTCAAATTATAAATCAGAGAGAAATTTGGGATTGTAGGATAACTAGACATAAATGATTCACCCCCACTCTCAGTTATCTAATAATTGGTATCAGAGAACAAGTACTTAAAGGAAGAAGTTTTAAGGACTTAAGTTAAAGATCTAAAGATGTATAAGAGAGAGGTACCGAAGTTAAACAAAGATTATTTCTCAACATGGAAAAGTAGGATGAATTTGTATCTATCATGCATTGGAGATTCTAGACTATACTATTTGGAAAATGATTTTATAACTCCTACTAGTCCTCTAACCATCAACCAGATGAAAGGAAGACAAGAGCATAATGCATTGATGATTAAGATTGCTTCTTCTTTATCAAATGTTAAATTTGAAGACATTAAGAATTGTACAACTACAAAAGAAATATGGGACAAAATGACACTAGTTCATGGAGGAGATCTAAATGTGCTTAGGGAAAAAGTAAAAAGATTAAGAGGAAATTTTGATTATATGAAAATGAAAGAAGGTGAAAACATAACTCAATACAACAACCAAGTCAAGAAAGTGGTGAATGCTATCTAAGGACTAGGTGGAATTATTGAAGAAGAAACTATTGTCATATTTTTACACATTTTGGAAGCCTAATTACTAGATGTGCTCTGTACCCTAGTTTTCATTATTATGTGGTCTTGGTTAAGATTTGTGTTCATTTCCATTGCAAAGTATATGAAAGGAAAAGAGTAATTACTACAGCTAAGATTACATGTACCAATATCCTGAATATGTTGTATAGAAAAGAGAGAACTGAAAGGAACATCTATTTGAGCTCACACATATCATGAGCATAGAAAATGCAAGAATTGCATAAATGAGTGTAGGTATACATAAATTAATGGAGCTAGATGCAGGGGTACCAGAAATTGCCTGGTAGTGAGTAGATCTTCTGTGTGCCCGGTGTGCTCCGGCGATCCTGAACTTGCAGAGAGAGGAGAAAATAGTGGGTTAGATCCAATGGATCTAAGCAATGAATGGTGTTACAACATCTAAAACATGCATACATGTACTCAGTCATACACCTCTGGCACAGGCTATGCTCAGAGCATGTGCATCAAGGAACTACCAAAGCAAAATGCACCATGTTTTCACTGACATGTTTATTTCATGTGCAGGGGAGCTTATCCAATAATGATTCTATGAATGACCTAGGCCCTTGATGCAGATCACGATAGGAAAAATCTAGGTTTCCTGTCAAGTGATCACATCAAGGGCCAAGAGCACACACAGTGTGTATAGATAGGGAACATTTAGATGATCCAGCATTAGTCAATCTAAAGAGTAATAGAGGGCTACATGGCATCTAGTTTTGAATAGAGCTAATGGTAGAGTACAAAAATCTATGAGGAAGATGGGGCACTCTGTTGCATAGGTGTTCACATGGCACACACATGCTGAGGGCACACAATCTACATGTTTAGAAAAGGCATGGATTAGATTGATAGCAATAGTTACAATGAGGTCAGGGCTACAACCAAAAGGGAAATATCAACATGGTGATATTATAGGGATGGCAATCGGTGTACATACAGTGAGGTTTGCATGATACAAGCAATATGATGATGCCTCCAAAAATAGAGATATGAATGTAAATAACAGGGCATATATAATGCTAATCAATAAGTAGTAGATTGACATTTCTAAAAGCATGATGAATGTCAGTGTACACATATCATTGGCATGGAGGCATTAACAAACATAGATTCAAGATGCCAGATAACAAATGAAAAATGAAAGCAGTACCAAACATGGAACAATCAACATGATGTTTATATGCTCAGGCTCGGTGGTGTGCAACAACATAATGCTAGAGGATGCTCTCGAGCCATGTTTACATACAAGATCAATAGTGAACAAAGAAACAACATAATGCCATGCCCTAGTCTTTGCTATCAGGCCTTTTGGTTAGCAACATAGTGTATTTTAAATAGTAAGTGTACTGAGCCCTTGCCCTTCAGCTTGAGCTTTAGAAAGCCTTGATCAACATCAAATATATGTGGCTACTATCAAACATGATAGATAAAAAATAGTAGTCCTATGCTGAGCATGTACTATGGTTTTTACTATGCTTGAATGCAGGATCGTGCCTTATTTCTCTGATCAAATAATAGAGGCAATGAATGTCTTCAAAGTCGACAATGTGGAGACATTATGATACAAGTGTGCTAAAACAAAATGCAATTAGAATGAAACAAATATGTTGCATCATATATATACCCTCAAATGTAATCAAGGAGCTTTCACGATGCCCTAGCCTTGGCATTCTCGGGCTATGAAACAATAGTGGAAGTATTAGCATAACATAGCGGTGAACTCAAGATATACATGGTGATCAAACAGTTTGAAAATAGGGCATCAACAATGAAGCAATACAACATTGGCACTAGTTGGCACCAGACAAGCATTCAGTTCATCAATTACAAGGGTATCGACATCCTTCAAATAGCCAATGCAAAGTCACGATGCCCTACCACCCCTGGATTAGCAAGTTCATTGGTGCCCTATTTTTGAAATAAATAAATATAGAATACAAACACAACAACATTCCAATTCATGCATATACAAGATCAAGGCCATTGTTCATGGGCTAGAAACAATGTAAACACACCAATGAACATGATGCTACTGCAATTATATGCGGCAATGATACATGCTATGCCCTAGCTTTAGTGCTCTCAGGCTGTTGGAAATAAGAAGTAAAAAGGATGTAACAACGGTGATAATCAAGATGCAGAGCAACTCAACACAATGGAGCAGTGAATAACCGTGCCCTGGTATCATAGTGGCCATAAATAATAGTGAATATAATAGCTCAATAACAGTAAAAATAACATTCATGTTCATGATGAGCTTAATAGAGAAGAAACTCAATATCAAATAAAGAAGATAACAGTGCTATGTTAAACCAGTGCCATGATCAATAACAGAACCTTCGAGATATTCAATGAAATGAAAATGTAATCTTTGAAGTGCCTACCTCATTAGATGTTGCTGAATCAATATTGGTATGTGCTATTTCTAATTCTGGAAAGGAAAGTTGCTATCCGGGTTGCAGTGAAGTTTAGAAAGATGCTAGGTGCCGAGTTGGAGTTTCCATATTTGCAGTGATGCCATTTTCGAATGAGGGTTTCCATAATAGCACATATTTCTTTTGTCTCCCCTTTTAGGGTTGAGCAAATATTTAGCCCTCTTTTGATATGTAATTCACGGGCATGGGTTATATATTTGTAGAGATATTAATATGGTTATCTTTTTTGAAGGTAATTGTATTAATTACATTTGATGCCATAGGTTCCCATCATAGAAGTCATTTTGACTTAGGTGATAAATATTTCAATCATGTATTATTTTTCTAAATATTCATGTGTTAGGTGGATAGATATAAATTGTAAACATTTCAAATATGCTTTCCCCTTTTTTTAGGGTTGAGAGTTATTTGTGAATGTATTTAGATCCACATGTTTTAGTGAGTGGGGATATGTTTTTATTGTAAAATTCATTGCTCTTATTCATTGTATGATATTGACAAGTGGTGTTTTTATAAACCACTATCAGATTATCAGTTACAACATGACTTAGTGGGTTTATGGTCTCCCTTTTGACTATCTATTTTATGGACCCCACTTTTTCCATCCCCCTAGATTCTTGGGAATTGGGCATCCAAATTTTAGAGTGGTGTGATCATGGTCCTAGTGGCAGAATTTTCTATTCTTGGTGAAGTAGTGGACTTCAATATAGATTCCATAGATTTTCCATATATGCCTCTCACCTTTGGTGATTGAAGGCTAGTTCTTCTTTCCCTCATTCTGATGAGGTGAATGTTGTAGCTCTTGGAGAAGCAATCTGATATTTTGACTCCTTTTATTCTAGTTAATAGAAAATTGTCCTTCTTTTCAACAACTTTGTGAGTTGATTTGATGGGCTTAATGTCATGTGTTGTGATTAAAATCTGATCCTTTACTTGATATTATGTTCACTTTGATGTTTGCAAGCATTGTTTTTCCTTAAGGTTTCAAATCTGTGTGCATCTATATGTGTTTGAGTTGTGGAATCTACTTTCCTTCTCATTTACAATCCACACCTGATTATTTTCTAAGGGGAAAAATCAGATTTGGAAGAGTTGTGGTGTTTATGTTAGATGCTAGATTACATTGTGAGTTTTTTTTTTAGTTTGTGGATCTATCCAGTTTGGTGAATCACCTAAGTTAAATTTCAGTTATTTCATTTTTATGCAATCTCTCTCCCTTTCCCTTCAAGTTCAGTTCAGTTCAGGTGATACAAATGGGGAAGCCGGCCCTTAATTCAGAGGTCTATTCTTAGTGAAGTAGTTCCACATCTTGAGAGTATTCCCATGTTTCACGAGATTGCTAGGTTTCATACTTAGCCATCACGGGTGCAATCCCTAGTGACAACAGTTTTTGGCATGCTCGGTGGTACCACTTTGTTTCCCATTATTCACTGAGATTTTGGTGCGATCTCAGTGCAATCAGCCTTAAAGAGGTGGTTTGTTTCAAGCACCATGGCAACTCTAAGATAAATCTACTAGTTTGAGCAGTTCAAGTGCTGATAAGTTTCTGAAGTATCTTTTTACCAGCTCATTTGATGAGCAAGCATGTCAATGCCTAATGCATATTTTTCCTATCACTCCCCATATCATGAGAAACCTACCCATGTTCCAGCATTCATGTCATACCAAAATGGCCCACCATACCCTCCCACCTAGCATCAATCATCCTGGTAGCATTCCTATGAACCGCCCTATGAAGGACACCATTATAATCCTTAGAATCAGCCCCACACCACTACATAATCAAACTCCATATCCTCTATTTTGATAGTTTTTTGGGAGAATATGAGCTCTTTCATCAAAGACTATGCAGAGATGGTGGCTCAAAAGGAGGAGCTCTCAAGGTAGCTACATAACTAGATAACAGTTCATGAATAGATCCTTGAGGAGAAGAACAATCTGATCTTGACACAAGAGAAGGTTTATAAGAGGAGTCTTGAAGACCATCAAGAATTCATAAGGAGCATCTATGAGATAGCTACAAAGAAGGAGGAGGATCTCCGAAAAAAGTTAGCAGAAAAAAATGAATTTCATGATCATGAGTAGGAGACACTTGCCAAATAGATTGCAGAAAAGGATAAATTGATTGAGGATCTATTGGCACGAGTACCGAAGCAAGGAAATCAAGAATTCACTACTCCCCCAATGCAAGAAATCTCACCATATCCATTTGAGAGCAATACAAACATAATGTAGTCTTGGAGACCCTCATGGACCATGCATCCAGGCTATGTGATGCCAACTCTTTTTAAGGAAGGGACCCAGAAGGAGGTGCCTCATGCTACTGAAGAGAACCTAGAAGCTTTACAGACCAGACAGGAGACTCACAAGGTTCAAATCCCAAGTTTCTTTCCTGGTAAGTCCACTAGCACTCCTATTGAAGTTCTGAGCTTTAGGATTTCTCCTTTAGTTTAGAATCTTAGTTAGCAGGACCCTGATCCCCATGCATGTTAAGAGCCTATTCATGACCCTATCTCAGATTTCTAGCCACTCCATTCTATTCCTATAGATGAGACACCTAGAGGGTTTGACTTCCTATATGATAGCGAGCCCATCCTCCAGCAGATAAAGCCCTATGAGCCAATTCTTGAAGAGATCCCTATACCTCCTAGCATTTCAAAAAGCCAAGAAGAAGATGATTCTTGTCTCTTAGGTGTACCTTTTCATAATGATAATGAGGAACAAGATAATTTATTACATGAGGATGGATTGGAGTAGCTAGATAGGGATCAGGAAGCAAAAGAAGGTGAGAGTCTAGCTGATTTGTTTGAAGAGATGCCTTCTTATATTGAGCAAGAAGAGATAGTTCAAGACCCACTAGTTGAGTTCCTTGATTATGATAAGAAAGAAGATGTGGTTGTTGCTAGCCTAGAACAACAAGATAATTTTGATTCTATGATAAATGCTTTCTGGTTAGATTTTCTTTGTGTCCCTCATCTTCCTGAAATAAATGATAACATGTATGTTCCTAAGGAAGTCCTTTCATTTCAAGAAGCTAATGTTGTACTAGTGATTGAGCCTGGGCCTATTTGTAATAAAGTGATGGATGAATCTCAAGATTCATGTTTCCTAGATTATGAGATGGGGCCAATAGTTGTTACTGATTTGATGTAGTTTGATAGCTTGGATAAGCTGTTGGCCATTCAAATTGATGAAGAGGATGATCCTCTAACTGCAGAAGAATAAATTTTGTGGTAGAACATCATGGAGGGGCAAAGTTCCAATCAGTATGCTGAAGATGTTCATGAGATGCATACTAAGCAGCAGGAGAGGCCTAGTTTCATACTCTCAAGGGGATGTCCTATTAGATACCTGGTATAGATGGGGTCAAGAAAGACATCTATACTTAATGATTGGATGGAGGGTGATGTAGAGAGTTCACTCATTAGTGACCTAGAGCTTATTCAATTTTATCAATCTCCCTGGGAAGGCAACACTTATAATCTAAGCAAGGTGAGTTGTCTAGACTACAAGTTTCAAGAGTTGATATGCTAGGTAGTTTAGTATGTTTTTGTATTTCATATTCTCCCTACTAGCATTAAATGTGAAAAGTATAATATTCTGAGGAGAATGGGAAGTTATTTCAACAATCTAGTTAATGGATTTGTTTAACCAGTTTTCTGAAACTGGTTAGAGTAGGGTAGGGTAGAAGCTTTGTTTCCTGTTTCCCCTAAGTGCCTCAGCACAAGGTTTGCTTTCAAGTTTCAGTTTTCAGTTGGGTTTTGTTAGTAATAAGCCTGAGTGGTTGCCAAATAGTTGTTTTAGTTTTTTTGGGAAGGAGGTTGTTTTGGTTGGGAGCCAAGTTTCAGTTTTCAGGCTTAAGGACTCTATTGCCCAATGGATCTATTAGGCAGTTGGTCAGTATGCTTAGCAGACAAGCACTCCATAGAGGTCACCAGAATGTTGTCATATTTTTACACATTTTGGAAGCCTAATTACTAGATGTTCTTTGTACCCTAGTTTGCATTATTATGTGGTCTTGGTTAAGATTTGTGTTCATTTCCATTGTAAAGTACATGAAAGGAAAAGAGTAATTACTACAGCTAAGATTACAAGTACCAATATCCTGAATATGCTGTACAGAAAAGAGAGAATTGAAAGGAAAATCTATCTGAGCTCACACATGCCATGAGCATAGAAAATGCAAGAATTGCATAAATGAGTGCAGGTATACATAAATTAATGGAGCTAGATGTAGGGGTACCAGACATTGCTTGGTAGTGAGTTGATCTTCTATGTGCCTGGTGTGCTTCAGTGATCCTGAACTTGTAGAGAGAGGATAAAATAGTGGGTTAGATCCAATGGATCTAAGCAATGAATGGTGCTACAACATCTAAAACATGCATACATGTACTCAGTCATACACCTCTAGCACAGGCTGTGCTCAGGGCATGTGCATCAAGGAACTACCAAAGTAAAAGGCACCATTTTTTCACTGACATGTTTGTTTCATGTGTAGGGGAGTTGATCCAACAATGATTTCATGAATGACCTGGGCCCTTGATGCAGATCACGATAGGAAAAATCTAGGTTTCCTATCAAGTGATCACATCAAGGGCCAAGAGCACACATAGTGTGTACAGATAGGGAACATTTAGATGATCCAGCATTAGTCAATCTAAAGAGTAACAGAGGGCTACATGGCATCTAGTTTTGAATAGAGCTAATGGTAGAGTACACAAATCTATGAGGAAGATGGGGCACTCTGTTGCATAGGTGTTCACATGGCACATACATGCTGAGGGCACACAATCCACATGTTCAGAAAAGGCATGGATCAAATTGATAGCAATAGTTACAATGAGGTCAGGGCTACAACCAGAAGGGAAATATTAGGATGGTGATATTCTAGGCATGGAAATCGGTGTACATACAATGAGGTTTTCATGATACAAGCAATATGATGATGCCTCCAAAAATAGAGATATGAATGTAAATAACATGGCATATATAATGCTAATCAATAAGTAGTAGATTAACATTTCTAAAAGCATGATGAATGTCGGTGTACACATCTCATTGGCATGGAGGCATTAACAAACATAGATTCAAGATTCCAGATAACAAATGAAAAATGAAAGTAGTACCAAACATGGAACAGTCAACATGATGTTTATATGCTCAGGCTCGGTGGTGTGCAACAACATAATGCTAGAGGATGCTCTCGAGCCATTTTTACATACAAGATCAATAGTGAACAAAGAAAGAACATAATTCCATGCCCTAGTCTTTGCTATCGAGCCTTTTGGTTAGCAACATAGTGTATTTGAAATAGTAAGTGTACCAAGCCCTTGCCCTTTAGCTTGAGCTTTAACAAGCCTCAATCAA
Source organism: Chamaecyparis obtusa (assembly GCA_027943335.1). NCBI lineage: Eukaryota > Viridiplantae > Streptophyta > Pinopsida > Cupressales > Cupressaceae > Chamaecyparis > Chamaecyparis obtusa. The sequence goes on from BSBK01003397.1 coordinate 380,101, forward strand.
TAGCAAATATATATGGCTACTATCGAACATGATAGATAAAAAATAGTAGTGCTATACTGAGCATGTACCGTGGTTTTTACTATGCTTGAATGCAAGATCGTGCCTTGTTTCTCTGATCAAATAACAAAGGCAATGAATGTCTTCAAAGCTGAGAATATGGAGACATTGTGATACCAGTGTGCTAAAACAAAATGCAATCATAATGAAACAAATATGTTGCATCATATATATACCCTCAAATGTAATCAAGGAGCTTTCACAATGCCCTAGCCTTGGCATTCTTGGGCTATGAAATAATAGTGGAAGTATCAGCATAACATAGCGGTGAACTCAAGATATACATGGTGATCAAACAATTTGAAAATAGGGCATCAACAATGAAGCAATACAACATTGGCACTAGTTGGCACTAGACAAGCATTCAGTTCATCAATTACAAGGGTATCAACATCCTTCAAATAGCCAATGCAAAGTCACAATGCCCTAGCACCCCTGGATTAGCAAGTTCATTGGTGCCCTATTTTTGAAATAAATAAATATAGAATACAAACACAATAGCATTCCAATTCATGCATATACAAGATCAAGGCCATTGTTCACATGCTAGAAACGATGTAAACACAACAATGAACATGATGCTATTGCAATTATATGTGGCAATGATACATGTCATGCCCTAGCTTTAGTGCTCTCGGGTTGTTGGAAATAAGAAGTAAAAAGGATGTAACAGATGTGATAATCAAGATGTAGAGCAACTCAACACAATGTTGTAGTGAATAACCATGCCCTAGTATCAAAGTGGCCATAAATAATAGTGAATATAATAGCTCAATAACAGTAAAAATAACATTCATGTTCATGATGAGCTTAATAGAGAAGCAACTCAATATCAAATAAAGAAGATAATATTGCTATGTTAAACTGGTGCCATGATCAATAATAGAGCCTTCGAGATATTCAATGAAATGAAAATGTAAGCTTTGAAGTGCCTACCTCATTAGATGTTGCCAAATGAAGATTGGTATGTGCTGTTTCTAATTCCAGAAAGGAAAGTTGCTATCTGGGTTGCAGTCAAGTTTAGAAAGATGCCAGGTGCTGAGTTGTAGTTTCCATATTTGCAATGATGCCATTTCCAAATGAGGGTTTCCATAATAGCACATATTTATTTTGTCTCCCCTTTTAGGGTTGAGCAAATATTTAGCCCTCTTTTGATATGTAATTCTTGGGCACGGGTTATATTTTTGTAGAGATATTAATATGGTTATCTTTTTTGAAGGTAATTGTATTAATTACATTTGATGCCATAGGTTCCCATCATAGAAGTCATTTTGACTTAGGTGATAAATATTTCAATCATGTATTATTTTTCTGAATATTCATGTGTTAGGTGGATAGATATAAATTGTAAACATTTCAAATATGCTTTCCCCTTTTTTTAGGGTTGAGAGTTATTTGTGAATGTATTTAGATCCACATGTTTTAGTGAGTGGGGATATGTTTTTATTATAAAAGTCATTGCTCTTAGTCATTGTATGATATTGACATGTGGTGTTTTTATAAACCACTGTCAGATTATCAGTTACAACATGACTTAGTGGGTTTATGGTCTCCCTTTTGACTATCTATTTTAGGGACCCCACTTTTTCTGTCCCCCTAGATTCTTGGGAATTGGGCATCTAAATTTCAGAGTGGTGTGATCATGGTCCTAGTGGTAGAATTTTTTATTCTTGGTGAAGTAGTGGACTTCAATATAGATTCTACAAATTTTCTATATATGCCTCTCACCTTTGGTGATTGAAGGCTAGTTCTTCTTTCCCTCATTCTCACGAGGTGAATGTTGTAGGTCTTGGAGAAGCAATATGATATTTTGAGTCCTTTTATTCTAGTTAATAGAAAATTGTCCTTCTTTTGTACAGCTTTGTGAGTTGATTTGATGGGTGTTGGTAAATAGATTGTTCTTCTTCTGATCCTCCTTCTAATTTGCCCAATTTGTAATGAAGAACAACCGTACACAACAGTTGGGAAACTATTTTTATGAATAGCTAGTTTCCCTCTGTATTAAGGTACAACTTCCTATGTGAATAGTATTCAATGAATTTTGTTTAATTCTTAATTTCTATTGCAGGGTATGTTCTTGACCAGAGAACAGCAGAGGAAACTAAGTTTCACCCAGGCAAGTGAAATCTTAGGCAGGGATCTCAATGCAGATATGTTATGTTTATGGTATTCACAATCTTATGACTCCCACAACATAACAGTATGAAAATGGAGTGTATGAAAATATGATTATGCAAATGAAAGTATGGTGATGCAATCTCACAATCAATTATAACTCTTTGATGATTTTACTGATTGATGAAACCAAAAACAATGGAATAAAACTCTATTCATTAACTACTTTCAATTCAACACCATGAAATAACATCACATACAGATGATGAAAGTGGACAGTAAAATAATGGCACTAAACTTGATTGTCTCTGCAACCAGCTTCACACCAAAATTTGCCGACCTTTCCATTCACTTCTTTGACAGTATATATAAAATTTTACAAATGTACAATATCCATGGGAATACAAAGTGTTTCAAATTTCAGAATTTGAAAAGACTAGAGACAAGTGTTTACAAAATCACAACAAAGAGGAACTAGTTTTGATGTTGTCCCTTCATCTACTTTGGCTTGAAAGATGAATTGAATAGACTTTATCAGATCAATATGACTTAATATATAATATCAAAATTGATCGACATAAAATTGAAGATGTTAAACAAATAGTTGCAAGCCTCCATCCATTGAACATTGCCAACATTCTTTTTCTATGCTGTTAAGAAAAATTTGACATAACACATGCCAATTCACACACCTGATTTGAATGATCTGTTCACCTTTTTTTACTTGACAATCAACCAACTTCTAACAGTAGCTCAATGAAAATCTCCCACCTGATTTGAACATCTCACTCTCTATTGTTTGATCAATGCATTTATCTACAATCCATCTCAAAATGTTTGTCATTCAAATTTAAAACACTGATGAACTAGAAATCTTTCTAATCTTTTTACTGTATTAAGTTATTCCTCTGTCTCTACGATCACGATCGCAATCCCCTAATGAAATTCTCTATTTTGAATCATTTTCACTCTATCCTTTTATGCCAAATTGGAGATTACAAATCATGCCACTCGATTTCACTTTTTAACAATGGTGAATAGTACCAATTATATGTAAAAATTGCAACACATCGTGGCCTCATTTTCAAAGAACAAAGTCAATCATTATATTCATAACTTGGCAAATAACATATTTGCATGATGGAGGATGTAAACTCGAAAATAAATCATACTCAGCACCCCTCATAAAATTGTTACTTCATATAGGCATTCATATTATAAAAATCATCAACTTTTATCGATTGTAGAAAAAGCATTGGATGAGTAAGAGTTCGGCTCTATTGCACATAAGAGGCAAATACTAGAACTTCACCAGTCTTCAATTCTATTTTTATACACCGATTATAGTAATCACACGTATGCTCATCATTGTAATGGGAATCAACTTCATTTTTCGGCCATCTTAACTTATCACTGAGTTGTTCATGATTACATACAATCTCCTCCAATCCCAATATATTTTGGTACTTGATTCATTGCTATTTCTGATCAACACAAGTAGCATGATACTCAGTTCTCTTTGAAACATGCTCAAGAGCCAAAAATGTAACATACATGATAGCTATTTAGTTTGCATTGTAGAATACAATACAATAATCGAGCTCATTTAGCATTGCAAAATCTTCAAATTCAGTAATGTGCTGAAAATTTGATTCTCCAATCATCATTACTTATGTGTTATATTCCAAACTGTAGTATTCCCATATTCAAGATACCACATCTTCATTTTGATCCTAATGAACCTTGTGAATTAATGAGTCACAACATAAATGTTGGCAGAGTTGTGGGACCGAATCATTCATTATTCCATGTGTTTCATCTTCAAAAGAAAATGAATACAACCCAATTTTCTGACTGTCCCCAAATTTTGCTCTTGAGATTAATATCAAATCATACAATGTAATGCTATCACCTTCTTGATATTGAGATAAATAGTATATCCTTTTGGGGTGATTACCTTAATTATTTTTCATTAGGAGGCTTTCAAAGAATTAAATCTAAGTCATGAATTAACAGTAAACTTTCCCGCAAAGTCCAATTATCACTTGAAATACATTCCTTTGGAATACCTTATATGTCTTGAGCCTTTAGATCATAATATCATGTAGAATGCAACTGAAATAACAACAATACATTTTCATTCTTGCTTTGTAATTTCCTAGGAATACTCCCTGAGACCCCTTTAGTCTGCAAATATTTGATATAAATCAATGTCTTTAGATGCAGATTCTTCTTCAATTGGATTGTACACACTACTATTTGAAATGGAATCCTGAATAGTCTAATGCCAGTCCTATCCCTTCATCATTTGTATGAGGAATCTTTTCTCTGATTTCTTGTGAATGTCTACAACTTATGACTCCCAATCATCACTCTGCTTGAGAAAGATCACCAATAAGAGAACATTTTCCTTGCTGGGTTGGGATCTATAACCTACCCAATATGAAAAGACTTTTAAAACAACCCACCCAGCTTAAAGCAAGAAGGCATTGGTAGGAAAGACCAACAAGGACTTCCTATCCTAAGGAAGACTTAGACCTAGACTCAAACATGACCAGACTTGACTGTGACTTTAAAATCTTCCACTTTGACAGCATGGCTAAAGGATGAAAAGTGGGGCAATAGCTGGCTCTGACTGGGGACTTAAACATTCCCATGTTTAAGCAATGAATCTTGAATCTCTAGTTTCACACAGGAATAAAAGGGCAGCAGCACATCAAAACTTAACAAGGCAAGAAAAACAACAAGAAAACTAATGCACACTAAGGAAAGCAGAACAACTAAACTAGGAAAAAGACACAGGATCAAAACAAAACTATAATACAGAATAAGGGATACCTATTTTCAATTAATCATTTGATATAGCTTCAGATCTTGACCATTATAGGTCAAGGGAAGTACCTCTCCATCTGGATATGCTAGCTTGAAAGAATTATTCTCAAATGCCTGGTGGATAGTATAGGGACCCTTCCAAAGTGTTTCAAATTTTCCGTGCATTCCCTTGGGAGCTCTCCTCTTATCCCATAGTAACACAAGATCTCCAACCATGAGCTTGCAAGGCCTTGCTTTCTTGTCAAACAAGTTCTTCACCTTCATTTGATGTTGAGTGATATGGTCCACCATCCTTTCCCTTTCTTCTTCTAGTTTGCTCAAATACATAATTCTTTTCTCCAAACCGTCTCTATAAATATCATCTTCAATGACTGTCCTCAATTTACATGTTGCCAACTCTAGCAGTAGTGGAAGGCTTGCCTCAACTCCATACACTAACTCAAATGGAGATATCCCAATTGCTCTCTTTGGAGTCACTCGATCAGCCCAGAGTGCTTCATGTGTCTTTTTGTGCCAATTTTTATGATTGTCTAACACCAATTTCTTAACAATATTAATCAAGTTCTTATTACTTGATTCCTCTTGACCATTCCTTGTGGGAAATAGTCAGATGAATGACTGATTGAGATACCAAACTCAAAATAGAAATCAGTAATTTCAATAGATGAAAAGTAAGTAGCATTGTCCATTACTAATTTATGAGGAACTCCAAACCTTACCATAATATTCTCCTTTATGAACTCACATACTACTTCAGAAGTGGTCTTCTTGGTTGCTTTAGCTTCAAACCACTTCATGAAGTAATCAGTGGCTGTAATTATGTAAGAATGTCCGACACTGGATGCTAGATTTATTAGACCTATGAAGTTAAGGCCCCATTGTTGAAATGGACCATCTATAACAACCGGCTTTAATGGAAGTGCTGCTAGTTGTGGTTTGCCAAAGAACATTCTACACTTTTCACATTTAGCTACCCAATGATATGCATCTCTAAACATACTAGGCCAGTAATAAAATTGCCTTAGAATTTTAAAAGCTGTGACTGAAGAAGAAAAATGTCCTCCACAAGCCTCATCATGAAAAATTTTCAGCAGCCGCTCTTGTTGTTGCTTATCAACACACCTCAAAAATGTACCGTCTATTGATCTCTTGTAAAGCCTGTCGTCCCAAATCACATATTTAGCAGCTTTTAATTTTAAATCCCTTATTTGTTTGGTTGTCAACCCTTCTAGACATTCTCCATAAGTTAAGAAGTATGCAATATTTTCAAACCAAGGATCCTGGAGACTTACATTTAAAACCAATTGATTAGCTGCTGGTTCTCCTTCTTCAAAATTCTGTGCTATAGCTTTACATAATGCATTTCCTCTGACCAATTTTGTAGGCTTAATTTCAATATCATACTCTTGAGTTTTGGCTATCCAGGAACCTCTATTATTGTAGCCAACATCTTGCTGCGTTAAAATACTTTTTACAACAATATCAAGTACAAAAATCAGAGAATGAGAATGCAATATATAAAAATGAAAATTCTTCAGTGCTTTAACTACAACATACACATGTTTCTCTGATTGAGAGTATTTTAATTCATGCTCCTTCAAAGGCATACTCATGAATGCTATTGGCACCTGAATTTATTCTTCATTCTCCTGCATTAAAATTGCGGACAGAGTGTGCTCTGAGGCATAGCAGTATATAATAAAATCCTTTTTGTAATCCGAATGGCTTAAGACTGGTGCATTAGCAATTGCTTCTTTAATTTCATTGAAGGCTTGTTTTCCCTGCTCATTCCATTTAAACATAGCACTACCTTTCATCATGTCCACAATACATTTGGTAATCTCTGAGAAATCAGGAACAAATCTTCTAAGAAAATTAACTTGACCAAAGAAAGATTTAACAGCTGTCTTATTTGAAGGAAAACTCAGCCTCTGAATAGCTTTCACACATTCTGGATCAATTTTGATTCCCTCCTGTGACACAATATGGCCCAATAATTTCCCTTCAGTTACATACAATACTGATTTCTTTGGGTTTAGAGATATACCATGCTCCCTACATCGCTGTAGTACTTTCTTCAAATAATCTATGTGATCTTCCCTTTTCTTGGAAAACACCATTAAATCATCAAGGTAAATCACAATTATCTTGTTCTTCATGTCAACAAATGAAGCATCCATACCTCACTGAAAAGTAGCACCAGCGTTAATCAAACCAAATGGCATCCTGTGATATGCAAAAGTACCCCAAGGTGTTGTGAAGGCTGTTTTATGTTGGTCTTTCTTTTCTACTTCAATTTGATTGTATCTAGAAAAGCTGTCCAACATGGACATCATCTCAGCTCCAGCCACTGTCTATAATAGGTGATCCATGTTTGGCAATGCATAATTATCTTTCAAAGAAGCCTGGTTTAAATTTTGAAAATCAACACATATTCTGATCTCACCATTTTTCTTTCTTACAGGTACAATGTTTGCAATCCATGTAGAATGATGTATGGGATAGATAATTCTAGCTTTCAACATCTTATCAATTTCTCTGTAAATGGTGTCTGCTACCTTTGGATTGTAACATCTCTACTTTTGCCGGAAAGGCACAACATTTGGTTTTAGAGGAATCATGTGTTTGAAGTTTCCACTCATAAAGCTCTTCAAATCTTCGTAGCCCCAGGCAAAGACGTCTTGATATTCCTAGAACAATTTCTTTTCCTTTTCTTTTTCTTCCAGCGTACAACATTTGCCAATATTTATCAATTTGGGATTAATTTCTGTTCCAATATTTATATTTTCAAATTCTCTTGTAGTTGGCCCCTTCTCTGCTCTTTTCTTCTTCAGATACATATCATGTCAATTGAAGAGCTTTTCCAGAGACACAAAGTAAGGTGGAATTATATTACTTTTTAATTATATAATTTCTGAATCTTCCTTTTTCTCTTTTTTTGTAGGATCATTCTGATAATTACTTTTTTCTTCTTCATCAAGACCTTCAACGTTTTCCAAAAATAGCTGCAGACTTTTATCGTTATTAAAAACTTGTCAGTCTTCTATATTGTCTGGTATTGATGACCTGTAGGTTACTTCAATCTGATATTTTTTGTCTTTAAAATTTGGATGCGGAAGTAACAGGGAGATGCTGATACAGCCAGAGAGTACTTTCATATTCATTTCTCTAGGGATAGATTTTATAGAAAATGCATCTAATCCCTCAATTTCATCCCAGACTCTGTTTTAGTAATTTTTCAATTTATTGTTCTTCACTGAATACTGGCCTTTCACTTGTTTTACAACTAGCTCTGCATCATCTTGAACTTTCAGAATTTTAATGCCTCTTTCTTTTGCTGCTATGATGCCAAGAAGCAATGCCTCATATTCAGCACTGTTATTAGTGTTATTAAATTCTAATTTGAATGCTAGGGGCTCTGATTCACCATTTGGAGAAATTAAAACAATGCCACCACTGGAACCGGATGATGAACAACTTCCATCAAATTCTAATGTCTAGATTTGTGTATCTTTCTCAGACTTTTCAGATTCTAATTTTTCCAATTCATTTTCTACAGTATCATTTTTTGTATACAACATGTAATTTCCAAACTCCAACTCCTGATATAAAATTTGAGCCTTTGGATTATCTGATTTTTGAACTGTAAATTTAGCTTTCTCCTCAGGTTCCAATTTCACTCTCTTGTTACCAATGGGAATCATTGCCTAGGACCAATCCAATTTGATCTCTCCACCTAAATCCTTGCAAAAATTTTTTCTCAACAATAGACCATAACTAACAGGAATGTCTACAACTAAAATGGTTAGAAGTATTCTCTTTTTTGGATATGCCACCAATGCAACCTGTATGTCTTTGATTTGACTCACCAAACTCACTTGTTTGGCATCCATGGCGTAGCATCTACCATTGGCTTTAGTAAGTGTTAAGCCTAGAGATTTAGCCACTGTATATGGCATTACATTATCAAAAGCTCCAGAATCAATAATGCAATTGCTCAACTTCCACCCATTAATGAATAAAGAAACATAAAACAGTTCTGGTTTTTGCCCAGGAGAAGTGGCTAGAACAAAATTTTCAACTTCAATGAAAAGATTTGAAGTTAATGTATCATCTCCCAATTCAGAGGTTGTAGCATGATTCAATTCAACATTTTCATCTTTACAATGCTTGATAAATCTTTTCAACTCATTGGGATGTGACTTAAGATAATCAATGGCTAAAATCTAAATTTTTGAATCTTTACAAAACCGAATAAAATCGAAGGGGCTGCACTCCTTACCGGATTGCAAGTCTTCATTCCTTGATTAATGTCTTGTGTTTTGGATGTTGGCTAACTTTGTTTTGCTTGAGCATCTTTTGAATCAGTAACCACCTTTGCCTTTTGTCCTCTAGTAAGCATGTTATAGGTGTGTCCATTAATGGTGGCATAACATTCTCCCTACTTCTTTGAGTCTGATTCATACTCTAAAAATAAATTTTTGGAGTCACCATTTGAGCATGTTCTAGTCTCATCACTAGACAAGGGATAATTGGGTTCATTGGTAGTCAAGAACTGCATTCTACTGATCACATCTGGACAACTTTCACAGTCATGATCAGTGGTCAAATGAAGCACACATCCATTCACTTTTTTAGGTGGAGCTTCTATTGCTAACCTTTGTTGTAATCCAGGCAATTGCAAAGGTTTGTTATTACTCTCGCCAGCCTACTCTGAAAAATTTCTTTGATATGGATTATTAAATTTTGGAAGCTACCTTTTCAAAGAAATAAGCTCATTGGATAACTTCTAAATCATTTCTTCTGATGAAGTAGTTCCACTAGTGCTGGCTTTATTCTAAATTTCACATTTCCACCTTCCTACAGAAATCATGTCATCCTCCAACTCTATAGCAGTTCTCTGAGCTGCCTCTAAATCTGCAGGACGAGACCTTCTTAATTCAAAATTTATCTCAAGAGGCATAGCACTGATGAAGAATGTTTTCAGATTACTTGTTGTAGGTTTATTTGCTGCTGGAATTCTATTAATGATCTTATTGAAACGAGCAACAAAATCTCTCATGCTCATAGAAGGTAGTTTCTTCACTGATGTCAGTTGAGCCAACAAAGCATGCTCATCCTTAGTAGTTTTAAAATGGTCTTCAAAAGCTTTTCTCATGGCATTCCAACTTGTGATAGCTCCATCAGTCAGGTGATAAAACCAATCTGCAACCGCTTCAGTAAGAGTCTCCACAAATAATCGGACTGCAACATCTTCATGATTAACTCCTAAAATATTTATAGCTGCAAAAAATGCTTTTATGTGTTCATTTGTAGTAACCTTCCCATCTCCTATGAACTTAGGTAGATTCTTTCTGGAACCAGAAGGAAGAGGATGGTAGACTGCAAAATTAAGTGGCCCAGTAGTAGCTGCCCAAGGTGCAACCATATTCAGTTGATTTTGCAGATGATAATGTGGAAAATTGATAACTTGTGGAGGAACAACCCCATGCAAAGTTAATACTTGGCAAGTTGTGGAAAATTAATTTACTACCTTTGGTGGTGATGAAGGCCTGCTTCTAGCTTGACGTCTATGTGCTATAATTGTGTCACACTTCTATGGATCATTACATGCAAGGAAACTCAAGAATGAGCCTTCACAAATCGATCCATAGCTCCCTAGGCATGGAGTGCAAGGGTTTTAAGAATGCTCTCAGCTAGAGCTATTAAGCCAATAACCTTGCTAGTAAACCATGCAATGGGAGATTCAATGAAGACAAGGGCAAGAATACCAATATCTCCAATGAAGCCAAATGTATGCAATGCAAAGCAAATCTATATGACAATGCAAGTTAATCTATTGCATAAAAAGAAATCTAAGCTAAGAATGCCATGAAAATGAAACTACTATGCAAGAAATGAAATCTAACTATGAAGCAAGAAAGCCATGATGATGCAAGAATGAAGACAAGAAGATAGAGTGTTGATGAAGATCCAAGATGAATGCCAACAATGCTCCAAATCTTCAAACCCTAGATGCAAGAATATCTCCAAAAGCTCCAAGATGACCTAGAAAACCTATAGCATAACAATAGCATAAAAAGTTGGGGATGCAAATGAGGAAGAGAGCTCTCCTTTTATAGGGAATGAAAAAGGAATGGGCCATGGAGATTAAGAGGCAAAATATTTAATCAACGGTGGAGAAAAAAAGAAGCTTGATCCTTGTGCACAAATATCCTCCAATAAGAAAATTAGAAGCATTTACTTTATGTTGAGCATTTAATTTATGTCCATGTGAGACAAAAAGTACTTTTTCTTTTATTTTATTTTTATTTTTCTTTATAAATAAGAATTAAATGCTTTATTTGTGCAACATAGGATAAGAGGAAAAGGTGGGCTTTTTATTTATTAAAAGGGGAGGAAATATTCCTTTTAAATAAATAAAAACTTAGGATAAAATGGTTAGCCCATAGAAAATAATCGAATAAATGATAGCACAAGGATTTGATCAAGAATAAGCAATTTATGATTTAGCAAAAGGGGCTAATAGTCTAGGTGACTATTTTTAGGTGTATACAACGTCCACCTTTCCAATGAGGTACTTCTAACAAGGGAAATCTAAGTGCTTCTAAATTCTGGAAAGTTGGATCCTTCTCACCTTGTTCCCTATCACTCCTTAGATATCTTGATTGCTCCAGAGTGACTGATTATTAGTGCTATTTGTACTTCACGCTCTATTTTTTTTTAAAAATTCTATGTAATTCTATCTTAAGTGTTTCAGCTCTATTGAAGTATTGGAATGATATTTTCATGAGGTAGCACTATCTCCTCATGACATGCTTTCTGATCATGTGACTATTTCTATCCCTAGTTGAGTCGCCAAAAATTTGTTGGTAAATAGATTGTTCTTCTTCTGATCCTCCTTCTAATTTTCCCAATTTGTAATGAAGAAAAACTGTACACAATAGTTGGGAAACTATTTTTAAGAATATCTAGTTTCCCTCTCTATTAAGGTACAACTTCCTATGTGAATAGTATTCAATGAATTTTTTTTAATTCTTAATTCCTACTGCAGGGTATGTTCTTGACTAGAGAACAGTAGAGGAAACTAATTTTCACCTAGGCAAGTGAAATCTTAGCCAGGGATCTAAATGCAGATATGTTATGTTTATGGTATTCACAATCTTATGACTCCCACAACATAACAGTATGAAAATGCAGTGTATGAAAATATGATTATGCAAATGAAAGTATGGTGATGCAATCTCACAATCAGTTATAACTCTCTAATGATTTCACTAATTGATCAAATTGAAAACAATGGAATAAAACTCTATACATTCACTACTTTCAATTCAACACCATGAAATAACATCACATACAGATGATGAAAGTGGATGGTAAAATAATGGCACTAAACTTGATTGTCTCTGCAACCAGCTTCACACCAAAATTTGCCGACCTTTCCATTCACTTCTTTGACAGTATATATAGAATTTTGAAAACATACAATATCCATGGGAATACAAAGTGCTTCAAATTTCAGAATTTGAAAAGACTGGAGACAAGTGTTTACAAAATCACAACAAAGAGGAACTATTCTGATGTTGTCCCTTCATCTACTTTGGCTCAAAAGATGAATTGAACAGACTTTATCAGATCAATATGACTTAATATATAATATCAAAATTGATCGACATAAAACTAAAGATGTTATACAAACAGTTCCAAGCCTCCATCCATTGAACATTGCCAACATTCATTTTCTATGCTATTAAGAAAAATCTGACATAACACATGCCAATTCACACACCCGATCTGAATGATCTATTCACCTTTTTTTACTTCACAATCGGCCAACTTCTCATAGTAGCTCAATGAAAATCTCCCTCCTGATTTGAACATCTCACTCTTTGTTGTTTGATCAATACATTTGTCTGCAATCCATCTCAAAATGATTGTCATTCAAATTTAAAACACTGATGAACTAGAAATCTTTCTAATCTTTTTCCTGTATTAAGTTATTCCTCTGTCTCCATGATCATGACAGTAATCCCCTAATTGAATTCTCTATTCTGAATCATTTTCACTTTGTCCTTTTATGCCAAATTGGAGCTTACAAATCATGCCACTCGATTTCACTTTTTAAGAATGGTGAACAGTGCTGATTATATGTAAAAATTGCAACACATCGTGGCCTCATTTTCAAAGAACAAAGTTGATCATTATATTCATAACTTGGAAAATAACATATTTGCATGATGGAGGATGTAAACTCAAAAATAAATCATACTCAGCACCCCTCATAAAACTGTTACTTCATACAGGCATTCATATTATAAAAATCATCAACTTTTATCGATTGTAGAAAAAGCATTGGATGAGTAAGAGTTCAGCTCTGTTGCACCTAAGAGGCAAATACCAGAACTTCACCAGTCTTCAATTCTATTTTTCTACGCTGATTATAGTAATCACATGTATGCTTAGCATTGTAATGGGAATCAACTTCATTTTTCAGCCATCTTAACTTATCACTGAGTTGTTCATGATTACATACAATGTCCTCCAATCCCAATATATTTTGGTACTTGATTCATTGCTATTTCTGATCAACACAAGTAGCACAATACTCAGTTCTGTTTGAAACATGCTCAAGAGCCAGAAATGTAACATACATGATAGCTGTTCAGTTTGCATTGTAGAATACAATACAATAATCGAGCTCATTAGCATTGCAAAATCTTCAAATTCGGTAATGTGCTGAAAATTTGATTCTCCAATCATCATTACTTATGTGTTATATTCCAAACTGTAGTATTCCCATATTCAAGATACCACATCTTTATTTTGATCCTAATGAATCTTGTGAATTAATGAGTCACAACATAAACGTTGGCAGAGTTGTGGGACTGAATCATTCACCTTTCCATTTGTTTCATCTTCAAAAGAAAATGAATACAACCTAATTTTCTGACTATCCCCAAATTTTTCTCTTGAGATTAATATCAAATCATACAATGCAATGCTATCACCTTCTTGATATTGAGATAAATAGTATATCCTTTTGGGGTGATTATCTTGATTATTTTGCATTAGGAGGCTTTCAAAGAATTAAATATAAATCATGAATTAACAATAAACTTTCCCCCAAAGTCCAATTATCACTTGAAATACATTCCTTTGGAATACCTTATATGTCTTGAGCCTTTAGATCATAATATCATGTAGAATGCAACTGAAATAACAACAATACATTTTCATTCCTGTTCTGTAAATTCCTAGGAATACTCCCTGAGACCCCTTTAGTCTGCAAATGTTTGATATAAATCAATGTCTTCAGATGCAGATTCTTCTTCAATTGGATTGTACACATTGCTATTTGAAATGGAATCTTGAATATTCCAATGCCAGTCCTATCCCTTCATCATTCATATGAGGAATCTTTTCTCTAATTTCTTGTGAATGTCTGCAACTTATGACTCCCAATCATCACTCTGCTTGAGAAAGATCACCAAAAAGAGAACATTTTCCTTGTTGGGTTGGGATCTATAACCTACCCAATATGAAAAGACTTTTAAAATAAACCACCTGGCTTAAAGCAAGAAGGAATTGGTAGGAAAACCCAACAAGGACTTCCTATCCTAAGGAAGACTTAGACCTAGACTCAAACATGACCAGACCTGATTGTGACTTTAAAATCTTCCACTTTGACAACATGGCTAAAGGATGAAAAGTGGGGCAACAATGGGCTTAATGTCATGTGTTGTGATTAAAATATGATCCTTTTCTTGATATTATGTTCATTTTGATGTTTGCAAGCACTGTTTTTCCTTAAGGTTTCAAATTTGTGTGCATCTATATGTGTTTGAGTTGTGGAATCTATCTTTCCTTCTCATTTACAATCCGCACTTGATTATTTTCTAAGGGGAAAAATCAGATTTGGAAGAGTTGTGGTGTTTATGTTAGATGCTGGATTACATTGTGAGTTTTTTTTTCAGTTTGTGGATCTATCTAGTTTGGTGAATCACCTAAGTTAAATTTTAGTTATTTCATTTTTATGTAATCTCTCTCCCTTTCCCTTCAAGTTCAGTTTAGTTTAGGTGATACAAATGGGGAAGCTGGCCCTTAATCTAGAGGTCTATTCTTAGTGAAGCAGTCCCACATCCTGAGAGTATTCCCATGTTTCACGGGATTGCTAGGTTTCATACTTAGCCATCATAGGTGCAATCCCTAGTGACAACAAAAACTATGGTAAGTAAAATTCTAAGAACACTTTTACCTGCCTATGCTATCAGAGTCTCTCCAATACATGAAATGAGAGTTGTTACTGGTAATGATGTTTCTCTTGATAGTTTGATCAGTATATTGATTGCATTTGAGCTTAACAATTATGATAACAATATTGTACCTAAGGTAGAATTTTTATTTGTGTCATCTTTAAAACTAGAAGATCAAGTAGTAGACATTAGATATGAAGTGGAAGTGATAGTGAAGCTAAAGAAGATGAGCTTGATGAACTTGAAGCATTAATGGCTAGAAGACTACTGAAAGGAAAAGGAAAATACTGAGGTAAACTACCCTTGATATGTTTTAAATGTAAAGATGTTAGTCATATTGCTGCAAGATATCCTGACAGAAATGATAATGAGAAGACAAGTGAAAGATCAAATGAAAGGAATAATGACAAGAGAAATTACGAAGATCATAGAGGTAATCAAAAACATACAAAGAGAGAAAACTGAGACTACATACAAATAGAGAAAACTAAGACCCTATTAGGAGTCTTTTACAATTAACCTTGTTAGGGGTGAGGATGCACTATCCAAGAGCACATTGCTCAAAGGGGTGAAGGCTACAACCTTTTGAATAACAGACACACACTATATCTCGATCTTGGTGAACTACACTTTGACCTACTATCTGGATCAGTTCCAATGTATAGCATAAACTCTTCACTTGGTCACATAGACCTTCTACTGATGGCTCAACACTTTGCACACTCTGCTCTGCTCTTCACAATCAACTCTGAACCATGCTTTAGAAATCACAAATGAATGCCTATTAAAATCTTTCCTCTAAATGATATAATCAAGTTGTCTTGTTAGAACCACCTTGAAATCATATTAGAGAAACCATAACATACTCCAATAATAATTCTGTCAGCTCTACTAAGCATGCAACACAATTTGGGACCTGTCCAATATTAATAAATGTAGACGCACGCTACACACTGTCAACTCTACCAAAGTAACTAAAACTTTCTCCTCAAGATGAATTACATCATGCACTCTTAACCAAACATTATTAACTCTTCTCCAATCCTTAATCCAAGGGTGCATACCAAAATGATAAGCGCAACTCCTGAACCAATATAATCTCTATCGACTCTTCTGAATAAACATAGGAAACTGCTGCTGTTGAATAATGACTGCATAACTTCATTTCTACTGATACTAACATGTCTTCATCACATATCCAAATTCACAAGGCTCCATGATGATTGTACAAACAATTACTTAGAGAACACTGCTTGTAACTCTGTTAGGAACACTGCTGACACAAGCTACTACATAACTATCTATTCTAACAATTAACCTCTATGTCCATGATATCATGCTGATAACATGTTCATGCTACATATACTCAAAGCTTAATACATAATTCTTCCATTCATGCTACTTACCATATGTTGTCATCAATGAAAAACATACAATCAGCACTGGCTTGCTAGAAAATCTCCAACAATCTCCCCCTTTGGCCATGATGGCAACATATGGAATGAAAAACACCATCAATCCTAATGAACAATTATTTTATAACATTCTCCATTTCCTCATCAAAAATCCCCCAAGGATGAATCCTCCATCTATTTTAATATTCTTCAGCATTCTCCATTTACTCAACTAAACTACTTTCATGACTGAGTACTGCTCCCCATTAGTATATTACTCCTTCTTTACTTCTATTTTTCATGACTATATATTACTCCCCCTTTAATATCAATGGAAAAGGATACCAAACATTTAAGCTTTGGTACTACTCCTAAAGTAGAGTAGTCAATCATCCACCAGTCCCTAAGGACTGATCCTCTTTATTCTTTCTTCTAAGCAGAATTAGGGAAGGGAATTACTCCTAGTTTCTCCCTAAGATACTCAAAAGTATCCTTTGGTAAAGGCTTTGTGAATATAACTGCTAGTTGTTCCTTTGTGCTTACATAGTCCAGCTTGAATTCTTTCTTTGTCACTTTCTCTCTTAGGAAGTGATACTTAATCTCTATGTGCTTTGTCTTTGCATGCATCACATGATTATTTGACATGTTGATAGTGCTAGTATTATCACAATGAATAGTAATAGGATAATCAATCTGAATACCAAAGTCCTTTATCATCTACTTGATCCAAACAATTGCAGAAAAATTTAGGGTTGTTGCAACATACTCCACTTCTACTATTGAATGAGAAATACAATTTTGCTTCTTGCTTATCCAAGTGACAAGTCTATCACCAAGAAACACTGCTCCGCCTGATGTACTTTTTCTATCATCAACACATCCTGCCCAATCAACATGTGTATAAACATGAAGCTCAACATTCTCTAAGTTAGGATACCATAGACCATAATCTATAGTGCCCTACAAGTATCTAAATATTCTCTTTACTTCCATGAGGTGACTTTGTTTAGGCTCTGCTGTAAATCTTCCAACTATGCCAACTGCATTGGAAATATTAGGTCTAGTTTGAGTAAGATATATGAGTTTACCAATCATAGATTTATAAAATTTTACATCTACTACTAGTGAGTCATCTTCTTTTGTGAGCTTTCATCATGTTATCATAGGTGTGCCCACTGGATTGCAATCATCCATCTTGAACTTCTTCAATATCTCTTTCACATATTTGGATTGATTAATAAAAATACCTTTCTTTGTCTACTACACATTTAATCCCAAGAAGTATTTGATGGGTCCAATCATGCTCATCTCAAACTCACTCTGCATCTCCTTAGCAAATTTTTCACTAAGTTTATCATTACCTCCAAAGATAATGTCATCAAAAAATATAGCTACAAGTAGTAGTCCTTCAGATGTCTCTCTTATGAATAGATTACAATCTGCTGCTCCTTTCTTGAATCAAATTTTCTTAGATACCATCAAGTCTCTCATACCATGCTCTAGGGGCTTGCTTAAGTCCATAGTGGGCTTTCTTCAATCTACATACCATATTAGGTTTGTTTGATAAGGTGAATCCTTTTGGCTGCTCAATGTATACTTCTTCTTTTATCTCTCCATTCAAGAATGCTAACTTAACATCCATCTGATAAACTTTGAAGTTTTTGAATGTTGCAAAAGCTAAAAACAACTTAATAGATTCTAATCTACTCACTGGTGAAAAAGTGTCTAAATAATCAATACCTTCTCTTTGCGCATATCCCTTACATACTAACCTTACTTTGTTCCTTACTACTATACCATCTTCATCCATCTTGTTTCTGAATATCCACTTTGTTCCAATCACATTCTTATCACTAGGTCTTGGGACCAGTTCCCAAGTATCATTCTTGATAATCTGATCTAGTTCTTCTTTCATAGCATCATGCCAATCTGAATCATTACATGCATCTTCAACACTTAAAGGTTCAATCTGAGATAGTAAACATACCACCTCATTTCTTGCTAAATTATTTGGTTTTGATCTTTTTGTGACTTTGCCACTCTGATCTCCAATGATGTCATCCTTATAGTGATATCTAGATGTATAATTTGGAACTTTAGGTGATACTGACTCATCTTCCTTCTGAGTTTCTTCTTCACTTGTTTTAGGGTCATTGAACAATACATTAATAATGTCAAACATCTCTTCAACAATTGTCTCACTAGTGGAAGGTCTGGGTTCTTCTTCAATCATAGGTGAGTAATCATGATATCTTTCTTGAACCATAAACTTTTCATCAATCTTAACATGAGCACTTTCAATGATTTTCTTCAATCTCAAGTTAAAACATCTATAAGCTTTACTTTTAGTAGAGTAACCAAGAAAAATACCTTCATCACTTCTTGCATCAAACTTTCCTATTGCTTCATCCCTCTTGATGTAGCACTTTCTTCCAAAGATTCTAAAGTATTTCACTATGGGAACATTACCAAAACATAGCTCATAAGGTGTCTTGTCTGCACCAAGCCTTAATTATATTCTATTGATTGTATAGACTTCTTTATTGACCATATCTCTTCAATAGGTGTGTGAAAATTTTCCTTCAATCATGATGGTGTGCATTGTATCAAGGATGATCCTATTCCTTCTCTCTGCAATCCCATTCTGATGAGGGGTTCTAGGTGCACTCAACTATCTCTTTATTCCATGTTCTTCACAGTACTCATAGAATCTGTCAGACATGAATTCTCCTCCTCTATCTGACCTTAGACATTTTATCTTTAGTCCAGATTGATTCTCAACCTTAGCTTTGAATATTTTGAACTTCTCAAATGCTTCTAACTTATCTTTTAAGAATGCAACCCACATCATTCTAGAATAATCATCTACAAAAAAAATGAAATACCTTTCTCCATAGTATGATCTTGTTTGAGTTGGTCCACATAGGTCTGTATGAATCAGATCCAACTTGTTCTTTATTGAATTATGCTTTCTCCTGAATGAATTCCTCACATGCTTTCCCATTACACATTCCTTGCATATAGTGTCAACTAGCTTTTCTATGCTAAGTAGGTCTCTAACTACCTTTACATTACTTATCTTTACTATGTTATCAAAATTGATATGACATAGTATTTTATGCCATAGCCAACTATCATCTACTTTAGCAACAAAATAACTTGCTTCTAGATTAAGCTGAAAAACATTACCTTTAGTCTTTGATCCTGATGAAATTATTTCTCCTTCTTTGTTGTTAATGATGCACTTGTTTCCATTGAACTCCAATTTGTATCCTTTATCAAGTAACTGCCCAACACTTAGTAGGTTATGTTTCAAACCATCAACATAAATAACATCATCAGTGCTATTCTTTCCATCCAAGGTGATGGCTCCTCTACCAATTATGGGTTTAGGAGTGTTATCTCCAAATCTAACCATGCCTCCTTTGTATCTGTCCAAATGAACAAATCTATCTTTATCACCTATCATGTGATGTGAGAAACCACTGTCAATGATCCAATCTGTCCTGATGTCAGCTTGTGAAATCAGTGCTAACTCTTGTGAATTATTTTCATCTTCAAGAGCAATGAATCCAATCTCCTCTTCTGTTGATTCTTCATCTGATACTCCATCTCCAACATAGTAGCATTCCTTTCTATACTTAGGCTTGTAGTCATTCTTGAAATTTTTAACTCTTGTAGGACACTTAGATGCAAAGTGACCAATATTATTACATGAAAAGAATTTGAATGGTAATTATCCTTCATATTTTCCTTTTCCTTTCTTTTCTCTTTTAGCAATCATAGAAATGAAATGATCTAGAGTTTTTTATTCATCATCATCATCAAAATTACCAGAGTTGTTCAAGGATTTCTTACCATGGACCGAAGCTTTGAAGGTTGTCTCACTTTTAGGCTCTGTCTTCAAACTTGATATTTCAAATGAAACAATCTTGCTGATTGAGGTTTCTCTTTTGAAGTTTTCTAAAAATTGCATAGTCTCATCAAGGATGTTTATCTTGTTCTCATATTCTGGTGTCAAGGTAGTCATCGCCTTATCCATGATGTCTTCTTCTAAGATTTCTCCACCATTGTTTTTGATTCCAACAACTGCTTCATTGATCCTTTGATTGTAGGCTCTTATGTTCTCTTCAGGTAGCATCTCCAATGTATTATACTTTTTCTTCCATGCCTTTTCACGTGCATTCTTTTCTTGTTTATCTCCTTCAAACATGTCTTCTAGGTGCTTCTATAACTTGTAGGCTGTGTCTACTTTCTTTATCTCTGAAAACTCACTATCAGATAGGGCACTAATAAGGGCTTCTTTTGCTATTACATTCTGATGGAACAAATCCTTTTTTTTTCTAGTAGCATCATCCTTTGAAAGATTTGCTAGAGAGGGGATCTAAACTTCCTTGATAGCCACTTCAAAAACTTCAAAAGAAATGCACTACAAATGTGTCATCATCTTGTTCTTCCAATCAAGATAATTCTCTCCATCAAACTTAGGACTATCTTTTCTAAAGAATTCCATATGATCAACCTCAAGTTGTTAAAATTTATCTCCGAGGAACTTGGCTCTAATACCAATTGTTAGGAATAGTCCCAAGAGATAACTAAGAGGGCGGGGGGGGGGGGGTGTGAATCAGTTATCTACAAGTTTCAATTATTTATCCAACTTAGGTGACTCTACAACAGCCCCAGGATCAAATGCAAGACCAAGATAACTTCCACAAGAGATTGGCAAGACAATTGCATTAAGATGCAAGAATGATATTATTGATCATGGACATGATTAAAATGTACATAATAGGTCTCCTTATATAGGAAAGGAGATAAGAGACAATGATAAGGAGCTGATAAGCTATTACCTATGCTAGGTGTAATCACATGTCCACCAAATGTGAATCATCCTCCATTATGCAATAAAGTATGTGCAATGGATTAGGATGATAATGTGATAAGAGCATGAAAGGTGGATCTCACACACAAAGAGGTATGTGATGAAAACTATCACACCTAAAGTGAAAATTCTCCTACACCATGTGCTTGAATGAGGTGCACACTCCTAGGTATCTCAATCACTAACTACTATGCAATGCATTATCCTAAGTAAGATTAAGTTAAGTGTAATTAGGAATATTTAATTACACCAACACCCTCCCTTAAGTGCAACTTAGGGGAATGCACTTAAACTCACAATGCAAGATGGGTCTCAACAACTAGGCCATGTTAGGTACCCATGTACAAAATGCAATACATGAAATGCATAACTCTCATAAAGTGGAGAAAGAGGGAAAACCTCATGGGAAAAACCCTCCCCCAAAAAGAGAGAAGAAAAAAAGATGCATGGATGGATGGAGTACTCAAGACCCCCCAAGAACTACATACATCATGTATATACAAATAATTATCCCCCCATAAGAAGGATAGTTGAAGACATGATATCCCCCCCATAATGAAGAATCTCTTGCAAAAATGGTGAGTGCTTGAAGACAAAGTATATTCCAATGACTACAAACAACATTTCTCCCCTTGGGAAGAAGATATACCAAGTACAAATGTAGGTGTGGTTCTCATTCTAGATAGGAATTAGGAAGTGGAATCCAAATGAAGTATGATGATGATGCCATGAACCAATCCATATCCAAATGAAAGAAGGAAGAAGGTCTCCAAATATGCATCTTTGAAGACTGAATAGGAATCTCCAAGCTCAAAGAATCTATCACATCATGTGACAAACCAAGTGAAGAAGAAGAATCATGAATACCAATCTCCAAAGAAGGTGAAGAAGTATCTCCTAGTGTGATGAATCTATCATCAAAGAGAAGAGAAACTCCCTCAAGTATGTCTCCCAAATCTAAAATGTGAGACTCCACAAACAATGCACCAATATATGGAAAATAAGCATCCCAATTAGGAAGACAAATAGACATCTCTTGCAATGAATCACTGGAATCACAAACAAGAGATGATTGTGTGATCTCAACTAGAGAAGTAGGAGCTACAAGAGGAGCCACTGGATCATCCTCACTCTCAATTGCTACAAATTCTTCAATTGCATCTAAAGTATAATCATCATAGGGAATATTATCTACATCATCAAGAGGAATGAGGCAATCTGAAGCAACATCATCTAAGAATGGAGGAACATGTGGATCACCAAAAATCTCCCAAATGATTGTCCAAATTATGTGTGGACATTGAACACCTCTAAATTTGGGGTAGATGTCATAGAAGAGACACAAACTAATGCTACCAATAATTAAATTTATAATATGAGCATTCTTTTCTCCCCAAACATGTTGCTTACCCTATGACTTTGGCTCAAGAATGAGTCCATAAAGATGAGGCAAGAGATTAAGTCATCTACAATGTGTGTTGATTCCTTTTGCCCATGACTCATAATTATCCTTAGTCAAAAGTACTACTGCAAGATGTGTTTCATAACCCATGATTACATTAATGATACACTTCTCTCATTACAAATTGAGATCAACAAATTATTACACTCCAAAATCAGGCTACAATAGACTTAGATCATTATGCAAAAAACCAAGCTAAGGCTTATGCATTACAAATGAAAAAACTAAGCCAATTTTTGAAAGTATAGTTTTTGATCATAGTCACTAAAATTTGATTCCAAATCTGGAAAATACAAAAAAAATTATGCACTTTCAAAAAAAATTGCACCTAAAAAGGAGTTCATGAGCTCAAACGAGGCCTTGAAAGTTGCAAAAATTGAGATTTGCAATTTTTATAAAATTTCAGAAATAGAGATCAGAAACCACTTGAACCATTGTGTAGATCGTGAAATTCTACCCCAAAGAAAAAAAAATTCCTCGAAAAAAGGAGTCCAGATGACTGAGATATCGTTGTTTGAAAATTGCCTCTAAAATTATTTTTTTCTGAATCACCACTGCTGCACATCCAAAATTCAAATAGCTCTAGATTTGGCCTCGGGTGTCTAATTTTGATGAAATAAAATTCAATTTAGGAGTTTTTGGACCTCCTTAATATGATGCCAACCTCTGATTTGCACTAGCAAGCACCAATATTGACCTGCAATAGAACGCCACAAAATACAAAACCCCAAATTTTCTCCAAATAGACTATGTAATGGTGATGTCCAAATACCTTTATTCTCCACCCACAATTGAATCAAGCCAAGATTGCACTTGTTGAGAAGAGGTCTTCACACCTTGAGAGCTCTGATACCATGTTAGAGTTTTAGGTGACTCTACAAAACCCCCAGGATTGAATGCAAGACCAAGATAACTTCCACAAGAGATTGGCAAGACAATTGCATTAAGATGGAAGAATGATATTATTGATCATGGACATGATTAAAATGTACATAATAGGCCTCCTTATATAGGAAAGGAGATAAGAGACAATGATGAGGAGCTGATAAGCTATTACCTATGCTAGGTGTAATCACATGTCCACCAAATGTGGATCATCCTCCATTATGAAATAAATTATGTGTAATGGATTAGGATGATAATGTGATAAGAGCACGAAAGGTGGATCTCACACACAAAGAGGTATGTGATGACAACTATCACACCTAAAGTGGAAATTCTCCTACACCATGTGCTTGAATGTGATGCACACTCCTAGGTGTCTCAATCACTAATTACTATGTCATTCATTAGCCTAAGTAAGATTAAGTTAAGTGTAATTAGGAATATTTAATTACAACAACAAATACAATGAAAGAACACTTGAACACAACACCAATATTTTGGTTGCGGGGAAACCCAAATAGGTAAAAACCCCTGTGGGAATTGACACCCACTAATAATCTGTACTAGTGTATTATGATCCTTGTTAGAAGATCCTTAAGCCTATTAGGAGTTGTCTTTACAATGCATTTAGTACAGTGACCTAGTCAAGGGTCAGACCCTATTAGGAGTCTTTTACAATTAACCTTGTTAGGGGTGAGGATGCACTATCTTAGAGCACACTGCTCAAAGGGGTGAAGGCTACAACCTTCTGAATAATAGATACACACTATATCTAGATCTTGGTGAATTACAGTTTGACCTACTATTTGGATTAGTTCCAATGTATAACATAAACTCTTGACTTGGTCACATATACCTTCTACTGATGGCTCAACACTTTGCACACTCTACTCTGCTCTTCACAATCAACTCTGAACTATGCTTTAGCAATCACAAATGACTACCTATAAATATCTTTCCTCTAAATGATATAATCAAGTGGTCCTATTAGAACCACCTTGAAATCATATTAGAGAAACCATAACATACTCCAATAATAATTCTGTTAGCTCTACTAAGCATGCAACACAATCTGAGACCTGTCCAATATTAATAAATGTAGACGCATGCTACACATTGTTGGCTCTACCAAAGTAACTAAAAATTTCTCCTCAAGATGAATTACATCATGCACTCTTAACCAAACATTTTTAACTCTTCTCCAATCCTTAATCCAAGGGTGCATACCGAAATGATAAGCGCAACTCCTAAACCAATATAATCTCTGTCAACTCTTTTGAATAAACATAGAAAATTGCTGCTCGTGAATAGTGACTGCATAACTTCACTTCTACTAATCATCAGAATTGCATCCATGATTGTAACATCACTAACATGTCTTCATCACATATCCAAAGGTGCAAGGATCCATGATGACTATACGGACAATTACTCATAGAACACTACCTGTAACTTTGTCAGGAACACTGCTGACCATTATTTCTGTAGATGTTGGTATCTAAAGGGCACCTTGATGTCACATTTTCTATCATCATCATAAGAACATGATCCCCTTGAGAAAGGAAATTTTTTATGCATTTATTGAATTTTCTTCTATTCTTTTGACCTCTATTTAATCTCTCTAATTTAGACATACTATATGTCTCACTTTCTTCTTCCATTCTTATATTTCCCTTGCTTGAGGAAGAAACATCTAACAAATACATATTTGCTGCTACTTGCACTCCGTGAAATGAGAGAGATAACTGGTAATGAGAGAGATATTTTCCAAATGGTAAAAGACATTAATCTTTATAGGGTGTATTGAATTATACCTATCGATCCATGAGACTATGTGGGATGATCATGAAAGGGGTTTGGGTTCTTGCATATTTAATTCAATTTTCTTATGTTAGCTAAAAAAATCATGATACACATACTCAAAATTACATAGTAGGTACATTAAAAACCATAAGAATCACATTTGGATTAAAAACATTAAAAGGTGCATCACAACTTAATTAAATTAAGCATTGATCACATAATTGTATATTTCTATCAAGAAATCAATATTAAATAGATTAACCATTAATCACCATAACCATACATTTATATCAAAAATTAATATTAAATAGATTAAGCATTGATAAGGTAACTATACATTTCATTCATGTGATTGATATTCTTCTTCATTCAAATCATTATCAAGATCATGTTCATCATCGACATCACCAACACCACTATCATCATCATCATCATCATTTTCATCATCATCATCATCATCTTATTCTTCTTCTTCTTCTTCAAGAAATTTTTTGTCAAGAACATCATCGACTAATTGTCGATCATGATCATCTACATCATCTTCTACATGTTCAGTATCTTCTTCCATCAAATTATACCTTATCGACCTTCCTCTTGGATCATGTCTAACAAAAAATGACCAACCCGGTTTGTGTGGAACCTATGAGTAAAATACCTTCTCACATTGGCTTGGAAGAACATAGGGCTCATCCCCAACTGGATCAAACCACCTAGTATTAATCATTAGAAATCCATTGTTATATTCAATAACAACTCTATTAGGATTATTTTGATTAAGTCATAGCATGTACCATCTGATGACGAAGAGAACTAATTTGAAGGAATTAAAGTCACACTCAAGTATATCATCTAAAAGTCCATAGTACCAATTTTGAGACTCTCGAGGATGTAAGTCATTTCTAGATGAAATATTAATCATCTAAAATATTGCACTTATACCAGAATTACAAGTTTTCTTTGTGGCATCCAAATTTTTGATGCAAAATTTATGACCATTACAGAACATAGCCTTGTGGTGTTTGACCTGCAATAATATTTCAAACATGTAAAAATTATTGCATCTTGAGTTACACATATGGGTGATTAAAAAATTTATATATACCTAAAAATATCTTAAACCATATGCTAAATCTATTTCCTTTTGCATAACATTGGAATCTCTATTAAAATGAGCTTCTTTAACCAATGAAGACACATCTTCCCATGTTAATGTGAGATCAAAATGATGACATCATTCAATCATATCATCATCCAATCTTGATTGTTTACAATATACAAATGTATTGCATCCCACTCCCAAGCATCTGTACAAAAAATAAATAGATGACTTAAAACTAATTAATTTTGAAGATTAAGAATTAACTAACTACAATAACATCTTATAATTTATTACCTCTCACTTTCCTCAATCTACCCTTCCCCACCAAGTACTCCCCTTCAAAAATTTTAATGGTGTTGGGATCCCAAATGTGATCTATATGGATCTTTGATGCAAGCTTAGGAAGACATTAAGTAATGTACACCATAGTCTAGTATACCATATATCCCTCCACTATAGAACTCTCATGATGTTCTCTTTGTTGAACCAAAGACTTAAACATTTTAAAATGCCTCTCAACCATCCACATTGATCGAGTGTGTACAGGTCCACACAATTCAATCTCCCCAACTTAGTGTATGAGGTAGTGTTTTTGTGCATTAAAATTTTTTGAAGGTAGACACTTTTTCATTTCACACATTAGATGAGGAATTCTTCTCTTCCAATATTTAATAGCTTATTTATGGATTTCTTTATATGACAACCACCTACAAGACATTCAAGACACAAAAATATATAAATAAATGACTTTACAGTATATTACATAAGAAGAAGAAAAAAAATCATGAATATAATAAATTGAACATATATCACTGCTTACCTCATGTATTTTCCAAGATCGTATATCACTTATTTGATGTTATTTTTGAAGTTCTCTAGGAGAGATAGGGGTAGCACATACTGCAAGAATTATAAACTGATCATTTCATTATTTTCTCACATAATACAATGAAAAGTACATGCAGTTTACAAATACATTGTAAATAAAAAGAACATGACTTACCTTGATGAAGGTATGCCAATCATGCATTTTCAACCCTCACCCAAATTCACTTTTCTTTGATATGAGATTGCTTATGTTCATAGCAAATCCTATGGGAAATCAAACTTTTTGTATGATTTTTTTACGACATCACTTTGCTTCTTCGTTAATTGTTAATATTATTTAGGACAACAAAGAGGAGAGGGGAGGGGGGGTGAATCAGTTGTTCTTAGGTCCAGATGTATAAAACAAACTTTAAACCTCTTCAACAAATCAGATCCAACAACCAAAAGCTACTCGGTCATTACTAATTGCATAACAGAAACATATAACAGTACAGTCCACTATCCAATAGTATCTAACTTCTAAAACATAGAAATGTTCAAACCAAAACATTCAAACAAGTATGAACACAAGGATTTATAGTGGAAACCCAATTTAGAAAAAACCACTTTGTAACATTTTACTATTATTTTCACTCTTCTGAAGTGAGCTCTATGAAAAGCCAACCCTGTCAAAGTTTACAAACACACTGTCAGGTGTGACCCGGTTAAAGGATTTAAACCACTTTGTTAAAAGTGCACCTTGTTATTGTGTGGTATAAATGTGTCACACTTCTATGGATCATTACATGCAAGGAAACTCAAGAATGAGCCCTCACAAATCGATCCATAGCTCCCTAGGCATGGAGTGCAAAGGCTTTTAAGAATGCTCTCAGCTAGAGCTATTTAGCCTATAACCTTGCTAGTAAACCATGCAATGGGAGATTCAAGGAAGACAAGGGAAAGAATGCCAATATCCTCAAGAATCAAGAATGAAAATGCAATGCAATGCTATGCTAGAAATGAAAATGTAAGCTAAGCTATGAAAGGAAATATGCAAGTGTTACAATCCAAGCTAATTAATCTATGTGAGCTAATCTAGAGCATAGAAATGAAGCTAATCTAAGAAAGCATAAATATGAAGCTAAGCTAAGAATGCAAGAATGAGATATAGATGCTAAGAATGCTCCAAATCTTCAAAAGCTCCAAAGTGTACCTAGAAAACCTGCAGCATAATATTAGCATAAAAAGTTGGGGATCTAGAATGAAGAAGAGAGCTCTTCTTTTATAGGAAATGAGGAGAAATGGACCATGGAGATTAAGAGGCAAAAGATTTAATCAACGGTGGAGCTTAAAAGAGAAGCAATCCATGTGCACAAGTATCCTCCAATAGGAAAATAAGAGTTGACTTTTGTGTCCATATGAGACAAAAAGTACTTTTTTCCTTTTATAAAATAAGAATAATGTTTTATTTGTGCAACATAGGATAAGAGGAAAAGGTGGGCTTTTTATTTATTAAAAGGGGAGGAAATATTCATTTTAAATAAATAAAAACTTAGGATAAAATGGTTAGCCCATAGAAAATAATCGAATAAATGATAAAGCTAGGATTTGATCAAGAATAAGCAATTGTTGATTTAGCAAAAGGGGTTAATAGTCTAGATGACCATTTTTAGGTGTATACAGTTATAGGACTTACATACATCCCATTATAATGCAACCTGGTTCAAAGGATTTATACAAATGACTATTAGGTCAACCTTTGTTAAAAGGATTTTGACTGATACAATGGTTAGAAAGTAACAATAGTATTGATCTAAAAAACATATAACTCACTTTGCAAATATTAGATCCAATTCTGTACACATATGTTGGCTTACTAATTGTGAAACTTTTCCATCTCCATCATTGATATGCTTGGAAATCTCTTCAAGCAATCACACCACTTCTCCTTCATCCTTTTTTGCTTAGATAGTCAATAACATCAACATTACTTCTAGCATCCACTCTCTCTCAACCTCATGCTTAGGTTTCCTTAATACTTCCTTAATTAGGTCAATATATCTTTTGCCACTTAATCTCCTTCGTAGATCTTAAGGCTAGGTCAGATTCATTGAATTCTTCCAACTTTATGTTCTTCATCTATCCTTCTAGAAATATCTCAAATATCTTAATAGATTTACAATAAAATATTTTACAGTGCATTAAATGCTTCCATACAATCAATAAATAAAGTAAACACATTTTACATAATCCAAGAATTTAACTATGTTGGTTGGAAATATGAATTCTTCCCCAAATGTAAATTACTGATGCTCGATCAATACAATGTTCAACTCTTTGGTCTTCATTAGAAAGCTCGGTCACCACAAATACTATTTCCTCGACAATTAACTGATGTTTGGTCAACACTGAATTTACTCGGCATATACTAGCTTGGTTGTCACTAACATCACTTGGCTTAAACTAGATTTCTTCACTTTTGCTCGGTTAAGCCTACCAGTTTAGTCTTCATTCTTACTTAGATAAACAATACATTGTCTTATCATTGTGCCACATAATCAAGTACTCATTGAAGTATCAAGATAACTCAACCTTTCCTTAGGTGCTATTGTTACCAACCTTGCCTATCCCCTTCACAAAAATCAAAATAGATATAGTACTTTCTTAGATAGAAATAGTCTTACTAGTTAAGATTTGACATCAATGACAATACACAATTGCTTCAATTGCAGTTTCCAACAATCTCCCTCTTTGGCATTGATGGCAACACCATATGAATAACACATGAATTACCAACCAGTCCAAAACATATCTATCGATTAGAAATATTTATAATATCCTTAGCTTCATTCTGATATAGAATCAATTAGCCATGCTTGTATGATCATCCACTGAAACTCTCCCTCTTACTTGATGTTCCATGAAATATCACCATGTATATTAATCTGTGATCATCATCTTCTTCAAAAATACCAAAAAAACAACTAAAACATACATCCTGTAGATGTAGATATCATTTTTTAGTTCAGTAACAATATTTCTCCCTCTGTCATCTTTTCTTATGACTGATTCTTGGATTTTCTATACTTTTCACAACTCCAGGCTACTCCTAAAGTGTGACCTATCTCTGTATTAATTTGTCAGATACTCTTTGTAGCACATTTGATACAGTGCTCCTAGCTTGACTAGGTAGCCTCAGTTAGGGGAAGAACCCCTAATTGATCTCTCAGATATTCATGAGCTTCTTTAGGTAAAGCTTTAGTGAATATGTCTGCTATTTGTTCCTTTGTATTCACATATTCCATTCAGACCTCTTTATCTTGTACCAATTCCCTCAAGTAATGATACTTTATGGTGATGTGTTTGGTCTTTGTGTGCATCACTGGATTCTTAGAGATGTTGATAGCACTTTTATTGTCATAGTATATGAAAACTAGTTCAGTGATCTCTTCTTTCATGCCTACCAACAATTGCTTTATCCATACCAAGTTTGAACAATTCACTGCTGCAGCCACATACTCGGCTTCAACAGTAGATTGGGAAATGCAATTTTGTTTCTTTCTTATCTAGGAAACTAATCTCTGTCCAAAGCTCCAACACTAGTACTCTTTCTATCATCCACATTTCTTGCCCAATCAGCATCAGTATACACTCTCAGTTCAAACTTCTCATGCTTCTTGTAGTACAATCAATAGTCAGCAGTCCCTTTCAAATATCTCATTATCTTTTTGACAGCCATCATGTGGGTTTCCTTAGGATTGGCAGAGAATCTTGCCACAATCCCAACAGCTATAGAAATATCTAGTCTGCTATGTACAACATATTGCAGGTTTCCAATCATGGATCTATACAAAGTCTAGTTTACTTCTGCAACATCATCATTTTTTGACAACTTTTGTCCAGTAGCCATGGGAGTACTTACTAGCTTTGAACCTTCCATACCAAAGGTTTTTAGTATCTCATGAACATATTTAGACTGGGTGATGAAAATTCCTTTCTCCATCTGATATACTTGTAAACCAACAAAAAATTTGATCTCCCCAAACATACTCATTTCAAATTTAGTTTGTATTTCATTTGAATATTTCTTACATAAGGCATCTTGTCCACCAAATATAATATCATCTACAAAAATCTTAGCCAACAAGATTCCTTTACCTTCTTCATCTTTCATGCATAGATTACTCATGTCATTTGTCCTTGAGAATCCAATCTGTATCAGGTAGTTGTGCAAACTCTCATACCATGCTCTGGGAGCTTGCTTTAGTCCATAAAGTTATTTATTCAGTTTGCAAACCATGTGTCTATTGTTTGGATCAACAAATCCTTCTGGCTATTCAATGTACACTTCTTCTTCTAATATACCATTTAAAAATGCAGACTTAACATCCATTTGGTATACCTTGAAATCTTTTTAGGTAGCATATGCAAGTAAGGTTCTTATTCGTTCCAATCTAGCTATAGGGGAAAATGTCTTCCCATAATCTATTCCTTCTTCTTGTGCATAGCCTTTGCATACCAGCCTAGCTTTGTTTCTTGTGATTTGACCATGCTCATTCAGATTATTTCAGAACACCCACTTTGTTCCAATGACATTTTTATTTTCTAGTCTCAACACCAGAGTCCAAGTATCATTCTTCTCTATCTGGTCTATCTCCTCATTCATTGCTTGTATCCAGTCTTCATTTTCTAATGCCTCCCTTGTTGTCTTAGGCTCGAATTCACATAGTAAACATGTCAGATCTCTTATCTTGCTTCTGGTTATAACTCCAGTATCTTTTTCTTCAATTATCTGTTCAGGCTTGTGATGTCTCCTTACATATTGTGCCAAAATAGGTTCTGCTCTCCTTTCATCTTGGTCTTCAAGTTCACCAACAAGTCAGATTCATCTTTTGAATGCTCAAAAACCTCTTCCTTATACTCGGAAGCTTCCTTCTGTTGCTTGACACATTCTTCTTCTCTCTTGGCATTATTTTCCTAATGGTCGACATTGCTTACCCGAGACTCTACATCAAGTGCAAGTTTGTCACTTGCCTCTCCTTCCTCTATATACACAAAAGATCTATAATCTTCTAGTTCTCTTTTGTTGTCAGCTTCATTTTTCTCTGCATACTCATCAACTTTGATATTCACACTTTCCACAATTTTGTTAGTGTTAGAGTTAAAACACTTATAAGATTTACTTTTTGTGGAATAACCTTGGAATATGCCCTCATCACTTTTAGCATCAAATTTCTCATTCCTATTGTCCTTTAGTATGTAGCATTTGCTTCCAAAAATTCTAAAGTACTTTACATTAGGTGCATACCCATGCCATAGCTCATAAGGTGTCAGATTTGTACCTTTTTTGATTTGTACTTGGTTAAGAGTATAAATAGCTGTACTTACAGCTTCTCTCTAGTACTTTTATGCAACTTTCTTTTCAATCATTAATGTCTTTGCATAATCCATGATAGATCTATTCCTTCTCTTTGTTATACCATTCTGTGGAGGAGTTCTTGGTCTAGACATCTATCTTTTGATCCCTCTATCATTGCAAAATAGATTGAATTCATTGGATATAAATTCTCCACCTCGGTCAGATCTAAAACACTTCAGGTTCCTACCTGTCTCCTTTTCAACCTTAGCCAAGTACCACTTAAACATTTGAAAAGCATCAATTTTTTCTTTTAAGAACATTATAGTCATCATTCTGGTATAATCATCGACAAACATGATAAAATATCTAGCACCAAAATAGCTTTGTACACCCATAGGTCCACAAAGGTCAGTATGAACCAAATCTAAAGAATTCTCAGAAGTAAGTCTTGCTTTTAAAACTAGACTTTTTCATCTTACCCAACTGACATTCTTTGCACATTACATCCTCAGGTTTCTTCAATCTAGGTAGACCTCTCACTTTCTTCTTCTTACTAATTTCTACCAGATTATCAAAATTAACATGACACAGTTGCTTATGCCATAATCAAATATCATCAAGTTGTGCAATCATACATGTTTCTTCAGATAGGTCTATATAGAAGACATTACCTCTTTTATGTTCTCCACTTCCAATCAGTTCACCAGTGGCATTAAATATTTTGTCCTTGTTGTGATGAAATTCCACTTGGTAGCCAGTGCTATTAAGATGTGCAACACTCAACAGATTATAGTTAAGACCCTCAACCCAATAAGAATTCTCACAAGTGATCTTATCAGTCAACTTAATCAATCCTTTACCTCTAACAGGACATGGTACATCATTACCAAATTTCACACTTCTACCTTTATAATGATCTAAGGTATCAAACCTACTCTTGTCACTAGTCATGTGATGTGAACAACCACTATTAATAATCCATTTATAATTTTTGTTCACATAAGATATCAATGCAATTTTCTCATCCTCATCAGAATCATCTTTCATTGCAACATAGACAACTTCAATTTCAAAATCATCACTATTAGTGTCATTCTCTTCTTCGGTAATGTAGCAGGATTTCATACCTTTTCCTTTGTAGTCCTTGTACCTTCGGTAACCTCTATCTTCTCTTTTGTCTTTATGCTTGCTATCTCTTTCTTCATCCTTATCATCCCTGCCAGGACATCTAGCAGCTATATGACCAACTTTATTACATGAAAAACATATAATAGGGAGTTTACCTTTATACTTTCCTTTTCCTCTTTTCAATCTTCTAGCCATAAGAGCTTCTAGATCCTCAATTTCTTCATCAGATGTGTCACTTTCACTTTCACTCTCACTGATGCATCTTTCTTTTTCCTTCTTTGACTTACTCAAAACCATTTGTGACTTGAAAGTAGATTCAACATTAGCAACAGTGAAGTTATCATAGTTAGAAAGTTCAAAAGTAGTAAGCTTACTAACCAAACTTTCCAAAGTAAGATCATTGTTAGGGTTACATCTAGATTCCTGAATTGCTAAAATTTTGATGGCATAAATAGGATGCAGAGTTCTCAATACTTTTCTAATTATAGTTTCATCATCAATAGTTCCATTTTTTCATCTAATAGCATTTACAAATTCTTTTATTCTACCACAATACTTTGCAATATTCTCACCTTCTTGCATTCTCTTTTCATCAAATTTACCTCTTAGGCTCTCAACTTTTTTCTCTAAGTACATTAATGTCACCGCCATAGATGTTTGTAAGAGTGTCCCACATTTTCTTGGCATTAGTGCAATCTTTGATGTCTTCAAATTCTGGATAACTTAGGGTAGATGAAATCTCCAACATTGCTTGGTTGTGCTCTTGTTTAGCTCTCATTTTCTCAGCAGTCAGAGGTACAATAGGTGTGATATAATCATGCTCAACATAGTACTTTGCAGAATCACCAATACCAACCAAATGCAGCTTCATCAAACTTTGCCATGTAGGGAAGTTCTCCTTATTTAGCTTCAGTACCTCCTTATACATCATGATCATTTGCTTCAAGTACCTTTAAAATTATTCTCTGTAAGCACCAATAGCTCTGATACCAATTGTTAATATGATTTAGAACAATAGAGAAAGGAGGGGGAATCAGTTGTTCTCAGGTGCAGATTTATAAAATAAATTTTAAAAATCTTCAACAAATCAAATCCAACAACCAACAACTACTCGGTCATTACTAATTGCATAACACAAACATATAATAGTGCAGTCCACTATCCAATAGTATCTAACTTGTAAAACATAGAAATGTTCAAACCAAAACATTCAAACAAGTATTAACACCAGGATTTATAGTGGAAACCCAAATTGGGAAAAACCACTTTGTAACATGTTACTATTATTTTCACTCTTCTAAAGTGAGCTCTATGAAAAGCCAACCTTGTCAAAGGTTACAAACACATTTTCAGATGTGACCCGGTTAAAGGATTTTAACCACTCTGTTAAAAGTGTGCCCTGTTATAGGACTTACATACATCCCATTATAATGAAACCTTGTACAAAGGATTTATACAAATGATTGTTAGGTCAACCTCTGTTAAAAGGATTTTGACTAATACAATGGTTAGAAAGTAATAGTAGTATTGATCTGAAAAACATACAACTCATTTTGCAAATATCAGATTCAATTCTGTATACATATGTTGGCTTACTAATTGTGAACCTTTTCCATCTCCATCATTGATCTACTCGGAAATCTCTTCAAGCAATCACACCAATTCTCCTTCAGCCTTTTCTGCTTAGACAATCAATAACATCAACAATACTTCCAGCATCCACTCCCTCTCAACCTCATACTTAGGTTTCCTTAATACTTCCTCAATTAGGTCAATACATCTTTTGCCGCTTAATCTCCTTCGTAGATCTTAGGGTTAGGTCAAATTCATCGAATCCTTCCAACTTTATGTTCTTTGTCTATCCTTCTAGAAATATCTCAAATCTCTTAATAGATGTACAATAAAATATTTATAATGCATTAAATAATTCCATACAATCAATAAATAAAGTCAACATGTTTTACATAATTCAAGAATTCAACTATGTTGGCTAGAAATATGAATTCTTCCTCAAATGTAAATTACTGATGCTCGGTCAATATAGTGTTCAACTCCTCGGTCTTCATTAGAAAGCTCGGTCACCACAAAAATTGTTTCCTTGGCAATTAATTGATGTTCAGTCAACACTGAATTTACTCAGCATATACTAGCTCAGTCGACACTAACATCACTCGGCTTAAACTAGATTTCTTCACTTTTGCTTGGTTAAGCCTACTAGTTTAGTCTTCATTCTTACTTAGATAAATAATACATTGTCTTATCATTGTGCCACATAATCAAGTACTCATTGAAGTATCAAGATAACTCAACCTTTTCTTAGGTGGTATTGTTACCAACCTTACCTATCCCCTTCACAACAATCAAAATAGATATAGTACTTTCTTAGATAGCAACAGTCTTACTAGTTAAGGTTTGACATCAATGACAATACAACAATTTTTTCAATTGTAGTTTCCAACATTAATAACCAAGGAAGGGAACTTATATTAATCCAGTCTCCATAGCTATTTGATTCAATGCAATTTTTTTTTTATGATTGGATTCATGAATGTCACTACAAATTTTGATAATTTTTTCTTTGTCACACCTTCCATCTAATATTTTTCATAATGTCTCCATTATATTCTTTCCAATATGCATAGTATCAAACAAATACACAATTTGTAGCTACTCCTAGTAGAGAAACCTACTAAATTGTCTGGGATAACTTTTTAGTCTCTTTGGAAGGTGGTCTGAAATGCCTTAACGACCTTCATGACTATCAATTACATAATCAACAAACAAAACACAATATAAATATAGAAATTCCGAACATAAACCATTAGGTGGAATTCCATTACCTTGATGGTTAATTCTATGATATTCCAACTTCCATAGGCAAGTTTTCATTCTTTGTATCTTTGATGTAGTCTCTTCTTTCCCATTGAAAATATGTTTTTCGGTAGATCAACACTTATGATTTATGTAGAGGAAGTCCCTATACTCATTAAACTCCTCCTTCCATAAACTTTGTGAATGATGAGATTTCATCTTTGGACCACAGGATGGACATGCAAATTTTTCCTTTGTTTGAAGACCTACAAGATAATGATACAATTGGATTAAATATGTTAATATTTATAACTAGAATTATCATGTGAAACTTGAATTCACCATAACATACCACAAAAATGTGTTAGCCCTGGGGCATCATGTATTGTCCATACAAGTATTACATGGAATTGAAGTTGTCTTTGTCATATTAGTTTAGAGATGTCATACATAGTGACACCATTTCATAACTCCAGCAACTCATCGATAAGTAGCTCAATATATATATCCATATCTTTAACTTGGTACTTACCTAGTTGAATGAATAATAACATTACATAATGTTGCAAATATTTTACTGCAAGATTTATACTTATATGAAGATAATTGTTAAATGATAAAATACCTAGAACAATCATTACCAACATAATGTGCTCCCTCTTTATTGACATCCATGGAGGAATGTTATTGTTGATGACAAAAATAGGCCACACAGAGCAAACATATCTTAGTTCTCCAAATGGATTGACACCGTTCACTGCCAATGAAAGCTTGAGATTTTGAGGTTCTTCTTTAAAGTGCGATCACTTTTCCTTTATATCCATAAATTTTGAACCATCCACATGCATTAAAATAATTTCATCTCGACTTCTATTGTGTGCATGGTAATCTATAAATTGTGTCAAGCTACTGTAGCTGAATAATCTTTGCAAATGTGGAATAATGGGATGGAACGAAAAACTTTGTGAGGAACATTTTTTATTATTTGATCTAGTCAATATCTACTCATATGACATTAAGGGAATTATGTTGTAAATTCATGTTCCTTATGATACATAATATGATAATTGGGATAAGCATCTATTGCTTGATACTCCATTCTAATATCTTTCATAGTGGCCCATAATTCTCGATATGAGTGAGGGAGAATATTTGATGGTGGTAACAAAAAATCACCTATCAATCTACAAAAAAAATATAAGTTGTTAATATAAAAAATATTTATGGTACATGTTTCACCCTTTATTGACTATAATGACATATATGACATACCTTAGCATACATGACATTGTTATGTTGGATAAATCATTCTTAACCTTCAAGTTCACCAACAACAATACAACAAAGAGAAGAATTGTTTGGGAGCCTTCGTAAAGGGTCATGCCTTCCTTCTTAAGTAGAGGTATATCATGGATGACATCAGCGTCATCCTGATCATCATCATCAACTATGCTAGTACCAAATGTGTCATGCAT
Organism: Chamaecyparis obtusa; assembly: GCA_027943335.1. Classification (NCBI taxonomy): domain Eukaryota; kingdom Viridiplantae; phylum Streptophyta; class Pinopsida; order Cupressales; family Cupressaceae; genus Chamaecyparis; species Chamaecyparis obtusa. The sequence goes on from BSBK01003397.1 coordinate 418,466, forward strand.
CAATATATTAGTACCATCATCCTCAAATGTGTTATCGAGTGCATGATCATCATCTTTCATGGGATCATAATCTTTAGCTTCAATATTCGCACCTCCATGATCCTCCACTTCCAAAACCATATTATCCATATTCTCACCTCCATGGTCCATATCACATATTGCCCTACGGAGGTCGACCTATATAAAAATGATGAACAAAAATAAACCAGGATCATGATCTCATCATCAAGTGTATTTCATATGTATATTAATTATTAAAATAATATAATGAACAACTTACCAATTGATGATAATCAAACCCCCCTTCAATGTGACAATTCTCGCTACAATGTCTCTTAGTTGTTTTGATTAGAATTATTCTAGTGTTTAAGCCCTTACAAATTTTGCAGGGACATAAAATTTTCCATCACCTTTTCTTTTAAAGTTAGACCACAATCGAGCTGTTAGTACTATAAAAAATCTTGTGGTTTTAAGCCCAAAATCGGAAAGTTTTCAAATTCCAAAGTTCAGTGCTTCAAAGGAGCAATTTCAGATGACCTAGTTCAAGAGTGTATTAAAATAGGCCTAATGAATTTCATGAGGTACAAATTGGGAAAAGGCTCCCGTACCTTCCATTTATCCTATGCAGTGGGTTCCAACTCCTAATTGAAGAATCTAAAGTGTTTGGGGCATAGTTGTTTTGAGGTGTTCACCTAAAGCTTCATTTTGCTGAAATGACAAATCAATATAGCAAGCCCTGTTTGTATCTGAATATCTAGTGTCCTGTTATGTTTCATGGCTTACCACTTTAGGGATGTTTACAATGTGTATCAGATAGCTTATGTTCCGAAGCTCAAGTCTTTTCGAGTCTGTTTGATAGGTTTTTGATTCCCCCGAAGTTGGCTTTCCAGATTAGTTCTACTTCTCTAATCTACCTGATTTTAGTGAGTGACCCTGTTTGACTGGCTATAATTTCTGACCCTGTGACTCAATTGATAAAATTCCTTTTGCCTTGTGTTCTAATGGTCAAATACTCCTAATGTTCCAGTTTATAGGTCATGACGAATCCATTAGCCCAGTTTCCTGATCTGATTCCATGTGCAATTTCTAACATTTTGATGGTGATCAGTTATACTTTTCAGTCAGAGGCCCTGTTCGGATGAGTACATAAAGTTACATGTGATTGATCAAGAGATTCCGGTAATTGCATCTTGTTGCCAGCATAAGAAAGAAGGTCTATGCCGATTTCCAACCTCCCATCTGTCCGTTTGACATGTTTTCCGGAGCCATTCAAATTGCAAAATGTTAAGTTTTTCAGCAGTGCATAGTTCAGTTGGTGAGTGGCTTAGTTTGTGATCTTGTCATTCGTGCCCGGATCGAGGTCAACCATAATTGAGGGTTGATTCATAATGCATACATGAGGGTCATTGTCCATGATAAGTTTTAGCTTATGACGAATCCGATTGATGACTTTTCTCAATCGATTCCAAATCCAATTTCTAAGAATTTAACTGAAAATGTTTGAGGGTGCAACTTTGAGGATTATTCCTGGGCAACCAAGTGATCGTTTGATAAATCTAATCGTGGCCTCGTCTTCTACATGGCAGAGTGATCATTTATTATGATTTTCAGATTGTGAAGTTTCCATTTGACGAGATTGCCAGGTCAGATAAAAAGGGGTTTTATAATGATAAAAGTACGGATAGAAAACTTTGCAAAGTTGCTTTTTTCCTAAATTCGTAGCTTTTGAATGGGCGATCGTCTCCAGTTGGCAGTTGGTTTTTTCTGATCCTTGTATATGAAGTTTCTTCCAGTTCCAGGGACTCGTTTGCAGCTCACCATTTGATATTTTTTATTCATCTCCTTCTGAGGCAGTTTACAACGATTATTTTACATTTGCCGAACAAGCCAGAATAGGCCATTTTATAAAGGAAGTACTAAAATTTGGTGGGTTACTTGGAATCTGAAGATGACCCAGTTGATTATTTAAATTATCATAAACTTTTTGAAGGTTTCAAGGCTCCAGGCTTCCCAGTTTTTGCACAGTGAAATTACTCTATTTTCTTCCAGTTGGAATTGAAAGCATGATGTCTATTTATGCACTACTGGTTGCAAGCAATGAAGGTTGCAAAGTGCTAAGTAAAGTTTTCCCAGGTTCTCTTGTGCATACATACTTTTCTTTGGGCTGCATGGTTCACATTTTCATAATGAACTTCAAAGTTTCTTTTAAACAATGTGAAATACCCTTCATGTTGTGCATATGCAAATTCTAGGACTGCAAGTGTGTTTGTAGACAGAGCATACACCAAATTTGTTAAAAGCTACAAGATTGTTGAGGAATGTATTTGTCTCACACACAAATACTTTCTCCATTTCTTATGAGCAAAGCATGTAGAAGAAGAGATCTCTTTATATGCTGGCATTGTCCAAGAGTATGCATTGTGCATTGTGTGGTGCTGCGCAAGATATCAAGAGCTGGGCATACCGGATTAAATGAGAAGTAATGTAAATACACCAGATTTAAGGCTACATATGTTTCCAAATGCTTTGCACCAATGAAAAGAGGTATACACACAAGCATGTGATCAAAGACCAGGCAGCATGAATAAAAGACAGTCCCAACACATTTAAATCAATGCCCAGCAATCAAAAAACATGCCCAGCGTCCAAATACATAGGCCCAGCATGTAAAAATGACCCAGCAAGAAAAAAATGTCTAGCACTAAGTTAATCACGCCCAGCAATAAAAGAAAATGCCTAGCAACCATGGAAGGATGCCCAGCAAAGGATCGAAGAGTTTTTCGCAGAATGAATGAAGATTTCAGAGGTTTGTGTTTGTGTTTTGATGTCCCACATGCGCTGGGGGTTGAAGGTTTTTAGTGTTTATATTAAAAAACACTCAAACAACAATGTAAAGTGATGGAAGGAGGGAGGCTTTGTGAGAAGCCTCACGCCCGCGCAACCCAAAGACAAATGCTGATGAAAATGGTGGACCCCACATCGTAGGTAATAAGTTTTGACGAAATGTGTGAATGTGCAGGCTCATTGATGCCTTGAAATGCGTGCCCATCCAATGGTGCTCGCTATTTCGTGAAGACAAAGTTGCACGTGAATTAACATGGTGAAATAGCGAGATGGTGACACCTATCACCTGATGACGTGGCTCATGGTGTTATAGTTTGGCGCCAAGTAGATCTGCAGACCAATCAAAATACGACAAGTGGCACTAGAGATGACGAGGCAAGGTATTGAGCAGTTGGTCGGCCGCCTTGGGATGCATGCTGATCAAGTGGTTGTCGCTAAAGCGTAAAGCGAAGTTGCTCACTAGTTAACATAGCGGATTAACGAGATGTTGACACATGTCATCCAGTCAGCTGCTAGGTAGATGCCCAATCAATGGAATGAGCCAATCACGAAGTGACATGTGGCATTTGTGACATGGTGATGAGGTGGACCGACGGACCAATTAGATGTTGCCACGTGGCATGGGGCCCACCTCAATTTTCAAAGGCCTACATAAAGTTGATTTTCGAATTCATAAAGTCAACTATATTGAAAAATAAAATATTTTAATTAATACTGCCTGCTCATGAAAATCAATGCCCAGGACTTATTTTTTGGCCAAATATATCGATATTATATGTTTTCGAAATCGGCTCGAAACAAGGAACGCAATGGTGGCATTTATTTTTAGTTTTGAGAAAGTTGGTGAGAGCAGTATTAGGCTGTGTAATCCGAGGTCCAGTTTGGATTAGAGTTGCAGATATTTTGTAAAGTATGTTCTGGAATGTAATCAGATTTCAGAATTGTCTAGGATATTTTGATGAGTTTTAGGGTTGGTATTGTTGCCCTAAAAAGTTCCCTAATTGATATTTTGTGTATCCCTGTTTCTATAAAGGGAATTTTGTGATCTTTTTTAAAGGGCTGGCTGGAAATTCTTGACACAGGAAGCTATAGAGCTAAGTGTGTATCCTTAGTCCAGATTGTAATATATTTTGCAGGTTGTGTCAATACAGTGGAAATTTTTTTTGTATCTTTTGCATATTATCTAGGTGCTGTATTCTAAAACAGTTTGTAACACAGGAACATGAGTCCTCATACTTAATGCAGTTTTCAGTTTTCAGATCTCTCCTTCAGTTGTGTTTCTTGGGTTTTGAGTTTTCTGACTCTTTGCATAGGGTTTACTTGTGTATATGTTTTATCTCTCAGCCTTGATCTAGGATCAGGTTAAAAGTCTCTGAGTGAAGCATAGATTCATCTGGTCCAATCAGGAAGGATGTTTGTAAGTAGTGTATGAATCTGGTTTGTTGTGTTTATGGCTTGGAATCTGTGTTCTTGTATTCTATATCTATCTCAGATATATTGCCCAATGGATAAGGCACTGATCAGAAGTTAGTATCTCCTCTACTGATGCAAGTTTGGCATGGTTGTTTACATTCTGCAAGAAATCTTTAAATCATTACCAGTACTTTACTTTTATTTACTTTTATGTTGTCCTACCCAGTGATGGAGGATCAATGAACAATAGGTTGTTGTTTAGTATTCTCTCACTGTTTTTATCTGTTAAAAGATCCAATAAAGAAATAAGGGGCAGAGTTGAAGTTATCAGTTAAAATTACAACTATTGGATCAGGTGTACCCGCCTTGGTTTCACAGAGCCAGAAGCAGAAGAGGGAATATCCATCCCTATAGTTGGTCCAGTTGCCTATAGATTGCTCACATTTGGAACTAACCAATCCTTAATATCCATCATAGGCATATTGGCAGCCCTAGTTGGCGTAAGCGTTTTCAAACACCAACATGAGCAATTGTCTCCCCATTTTGTTCTTAACTTAGATTATCTGACATGATCCTTCTACATAGGGAAAAAATCAGGCTATGGAAACTTTGGTCTATAACTTTCACAAACTAAGAAAAATGATGCCAAAAGTACATAGATCTTCTTAGATCTAACTATATATAGAAATTGAAAAGTGAGTTATGAAATGATGTTTTAGTATAGTATACCAAATTGAAATACTTATGTTATTGTAGTCTTCCACCTCAAACTCAGTTCGATTGTGGCAAGAAAGAAATATATTAAGATAATATACTAGTTTGTAAATCAAAACAAAATATTATATATATTATACACACAATATAATAGAAGTGCATCAGGGGTTAACCAAACTATTGGTTCTTTTCCCAATGCCTTCTGACCCACATTCCTTCACAGCAGCAAAGATTCACCAAATTCCTTAGCTTGAATTCCTCCATTCCCTTTTATTTGAAGGAATTACAACCAATTGACTAAGAATACTATAGAAATCCTGGGCTAGGTTGACATATATTATTCCACACTATTGGGACTCTAAAATTTTGGATAGATTTAAGAGTCTATACTCTGAAAATTTCCCTAAGGCTCAATTCAATGCTTCAAAAGACCTTTTTAATGGACCCTAGTTTGAGTGCACATAAAAAAAGACCTGATGATTTTCATGGGATATCACTTGGGACATGTGTTCCTCACCTATCATTTAGCATCTGCAGTTGGTTAAATCTCTCAGAGTTCAATTCTGATATGTTTTGAAGGTACCCATTTGGAGGTCATTGCACAAAATCTGCATTTTGCTTTCTGTTTAGTTTTACTAAATGACCTACTTTGGAGGTTTCCATCTAATGCCCAATTGATATTCATGATGGAAGGAATGTTGCAGTGTATTTTAGGTATGAGAGTGAATCTCCATGCCCATTTTAAGATTCTGGTAAGTTCGTATGATCAGTTTACTAAGGCCCTTCTATTTGCATTTTATTCAATTTTACTGAATGTGGAAATGCAGATTTTAAGTAGCCTATTTTGAGGTCATGCAAATTTCACCCAATCAATGATCAAGAGGAATTGCATGTTGTTTTATACTGTAGACATGGAAATGATATTTCCTCATCATTTTGAGATCATGACCAATCCATTTAACCCCTTTCCTTCGTCAATTCCAAACCCAATTTATACCATCTCACTGTCTTTCAGTTCAGGATGTTTTGAGGGGCTGACTTTGAGGTTTATTTCTGGATGATTAGTTAATCATTTTGGAAATATGAATACAACATTGTTTTATACATATGAGAGAGAATCTACATTCAAGGTTTCAGGCCATGAGGGTCCCATTAGATATGTTTGCAAGGACAAAACAAAAGGTATTTTATGTTGATGAATAGTGCTGACAGGATCGACTTCATAGAGTGACCACTTTCAGAAATTGATAAATTAATGTCAGACGCTTGTTTTCAAATGGTGATTGATTCTTCACACTCTTTGTAGATGAGTTTTCTATCAACATCAGTGGCTCGACTTGAGTACTTCATTTGATATTTTATTACAACTTCTTCAGAGGCAGTTCCCAGTGATTGTATTTTGCATTTATAGAATAAATCTGAACAGGTGATTTCAACTTTTAAAATCTTTCACCCTGTGTAACTTTAGAGGAATCCATTTGATGGAGTGGTTCTCTATACTAAAAAGTTCATATTTTCTAGCTACTAGCATCCAGTGATGAATTTTGGTCAATCTTTTAATGATGCGATTAGAGGCAGTTTATTCATTTTAGCGACTTTGGTAAAGTTAAAAATCAAGCTTTTAATTATTAGGCGTTGTCTAGATCGCATCTAGTTGCTGGGAGTGTCATCCAGATCACTTTCAAGCGTAAGAAGTTTGAAATTGAATTTTTTTTATGCCGGACCCACTTGGGGCCCAACCTGCCTCATTATTTTGAAAGCACCCTGTGATGGCATGCAATATTTGACAATCAAAACAAGTGGCATTGCCATAGAGGATGTAGGATATTTTGAGAGGGTTGAACTGTCAGTATTATTATGTGACCATGTTTTCATTAGTGAAATGGAACATAAAAGCAACTTTATTGGTGAGTATATTTCCATCAAATTTCATATTTGGGAATGTTCCCACAGAAATACATAGACAAGGAACCTTAATGATTATTGAAGTGATCTTTAGAAGTTTCAGAAGGTAGATTAACAAACTAATGGCAAAGAGATGTAGCACATTGTTCTTGGGTGTGTGCGCACCATTGTGAAGGGTTGCATAAGTTGTTTTAGTTCCAGTACACACCATGCAAGTGAGGTGGACCACACATGAATAAACAATGAGTATGCACCAAAGGTGAGATGGACACACACCATTTTTGTGTTATGCGCACCTAATTTGCAAAAGGGGTGAGCTCTTTGGTGGCTGCATATAATATCTAATGAAGGCCTACACACACCATTGAGATTGTGCACCCACAAGTGTTGTGCATATCTACTATGGAGGGCTACATTTTGGCCAACCAAGAGGAGAGGCACACCTTTTAATATTTTCTGGATGTACCAACTATTATCAAGGTTGTAAGAATTTTGTTTTTGTGTTGTGCACACCTTCTCATCTTCTGGGTGCACACATTAGTGGAAAGGGTAGCGTACCATTTTAAGGGGATGTGCGTGCCTCCAAAGGGTTGCACATGCACCCTTTGGTGGATGCTAACTATTGGCCCCAAGGGAAAACATGTCATTGTTTGTGCAAGCCAAGCTTAGGGGAGCGACCAAGAGCAAAAGGCTTTTGTATCTTTTGTCCCACATTTTCTCTATTTCTTGTGTTAAAGTTGTTTAAATGAATGAATGCTCAAGTTGGTAGTAAAGAAGTAAGTGAAGGAAGAGAGCTATGAGGAGGCCATCTAGATTTAGTGTGTGGACCCAGCCAATTGGCACGCACTAAGGTAAATTTTTGAAGGTAAATTTAATAATATCAATGAGATTTCTCCCACATTGCCCATGTGAAGTGAAAATAAGATGTATATAAGCTAATGAGAACAGTTTAATGGTGGCCAAGAATGGATGCCCAGACAGAAGCCTTCCACACACGTGCATGAGAACCAAGGAGGTGAGTTGGTAGGTGACTTGGAGATGATGTGTCAGAGTGGGTCCCACGTAGAAGGCAAGGTATATTTTGACAGTTTGAAGAGATGCAAGTTTGATCCCTCAGGATGTGTACTTGAGATCAACGGTTGGTGTGAAGGCACAATGAGAAAAGTGCTCGAGTGTTACCATTGTGGCATTGCGACAAGCCAACATGTGGCAAAGAGATGAGCTGGTGATGAAGTTGTAGGTTAATGCCCAATTGGAGTAGATGACAAACCAAAGGTTGACATGTGGCAAAGATGGTGATGTGGCAAAGATGACTAGGCAATGGTGATGATGCAGTTCCAACTGGATGATGAGGTGGAATAATGAGTCAATCAAATAGTGCCACATGGCACATGGGACCGATGTAAAATTTAAATATCTGCAGAAATAATTGAAATGAATTACAAAGTCTAGGCTATATGCATAAAATTGAAAAATTTAAATGATAGTAGTTGCTCATGGAAATATGGCCTGGAGCCTAAATTTTTACCAGAGTATAGGCATGTAATAAATCATTGGAAATGACAAGAAACAACAGATTCAATGGTGGTGGAAAAAACCAATTTCTCACAAGTGGGAAAGAGCAGTAAAGGCTATTGTATTTCAAAGTCAAATTTTGGTGGGTAGAAGATATTATGCAGAATGTATTATTCTGGAAAGAGACAAATGTCATGTATAAATATATTTTAGGTCTCTTTTCCTTCTGGTTATATTCTGATATTTTCATTAGTGTAAGGGCTCTGAAAATTCTTTGTAATTTCTCAGAGTTGGTTCTAGAGGTGTTCTTTTTTCTGGGTGGGAGGTCTAGGTTTAGTCTCTTCTTAGTTTGAGAACACTAACTGATGATTTTTTCTCTTAGTCTAGGATGTAGAAGATGTTTATCAAATAGTATTTTTTTTTTTTTTATAAGCTTTGCCTTTGGGGCAGTACCCTTTATATTGCCATAAAAACTTACATATGATATAGGAGATACATCTCCCTTTATAAAAATAAATGCCAATCTATCTGGCTAAGCTACCCGACTCAGTGATACAGATACCCTATTCCATTGCCAATGGAAATTAGCCTAACTACTATTTCTTTAGGGAAGAGATTTTCATTATTCTGGCAGAATGCCTCAAACTTGGTCATATCATACTCCTTCATGATGCACGACTTGTATAATTCCCAGGCCTTCTTCATCAACATCTTCTTCCCCTCAGCCTTCAGGAAAAAAAGACTAAGCATGCCACCACTAGATAGGTTGGTATCTATTAGATCCAATGTATGGGTGACCTCTGAGAATAACTCCTTTGTGATCATTCTACAGATCATACCATTTGCATGCACTGAATGGCCCAGGACTTGGATGATGGGCTGGAAATGGTCAAAGATAAGCTTTTTATCGTGGACATGGCCTCCTACCCAATATTAAACTCTCAACAAAACCACCATTGTCGCCTAATCCTAGTCATTTGCATTCTTGAATATCAGGCTGATCTACACTTTCGACATCTCCACCAATGCCTCCACCTACTTGCACTTGCAATTTATACCCATGAATGCCATCTGATGCTATGGATTTGCTGTAGGCAGCATTCCTTATAAAGAGCATGGTAGTGTCTTGTCTTTGATCTGATCCTAAAGAAATATCTGAAACAGATTCGAAGGACTGTGGTAGTATGATCGAGACCCATGTGATGTACTGACCTTGATCAAACTACCGCCTTCTTTCTACCAAGTTGTCAAAAGATGCCTAAGCTATTCGATTCCTGATCTCAGGAGAGAGGCTATGTTAGTTGACAAGACATCCTACAACCCCTTCGAGATTTGTTCATTCTAACTGAAAATCCACTCTGACTCAGATTCGACCCCCATGTTGGCCAAATGATTTGCCACTCTATTACTTCCCTAAAAGCATGTTGAATACGGAAGTCATTCAGCAATTTTAGTGACTCTGCTATCCTTGGTAACCAATTGGCTAATTTCCAATTGCTGAATTCCACTTTGGCTACTCCATTTATAATGATTTGTGAATCCCCTTCCACAACCAACTTATCTATGTCATTTTGTAAACACCACCTTAACCCTACCTCTAAAGCCGAAATATCTGCCATATTATTGGTGACAACACCCATGTGTCAAGCAATACCTTGTAACATTTTACCTTGTTCATCTCTAATGATAGCTCATGCTCTACTTTTTCCTGGATTCCCTCTGGTCGCACTGTCGAAGTTTAGTTTCTTCCAACTAGATGGTGGAGCCTGCCAAACGATGTCGCACCTCTTTCCTTTCTACTTTTTGATCATTCGATCGCCTCGCTACTTGAATTTCCATGTTCTCTCCATGTCTATGTCTCATCCTGACTAGAATTGGAATTGTTGACCAACCGTTCTAGAGTTGATGACCTCCTTGATGGTTGTTTCAATCATCTACTTGACCTAATTTACTTCCATGCTTTCTTCCTTGAAAATCCTCTGATTCTATTCCTTCCATATGTGCCACACCAACAATGAGGGACTCACTATCTAAAGTAATCCCCATTTAGATTTCACTCTATCTGTGGGCCACAAAGAGAGAAAATCTAGAATGGTGTGATTTATGACTAAAGAGCATTACATCTTGTCAAGAAACCATTCCCAACATGCACATGCAAAGGGGCACCAATATAGCAAGTGATCTACCATTTCTTCTACCTTCTTGTAGAGAATGTACCAATTAGGGCTTGCAATTCCTATTGACTTCAATCTACCCATCAGAATCCTACCGTGCAAGGCTAACCACAAAAAGGCACCTGCCTTAGGTAACATCCCTTTACTCCAACAAAGTTTTGATGGCCGGTATGTACCAAATTGTCTATGCCTAAGTAATTCATAGCCGAGATGGACTTTGTAGGTTCCTGATTTAGAAGCAGACCAGATTAGCAAGTCTTTATTTGAAGAACGGAGAAAAATTATGTTCAAAAGTAGTGATTGAAGTGTGTTGAGGTTGACTGAGGAGGTTACTCCAAAATTCCTCCAACTAGCCCTTGAGGAAGACAGGGACTCATAAACCATGTAATCTGCAACCCATTGACCCTTTGAAGCTTCCAGTTGATTTATCCAATCTTTGTTTGAGAATAAGGATTCAATCAATGGCTCCCCGCTCCAAGAATCCCTCCAAAATCTCACCTTCTACCCATTACCAATCACCCATGTGAGATGTTCTATTATAATCTTATGGCTCTTCTAAATGTGTTTCTAGAAATGTGAGCCACTAGGTGCATTGGCTACCATCAATATTCTATCCATTTCCCATAAATCTAAGTACTTTGCCACCATAATCTGACACCATGGTTTCTCTGGAGATTTGTACAATTTCCATGCTAGCTTGGCTCCCAAAGCCTTATTCTAAAAACTCATTTTTTGAAGACCTGCTCCTCCATCCTCTTTCACCAAATAGGAAGTGTCCCAACTAATAAGGGGAATATTCTTCTCTTCTTTGGACCCCTCCCAAAGGAATTTTTAAAATATTCTTTCCAGTCAGCCAGAAGCTCTATTCAGAAGTTTGTATACTGACAAATAGTAGATTGGTATGGCTGTTAACACAGATTTAACCATGAGGATCCGCCCTGCCTATGATAACCATTTATTTTTCCACAATGAAGCCTTCCTTTGACATTTTTTTATGATCTCCTCCCAAAAGCTATTATCCACATGACCTGCATATAGAGGAATCCCTAGATATGTAATCAGGAATGTACCTTGCTCAAAGCCTAGGATGGCTGAAATAATTGATCTTCTTCTGCGGCAGGTATTGAGAAAGAAAACCCTCAATTTGTTTTTGTTCATGCTTTGGCTTGACTCTCTTTCATATATATCCAACACCTCCTTAATGGTCTCAACCTCCTTTATGGTGACCTCTCCGAAAAGAATAACATCATCTGCAAATTGGCAATGTGTAAAGGGCTCCAAGCTGTTGTGAATAGAAATCCCTTTCCATTTACCAATTGAAGTTTGTTTCTTGATAAATCTTCCCAGCACTTTTGCCATCAATAAAATAAAAATGGGGATAGGGGATCACCTTTCCTTAACCCATTAGTAGCTTGAAAAAAACCACAAACTGCTCCATTCACAAATATGGAGAAATGAACAGAAGACATGCAAAAAGAAATACATTTTATCCAATCTTTATTAAACCCAAGTCTAGCAAGAACTTGCCATAAGAATGACCATCTTACTCTATCATAAGCTTTTTTGACATCAAGTTTAACTATCATACCTTTTTTATTTATGGTTTGTAAGCTATGGATTAACTCACCTGCTAAGAGGATGTTGTCCACAATTTCACGTCCTAACATGAAGCCATGTTGTTCTACTAAGACTACCTTGTTTAGAATATGTTTCAATCTATTAACAATAGCTTTAGACAAGATTTTATAAAGAGCATTACATAATGAGATAGGGTGGAAATCATCCATAGATGAACAATCATGTTGCTTAGGAATCAAGGCTATAACCATGTTATTCAATTCCTTCACAAACTGCCCTTTCTTTCTAAATGTTTCCACCACATTGAGAATGTCTAAGCCCATAAACTCTCAACATTTTTGAAAGAATTCTGAAGGAAAACCATATGGTCCTGCCACTTTGAATGGGGGGTTGTCAAAAGTGGCTTTCTTAATTTCCTACAGAGAGAATGATAGCATAAGCATGGCATTATTGTCATCCGTTATGAATCAATCAATAGCATCCAATGTACTCAAAGAGGTCAGAAAAGAAGGGTTCGAAGCGGCTCCTAAAAGAGCTTGAAAAAAAATGACCGCTATTTTTTCTACTTCTACAGAGTTGTCAAACCACCTCTCCTACTCGTCTTGAATGTGATTTATTTTTTTATTGACTCTTCTGGATTTAACAGAGGTGTGGAAAAATTTAGTATTCAAGTCCCCTTCCTGAATCCATAGTTCCCTAGACTTATCTCTCCAATAAATTTCTTCCCTAAGCAAAAGCTCTACTGGTTCTCTTTTAAGAGATTTCTCATTTTCAAATTCTACATTAGACATGCCTAAATTTAGGACAATCTGATTGAGATCCTCCAATTCGGCCTCCACCCTGAGCTTTTCTTGAAATATGTTTTTGAAAGTGGTTTGGTTCCAAATTTTGATTTTTTCTTTCACCGATTTGAGTCTTTGCACAAACATATAAATCAGGGTGCCCTTGTATGTGTTACTCTCTTTCCACTAGCCTTCCACCTTTGGCAAAAAATCCTTATCCCTCCACCACATATTCTGAAATCTGAAGCTGCCTTTGTAACTGGTATTGTCAACCAAAAAGCTTAACTGAACTGGGAAGTGATCTGATAGGGAAAAGGGAAGAATGCTAAATTCCAATTTGTAAGAAGAATTAAGCCAAGAAGGAGCCACCAAAAATCTATCCAATCTTTCAAAAATCCTGGCAAAATTAGTCCATCTATTAGTCCAAGTAAATCTACCATTCGAAGGGATCACATCAAATAAATAGTGCCGAGACACAAAATCCTTGAAATCTTCCTTAACTTGATTAGACATCCTTAGACCTCCCATTTTCTCATCCAAATCCAATAAAGCATTGAAGTCTCCTGCAATAATCAATTTTTCATCCTTCGAGATGTAGATTTTGGAGGATACGACTGCCCATAATTGAGATTTAGCCTCAGTTTTAATCGGTCCATAAATATTGATGAGATGAAAATAAAGATTCTCTTTAATGTTGACCACTCTTCCACACATCCAACGGTCATGTCTTTCCAACTCCTGCATCTTTATATTACATGGTTTCCATAGGAATCCTAGACCTCCAGTCGAACCTCTAGCTGGTTGAAAGAAACCTTCATAAATATTGCATGAACAAAGGAAGCTAAGAGCTTTGTCTAGGTTTAACTTAGTCTCTTGGAGTAAGACTATGTCACTGTCTAATTTGAATAACACTTGTTTGATCAAGCATCTTTTGTCAGGGGTAGAGAGGCCCTTGACATTCCACGTAATGATCTTCATTGCTTCCCATGGGAGATTCCTCCCTTGGCCTTCTTCATGAAATCAACCACACTTATGATACCTTTCTCCTTGGCCTTTTCTTCCCTCAATTTCCTATTGGATCACCTCCCCCTACCCCCTTTGGCTTTTCCTAAGAGAGCATTAGTAGATTGACTAATGACTCTCGACTCTATGTTATCCAAAGCATCACTCAAGAGGTAATCCTCCATCGAAACCCTGTCATATTTGATTTTCAAATCCGATCGAGCCTATCCCCATAGTGGAATTATATCTGAGATATTGTTTTCTCTTTGATTCTTTGGAACAGAGCATTCACCTTCCTCCAAAGAAATGTTCACCAAGGTTTTCTTTATTGGAACCTAGTTGATTGGTGTACCAATTTTCGTAACCATTTTTTGGGGTCTGGTCTTTGGGACCCATTTTTTAGCAAGCTAAACAAATACCTTACAATTCATGACTGTGTGTGATTTCAGACCACATGTGGCACATTCCAAAGTTCATGTTTCAACCTCTACCTACTGCTTCCAAGAATAATTCCCTCTTTTCAAAAGGATGAAAAATGGAATAGTTTGAACTGCCACGATCTTCATTCTAGCATAAAAGTATGAATCCTTTTCAATGATAGATTCATCCACTTCTAATAAAGTACCCAATGATCTGCTAATGTATTCAAGACTAGCATCCCCCCAGTACTCTAAGAGAAGATTGTAACATTTGATCCATGCGAAAATTTGATAGACCGCTAAAGGAGTAGGGTCAAAAAAAAATTTCCACGGTTGGAGATATAAATGATGCTATCCCAATGACCAGTTCTATTTGTTGAGAATCTTCTCACAATCCTCTGTTTCTACGAAGATTACTATAAGGAAGCCTTTTGGAATGAACTTAATAACAACGTCCCTGATCCATTGTTCCAGGATCCAATCCCTAATTTGTTCCCTCTTCAAACGATCTCCAACGAATCTTCCTATAATGGCCATTTTTTCCCAAATTGCGACATCCTCTTCAATCTCTTCCGGAAGGTCGATATCAATAATCTTGTCATTATCCCCTACGACCTTCCTATATTTCTCCAAGTTGTTCTCCCTACTAACCTAGTTGTTGGTATTTTTCCTCTGGCCAAAGCCCTACGAGGAAAATCTTTCCTCATGCCTATACCAACCTCCTCTCCGCTCTCCTCTCCATCCTTAGACAGAATTGTTATATCAAAGTGAAAACTTCTTGATTGTTTGTTGTCAATGAAGTGGTTTTAAATCTTGAAGTAGGGAATATACAGAGGCATGATCCTTATACATAATACTAATACCATTTCTCATTTTCTCACCATTCGTGTCAATCTTACGAGTTTTTGCATTTTGTGATTCACTGCATAAAATTATGTATATGTTTTCAGTCTCTAGCTCTGATTTACGATCAGATTAAATGATGGTATAGGTGAAGCATAAATTCATTTGGTTTTCATAGGGATGTTTGTAAGCGGTGTGGATTTGGGTATTTCTATGAATGGCTTGGATCTATGATGAATAGTTGGATTCTGTGTATTGTAGTGCATTAGAGGTTTTGCCCAATGGATAAGGCACTGACCAGAAGTGAGTATATTCTACAATGATGTGTTTGGTATGGTTTGTTATATCCCTCAATTTTAAATCATAACCAATCCGAAATCTTTTAAAATATTGAGGTTATAGGGCCATTTTTTAAAATCATGGTGATTGAGAATCAATGAATGACTGGTTTCCATTTAGCATTTCTCATCATCACATCTTGTCTTCTTTGTTCAAATCTAGTCTTTGTGTTATAAGGATTGTTTTTTTTATTGACTAGATTAGGTGCACCCGCCTTGGTTCTACAGAGCCAGAAGTGTAGAGGGTAGTCTTGTCCCTATAGTTGGTCCAATTACCTTAAGATCCATAGCATATCTGGAATTAACCACTCCTAAAATCCAATCTAAAGGTATATTGGCAGTCCAAGTGCGTAAGTCATTTTGAAGAACCAACAAAATGGTGACTCTACTGGGGAATTGTTACAATCAGTTGTAAATAACATGGGTACGAGTAGAGCTAGACTCCTGGCCTGCTTATTTATCTATCCAATGGTTACCATTGAAGTGTATAGAGTCATATTTAAAAGTTGTAATATCATCTCACCAAGTTGTGAGTGGCAACTCTAAGATCCTCTGTTTGATTAGTTCAAGTTCAAAATAAAAGATATGATGTATCCATCTCTGATAAACAATATTTAGAATTCCTGGTGAAGTATTATGTGGGCTGGAAAAGGTATACAACGGTTAAATTTTTTGTCCTCTTCAAGGAGGTGACGACTCTACAAAGATTTTAGTGAAGCAAGCTTCTAATCTTTTCAATCAACAGGTTGAGTTTCAACCACATAATTCCAGGTATTTTATTTTTCAAAACATAAGAAATATTTCCTTATCAAGTGATTTGAGCACTAAGAAAAGGAACAAGGTGTGAAAAAGAGGTTAGCATGCTTCAAAAATTAGGATTGCAGTTTTGCAAAACTTTTAATAAAGTATGAAATAGTAAACAATGGGGGACATAGAGATCAGTGGATTTTCTATGCTTAAATGTGGTGATTCTTTGTTAGAATATGAAGAAAACTTTTTGAAACAAAGAATCCAGGAGGAAGCCATAGTTTTTTTAAGAAGACATGTGGGAAAAAGGAAAGAAGAATCAACACATAATTTTTATAAAGGGTTTTCTGATAAATATTGTGAGCTTCCAAAAGGTGTTGATCATTTATGGTCTGCATATAATGATTTTTTTTAGAGCTTTGTATGTTTGAGTTAGTCAATTGGTCTGCATCCAATATAGAAGAAGCTATTAAACATGCTTAAGTATGGATAGATTCAATTTAAGATCATGAATCCAAAAATGATGAAGATGTTGTCTTTGTTGATGCTGATTATGATTCTGACAATGAGATCAGTGAATATCAAGATGATGAAGAAGAGTCTATAGTTAATGATGTTTCTATTAATTTTGTAGATCTTCCATTTTATCAACATAATAGAGAAACATTCTTGTTTCAGTATAAAAAATGTTTGTGTAAACAAAAAAAAGATAAATATGATGCAGATAAAAGTCGATGTAGTGATTATTGTGCACAAAATGATTGGAGGCAAGAAGTTTCAGTCCCTGTTCAAGAAGAGGAGATGTTTGTAGCACTAGTAGTGAAGCAAATAAAAATAAAAATGAAGTTCAATTCCTGCTTAGCAGGGAGAAAATCTCAGCTCTCTTGGCTGTTGATTTTCAAAGGTATGCCCCCAATGTAGATTTTACTTTGTAGTACCTAGTTGATAAATACTTTGACACTGATAATGAGGCAGGTGTTCAAAGTGACGTTGACAATTATTCATGTTTGCATGGGTCCTCCTCATATAATAAGTTTGCAGAAGATGATAAAGAAGATCATGATAGTGTTTTGTTTTGTCATACGGATTCCAGTAATGAAAAATTTTCTTGTTCATTATCTCTTCCTTCTTTTGATAAGTACGATGATGATGCAGGAGCATCCTGGGTGTAAGAGCAATCTTGCATCACCCAAAAATATTTTTGGTTTCTTTTCAATAAGGGATATCTTATGTAGAGCTGCTATTTATGGAAACTTGCTATTTTTAGTAAGTTGGTCATATGATCTCAGAATGTTCTGCTTTCACAATTAGAGGTTCATCTTAGTCATATCAGCTTGCCTATAAAGTTTCATTGCTAGATCAAGTCTAGTTTTGAAGATATTGAAACTTTTTGGTTTTGGAAATAGGGTACAGAAACTTTGAACTCAATTTTGAAGGATTTAGAGGCCCCGAAAGAGGTCAAATTTTCAGCTAACTGAAGCTTGCTTGATTCAGGCATTATAGAGCTCTTCGTGCCCTTTTTGAAATGGGGTTATAATAGTCGATTGGGTCAATGGGTGATGACTTGTGGTCTCCGGAAGTTGGGTCACCTAAAATGGTAGAAAATGATTTTCCTTCAAAATTTCTGTTTGGGTTTCAAAAGTTATGTTGAGCCAACTTTTATGTAATAAAATGAAAAATAAAATAATTCTAAGTTTGGTCGGCCTTGTTGGCTAAAAATTCTAGAACCTTTCCAGGCGGTGGAAAATTGCCTATATAAGGAAGGCTGTAGTGTTGTCTTAGGTAGTTCAGGATAGTTCTGAGTAGTAGATCTAGGTATTGATTCGAGGCTTTGTCCTACAAAATATTGTAAGGGAATGCCCATGTGGCTTTGCATATTGTAATTCTGAAAGTTTGCAATTCCACATTTGTGGAGATAATAAGAAGCCAATTTTTTGTTCTTGCATATTGCTGTTATTTCTTTGTTTCTGTTATGTGTTTGTGGTATTAAGGGGAGCACCCTTCATCAGATGATGATTATGATAGTGTTGAGGACAATGTCTTTGATAATAGGGACAATGAAACCTTTGATAAAAATAATGATATAGATGAGTTGTCCTTCTGTCACAATGTTTATGTAATTTTTTTGCACTTGGTTCATGAACCAGATTGTGAATACATTCTTGAGGAACCAAGTTACTCAGTGGTTGAATCATCTCATGGAGATAAATCTAAGGATTTAGTTCCTTCTCAGCTAGGTGAGTTTCTAGTAATGCATGATGACTATTGTGTTTTATATTTTAATGCATTATTAGATGAATGTTATATTTCCAGTCCTCAAGAAGAGGTAACATACATTCTGTAGCTTTTGGAACATGAGAATGATAGTGATAGTGATTGAAAGAATGTAGGCCATAACAAATACAAAATTATTTTTCAGCCCAGGAATGTCCACATATGTAGGCAGAAAAATTGTCATGATATTTTCAAATGGATGGTCTCATATGGGGATGAAAATCATATGTTTGACAGAGGTAAACAATGATTTTAGTTTGATGGGTTTAGGCCATTTGTAAATAATGTGCTCATTGTATAGTTTCTTTGCTTTCAGTTGTGTGCATTTTGCATTTTCAATAAGAAACCATTTCTCGGAAAGGTTCCTTGTTTTTGAAGAGAAAAAGTGAGAAGTCTCATTTCTTTTTTGAGTGGTCTGCTCTACCAAAGATTCTAGATTCTCTGCTTGCCTAAAAGGGGCATGCATCCCTAATTAGAGCCACTATTGGGACTCTAAAATTTTGGATATATTTTAGAGTCTATACTCTAAAAATTTCCCTAAGGCTCAATTCAATGCTTCAAAAGACCATTTTAATGGACACTAGTTTGAGTGCACATAAAAGAAGACCTGATAATTTTCATGGGCTGTCACTTGGGACATGTGTTCCTCACCTATCATTTAAAATCTTCAGTTGGTTACAACTCTCAGAGTTCAATTCTGTTATGTTTTGAAGGTACCCATTTGGAGGTCATTGCACAAAATCTCCATTCTACTTTCTGTTCGGTTTTATTGAATGGCCTAATTTGGAGGTTTCCATCTAATGCCCAATTGATAGTCATGATGAAAGGAATGCTGCATTATATTGTAGGCATGAGAGTGAATCTCCATGCCTATTTTCAGATTCTGGTAATTTCGGATGATCAGTTTACTAAGGCCTTTCTATTTGCATTTTATTCAGTTTTATTGTATGTGGAAATGTAGATTTTAAGTAGCCTATTTTGAGGTCGTGCAAATTTCACTCAATCAATGATCACAAGGAATTGAATATGTTTTTATACTGTAGACATGGAAATGAGTTTTCCTGATCATTTGAAATCATGACCAATCCGTTTAACCCCTTTCCTCAATCAATTCCAAACCCAATTTATATTGTTTCACTGTCTTTCAGTTCAAGATGTTTTGAGGGGCTGACTTTGAGGGTTATTTATGGATGATTAGTTAATAATTTTGGAAATATGAATACAACCTTGTTTTATACATATGAGCAGGAATCTACATTCAAGGTTTCATGCCATGAGGGTCCCGTTTGATAGGTTTTCAAGGACAAAACAAAAGGTGTTTTATGCTGATGAATAGTGCTGACAGGATCGACTTCACAGAGTGACCACTTTCAGAAATTGATAAATTAATGTCAGACACTTTTTTTCAAATGGAAATTGATTCTTCACACTCTTTTTAGACGAGTCTTCTAACAACATAAGTGGTTCAACTTCAACACTTCATTTGATATTTTATTGCATCTTCATAGGTGGTTCCCAGTGATTGTATTTTGCGTTTACAGAATAAATTTGAACAGGTGATTTCAAATTTTAATATCTTTCACCCTGTGTAACTTTAGAGGAATCCGTTTGATGGAGTGGTTCTCTATACTACAAATTTCATATTTGCCATCTTCCAGCATCCAATGAAAAGTTTTGGTCAATCTTTTAATGATGCGACTAGAGGCAGTTTATTCATTTTGGCGACTTTGGAGAAGTTAAAAATCAATTTTTTAATTGTTTGGTGTTGTCCAGATTGCATCTAGTTGCTAGGAGTGTCATTCGGATCACTTTCGAGGGTAAGTAGTTTGAAATCAAAAAAAATTTAGGCCGGACCTACTTGGGGCCCAGCCTGCCTCATTATTTTGAAAGCACCCTGTGATGGCATGAAAGATTTGACAATCAAAACAAGTGGCATTGCCATAGAGGATGTAGGATATTTTGAGAGGGTTGAATTGTCAGTATTATTATGTGACAATTTTTTCATTAGTGAAATGGAATGTAAAAGAAACTTTATTGGTGAGTATATTTCCATCAAATTTCATAGTTCGGAATGTTCCCACAGAAATACATAGGCAAGGAACCTTAATGATGATTGAAGTGATCTTTAGAAGTTTCAGAAGGCAGGTTCCACAAACCCTTGGCAAAGAGATGTAGCACAATGTTTTTGGGTGTGTAAGCACCATTGTGAAGGGCTGCATCAGTTGTTTTAGTTCCAGTACACACCATGCAAGTGAGGTGGACCACACACCAACAAGAAATGAGTACGCACCAAAGGTGAGCTACACACACACCATTTTGGTGTTATGCACACCTAATTTGCAAAAGGGGTGAGCTTTTTGGTGGCTACATACAATATCTAATGAAGGTCTACACACACCATTGAGATTGTGCACCCACTAGTGTTGTGCATATCTACTACGGAGGGCTGCGTTTTGGCCAACCAAGAGGAGAGGTGCATCTTTTAAGATTTTTTGTGTGTACCAACTATTATCAAGGCTGTAAATTTTTTATTTCGGTACTGTGTGCACCTTCTCATCTTCTAGGCACACATATTAGTGGAAAGGGTAGCGTATCATTTTAAGGGGATGTGCGTGCCTCCAAAGGGCTGCACATGCACCCTTTGGTGGATGCTAACTACTGGCTCCAAGGGAAAACATGTCATTTTGCATGCATGCTAGGCTTGGGGGAGTGGCCAAGAGCAAAAGGATTTTGTATCTTTTGTCCCACATTCGCTCTGTTTCTTGTGTTAAAGTTGTTTAAATAAATGAATGCTCAAGTTGGTAGTAAAGAAGTAAGTGAAGGAAGAGAGCTATGAGGAGGCCATCCAGATTTAGTGTGTGGGCCCAGCCAGTTGGCACACACTAAAGAAAATTTTTGAAGGTAAATTTGATAATCTCAATGAGATTTCTCCCACATTGCCCGTGTGAAGTGAAAATAAGATGTATATAAGCCAATGAGCATAGTTTAATGGTGTCCAAGAATGGCCGCCCAGACATAAGCCTTGCACATGCGTGTGTGAGAAATGAGGAGGTGAGTTGGTAGGTGACTTGGAGATGATGTGTCAGAGCAGGTCCCATGTAGAAGGCAAGGTATATTTTAACAGTTTGAAGAGATGCAAGTTTGATGCCTTGGGATGTGCCCCCAAGATTAACAATTGGCATGAAGGCACAATGAGAAAAGTGCTCGAGTGTTACTATTGTGGCAATGTGACAAGCTGACATGTGGCAAAGTGATGAGCTGGTGATCAAGTTGTAGGTTGATGCCCGATTGGAGCCGATGACAGACAAGAGGTTGACATGTGGTGAAGATGGTGATGTGGCACAAATGACTAGGAAATGGTGATGATGCAGTTCCAACCAGATGGTGAGGTGGAGTAATGAGCCAAACAAATAGTGCCATGTGGCACATGGGGCCCATGTAAAATTTAAATATCTATAGAAATAATTGAAATAAATTACAATGTCTGGACTATATGCATAAAATTGAAAAATGTAAATGACAGTAGTTGCTCACGGAAATATGGCCTAGAGAATAAATGTTTACTAGAGTATAGGCATGTAATATATCGTTGGAAACAAATGGAAATGATGGATTCAATGGCAGTGGAAAAAACCAGTTTCTCACAAGTGGTAAAGAGCAGTAAAGGCTATTGTATTTCAAAGTCAAATTTTGGTGGGAAGCAGATATTATGTAGAATTTATTATTTTGGAAAGAGATAGATGTCATGTAGAAATATCTTTTAGGTCTCTTTTCCTTCTGGATATACTCTGATATTTTCATTATTGTAAGGGTTCTAAAAATTCTCTATAATTTCTCAGAGTTGGTTCCAGAGGTGTTCTTTTTGCTAGGTGGGAGGTCTAGGTTTAGTCTTTTCTTAGTTTGAGAACACTAACTGATGATTTTTTCTCTCAGTCTAGGATGTAGCAGATGTGTATCAGACAGTATTGTTATATCAAAGAGAAAACTTCTTGATTGTTTGTTGTCATTGAATTGGTTTTGAATCTCGAAGAAGGGTATATATAGAGGCATGATCCTCATACATAATACTAATACCATTTCTCATTTTCTCTCCATTTGTGTCAATCTTATGAGTTTTTGAATTTTGTGATTCACTGCATAGAATTATGTATATGTTTTCAGTCTCTAGCTCTTATTTACGATCAGACTAAATGATGCTATAGGTGAAACATAGATTCATTTGGTTTTCATAGGGATGTTTGTAAGTAGTGTGGGTTTGGGTATTTGTGTGAATGGCTTGGATTTGTGATGAATAGTTGGATTCTGTGTATTGCAGTGCATTAGAGGTTTTTCCCAATGGATAAGGCACTGATTAGAAGTGAGTATATTCTAAAATGATGTGTCTAGTATGGTCTCTTATATCCCTCAAAGTTTTAAATCATAACCAATCCCAAATCATTCAAAATATTGAGGTTATAGGGTAGTTTGTTTAAATCATGGTGATTGAGAATCAATGAATGACTGATTTCCATTTAGCATTTTCTCACCATCCCATCTTATCTTCTTTGTTCGAATCCAGTCCTAGTGTTATAAGGATTATTTTTTTTATTGACTGGATTAGGTGCACCCGCCTTGGTTCTATAAAGCCAGAAGTGTAGAGGGTAGTCTTGTCCCTATAGTTGGTCCAGTTACCTTAAGATCCAAAGCATATTTGGAATTAATCACTCCTAAAATCCAATCTGAAGGTATATTGGTAGCCCAAGTGCGTAAGTCATTTTGAAGAACCAATACACACTATAGGCACTATAGGCAATCCACCATAGTTTTTTTCACTATAGGAAATCCACAAAGATGTTGTCAAGCTCTCTACAATAGTCTTCAAGTGATTAAAAGGTTTAGTCTTCCTTCCTTCTGTTAAAGAATTCTCCTTCATAATTATTTCATTTAGGGGACAAATCATTCTTGTCAAGCCTTCAAGATCTAGATTTTGTGATCAACCAAATACCATATAAAGGAAAGATAGCCATAGTTGTTGTGAGAAAGCAAATACCCCCTGATATGTTCTCAAAATGGTATCCAATTCAGGCTTCTCATCCTTAATTGCATAATTAGTCTCATTTTTAGCTTTGGTTTACATTATGAGTCATGTTCATGGGATATGTTTTTTTCTTCATCTTAATACTTGGGTTAATGTTCTAGCTAGATTTCAAAGTTCATTTTATATGTTAAAGGGAGGTTCATTACATTTTGTCTTAAGTATTAATATTTCACCATGTTGTTATTTTTAAGTGCATCTTATCTTGTTGAGGTTATGAAAAAGGAACATCAGGTGTCCCTTCATTTGGGGGAAAGATTAATTGTTCAAATGTCCAAAACTACCAAATCCAAGGCTTAAGTTGGGTTAATAAATAATTCCAAAGTCTTTGCAGTAGCTTTGAAACCCCAGTTTCACATTGAGTCCTTCATGGCCACCAGTAGAAGTAGATTTGTAGAGAAAGACATCATTTAGAGAAATATTTTGTTTAATGAGACAACAATTTCCATTTTTGAAGTGCCAAGAATATGTAGACAACTATAAGAGTAGACTATCATCGGGTTTCATTGCATATTTTATGGAGTGAAATAACAGATTTAAATATTGAGTAAAATCTTTTTGAATTTTTTTAATGCCAAATCTGTCAAGAACGCCAGATCTATATGTTAAAGAATCAAAATAGATATTAAGAAACTCCAGTTCCATAAAAAAGAACATCATATGTTTATCAAGAAGAGAAAGACTCCATGGATTCATTTATGATAGCGAGATTATAAGAGATTGGATCTATGTGAAGAGGTAGGGTTCTAGCTAAATCCATAAAATCAAATGCATTAATTTGTTCCTTTGTTATTTCCTTCATTGGAAGATGTTTTGACTATCATAAAGAGTTTTATTCACTATTCTACAAGGGGATTTACACTATTTTATCAAAAAAAAATTATTTGACAAGTTTCATTCACTTTTCATGAGACTATTCATTGCCATATTGTTAGAAGAAGATACATTCACTAAATGGTCAAAAATCATTCTATATTTTAATATATGTAATGATTGTTTTTAAGATTATATCTATTGTTTTAAGGTATCTTTTCATTGTTGGAGAGATATATGATGTGCACGTTGGAGACAAGGAACCCTAGTTTTTTTGTTATTTTTACAAAACCCTCTATTTTATCATGATAAAAATAGAGGGTTTGAAGGAATTCTTGGAGATCATATCAAATATGTATAAATAATTCAAAGGTCTTCTAGAAAAATAGATATATATTTTCATTGAAGAAATGACAATCTTTTCAAAGATCAACATAATAGTCATCATACAAAGCAAAGAAGTCATCGGAGTAGCAACAATATTGCATAATAGATAGAGATGCAAGATGTTTGAGGTTTGAAATGTAGAAAAAAATGATTTGGAATGGTAATAACCATGAATTATGAGGTACAAAGGAATTGTTTCAAATGAGCCTATGATCAGTCATTAGGAAAACAATGATACAATTAGCATATTATGAGCCAAACCAAAGTGAATATGAATGTAGGGGCATTAATACATGATGTTAAAGATATCAATATAGTGACATATAACATTCAACATCAAAAAAATGCCAAATATGATGATCAAATCAAAATCATTGTCATAAGTTTTCCATGAAGATAGTATTGTAAAAGCTAGATCAAAATATACTCGATGATGAAGAACAATGAAAGGACATATGAAATCAAGAGAGATACAAGTTTGAAATCCATAAAAAACTTCAAAATATTTCATGCATAATAAATTACTAATATAAATTTACTGAAATCCTTCAAAAACTTCATAGAGGTCTGATATAAGTTATATAGATATATCATGATTTGACAGTTAAAAAATATAGTTCTTGTAGTGCATTAACCATGCAATCAAGAAAGCAGATAGAAAAGAATATCCCATGAAGAAAAGTAGATATAGGATAAATTAATTGTCAAATAATGACATTAATGTCAAGGAGTAGTGGTCTTAGTTGGAAACGGATGTCAAGGCATTTGAATTTTAAATTTTGAAATTCAAATGTTTAAAAATATTATCAATACAAGTTTGATGTTCAAAAGGAGTCTGCCAAAAAGAATCCCACAATTTTCAGAGGATTTTGAGGACTAATAAGTAGTATAATGTATGATTTGAATGGCCTTATGGGTTAGTCATCAACCAAGGATACTTTTAAGAGCATAATCAATAGATTCTCTTTATTTCTAGTCCTATTTTGGGGGGATATTCAATTGTGCATGACCCTCAGAGATATTTTTTAAATTCAAAGGTGATTGCCCCAACAACTATGGCTAGTACAGTGTAAATAATTTTTACAATTATTAGTTAGATGATTGCATAGATTTCCATTGTAAGCTTTTTGAGGTACACTAAAATTATATGTACACTAACACTTGATCATTGGGACACTTAAATGTGGCTCATCTTTCAACCTAGTAGTCCATCAACTTCTTGGTTTCACAACCCCTTACCCTTGGCCTTGGTCTACTCCCTTCACCATGTTAATGCACTTCGTGATTTTAAATGAATCTAGATGAAAAACCTCTCCATCATATGATCTTTTTTTTGTAACAACACCCTTGAATGGGTCAATAATATAAGTCCCAAAACCTGACCATAAAAAAGGTAGCATACTTTATTAATGAAGAAGTATAAAACTGTCACAGTCAAAATAGAACGACATAGATTTGGGGTCAAAAAATAGGGAACATTTCCTAATGGAGTAAGATTTATAGGGTCAATGCATGTAAATTAAAAACTTTGAATTATCTTAAAACAATGAGGAAAATCCAAGGAATAGTGCCACTAATTTGACTATAAATGTCACAGAATTTAGGACACATTTGGTAGTAGTGAAGGAAAAAAAACATTTAAAAAAATATAGAACTTTCACCCCAGACCCAAGTATTATATTTTAGTCTTCTTACATTCCCTTTCAACCTTGCCTTCAATTGGAATCCTTCATTAAGGCTTTGGTTGTCAAACAAATATAAAAAACCCATTGTTAGAGTTTAAATGGTTTTAGATTTTGAACCCACAATCAGCGATCAAGTAACTAGCAATGGCCTTTTCCATGCAAATAAAGGAACAAATTATGTTTTCCACACTTTAATCTACCCCCTCCAACACTTGGGGCCCTGAAAATCAAGTGGAATTAATCAAAACATTTGAATTTGTTGTTATAGTCATCAAAAACTCTATGACAGCCCGCCTAGGGCATGGAAGTTATCCACAAATACACAACCAATTGACTTCAAACCAAATGAAATAGAAAAATACTTCAAAATACTAATAGATTATAGAAAATGATAATTTATGAACACTGTTAAATGGAGGTATTAACCAAACCTAGTGTAAATGCTTGATATTGAGGGTTTGAATGTTATTTTGAAATAAATTATTTGATCTCTCTCTATGATCAATGACCAGACTCAAAACTGAATCAAAATGAAGCCAACTCCTTATATTTTATATTCAGAAATGTTTCAAATCCAACAACTATCCATACAAAAGAATACCACATTGTCGATCAAGGAAAAACAAATAAAATGACTTTCGAACACAATTTTTTTGTTAAAGAATTTCATTTAAACTCTTTAACATTGAATGAATCCATACCTTTGCCACTTTCACGTAGACCTACATTTTCCACTGCGAACATGTGAGAAAATAAAAATGAATTTGGGTAACTTTTTCTTTTAAAAAAATGTGTGCCTGCAACCATCAAAATTTCAACATTGTAAATGGCATAAGAATAGCAATGTTATTGGGCATAATTGCAAAAAAAATACCAATTTCACAAAATATTCCCCTCCATAAATGACCATCAGAAAAGAGGCCCAAATGTATTAGTGACCCTTGAGGACCCCTAATGATGCAGGAGCATCCTAGGATTCTTGGCAATCCTGTATCAACCAAAAACATGTTTGTTTTGAAAGGCAAATTAGTAGTTTTGATCTTAGTCGGTGAAGTATTTGCTCGGTCTAGGAGTCTGGTTTCTTGGTTACAATGTTTACCGGGGTGCTCGGTCTTTGAAGAATGCTTGGTAACTCAAGGTGTTGGTTTTCTTGGTGCTCAGTGATAACTATGTTTCTTGGTGATGCTTGGCATGGCCAGTTCACTAGTGCTTAGTTATTTCTCTACTACTCGGTAGTTTGGCTTACTGGCGGGTGTTCTTGAAGATTTTCTTGGCCGACTTGGTGCATTTATTATTAGTAGCTGATGCCACATTATCCTATGTAGATCTGGAGGCCAACATGTTGGATTTAATTATTGTAAGGCTATTTGAGAGCTGACTTGTATTGCATTTAATATTTGTTAGGAGGAGTTAATAGTTTCATCCAGCCAGCTTGTGGTTGATGATTAGTATTTAGAGGATGTTCAGGTAAGTTGTTTAGGTAGTTAGAGTAAGAGAAGAGATCTAGAATCAGATTAGATCTGGATAGAAGGTAGAAAAATTAGTAGATTGAAAGCTTAGGAACAAGGAGATTACTTGGTGGCTTACGAGAACTAGTTTAGATCTTTCTTGGACTACCTACCAATGTCCTGTTATGTTACAGACCTGGACTAGCTAAGAGGTTTATTGGATCCTGTGTGATCTTGTAGAACTATTTCTTGCATTGTAATTGGTCGTAACCAGGAAGGTCTTACAACCTGAAACATTGCATGTAATCAGTTGTTGATGAATAAAGATACCTATTTTCTTTCGGATTTGGTGTTATTTTTATGTAATTCCATAGTGTTCTGGTTTGGCTACATTTTTGGACAGTCCTTAATTGGATTCTCCATCCTTGACTGCATCAAGTGGTATCAAAGAAAGTTGATCTTGAATGTTTGGATAGATCATCAAAGGAGAGGCAGTTTGAACTAGGACCTTGGATTGAAGATACCTCTGAGGAGAGTTCGTGAGGTCTCTGAGGAAGAACCTAGTGGGGAATTTAGTCTTGATGATTTTAGAGCTTTGCAGTTTTAAGTGCAAGATCTATAAGAGGAATAAAGAAAGAAGACTACATCGAAAGAAGATAGTGATGATGAATCTAAGGAAGAAGATCACTTTGAATAAGCTGAAGAAGAAGCTAGGGATCTAGAAGAAAATAGAATCTTGAAGGCTATGTCTAGAATTGGGAAAAGACCTAAGATTGAAGTTTCTACATTTTATGGAAGCCTTAGGCCAGAAGAGTTGATTGATTAGATTAATGAGATAGATGAATAATTTTTGTATGAATAAATAGAAAATCCTGATAGAGTTATATTTTCAAAGAATAAACTGAAGGGTCATGCAAATATTTGGTGGAGGGAAGTTCAGTTGGAAAGAAGTAGGAGAGGAAAGGAAAAGATCACTAAATGGAACCAAATGGTTGACAAGTTGAAGAAGCAATTCATTCCCGTGGATTATGAGTTAGACATGTTTAATAAGATGCAAGCCTTGAAGCAGACCAAAGAATCAGTGGAGTATACTGAGGAGTTTTACAGAATCCTGATTAGGATTGGTCATTTTGAAGTTGATAAAGAGAAGGTTTCTAGGTATGTTTATGGTTTGAGACCTAGTATTCAAGAAGAGTTACTTACTGTTCGGATGAAAACAATAGGAGATTCTTATCAAATGGCATTAAAGATTGAAGAGAAGTTGAACAAGAAGTTTGAAGGAAGACAGAATAATAGGAACTGAGGTGGTAAGACTGGTGAAACAATTGTTGAAAGTAATGTGGTAGAGAATCCTAAGAAGACTGATGTAGGATCTGTTAGTGGTCAAGTCACTAACAACTTCAATACTGGATAGAGAGGAAGGTGGAAGAATGAGTTCACTGGTACTTGTTATCAATGTGGTGAAGTGGGTCATAGAAGTTTTCAATGTCCTAAGAAGAGAGTTGCACTAACTACTGAGGAATACATTGAGAATGTTGCAGAAAAAGGTGAATTTCTTATCACTAGGAGGTTAGCTACATGTGTCTAGGAACCAGTGCAAAGAATAAATTTGTTCAAAACCATATGTAAGTGCAAAAATAAGGTATGTAATGTTATAGTTGATGGTGGTAGTCATGAGAACTTTGTTTTAGAAGAGATGGTTAGTAAGTTGAATTTGGAGAGAAAGAAACATCCCAATCCTTATCAGATTAGTTGGATACAAGATGTGTCTAAGGTTAGGATTGAAGAATAATTCTTGGTTAATTTTTAGATTGGATCTTATCACGATGAAATATTGTGTGATGTATTTCCTATGGATGCTTGTCATTTGTTTCTCAGGAGACCTTGGAAATTTGATAGAAATGTTTTTTTTGATGGTCGTGCAAACACCTATGTGGTTAGGCATGAATGATCTAGGCATAAGCTGTTACCTTTAAAGGAGATAGGGACTAAGGAATGTGGAGTTATCAGGTGTTTTCCTTATGAAAAACATCAAGAGTAGTGGGTTGATGAACCTATTCCAACAAAGTCTAGTTTGAAGGAGAAAGAGGATCATATATCTGAAGAGTTTGTTGAGATTAAGAGGCAAATGGTCTTTCTCACATAAATAGTACAATAGATAATGAAATTGATGACACAGAGAGATGTTGATGATGTCAAGTTGATTGAGGAGTCCAGAGAGGATGGTGTTTACCAAGGTACTGATGTGATCGGTAGTGGAAGGGATGGTCATAGTCAGTTGTTATCCATTGCAAATAGGAAGGATAAGAATAGTAGGAAGTAGGAAAAATTACTGCAAGGGATAATAAATGAAGTGAAGAAAACTTGGAATGAAGGACAAGAGGAGATATGGGTTAAGAACATATATGGCATACCTATTCTGATTCCCTTAAGATGTTCCTAATTTCCCTATGAGAAAATATTCTTTACCTGGGGTGTCTGATGCAGGAGCATCCTAGGATTCTTGGCAAACCTGTACAGTGATTTTTTTAGTGGCAATTATTTGCCAATTAGAGAATATGTCCCGATCAACATATAGAAACTGGTGAATAAAAGCTCAGTATATTGGTTGACCAGTTTGCCCAGATTTTATAAAATATACATTTAGTGGTCAGATTGTTCACCACTATTTTTACATAATTTCACTATGGTAGTTGGGTTCTTCACCCATATTTCTATTGTAGTTTACTCTTATTCACCATGGATTAAGGAAAGGTGTATTTATCAAGGATCACCATTCACCAAAGGCCCATTGTCCCAAGTGAAATTTTTATTTGCACTAGGACCCAATTCGCCATGCATAATACATAATCATGTCCCAAATTCCCTCCCTATTTGCCCAGTACATTATTTGAAATTATGCGGGGTTCACTAAATATTAGTTGTTATCATAAGCAATTGTTGACCCCTTCGCCAAAATGGACAATGGAGATTATGAGGCAAAATCTGGTGGCTGATATGAAAATGGTTTACTTGTCTATTTAAGAGATATGAATTTCATTATTGAAACATGCTAGAGAGAAGGAGACTTCAAGAGATTTAGTTGATTTTGAGCTCACAAATGTGATCGGTAGCAAACAGGAATGACTACAAGTCTATAGTATCTTATTCAAGTAAAATTTTATTATAGCCTTAATTTGTTGGAGATGTCACAGTCAAAGTTAAATAGGAAGAGGACTATTGAAGGTGGAGATATCCAAGAGAGGCCAATGAAATGTAGAAATATATCTTCATACTCTGGTGGGGACAGACACAATAGTGTTGGTCAAAGTGAGGAAGGTACATCATCAGAGAAACCTATACAATTTCAAGGTTCTCAACCTACACAGGAGTCTAATGAAAAAATTGGGGAGCCTAATAAATCTGGCGATGAAGTTGCATAACCTAATAACTCCGATGAAGATGACCTTGAAGAAGAATTTCAAGTAAATAACTAGTACCAGGATGAATCAATCGACTTTGGTGATGATGATGGTTCAATTAATAGTAACACTAAAGAAGAGAGGAAAATCAAAAGAAAAAAATGATCGTCAATGGGAGATGTCAAGGAGATTTAAATTTGATTGGGCGGAAAAGTATCCATTCATTGAACCTATGGACAATCCAATTGTAGGTGAGCCACCAATAGAATGTAGATGTATGATTTGTATTTGAAAGTATAAAAAGGAAAAGCGGTTGTAGCTTAAACTAGAAACCATAGAGAAACATGTTGGTAAGGTTTACGAAACCTCAAATGTTGATGGAAAGGAAATAAAAGTGGTAAGATATAAAACAAAGGAGAAATGTCAACATAAAAGGAATGCTGAGGAATTTTATTTGTTTAAAAAATTTAAGACAAAGCCTGGTGAAGTTCAAGGTTCTATTAATGCTATTTTTGCAAGAGCAAGTGAAGTAGAAGAACACCAAAAAGGTGTTCAATTAAGTAATGTTTTCCATATTTGATGCATAAGCATCTTGGGTGTAAGAGCAATCTTGCATCACCCAAAAATATTTATGGTTTTCTTTTCAATAAGGGCTATCTTGTGCATAGCTACTATTTATGGAAACTTTCTATTTTTAGTAAGTTGGTCATCTTATCTTAGAATGTTTTGATTTCTTCCCTGGAGGTTCATTTTGGTTATATTAGCCTGCCAGTAAAGTTTCATTGATAGATCAAGTCTAGCTTTGTAGATATTGAAGATTTTTGGTATTGGCAACAGGGTATAGAAACCTTAAACTCAGTTTTGAAGGCTTTAAAAGCCCCAGATGAGGTCAAAAATTTGGGTGATAGGTGCTTCATGGCCTTTCCAAAATGGGGTCATAATAGTCAATCAGGTCAACTGGCGGTGACTTATGGTCTTCGAAAGTTGGGTCACTTGAAATGGCAAAAAATGATTTTCCTTCAAAATTTCTATTTGGGTTTCAAAAGTTATTTTGAGCTGACTTTGATGTAATAAATTGTAAAATAAAATAATTCTAAGTTTGGTCAGCCTTGTTGGCTAAAATTCTATAACCTTCCCAGGCAGTGCAAAATTGCCTATATAAGGAAGGCTATAGTGTTGTCTTAGGCAGTTTAGAATAGTTCTGGGTAGATTTGGGTAATGATTCGAGGCTTTGTCCTACCAAATATTGTAAAGGGAATGCCCATGTGGCTTTGCATATTATAATTTTGAAAATTTGTAATTCCACATTTGTGGAGATAATAAGAAGCCCATTTTCTGTTCTTGCATATTGTTGTTGTTTCTCTATTTCTATTATGTGTTTGTGGTATTAAGGGGAGAACCCTTCATCAAGTGGTATCAGTGTAGGAGTTCTTGAGTGTGTAAATAGATCATCAATTGTGAGGTAGTTTTCCCTAGGACCGTGGGTTAGGGTTTCTGTGTAAATAGATCACTGACTATGAGGCAATTTGCACTAGGACTGTGGGTTAGGGTTTCTGTGTAAATAGATCACCGAGTGTGAGGTAGTTTGCACTAGGACTGTGGTTAGGGTTTCAGTGAGAAGCATGAAAATGCCTCCATGAAGGGAACGTGGCAGAAGAGATGGTGTTGTAACACTTGAGGTTAGAGCGCTCCAGAGACAAGTGTGAGCATTGCAAGAAGATATTCATAGAGGAATAAATCTTAATGTCAGAGATGAAAGTGAGGATGAAGTCGAAGAAGAAGATCAAGAAGGAGAAGTTCAAGTTGTGAACCAGGAGGAAGAAAGACTTTTCTAAGCCATCTCAAAGATTGGGAAAAGACCTAAGATTGAGGTTCTAAAATTTTTCAGAAATCTTAACCCAGAGGAATTGATTGACTAGATCAATGAATGTGAAGAATATTTTGAGTATGAAGATATCGAGGATCCTGATCAGGTCAAGTTTGTGAAGGCCAGACTGAAGGGTCACGTGAAGATTTGGTGGAAAGAGATTCAATTGGAGCGAAATAGAAGAGGAAAGGATAAAATCACAAGATGGGATCAGATGGTGGATAAATTGAAGTGACAGTTCATCCCTATTGATTATGAGCTTGACCTACTAAGGAAAATGCAAAGTTTGAAGCAAGTAGGAAGATTTGTTTAGGAGTATACAGAGGAGTTCTATCAAATCCTCATCAGAACAAGACATGTAGAAGATGACAAGGAGAAAGTTTCCCATTACCTTAATGGGTTAAGGCTGAGCATTTAGGAAGAATTGAATCTGGTTTGAATGAACAGTATTGAAGAGGCATACCATTTTGTCATAAAAGTAGAGGAAAATTTGAACAAGAAGTTTGAGAGCAGACAAAGCGGAAGAGGTCATGATGGAAGATCTATTGGATGGTCATATGGAGATCGAAATGAAGATTTGAAAAGGCAAGATGAGGCTAGTAACAGTTAGAATTAGAAAGGAGATAATTTCAATCATTTCCATGATCATAATAATAGAGATTAGAGAGGAAGAGGACAAGGATCTGGAAGAGGAGGCTTCCATGGAACATGTTTTCACTATGGAGAAGAAGGTCATAGAGAATTTGAATGTCCTCAATGCCAAGGAAGGAGAGATGGGAGAAATGAAGGCTAGGCTAGAGTTGCACATGTAGATGAAGATACTAGATCATCACATTCTAAATATGCTGAAAGAGGAGAAACTCTAATTAACAAAAGAGTCCTGCTGAGTGGTGAGAATGAACCTGAACAAAGGAGGAGCCTGTTTCACACCATGTGCAAGTGTGAGGGTAAGTGTTGTGATGTGATTATTGATAGTGGTAGTACTGATAATTTGGTGTCAGAAGAGATGGTGACAAAGTTGAATCTCAAGAGGCAGAAACATCCACATCCATATCAAGTTGCCTGGGTGCAGGATGATCACAAGGTCATGGTCAGTGAACAGTGCCTAGTGAAGTTCAAGATCGGCGGGTACCAAGATGAGGTACTATGTGATATCATATCTATGGATGCATGTCATATTTTGTTGGATAGACCTTGGCAGTTTGATAGGTGTGTTGTACATGATGGTCATGTGAATACCTATTCCTTGATAAAGGAGGGAGTGCGACATAAGCTAAAACCATTGAAGGAAATAAAAGAAAAGGTATGTGGTAATGCAAGAATAACTTTTGTTGATAGAGGAAATTTCTTAGATGGTATGTGGCATGAGCATATGTGTTTTATCTTAATTCCAAAGGCTAGGAAAGAGTAAGTAGAAGATGTACCTATAGAAGTTGCAGAACTAATGAATGAGTTTCAAGATATTGTATCTGATAATGTGCCCGATGGATTACCACCGGTAAGAAAGATCAATCATCAGATGGACTTGATTCCAAGATCTAGTTTTCCAAATAAGGTAGCACACAAAATGACACTAGCAGAAAGTGAAGTGTTGAAGAAAGATTTGAATTTTAGTTCATCACATCATCCATAGATTGTATATGAAAGTAGTACCAGAAATGCATCTGAGTTGAGAAAGATAGATAAAGGAGAAATAAGTAGTGTTGAAGCTGAGGATTTTGTAGAACACTTGAAGAACATCCATGAGGAGGTGAGGAAGCATATTACCAAGATGAATGTGAAGTATAAGGCTAAGGCATATGAGAAAAGAAGGCATAAGGAATTTCAAGTTGGAGATGAAGTCATGGTTCATTTATGAAAAGAGAAATATCTAGTTGGTACATATAACAAACTAAAAATGAAGAGGTTTGGGCCATGTAAGATACTGAAGAAGCATGATTCAGGAAATGCATATGAGGTCAAACTTCCTACTAAGCTGAATATTTCACCAGTATTTAATGTTTCAGATCTGATAGAGTATCATGAAGGAGGTGTTGAAGATGAGGTTTCAGCATCATAGTGGAGTATTCTAGCAACTAGTTTAGATATCAAGGAGATTGAAGACATACTGTATAGTCATGTTGGCAGAAGCACAAGAAACAGGACATATGAAGAGTATTTGGTCAAATGGAAAGGATGACCTATTGAAGATTCATCATGGCTAAAGAAGGAGGAGGTTAACTGCCTTGGTTTTCCTCTGCACTCCTGAGTCATGATAGGGTCACTTCTCAAATTATCTTGGGTGTCTAATGCATGAGCATCCTAAGTGTAAGAGCAATCTTGCATCACCCAAAAATATTTCTAGTTTTCTTTTCAATAAGGGCTATCTTGTGCAGAGCTGCTATTTATGGAAACTTGCTATTTTTAGTAAGTTGGTCATCTGATCTCACAATGTTTTGATTTCTTCCCTAGATGTTCATTTTGGTCATATCAGCATGCCAGTAAAGTTTCATTGATAGATCAAGTCTAGCTTTGTAGATATTGAAGATTTTCAATATTGGCAACAGGGTACAGAAACCTTGAACTCAGTTTTGAAGGCTTTAGAAGCCTTGAATGAGGTCAAAAATTTGGGTGATAGGTGCTTCTTCTAATCAAGCCTATAGAGCGCTTCGTGGCCTTTTTGGAAAGGGGTCATAATAGTCAATCAGGTCAACTGGCGGTGACTTATGGTCTTCGGAAGTTGGGTCACCTAAAATGGCGAAAAATGATTTTCCTTCAAAATTTCTATTTGGGTTTCAAAATTTATTTTGAGCTGACTTTGATGTAATAAATTGTAAAATAAAATAATTCTAAGTTTGGTCGACCTTGTTGGCTAAAATTCTGGAACCTTCCCAGGCGGTGCAAAATTGCCTATATAAGGAAGGTTGTAGTGTTGTCTTAGGCAGTTCAGAATAGTTCTGGGTAGATCTGGGTAATGATTCAAGGCTTTTTCCTATCGAATATTGTAAAGGGAATGCCCATGTGGCTTTGCATATTGTAATTTTGAAAATTTGTAATTCCACATTTGTGGAGATAACAAGAAGCCCATTTTTTGTTCTTGCATATTGTTGTTGTTTCTCTATTTCTGTTATGTGTTTGTGGTATTAAGGGGAGCACCCTTCATCAATATTTTGAGTAGAGGGTGTCCAATGATAGACTATCTAGAAATGAGTGGTTTGTTACACTTTATGAAAGTTCCTAACTATCCTGTCACTCATTGGTCAATAAATAGTGGATGGGAATTGGCAAGTTGTATTGCCCAGGTTGAAATAGAGGATGTATAGAGAAAAAAAAAAGAGTCAACCTTTATTGCATTTTCCTTAGATGAAGTTACGACAATAGATAATACTTCATGGGTATGCATGCATGTTTATACTGTATAGAATAATGTTTGCTAGCCACATCTACTAACTGTTGCAAAATTGAGGGACAATGCGACATCGAAAACTTTATTTCAATTAGTAAAGAGCCATTTAATTGAATATGGAGGTGTGGATGAATTGATAATAGTGAAGAAGTTGATCTGTGTTGGAGTGGATGGAGCTTCAGTAATGCAAGGTCAAAGGAATGGTCTTTGCACAAAGATGCAGGCTTCTTATTCACCATATGTTAATGGCATTCACTGTATGGCCCACAAGATGAATCTTGCTTTTAGAGTTGTGAAGAAGTTTCCTTTAGTAAACAAGGTTGAAGATTTAGTAAGAGAGTTGTACTCATATTTTTGTTGAAGTCCAAAATGTTTTAGGGAATTTCAGCACTTTGTTGATGGAATTACCAATGGAAACAAGCTTCTTAAAGATGTTGATACCAGATGGATCTCTTTGGATGGACCAACGCATCAAGTTTTTTCTAAATATCAATTTTTGATTGGAATGATGTACAAAAATTGGGACAATGTAGAAAATCAGAGATGTGGTGACCTGCTTCGGAGGTTAAGCAATATAAAGACACTTTTGACTTTAGCATCTCTTCTTACCATGCTAGAAGAAATGACGTTCATTATGAAAAAATCCCAGCAAAGAGCCATGTATATTGCAAAATATGCTTACTTGCATAAAATGTCATGCAAAGCCCTCGATAGTCTCTATCGAAATGACCTTAATTTATCTGATGAAAGATTTAATCACTGGCGGAAACTAATAGATTTGGACAATCCTGATAATTATTTAAAGATCATTGAAAATGGGGATTTATGTGTTTGTGTAAGGGGATTTTAGATACCAATGTACTATAGTGCCCCAAAGAAGTGAGCTACAAGAGTTACAAGGGAAGAGTTTACCAAGATCATCGAGTCTATAGCAGGCAATGCAAGGGACATAGCCTTTAAAGTTTCCTCTGAAATAAGATCCTGATTCCCATATGAACAACTGCTTGACACCATGGCAATTGTGTTTCCTCAATATTGGTCCTTAAAATCTAAGGAAGATTATTGTAATAGGCTGATGACTTTGATAAAGGAATTTTTCAAATCTATAGAATTCAATGGAGTGACTATCAATGGAATTTTAGATGAGGTTCTTCTTAGACAACAATTAGGCACTTTTGCAAAGACTATGAAGCATCAATATCAATTAATGCATAACACACATGAAGAGGGCTCGACAACAAGGCTTTGGACATAACTAAAACAAAGCACAACGTTGTGTGAAGAAATTTCAAAGTTCTTCAAGCTTGCTGATCTATGTCAAACCATGATATTGGGTTTAGTGGAGGATGAGAGACTTTTCAATGCTTTGGTCTTCCTAAAATCAAAGCTAAGAAATAAACTAGACAAGAATTTGGAAACATGTTTGAGGGTCTACACATCTAGGTATGATGTCGATACTTTTCCTTATCAAAAAGCAATGGAAATCTAGAAGAAAAGATTCAAAAGAAGAGGGTTGGGCAACACCATTAACCAATCTCTGAGAGTGACTCTGAGTGGGACAAGTATAGGTGGTGATGGGAGTCATAGAAGTGGAGGTCAGAGTGAAGAAGACACAAACAAAAATGAAGAGAACAATGAAGGAAGTGGAATACTAGAATTGGATGACGACGACGATGTAGAGATGAATCGGAAAATTTAGGAAATTTCTGCTAAATTAGCAGTAGCAATCTATTAAGTTTTAGGATCATTGCAAATGTAATAGCACTACCTGTAATGTATGTGTTTTCCAAATGCAACAATCTCTCTTATTTATATTAGGAATGAGGCTATGAGAGACATGTCCCTTCATGGGACATGTCTATTCATTTTATAATGTCTCATTAATCAAATCATATATTAGAATAATATATATTAATAATAATATAACATACACACACACACACACACACAAATATAATATATTATTATTAATCAACATTTAAGTATTATATGTAATCTAAGTGATCATACGACTGAAGCTACAAACATTAACACTCCCTCTTAGCTAGGGAGGATGATCAAAACATAATGTGTTGTGGTCTCCCTTGTCAACACATAAGACCCTAACTACAGCCATACAAAACATCAGCACTCCCTCTTAGCTAGAGAAAATAGAATCCATCAAGATAATAAATCATTAATTTTAAAGAGAGGAGATATCACCCCACTGTGATATAAGGAGATATGGTATATGCAAGAATATCAAGTCACATGATGTTCACCATAGCTCATAAATATCCATGGTATGTCTAATGATAATACATCTCATGATGTCTGTCATATGGATACAAAGTTTACGTAGAGACATGTCACTATGTGATATGTTTTCATAGGGACCAATCAATATATGATACTAAGTTTAGAAGGATCCTAATATGATTCATATGGATACTAAGAAATCATATATTACATAATTCATGATATGAAGTACCACCTAACATGTGACACCAAGTTTTACAATGTCACCTAACATGTGATATGAGAAATCACCTGACATGTGATAACCAGTTTTGCATATCACCTAATATGTGATACCCAATTTTACATATCACCAACATGTGATATGAGGAATCACTTTTGATCATGATACCTAGTTTTCATACCACTGTGATATGAGGAATCACTTTTGATTGTGATACCTAGTTTTTCATATCACATCGATATGAGGAATCACCATGCATTGTGACACCTAGTTTTCATATCACATAGATATGAGGAATCACCATGCATTGTGAAACCTAGTTTTCATATCACATCGATATGAGGAATCACCATGCATTGTGACACCTAATTTTCATGTCACCACAATTGTGATACAAGGATATACTAAGAAAAAACATTACATTTTATTTACATATAACCCTATTATGGTATGTGCATAGATAGATAACCATCTACCATAACAAATCCCCATTACAAGATCGTCATCTTGTAATCAAATACAAGTGTTCATTGTCAAAAAGTCATCACCTTTCTCCAATGTTCACAGGAGGGCCCATAAGTCTAGGAGTCACACACATGAAATCCACCTTGACTCATGTCAGAGGGTGGATCCATGCTCATCCCAAAGGGTGGAAACAAGGGCTTTCACCTTAGACTTCTCTCTCAAGGAGAAGAATGAAATAACATACAAGATAATAGATGAAAGTCCTTTTCATCTAAGGCTTCATTCTCCAACATGCCAAGTTTATCTTAAAGGTACACAACCTTACCTCTAGCAAGAAACTTGGTGAGAATATCATCCATATGTTCTGTAGGGATAATGTACCTTGAATAGCATAGTTATGCACTATATATCTTATATAGTTTGCATCACTCTTTTCTAGAATGCCCTTTGATCCAACAACTTATTCATCTATCATGACCTCTATATATTTGCATTAAGGTCTTTTGGGAGATCCTCTAGTAGCTCCCTCTGTTACAAAATCATACATGGCCCCAATCATGAAACTATCTGTTTAAAAAAAAAGGCCTCATCATCTAGTACATG
Source organism: Chamaecyparis obtusa (assembly GCA_027943335.1). Classification (NCBI taxonomy): domain Eukaryota; kingdom Viridiplantae; phylum Streptophyta; class Pinopsida; order Cupressales; family Cupressaceae; genus Chamaecyparis; species Chamaecyparis obtusa. Next base: position 458,603 of record BSBK01003397.1, read on the forward strand.
ATTATTTGTTCAATGCAAGAGTGATTTCCTGTATACAAATGTACTTGTCTGATTCCATAGTAACATGAGTGAATGTAATAAATTGTGGATTTATCCCAGAAATTGCAACCTCCAACCATTCATGATAATTTGGCTCCCATCTAAAGCTTTGAGTACTAACATCAACCTCCTGACCTCTTTTTTTCAAGGTTGTCTATAATGGATTGTTAGACTCCCTCTCAATCTATATGATCAAGTTTGTCACAAGTTGACAGAATCATCTTCTCCCTTTGAAACTCATCAACTTCTTAGCCTCTCTGAAGATGTCAGACTCCCTCTAAATCTGATATCAATCTTCTTTTCCTACAAGAACATCCTCGAAAAAGATCAAAGAAAATAGTATGTATAAAAGAATAAGAGAGGTATTGGCATAATAATCAAGGATATTTCTACATAATGATATAAGATCATTCCAATGTAATATAGATAAAGATCTAATATACCTTGAATATATATACATATTCAATCTTCTAAGTACATATTACTTTAAATATATATATAATCACCATATACTTTCGATTATAGTATCTCATATAATATAACTACAAAATAATTAATAATGATGACTCATATTAATATATATATGTAATTTTGTTTTCTTTTATTAAATGAACTTTCAATTATAATATCCATATCATATTAAGCATATAAATGAATATTTATGAAATGTTCATTACCGATAAAGCATAGTTTATACTTACCTTTACCCTCGGTTATATGGTCACTGTGTGATGCCTCCAACACCTTATAACCATAGGCTTCATTATTTATCTACATAAACTCATTGAATAAGAAGCTTATAAAGATAACCAGCCTTCTTTCTTAATTGCATAAACCCATTGATTGATTGCATAAACCAGAGTAAAATATATGCAATGTAGCGACAAAGGAAAGGCGTTCGATGTGCTTATCTTTACTGAGATAAAAGGGATTTGAGGTGGAACCAAACACTATCGTAAAGGCCATCAATACTTGATATCAAATTTACTATCATCAATACTATCAAGACAACTCTTCCATTAAGGGCAGTCAGAAGTTTATGATCAATGAAGACGGTGCTGTCAAGAATGGACTCTCAAATAGTAAGCAACAAGATAGTGATCAAACTGATATCTTTTATTTAGTATCATCAATTTATCTACCATTGAACAATTTATTTCCCTCTGGATATCAATATCAATGATGTGATATGAAAACTAAATTAATCTTAGAAGAGATTCATGCTGAAATAGAGACTCGTTTAGTGCTACAATGATGCCTTTACAACTTCTTTCCAACAACACTCCTAATAACAACCTCTAAGGATATTCAGAGTCTCTTATGTGGGTTGATCTCTCATGAGAAGAATAGGAAGTCTGAAGTCTGTAGAAAGAAGTGAAGAATCCAAAACAATTGGCTCTCAATGCTTTCTACATAGCTCCCGAAGCCAGAATCAAATCATGGTTTGACATTCACAGACTCCCAATGTTTGCTTCTTCCAATAATGATATTAGCTCCAGATGGTGTTGGTTTCCCTCGTTTATGAAATATGCTTGCTGAAAATGTTAGAATAAATATCACAAAACCTTCAATATTCCGCAAGTATACTTCTTCCTATTCAGTGCCACATATTAAACCACGAACATCAATGCGATAAAGATTATGCCAAAGTGATAAATATAAACCTCTCTGTAATATGTAGTTTGTTCGATAGTATAGGAGCTTCCTTGATAATATTAACCACACACCAATATAATCCTTTGGATTAGATTAAGGAAGCTCCTGATTATGGACTTATGTACAACTTCCTTAGATCAGCAAGATCGTGGATAACATTGTTGAAATAATATCTCCCTCAATTCTTCATATATGAATCTACCATCTATGGTGATTATATCTTCCATGAATGTCATATCCCTTTACAACAACAATAGTTCTCAAATAAATGGAGGCTGTGCACATGCAGAGGCTGCCAAATCCAGATCTTCCAACATTGTTTCATAGACCTACAACTCTTCAGTATTACTGTATACCTATCTCATTTGCAGCCTGGCTCTGATACCATGTTAAGTTTTAGGATCACTACAAATGTAATAGCATTGCCTATAATGTATGAGTTTTCCAGATGTAACAATCTCTCTTATTTATATTAGGAATGAGGCTATGAGAGACATGTCCCTTCATGGGACATGTCTATTCATTTTATAATGTCTCATTAATCAATCATATATTAGAATGATATATATTAATAATAATATAACATATATATATATATATATATATATATATATATATATATATATATATATATATATATATATATATATATATATATATATATATATATATATATATATATATATATATATATATATATATATATATATATATATATATATATATATATATATATATATATATATATATATATATATATATATATATATATAGACACACACACACACACACACAAATATAATATATTATTATTAATCAACATTTAAGTATTATATGTAATCTAAGTGATCATACGACTGAAGCTACAAACATTAACACAATCAATAGGTATTTTTTGAACTTATTAACTACTATATCCTATCAATCAATGTTCATTTTAGAAAAGCAAGAATATATTATAATTTATGTTTCATCATTAAAATTTGAGAACAAAGAGTATTATTACTGTAGAGTGTAGTTGGTATTGTATCATTAATGATCATTCATATTTGAATTTGAAATTCCTGAATGAATTTTTTTATTCCAATAGCATATAACAGAGTAAATCAACTAAGAATAACTAAATAAAATAGAGTAACTCAACATACATTGAATTGGAAAACATGAAAATTAGATAGAGCATAATTTTTTTTGTATTCATTTGCAATATATTACAATTTACAGTAGTTCAAAATTCAGAGCAATCTTTGTAGGCCAATCCAAACATCCTCTGATGGTAGAACAATTTGGTTCATAGTATAATCACACTCTTGCAACTTTGTTAGCAATTCATATTTGGAAGTGTGACTTGACAGCACTGTTGCTTCTAAAACTCCATTCAATTTTCTCATTGGTTTGATGAAATCCATGAATGTATCAGGAGACATGCCTATAGGAAGAAAGCGTAGATCAATATTTATTTTGTCCTGCAACCTTTTTTTGTAAGATTCTGTTCCAATGAACTTATTTGCGTCAAATCCCTTAGGCAAACCAAGACTTTCCATGTTCGCTTTCCTTTGTTCCATCTTTGTGATCTTCTTAGCTTTGTCATCTAGTTCATGTGCTTCCCATAGCTTCTCACATTTTTGAATGATACTTGATACCTTTACTGAGGCATCAAGGCAGGTGCTAATTCCCTTGTTTGATAGATAACTATCACTCTTACTATAGAGTTGTTGCATAATATCCTTTGCTTCCTTTTCTTTCTTGACAACATCCATGTTCTGTTCAATGTTCTTATGGAGCTTCAAATAACATACTCTCATACTTTGAAGCATTTCAAACCGCTCACACAAGCTATGAGACATCCCCACTATGTGGCCCCAAATGTGTTTTTTTGTAATCTTCACTAAATTATTACTAGTATTTGTTAAAGTTTGAATTGTATTATTAACCTTCTTTAGTTCTTTTGCCCTTTTTTCACAATTCTCCTTCTCTTCCATTGCTTTGTGTTCCCAATGGTTGGCTTTATCTTCCTGAGAGTCCAATTGCTTTTGCAATTTCCAGTTGGGGGCAGCATTACTCTCCACGGTTTTAAATAAATTTTCTGAACTGACTCTTTCTTCCTCTAGTTTTTTACTAATTTCTGCCAATTTTCCCCTCAGTACCTTCAGCTCTGCCTGCTCCTGTTCCTTCACTACTACCTCCACATGTTCCTACTCTATATCTGCTGATGTAAAGGTCAATTTTTTAATATTTTTCTGTAATTCTTTCAAACTATTTTCTGAAGCTTTCCTCTTTTCTTTTTCATTGCCAATGTCTGCCTGTAACTTTTCTATATTTTTCTCAAGATTTCTTTTCTCTCTTTCCAGCTTTAGTAGTGCACTGTAGACCACTTGGTTTGTAGACTTTGACACATTGATTTTGTCCACATTTTTAACTTTGCAAAATCCATTTGGAGAGTGCTAACTTGAATTTTAGATGGATCTATCTGACTCTCTGGTGGGTTTCCATCTTTTTTTGGTAGAATAACAACCATGAACTCCATCATGTCTCTGTTTGGGTCATATGTTGGAAAAACCCTATTGGATGCAGGTTGTTCCTCCATAGCTACAGTAAGGGCACCAGTCAGCAATGTCTTCTTTCTTTCCTTATTCTTGGTTGTTGTTTCTGCAAATTTATTACTGAAATCTTTGAAACAAAAATCTGGTGTTGTAGAAGGATTTGAATGTTTGAAAGGTGAACCAGAGGCATAGCTTGCAATGCCTATTGATCTAACTAATGCTCTTTGAGTATTTAAACTTCTAGAGGGTTTTTTTGAACCTGAAATTGCAAGCAGTTCTTTAGGATCAAATGTCATTTTTCTCATTGTTCTGGTAGTGGAAATCTTTTGCTTCTTGACACTATCTTCTTCTATGGGATTCTATGTAGATTCTAATGGCCTCTTTAGAGAGGGAAATTGTTGTATAAGTTGCCCAGTCCCACTAGCACCAGTGCCACTACCAGACCCAATAGCAGTACTAGTAGATTCAAACCCAAGGCCTACACCACGATCATGAGCAATTTTTTCTGTCTCAATTGTAGTTCAGATGCCTTCTCCTTTGGGACCCAAACCACCACCTTGATAACCCATTTTTTACACAATGATTTCCTCTTTGCTATATACTATTTTTTGGTCTTCGTTGATTCCACTCTGACTCCTAGTCCCCAGAGTAAATGGAATTGGTGGATTATCATCCTTAGTGTCTAGATTATCATCCTCATTGTCATATGCCATGTTAGGATGCTCCAAATTCCACAATTTTCTAAACTCTATATCCTTGTCTATTTCATCCAGATCTTCACTAGTCTTTTGTTCACCAAGATCCTTTCTCATACTCCAAAAACCATCCATTTTTGTTCTAGTCCATTTTCTATCCTTACAAGCTTCTTCTATTCTCTTTGGTATTTTTATGTTTGATGGATGAACATATTTTCATAGAAATTGTAGGACATTCTAGGCTATACAATGTCCTGGTTTATTGTTGTCATAATTTGTGATGAGAACTGTTGAATTGAATTTTTTTCCTCACCGAAAACTTTCTCCATCTCTTTTGTAACGTCATCCCAGCTATCCTTGTATTTCAACTTCTCTAGTAATGGTTTACTTTCATGTTGAAATAAGTTTGCAGAGTTCTTATTAGCAACAAGCATTGTTTAAATGATGTTGAGTGGATCATACTTCTAGCACCACTCTAAATCAAATTGAAAAATATCTATAAAAAAATTGTCACTTTGAATGCCTTTCTCTCAAATGTTAACCCTCCAATTGAGAAAGGTAAGGAAGGGAATATGCTCTTCTTTGATTGGCCAGCAAAGAGTCTATATGTGATCTCTAGTTATACTACATATTCTACTACAAACACCCTGTCTGTCACATGCATTGGAAGTTTATGGGGTTGTAGATCTGATCTATAAAACCTTAGCACAGTGTATTCTTCCATTAATTACTAGTCAACCAATTGAATTGTGCTTCCAAGTTTGATGCAATCCCTACATGAAGCAGACAATCTAGGCATTGGAGTGCTTGTTATTTTTTTGTACAATGGTGCCAAAATGAAGTCTACAAAATTACTATAATTCCTCTTGTTATCATACATTCTTATATGAGGTGTCGAGTTATATATTGGAGTACCTGTCACCCTCTGAATTTGAAGCTTGTTTCCATTGCTCATTAATATTGCAACATGCTTGATAGCAAAAGTAGGTTGTGAACCTAAATGTCTTAGAATTGCCTCTTTTAATCAATGCTAATTGTTCTTGCATCGATTGAACCATGTGTCAAACAAAATTATATCTTACTAGTTCATTGACACAATGGATATCCCAAATGAATTAAAGAATGCTAGCACCCACTTCCCTATTGTTTTTCAATCCCAGCCAAAATTCTAGTGAAGGTATAGTATCTTGAACCCATGGCACAAAAATGTTAAAATCATAAGGAGGCTTATGGTTCTCACCCAACGGAGCCTTTTCCTCTGCAACTATTAGACCCTTTATAAATGAATATTTTGCGTTTGGTGGGACTACCTCATATTGCTCTGCCAGCAATCCCAGGTCAATATGGACATTACAATTTTTTTGGTCAAACCCTAGGTCTAGCAAACTGAGAAATTCTTCCTGGGTTATTGATAAAATTTCTTCCTGATTTTTTTATTCACAATTACTTTTCTTTCTTCATCATAATTTTTTGCACAAATCAAGACAATTTTTGGGCAAGGGAAAACTTTGGGTCATAGCATGTGACCCAAACCAACATCCCACGAAGCAACTTTATTGTTTTTTGCACCTATCCCTGGGTTAAATTTTATAAAATTAGACCTCTTTGGCCTAGTTGCCTTGCTGCACAATGAATGTTTAATTTCTATAACTCTCCTTTCACCGTCAATAATAGGATCATAACCATCATGATACTCATTAGTGAAACCAAGGATTTCTACTAGTTTTCTATAGTCTATTAAAGTTTTCAAATCTTCTTGCCCTTGGCCTTAAGTTTTCACTTTCCCCATTGTTCTTCAGAAGAATGAAAAAACATAGATACACAGATATTTACTAACAAAATCACAAAAGTAACTAACTATTTAAGAAAACCCCAATTGTACATGAAAGAATTAAAATTTCAAAATCAAGTTAAACTAAATTTTTGACATTACAAAATCAGGATGCATCAAGCTAGATATCTTACCTGAAATTAAACTTTTAAATCTGGATAGATAGAAGTTAGAACGGCTAAGTCTCTCACAAATTATAGTCTCAAAATCTTTGATAATAGTTCAAAAGTTCTTTTCAGCTCTGTTGCTATGAGTAATGTCAAAAAAATTTCTTTAAATGTAATGGTATATAATTATACTATAATGGTAACGTAATATTTCTAAAACATACCACGTAATCTTTTTGGTGAATTACATGTCAACGTGTCACGTTTCCGAAGTGAGTTTTTATAAAATCTATTTGAAACCCATAGTACTTTCGAAATGCAACTTCAACCGTTCATCTCTCATAATCCAACGATTGTCATGATTTTAAAATATTAATAATTTAATACACACTAATGAATATTAATCATTAACTATATTCACTTAGAATAGCTTATCCATGAAATTTGAACCAGTCACCAACCATTAAATGATAAATTTTGGAAATATTAAAATATTATATGAAACAAAAGTTCAACGGAAATTTTTTATATTATATAAGGAAAAATTTCATTACAATTCAAATATGCCCATAGACCATATCTATTAACGATTCTTATAATCAAAACAAAAAAGAAAAGCAGTAGCACTTCAAATTTCTTAAAACATTTTCATATTATATTTTTTAACATACGTGATTACAATTTATATCATTTCAAAAACCCTGGTAAGCTACTACCACTAGAGGGAGACTACATAGAATCACAGACTATTCGGCTGAGGCTCCCTTCCTTCTGTGTGGAAGTCTGAAGAGAGGATAATGTCAAGGAATTCTTCTAGCCACTGATAGTCCCCGAGTTCCTCCAGTAGGTACCACTTTCAGAGGAAATCCCTCCCAATTTGTGCCCACTTCTGATGACGCGTGAGCTTCTTAGCATCAAGGTTCAGTAGAAATGATTCCTTGGGAACATTTAATCATAGTTGTAGAATCTTAGGCAAATCATTTACCCAAGGAATTCCAACCCCAATATCTAAAAATATGACAACATGCATATCTTCACCGAGGAACTCTTCTTTGAAAACTTTCCTCATAAGCATGATAATATCCACCTTTTCCTCCCCAGGTCCAACAGAGATTCCAAGAACCAAGATGAAATGTCAGTGTTCACTCTATACCTATTTTCACTCTCCAGAAATTCATGTCTGAGCACCATCCTTATAGCCTCCTTGGTGAAGGCTCCCAACTCCGTAGCAACAGATGCCAAGATTGGGTATGTGACTAGGCCCAAAAAGTCCTTTTGATCCTCCAAGGCCACGAATTAGAGTGTCCATTGAAAATGAAACTGATGTTAGTATTCTAATTTTTGACAAAAATCAAAGAGAACCTAGCACTCACAGACTATTTTCACAAATATGCTTTCACAATCATAAATTAACGAAAGTAGATCGATCTATTTATAAGTCCTGATTGAAATTATTTCCCCTAAAGATCTAATTAAATCGTAAGATAAATGGTAACTATCCAAAAATCTATAAATATTTCATATTTAATGCAACAGTGGGTGAAAATGGAAACAACACTTATGATAAGACATTTTCTATCTTGGGAATAACGAAGGCCGAAAGGATCATGCCACACAAGTGGACATAACAATTCTTTATTATTAAAAAAACTTGAAACATGTGCCCACTCTGCAGAAATAATAAGAAAAGTACGTTAGCTGTAAAATGGTAGTAGGAAATGAAGCTTTACCATTGATGTAAGATCATTGAATGGTCAGAAAACAATGTCCTTATATGAGATGATGTTTTCATTCAAGGCATTATTCTATTGAGGTAATGAATAGTTATATATGTCACACATATCTGTTAGTAAAAATTGAAAGGTTCCATCTAAGAAACCATTAATTCACATTACTTTAGTTGATGTCATCGCCATTAAGCCTTAACTTTAACTCATCTACTCATCACCATTAATGTATATTTCTATCTAATATTACCAAAGACTACCAAAAGAATTCTACTTTTCTGGTGTCAGAAAATGTGGTCACAAACTCACACTATCACATGTCCGTTGGATTACAACATATCAATGGCCAAAGGTCAATTTTGGGCCTATTGTTGGTCTTCATAATCTTTATGGAAAATTCTTGGCAGAATCTTGATATGTGGTATGTCATGTCATATGATCCATGTGTCATGATTCCCCTGAGAGTTTTTCATAAATATTATGAAGAGAAAAAATAGGCCCGAAATTCACCTTTGGCAGTTGATATGTTGTAAATAAATAGACGTGTGTCGTGTGAGTGTTAATATGATTTAGAACAACAAAGAGGGGGGGTGAATCAGTTGTTCTCAGGTCCAGATGTATAAAACAATCTTTCAAACTCTTCAACAAATCAGATCTAATAACCAACACCTACTCGGTCATTACTGATTGCATAATAGAAACATATAACAATGCAGTCCACTTATCCAATAGCATCTAACTTGTAAAACACAGAAATGTTCAAACCAAAACATTCACATAAGTATCAACACTAGGATTTATAGTGGAAACCCAATTTGGGAAAAACCACTTTGTAACATGTTACTATTATGTTCACTCTTCTGAAGTGAGCTCAGTGAAAATCCAACCCTGTCAAAGGTTACAAACACACTGTCAAGTGTGACCCAGTTAAAGAATTTCAACCACTCTGTTAAAAGTGCACCTTGTTATAGGACTTACATACACTCCATTAGAATGAAACCTTGTTCAAAGGATTTATACTTATGACTGTTAGGTCAATGTCTGTTAAAAGGATTTTGATTGTTACAATGGTTAGAAAGTAGCAGTAATATTGATCTAAGAAACATACAACTCACTTTGCAAATATCAGATCCAATTATGTACACATATGCTGGCTTACTGACTATGAACCTTTTCCATCTCCATCACTAATCTCTCGGAACCCTTCAAGCAATCATAACACTTCTCCTTCAACCTTTTCTGCTTAGATAGTCAATAACAATACTTCCAACATTCACTTCTTTTCATATACACATTCAACCTCTCGCTTAGGTTTCCTTAATACTACCTCTATTAGGTCAATACATCTTTTGCTGCTTAATCTCCTTCGTAGATCTTAGGGTTAGGTCAGATTCATTGAATCCATCCTACATTATGTTCTTTGGGTTATCTTTGAAATATCTCAAATCTCTTAAAGATTTACAATAAAATGTTTTACAGTGCATTAAATGCTTTCATACAATCAATAAATAAAGTCAACATGTTTTACATAATTCAAGAATTTAACGATATCGGCTAGAAATCTGAATTCTTCAAAAAATGCAAAATACTAACACTCAGTCAATACTGTGTCCAACTTCTTGGTCTTCTCTAGAAAGCTCAGTCACCACATAAATTGTTCCCTTGGCTAACACTGTCTTCCTCGGCAATTAATTGGTGTTCGGTCAACACTATTTTTACTCAAAATTCACTAGCTCGGTCGACACAAACAACACTCAGCTTAAACTAGATTTCTTCACTTATTCTCGGTCAAGCCTACTAGTTTAGTCTTCATTTTTGCTAAGATAAACAATACATTGTCTTATCATTGTGCCACATAATCAAGTACTCATTAAAGTATCAAGATAACTCAACCTTTCCTTAGGTGCCATTGTCACCAACCTTGCCTATCCCCTTAGCAACACTCAAATAGATATAGTAATTTCTTAAATAGAAATAGTCTTACCAATTAAGGTTTGACATCAATGACAATACAACAATTGCTTCAATTGCAGTTTCCAACAATCTCCCTCTTTGGCATTGATGCCAACACCATATAAATATCACATGAATTACCAACCAATCCAAAACTTATCTATCTATTAGAGAAATGTATAATATCCTTAGCTTCATTTTGATATAGAATTTATTAGCCATGCATGACCATCCATTGAATTTATCTCACTATCTTGATTTTCTCATTTTGTGTATTCATTTGTCATCATCTCCTTCGTTGACAAAAATGCCAAAGCAGCAACAAAAACATACATCCTGTAGATGTAGATATCATCCTTTCACTTTAGTAGAATATTTCTCCCTCTGTCATCTTGCTTATGACTTATTTTGACTTGTTGTGCTCTTCACAACTCTACGGTGCTCCTAAAGTGTGACCTTTCTCTGCATCAGTATGTTAGATGTTCTTTGCAGCACACTTGATGCAGTGCTCCTAGCTTGACTAGGCAGCCTCAGTTAGGGGAAGGACCCCTAATTGACTTCTTAGGTATTCATGAGCTTCTTTAGGTAAAGCTTTAGTGAATATATCTTCTATTTGTTCCTTGGTATTCACATATTCCATGCAGACCTCTTTATCTTGTACCAATTCTCTCAAGTAGTGATACTTGATGGCAATGTGTTTGGTCTTTGTATGCATCACTAGGTTTTTAGAGATGTTGATAGCACTTGTGTTGTCATAGAATATGACAATTGGTTCAATGATTTCTTCTTTCATGCCTACCAATAATTGCTTTATCCATATCAAATTTGAACAATTGATAGTTACAACCACATACTCAGCTTTAACAGTAGATTGGGAAATGCAATTTTGTTTCTTGCTTGTCCAGGAAACTAATCTATGTCCAAGAAAGAAATCTCCACCACTAGTACTCTTTCTATCATCTACATTTCCTACCCTTTCAACATCTGTATACATTCTCAGTTCAAATTTGTCATACTTCTTATAGTACAATCCATAGTCAGCAGTTCCTTTCAAGTATCTCATGATTCTTTTAACTGCCATCATATGAGTTTCCTTAGGATTGGCATAAAATCTTGCCACAATCCCAATAGCTAATGCAATATATGGTCTGCTATGTACAACATACTATAGCTTTTAGATCATAGATCTATACAAAGTCTGGTTAACTTCTACAACATCATCATTCTTAGACAACTTTTGTCCAATAGCCATGGGAGTACTTACTAGCCTTGAGTCTTCCATACCAAAGGTTTTTAGTATCTCATGAACATATTTAGATTGGGTGATGAAGATTCCTTTCTCCATCTGATATACTTGCAAACCAAAAAAAAATTTGATCTCTCCAAACATAGTCATTTCAAATTCAGTTTGCATTTCATTTGAAAATTTCTTACACAAAGGCATCTTGTCCACCAAATATAATATCATCTACAAAGATTTTGGTTAATAGGATTCCTTTACCTTCTTCATCTTTCATGTATAGATTGCTTGTGATATTTGTCCTTGAGAATCCAATCTGTATTAAGTAGTTGTGCAATCTCTCATACCATGCTCTGGGAGCTTGCTTTAATCCATATAGTGCTTTATTCAGTTTGCAAACCATGTGTCTTTTGTTTGGATCAACAAATCCTTCTAGCTATTCAATATATACTTCTTCTTCCAATATACCATTTAAAAATGTAGACTTGACATCCATTTGGTATACCTTGAAACTTTTATAGGCAACATATGCAAGAAGAGCTCTGACTCCTTCCAATCTTGTTATAGGGGAAAATGTTTCCCCATAATATATTCCTTCTTCTTGTGCATAACATTTGCATACCAGCCTGGCCTTGTTTCTTGTGATTTGACCATGTTCATTCAGCTTATTATGAAATACCCACTTTGTGCCAATGACATTCTTATCTTCTAGTCTCGGCACTAGAGTCCAGGTATCATTCTTCTCTATCTAGTCAATCTCTTCATTCATTGCTTCTATCCAGTCTTCATTTTCTAATGCTTCCTTTGTTGTCTTAGGATCATATTCACATAGTAAACATGTTGGATCTCTTACCTTGCTTCTTGTCTAAATTCCAGTATCTTTATCTCCAATAATTTGTTCAGGCTTGTGATGTCTCCATACATATTGTGCTAGAATAGGTTCTGATCTTCTTTCATTCAGCTCATCAGGTTCTCCAACCAAATTTTCAGATTCATCTTTTGAATGCTTGGAAAACTCTTCCTGATACTCGACAGCTTCTTCCTGTTGCTCAGCACATTCTTCTTCTCTCTCAGCATTGTTATCCTAATGCTTGTCATTGTTTACCCGAGACTCAACATCAAGTGCAGGTCTGTCACTTGCCTCTTATTCCTCTATATACATAAAAGATCTGTAATCTTCTGGTACCTTGTTACTATCAGCTTCATTTTTCTCTGCATACTCATCAACTTTAACATTTACACTTTCCAGAAGTTTATTAGTGTTAGAATTCAGACACTTATAAGCTTTACTTTTTGTGGAATAGCCTAGGAATATACCCTCATCACTTTTAGCATCAAATTTTCCATTCTTACTATCCTTAAATATGTAGCACTTACTTCCAAAGATTCTAAAGTATTTTACATTTGGTGCATACCCATGCCATAATTCATAAGGTGTCAGATTTGTACCTTTTTTTATTTGTACTCAGTTAAGAGTATAAACAACTCTACTTACCGCTTCTTTTTAATACTTCTGTGCAACATTATTTTCAATCATTAATGTCCATGCACAGTCCAAGATAGATCTATTCCTTCTCTCTGCTGTATCATTATGTGGAGGAGTTCTAGGTGCAAACATCTGTCTTTTGATCCCTCTATCATTGCAAAATAGATTAAACTCATTTGATGTAAATTCTCCACCTCGGTCAGATCTCAAACACTTCAAGTTTTTACCTATCTCTTTTTCAACCTTGGCCACATACCACTTAAAAAATTGAAAAGCATCAGATTTTTCTTTTAAGAACATTACATGCATCATTCTGGTATAATCATCAACAAACAGGATAAAATATCTAGCACCACAATAACTTTGTACACCCATCGGTCTACAAAGGTCAGCATGAACCAAATCTAAGACAATCTCTGAAGTAAAGGTTTTGCTCTTGAAACTAGACTTAGTCATCTTACCCAACTGACATTCTTTGCACATTACATTCTCAGGTTTCTTCAATCTAGGTAGACCTCTCACTTTTTTTTTCTTGCTAATTTCTATCAAATTATCAAAGTTAACATGACATAGTCACTTATGCCATAACCAAATATCATCAAGTTGTGTAATCATACATGTTTCTTCAGATAGGTCTAGATAGAACAAATTACCTCTTGTCTATTCTCCACTTCCAATTAGTTCACCTGTGGCATCAAATATTTTGGCCTTCCTGTGATGAAATTCCACTCAGTAGCCAGTGCTATTAAGCTGTGTAACACTCAGTAGATTATAATTAAGACCCTCAACCCAATAAGCATTTTCACAAGAGATCTTATCAGTTAGCTTAATCAATCCTTTGCCTCTAATAGGACATAGTGCATCATTTCCAAACTTTACACTCCTACCTTTATAATGGTTTAAGGTATCAAACTTACTCTTATCTCCAGTCATATGATGTGAACAACCACTATCAATAATCCATTTATCATTTTTGTTCACATAAGATATTAATGCAGTTTTCTCATCCTCATCAGATTCATCTTTCATTGCAACATAGACAACTTCAATTTCAAAATCATCATTATCAGTGTCAGTCTCTTCTTTAGCAATGTAGCAGGATTTCTTACCTTTCCCTTTGTAGTCTTTGTATCTTCGGTAACCTCTATCTTCTCTTTTTTCTTTTTTCTTGCTATCTCTTTCTTCATCCTTATTATCCCTGTTAGGACATCTAGTAGCTATATGACCAACTTTATTACATGAAAAACATATAATAGGGAGTTTACCTTTGTACCATCCTTTTCCCCTTTTTAGTCTTCTAGCCATAAGAGCTTCTAGATCCTCAAGTTCTTCATCATATGTGCCACTGTCACTATCACTTTCACTTTCACTTTCACTTTCACTTTCACTGATGCATCTTTCTTTTTCCTTCTTTGACTTATTCAAAACCATCTGAGACTTAAAAATAGATTCAATACTACCAACAATGAAGTTATCATAGTTAGAAAGTTCAAAAGCAGTAAGCTTTCCGACCAAACTTTCCAAAGTAAGGACATTAGGAGAGTTAGATCTAGATTCCTGGATTGCAAAAATTTTGATTGCATAGATAGGATGCAGAGTTCTCAATACTTTTCCTATTACAGTTTCATCCTCAATAGTTCCATTTTCTCCTCTAATAGCATTTACAACTTCTTTTATTCTACCACAATATTGTGCAATATTCTCACCTTCTTGCATTCTCATTTCGTCAAATTTACCTCTTAGGCTCTTGACTTTTTCTCTCAATGCATTCACATCACCTCCATAAATGCTTGCAAGGATGTCCCACATTTGCTTTGCGGTACTGCAGTCTTTGATGTCTTCAAATTCTAGATAACTTAGGGTAGATGCAATCTCCAACATTGCTTGGTTGTGCTCTTGTTTGGCTTTCATTTCCTTGGTAGTCAGAGGTGAAATAGGTGTGACATAGTCATGTTCAATGTAATACTTAGTAGAATCACCAATACTAGCCAGATGTAGCTTCATCAAACTTTTCCATGCAGGAAAGTTTTCCTTATTCAGCTTAGGTACCTCCTTCTTATACATCTTGATCATTTGCTTCAAGTACCTTCAAAATTGTTCTCTGTAAGCACCAAAAGCTCTGATACCAATTGTTAATATGATTTATAACAATAGAGAGGGGGGGTGAATTAGTTGTTCTCAGGTCTAGATGTATAAAACAATCTTTCAAACTCTTCAACAAATCAGATCTAATAACCAACACCTACTCGGTCATTATTGATTGCATAACAGAAACATATAACAGTGTAGTCCACTTATCCAATAGCATCTAACTTGTAAAACATAGAAATGTTCAAAAAAAAACATTCACACAAGTATCAACACAAGGATTTATAGTGGTAACCCAATTTGGGAAAAACCACTTTGTAACATGTTACTATTATGTTCACTCTTCTGAAGTGAGCTTGATAAAAAGCCAACCCTATCAAAGGTTACAAACACACTATTAGGTGTGACCCAGTTAAATAATTTCAACCACTTTGTTCAAAGTGTGCCTTGTTATAGGACTTACATATACTCCATTAGAATGCAACCTTGTTCAAAGGATTTATACCTATGGCTGTTGTGTGCTATAAATGTGTCACACTTCTATGAATCATTACATTCAAGAACACTCAAGAATGAGGTCTCAAAAATCGATCCATAGCTCCCTAGGCATGGAGTGCAAGGGCTTTTAAGAATGCTCTCAGCTAGAGCTATTTAGCCTATAACCTTGCTAGTAAACCATGCAATGGGAGATTCAATGAAGACAAGGGCAAAAATGTCAATATCTCCAATGAAGCCAAATGTATGTAATGCAAAGCAAATCTATATGACAATGCAAGTTAATCTATTGCATAAAAGGAAATCTAAGCTAAGAATGCCATGAAAATGAAGCTACTATGCAAGAAATGAAATCTAATTATGAAGCAAGAAAGCCATGATGATGCAAGAATGAAGACAAGAAGATAGAGTGTTGATGAAGATCCAAGATGAATGCCAACAATGCTCCAAATCTTCAAACCCTAGATGCAAGAATGTCTCCAAAAGCTCCAAGATGACCTAGAAAACCTGCAGCATAATATTAGCATAAAAAGTTGGGTATCTAGAATGAAGAAGAGAGCTCTTCTTTTATAAGAAATGAAAAGGAATGGACCATGGAGATTAAGAGGCAAAAGATTTAATCAATGGTGGAGCTTGAAGAGGGATCAATCCATGTGCACAAATATCCTCCAATGAGAAAATAAGAGTTGACTTTTGTGTCCATATGAGACAAAAAGTGCTTTTTCCCTTTTTATAAAATAAGAATAATGCTTTAATTGTGCAACTTAGGATAAGAGGAAAAGTGGGGCTTTTTATTTATTAAAAAGGGGAGGAAATTCCTTTTAAATAAATAAAAACTTAGGATAAGATGGTTAGCCAATAGAAAATAATCGAATAAATGATAGAGCTAGGATTTGATCAAGAGCAAGCAATTGATGATTTAGCAAAAGGGACTAATAGTCTAGATGACCATTTTTAGGTGTATACAGCTGTTAGGTCAACCTCTGTTAAAAATATTTTGACTGTTACAATGGTTAGAAAGTAGCAGTAATATTGATTTGAGAAACATACAACTCACTTTGCAAATATTAGATCCAATTCCATACACATATGATGGCTTACTAACTGTGAACCTTTTCCATCTCCATCACTGATCTTCTCGGAACCCTTCAAGCGATCACAATGCTTCTCCTTCAACATTTTCTACTGAGACAGTCAATAACACTACTTCCAGCATTCACTTCTTTTTGTCTACACATTCAACCTCTTGCTTAGGTTTCCTTAATACTACCTCTATTAGGTCAATACATCTTTTGCCACTTAATCTCCTTCGTAGATCTTAGAGTTAGGTTAGATTCATTGAATCCATCCTACATTATGTTCTTCGGCTTATCTTTGAAATATCTTGAATCTCTTAAAGATTTACAATAAAATGTTTTACAGTGCATTAAATGCTTTCATACAATCAATAGATAAAGTCAACATGTTTTACATAATTCAAGAATTCAACGATGTCAGCTAGAAATTTGAATTCTTCAAAAAATGCAAAATACTAATGCTCGGTCAATACTGTGTCCAAATTCTCAGTCTTCTCTAGAAAGTTAGGTCACCACATAAATTGTTCCCTTGGCTAACATTGTCTTCCTCGATAATTAACTGTTGTTCGGTCAACACTATTTTTACTCGGCATTCACTAGCTCGGTCAACACAAACAACACTTGTCTTAAACTAGATTTCTTCACTTATGCTCGGTCAAGCCTACCAGTTTAGTATTCATTCTTACTAAGATAAACAATACATTGTCTTATCATTGTGCCACATAATCAAGTACTCATTGAAGTATCAAGATAACTCAACCTTTCCTTAGGTGCTGTTGTTACCAACCTTGCCTATCCCCTTAGCAACACTCAAATAGATATAGTACTTTCTTAAATAGAAATAGTCTTACCAATTAAGGTTTGACATCAATGAAAATACAATAATTGCTTCAATTGCAGTTTCCAACAGTGAGTCTGTGATGTCATAGTGATGGGAATGGGACCCGATGCAACTTCAACATCAAATCACAACCATTGGATTAAGAGAGATGAACAATGGAAGGTGCATTTTAGAGGGAATGTGGTGAGATAACTCCTTTAGTGAAAACTCTCCCTAGAATCATCACACATGTCATTCTTCAAATTTCCAATCATTCAATCGCCATACCAACTATAAATTTTTGAAAACCATTCGCCATGACAAATAAATTAATTCAAGTATTTAGAAAATAGTTTTGCCATATTTTTATAAAAATGGTATCCATTATTAAAATATTCACCAACCAATATCCATATTTTGAAAAATAATTCACCATAAATATTAATAATTTTCCTATAAAAAAATTATAGTCACCATTTTTTTATTAAAATGGTATATACTATTAAAAAATTTGCCACCAAATATCCATATTTTGACACATAATTTGCCATCACTATTAAAAATTTTCCCTCCAAAACACATGTGATTCGCCACATTTTTATACTTTTTAGGAGGGGGGGTTCCTTAAAGTTATCCTTGATCCTATATCGACCAAAAACATGTTTTTTCTGAAAGGCAGATTAGTAGTTTTGATCTTAGTCGGTGAAGTATTTGTTCGGTCTGGGAGTCTGGTTTCTTGGTTATAGTGTTTACCGAGGTGCTCAGTCTCTGAAGAATGCTCGGTAATTGAAGGCATCGATTTTGCTAGCACTCAATGATAACTGCATTGCTCGATGATGCTTGCCGCAATTAGTTCACTGATGCTCAATTATTTCTCTGATGTTTGGTAGTTTGGCTTACCGATGGGTGTTCTTGAAGATTTTCTTGGCCGACTTGGTGCATTTATTATTGGTAGCTGATGTCACATTCTCCTATGTAGATCTAGAGGCTGACATGTTGGATTTAATTATTGTAAGGCTATTTGTGAGCCGACTTGTATTGCATTTAATATTTTTTAGGAGTTAATAGTTTCATCTAGCCGACTTGTGGTTGATGATTAGTATTTAGAGGATGTTTGGATAAGTTGTTTAGGCAGTTAGAGTAAGAGCAGAGATCTAGAATCAAATTAGATCTGGATAGAAGGTAGAAAAGTTAGTAGCTTGCGAGCTTAGGAACAAGGAGATTACTTGGTGGCTTGCGAGCACAAGTTTAGATCTTTCTTGGAGTGCCTACTAGTGTCCTGTTGTGTTACGAACCTAGACTAGCTAAGAGGTTTATTGGATCCTGTGCGATCTTGTAGAACTATTTCTTGCATTGTAATTGGCCATATCCAGGAAGGCCTTACAGCCCAGAATATTGCATGTAATCAGTTGTTGATGAATAAAGATACCTATTTTCTTTTAGATCTGGTGTTATTTCTATGTAATTCCACTATGTTGTGGTTTGGCTGCAAGTTTGGACAGTCCTTAATTGGATTCTCCATCCTTAACTGCATCACCTAATAATACATCTTAGGGTTCTTGAGTGGTCATAAGGTGTCGTAGGACCCCTTAATACCCTTTATGAACCTCTCTCTCTCTCTCTCTCTCTCTCTCTCTCTCTCTCTCTCTCTCACATACACACACACACACACACACACACACACCATCTTTTAAAAAATAAATCAATATCCAAGTGCAAAAATCAATCATTCTTCACCAAAATTGATCAATTAAGGTAAGTTTTCTATTTTTACATGTGAAATGTGAATAAAGAGTCTTTTTGTTTATAATTGATATGACATGGACTTGTTGAATGCCCAATTTTTTATATTGTAATAGATTTGTACTATAATTTGTCATATTGTAGTAGATTTATATTATAATTTGACTTATTGCAATGGATTGATAGTATAACTTCACTTAATGTTTAATAGATTGATATTATAATTTGAAAATTGTAATGAATTCATAAGTAAAAACCATCATCATGCCAAGAAAATGAGAAAAGACTCTAACATCGGAAGAGCATGAAAGAGACAAAGAGAAGAAGAGGGAAAGAATGAGACAACTTCATGAACACAAAAAATTGCATACCATGGAAGAATATTTTCCTTTGGATGAGGAACATGAAACAACAATAGAAAGTAAGAGAGAATTAGAATTGGAAACAAAAAGGAAATGAATGAGAAACTTGTGTGCAATAATAAAATTGAATTACAAAGATGAGAGCACATAATCTATGAGTTCCCAAGTTAAAGAGACACCATCATCCAATGTTGGAGGCACACCATTGTATTATGTTGAAGGCACACCATTTTATATATCCCAAGGTGTAGGCACATCATTGTATCATGTTGAAGGCACAACATTATCTACATTCCAAGGTGTAGGCACACCATTGCATCATGTTTAAGGCACTCCATTGTCTACATCTGAAGGTGTAGGCACAAAATCATGTCATGTTTAAGGAATGCCATTAACATCTCAAGTTGGTGAGGATCCATCTTTCACATATCAATTTTAAGGCACATCATCTTTGATTGAAGGTATAGAATTCACACATAATGTTGTTGATGCTCCTACAATTGTTTGTAGAAATCCAAAATATTTGATTGATATTTATACTAACATTTTTCAAAAAATTCCTAACAAGATTCCCTAGTGTACTTGTCAAAGAAATGATAACCATATTTGGAGATCATTTTTTGGGAATTTAAATGTGACAAGAAGATTTCAACTATTTTTTGAAATGATGATAAATCTGAAATTTAGGCCCATCATGAAGATTCTTGGGCTAATAATGATGGATGAGTCAAGTGAAAAATATATTGTAAAAAATCTAATGATTGCATATGATAGTGTGGGTTCTACATCATGCACGAAAGATAGTAATGTCACACAATGTGTACTTACATAAAAATAGTAAGCACTAAAATGAACAAATCTTGAATCATTAGAAAGAAAATAAAATAATTTAAAATAAGTATAAATTCTCTAATCAAAGCCATGGGAAGGCATCAAAGAATGCAAGATCCAAATAGAAATGAGTTATGGGCATTTTTCGATAGAGTACCATTAAAAGATAAAGAAATTTTTGAAGCTTTAAAATCATTGACTGTGTTGGGTATATTCTTAATTTTCTAAGGTTTTCATCCAATTTTTGTTTTAGTCTCCTTGTAAGTGCTTTTCCTGGTCTAGGGTTTGTAAAATTCATAAAAAATTGTCATGACCAAGCTTGAAAAAACCCTTACCCTAGGTTTTGTCCTTAAAGAATTTTGAATTCATGTCAAAATCCTCAAGTCAGCCCTAAATTATTTTAATTCATTGTTACCTTTTTGGCCACTTAAGTGGTTAGCCGTGCATGTGCTTATTTGTCTCAAGTGTTTGCTGAATCAGAAAGTGTCATTGCATGTCTCATATAGTTTTCAGCAAATCAGTGAATAGGTTGGAACCTTGTTAAATGTTATCCTCAGTCGTGGAGTCTCCAAGTATCTGATGGTTATCAAAAAACTTTGCATGACTTGGTGAATGCATTATCTCTTATTCACTTATTCCTTGGTGGTTTTGTGTTAACACTCAGTGACCTAGCGACAACGGTTATCGCTCATTCTCTGAATCGAGTAGTTAAAGATCATATGTTTCAACGAATTGGTGAATATTATGGATCATTGTCAAGATCAACGGTTATGTTTTAATCTCAAGTATCTTTTGGGTCCTACATGTTTGACTTGGCGAATGAGCGACTGAGTACTTGTATTATTATCCTCTAAGTCTGGCGGTTCTGACAATTTGATGTAATGAGTTTGGCAGAGGTAAGGCTTTTTGTGTTTGCTTATTCTTGGAATAAGTTAGTGAAATGCTAAATGATCTGGCGATTCAGTGAATCATGTGGTTGCAAGTTCTCTTAAAAGAAAGGTAAAGGCTCGAAGTATTTGGTGAATGGGCTAATCAAAGGATTAGCAAAGTATTAAGTCTTCAGTCACTTAATAGTGTAATGAAATACTCAATGTTTGAAGTATTGGGAGATTCAGTGAACCATTTGTTCACTGATTCTCATAATCAAATGATTAAAGATCATATGTTTCAGCGAATTGGTGATAGTCATGGATCATTGTCAAGATCAACGGTTAATTCAGAATCTTAGAATGGAGATGACGGTTAAGGAAAGATTCAGCGATTCAGAGAGTAAAGGCTTCACCAGTTCTCTAAATAATCAAGTGGTTAAGTGTTTCATTAAGTGAATGTGCGAACCATTTGTTTGCTAAATCTCCAAGAAAGTTGATAGTTAGCTGGGACATTAAGAGAATGGGAGATGGCCTTATTCGGTAGTTCTCCAAATGATAACTGCAGTCAAGTGCTCGAAGGAGATCACTTTGTTCGCTGATTCACTAAGTGGATGAAGAGTTAAGAATTGCATTGCAAGAACCCGCAAAGGCTTTGGTCACCAGTTCTTTGAATATGAGCTAGGGTTAACATTGTATTAAGTGATCATGAGAAGCTTTCAGTCGCTGATTCACTGAATGGGCTCAGTTGGAAAAGCTAATAAAGGAAAAGAAAAAGATCATTGCTACGTGGAATAAATTACATTGTAAAGCTAGAGAGTAAACCAATAAGCCATCCAATCAGTTGTAAGAGAAGGATTTCATGATGTAAACAGGGTTCAAAAGTACAAAGCTGAAATCATTGCTTCTTGGCCTTGTTTTTGTGTTTTTAAATCTATCTGTCAACATCTTTGCATTGGCTAGCTATGATTTGAAAATTGGTGATATGTGAAATTGAATGCGGGAGCAATTAAGGATTGATTTGCAATGATTGTGGTAGTTTTACACATTTTATCCATATCAATAAATAAGCTAAGCTCATTGTTTCCTGTGTCCAAAATCAGTCGAGGAGAATTGTGTTTTTCTGAAGTAGTTTTTGAGCACTGAGCAAATCAAGTTTGCAGAATTGAGAGTATTTGCAAGAAAAATGAGTCAACCAGAGTAGAATGTAGTTTCTTCTAGTAGTGAATCAAATTCTAAAAGTGGAAAAGATAAGAGAAAATTGAATTATTCAGACGAATTCATGAAATTGCTGCTAGGATCCAGTCAGAACAAGAGGGCTCTTGATGATGTTTTTGAAGATTATCTAGGTCAATGCAGAGATCCTATCACTCCAAATTTTTCAGGTTATACTATCTTCAATTTCTTTTATGGAAATAGAAATAAGCATGTTCCTATTTGTAATGGTTGGGTTTTGGGTCTGGGGAAATTAGTTGTCCCTGATGTATTCTTAGATGTGGATTTAATTATTGCACTAGCTAGGCATTATGACCCTATTTCCAAAACAATTAGAAAAGAGGACTAGTCACCTTTGGTTACTCTTGATAGGGGTTCTTTTATGAAAGCTTTTGGTCTATACATGTCCTTTTCAACTGAGATTGACTTGAACCAGGAGAAGGAAAAATACAAGAATAACATAGGGATAGTAAAGGACCAAATGATGAAGCACATCCTAAAATAGGATAAATATATAGCTCCCCTCCCTGCTCACATGAATGCCCCTTACCAATTTAAATCCCTCCAGCATTATATGAGACATACTTGTTATGGGTTGTGTAGGGTTTTGGGAATTGATGGGGATGTAGAATTTTTACCAGCTAATCTTTTGATGATTATCCTAGACATCCATAATTCCTTGGTAAATACTAACTATGATTACATCTAGTATGTAATTGACAGAATGCATGAAGGGTTGATATCTATTAAGGAAAGTAAAAGTCCTATTAAGTTCATGCATTATTCTATCTTGATGCATTTGATTTTATATTTCAATATCAACAGTTTTGATTTGAAAATGTTGAAGCCAAGGTTTACTTTCCAAGATCAGCATAATCCAATACAGTTATGGGTGAGGTTATGGAATTCTACTTCCAATGAAGGGGATTTTTATGTTTTTCAAAATTTCATTGTCTTTCCAATTATAAGGATGTTAGGCATCAATGTCACAAGGATATCCCCAAGGGTCCTTAGACTCCTAAGACCATTGGAGTTTGTGGACAAGTGGGAGGGAGACCATAATTGGGGGATTTTTACTTGGGGGAAAATTCTACAATTTTGAGAGTCTACCGTTGCCCCCAACCCCCACATTTGTTACCAAAATTTGTGCCTCCAAGAGTTCCCTATTTAAAACTGATGAATTCAAGATTTTTCTTATTTGGAACAAGCAACAAGGGGTGAAGAAAGCTCTACCTAAAGGTATGGAGCCAAGTGAAGAAACATTGAGAGCTTTAGCTTCTTATGATCCTAGCCTGGATCCTATAACTGCAGATGAAGCTAGACAAATGGTTAAGTCAAGTGGAATGCTATTGACTCCAGGATGGGATCTAACTTCTGCATTCATCATAGATCAAATAAGGAAGCAACCACAGGGTAGCCTATCATATGAGGTTCACATTGGTGACATGATAAGAGGAAGAGGCTATGATCCTAAATCTCAAGCTGTTGCAATGTGGTCTATGGTCCCTAGGACCCAAAAGCCATCTCTATTAAGTATAGAGGATAAGATGGAAGGGAATAAGATCATATGGATTGTGCAAAATACAACTGACCTTGAAGTTTCCAAGGCAGTAACTCATTGGGCTAACCTGAATGAAGCAAAGACAGTTCAATTGTCTAAGAGGTATTCAAAATTGTTTGAAAGCTCAAACCTGGTGGCCAAGGATAGAGACTTGAAAATGATGAAGATCAAACAATTAGAGGATGAGTTGGTAGAAGTAAGAGTTAGGCTTGAAGAAGCCTCAAAGGTAGTTCCTCCTCCTTTTCAAATTGAGGCCCCTGTTTAGAGAGATGTGGAAGTGCCCGAGAGACCTACTGAGGACTTGGAAAAGATAAGGATAGAGGCATCTTTCGACACTATGGAAAAGATTGTACAATATAGGTGGGATAAAATAATAGAAAGGATGGAAATAGTTTATCAATTAGTTATTCTATTGCACTAGGCCAATGGAAAAGTGAATGAATCATTGGCCACTCTGGAGCCACTTCATAGCATTTGGTCTGGGAGAAGTTTGTTATTTGATAAACTTGATAGCCTACAAGAGCATAAGCCTAAGATCCCTGAGGTGGTGACTGAAGTCTTTGAGAAGATTAGCCTAGTTAGTGTTATTTTAAAGTTTTTTAAGGGTAAGTCTAAACAGGTAGAAGCCAAGTTGATTATGTTTGATAAGAATTACAACAGGTATCTACCTCCAATATGTGATGATAGTGGAAATATGGTTAGTTTGGAAGAGTGGAAAGTGTTAATGGATCAGCTAACAATTACACAAGATGCTTTCCTTAGTGGTAACAATACTTTGGATTTGGAGAGGTGTAACAACATAATTGATAGTTTGTTCAAGATTGAAAATGATTGTGTAAGGTTTGCAGCTGAGGCAAAGAATATAATTGACTCCATGTGGAATCAACAGATCAAATTACTACAAGAATTGCAAACTTACAACTAGCCATCTAATGATGATGTAGCAGCTTGGGAGAAGTCAACAATAAAGAAGAAGAAGAAGCCAGTAGTCTAGCTTATAGAGGAAGAAGAAGAATAGAGCTACAGATGGCACCTGATCTAGAAATTGAGGGAGAGCATGTTTCAAATAGAGGATGATGTAAGTTATCCTGTAATGGTGGTCATCATTCATGCAAAATATTTAGCAACTGCTCTGAAATATCATTAGATAAAGGTGCCACCTACAAAATTGTTGAGAAATAGATATTTGTAATCTGTTGTTGAAATCAAATTTTGTTAGTTTGTAATCTTGTCTCTAGTGTAAGATCTTTTCTAGCCATCCCAAGCTTGTTGCATCCTTTCAAGGATTTGAAGATGGCTGAGATTATATATAGCAAGTTTTTTGCTCATTAGAGGGTGGTTGATACATTTTTGTAAAGAAGTTCTAAAATATAGAACCTTGTTTTCTTTGAAGTCAAGAGAATACTGTATTAACACATTTTGATATTAATACAAAGCATACTAGAACTCTGCTACTACTATTTGTTGTCTTTGTGTATGGATACTTTAGTTTTCTTATGCATTCAAATTGTAAGGCTTTTTCAATGCATTGTTCACAAGGTGAATATAGGGGTTAAACTTAAGTTTCTTTCAAGGGAAGAGTAAAATCTTAAGGGAGGTCTCTATGAATTAATTGTCCATATATGAATTTGATGACAGTGATAGGAATTAAAAGAATGGGATGTCAAGCATGTCATTTAGGTTCTAGTATATTTGTCTTGATAGATTTTTGTGGAGATAGGGTTTGACTCTGATGCCCAAGTAGAATAAGGCACTGGTTTGAGATACATTTGCATATGTTACCACCTAAAAATATAAACATTTGATTCATTTTACTTTATTTTCATAATCCTTGTTTGAATCATTCTGTGATAAATTCATGGATGTATATTGTAATGCTTTACAGAAGCACTAAGTGAGGTTAACCTTCCTTGAGTTTAACTCATAAAAAGAAGAAGGATGAATATCCTTAAGCCACTAATCAATATTGTTGCTTTCATAATTTCTATCATAGTGTTGTGTATCAGGATTGTTTGGGCCATACTAAGAGTTGCAATGTCTTATTGAGTCAATTCTGAGAAGGACAATATAATAGTGAAGGAGCTAATTCTCAATTCAAAGCTCATTTCAAATAGTGAATTGTTATAGGTAAACCCGCCTGAGTTTTTATACTCGAAGTGAAGAAGGTTTTTATAACCTTAATACCTTAGTGCTTGCAATTTTGTCAGATGCATCTATTGGGATTATATGAGTTCATGAATTATTAATCATTTACAGATTTAAGCACTAACAGAATGAATAATTTTGGAAGAATAACACATGAGTAGCTCCTAGTAAAAGAGATTTTTTAAGGAGGATTTGTAATCAAATCCATGTTCTACATCTGAAACATTAATTTTTAGATTCAACTCGGACATAGTGCTTTGCATAATTTATACGTATGTATCCTCAAACTAAATTTAGTCAAAGATATTTTGAAAGGACTAAACCTTTTTATGTGAAGATAAATCACACACACACACACACAACTTTTTTGTTGTAGGGTACATATTGAATTTTCTAACCGTTTTGATGTTTATAGGCATATATGTGTAGATTTGAACTCTAACAATGTTTTGCAAGATTGTAACATAAATGAACCACCTAGATCTTCAAGGTAATTAATGTTGGAAATTTGGTTGAGTAGGATATCAGATTGTTTTCATTATGGAAACATATAATCACTATCATGATTGCATAATATAAGAAAGTAGTTTTATATGAGCGCAAGTAAAAATTGTCTAAGTACAATAGTATGTACTAGTCTATTCAAAGACAGTTTTGGTTAGTGATGTTCATAGAAGAAGGTTCAGTGCATGCACACTTGAACATGGATAATTATATGTATATCAAAGTCACATATGAGAGCACAAGTCTGTATGACATGTACGGAAGGATATATTAAATAATTACAGAGACAGTACTTAAGCTGACTTGAACAGAGCAAGAGGACAAAATGTGAATATTAAGTTAAGGGATTATTTTGTTTATCAAAATAATGACTTAACCATATGATGGATGACATCCTAAATGTTAACCCTTAGCAGCATGAATTAGTTTTGTATTTTGGAAAGAGTCTATGTTTTGTAAGCCAACTAGAAGTTATTAATCTTAATAACTTGTATATATGTAAGAAACATGTAATGCAAAGAAAATATAAGTTTTGTAATGTTGTAATGTGATGCAGGAGCATCCTGGGTGTAAGCGCAATCTTCCATCACCCAAAAAAAATATTTCTATTTTTGTATTCAATAAGGGCTATTTTGTGCAGAGCTGCTATTTATGGAAAGTTACTATTTTTGGTAATTTTCGTATGTGCTTAGAATGATCTGATTTCTTTCTTGGAGGTTCATTTTGGTAATATAAGTCTACCAGTAAAGTTTCATTGCCAGATCAAGTGTATATTGGAAGATATTGAAGATTTTCGATATTGGCAGCAGGGTACAGAAACTTTGAACTCAGTTTTGAAGGCTTTAGAGGCCCTGGATGAGGTCAAAAATTTGGGTGATGGGTGCTTGTGCGGGTTGAACCTATAGAGCGCTTCGTGGCATTTTCAAAATGGGGTTATAATAGCCGATCGGGTCAACTGGTGATGACTTATGGTCTTCGGAAGTTGGGCCACCTGAATTGGCAGAAAATAATTTTTTTCAAAATTTCTGTTCAGGTTTCAAAGGTTATCTTGAGCCAACTATGATGTAATAAAATTTAAAATAAAATAATTCTAAGTTTGGTCGGCCTTATTGGCTAAAATTCTGGAACCTTCCCAGGCGGTGGAAAATTGCCTATATAAGGAAGGCTATATTATTGTCTTAGGTAGTTCAGAATAGTTCTGGGTAGTAGATCTGGGCAATAATTCGAGGCTTTTTCCTACAGAATATTGTAAGGGAATGCCCATGTGGCTTTGCATATTGTAATTCTAAAAGTTTGTAATTCCACATTTGTGGAGATAATAAGAAGCCAATTTTCTGTTCTTCCATATTGTTGTGGTTTCTTTGTTTCTGTTATGTGTTTGTGGTATTAAGGGGAGCACCCTTCATCATAATGCTAAGATGAAAAGTTGTATATTGTAAGAAGAAAAAGCAAGAAGACTCTGTGTATGAAAGCGAAGAGCCTAAAAAGCTAAATCAGAATAGGAAATATATTCGGCAATAGTAAAAGGTTATGTACTTTACCTTTGTATTCAGATATCATTGTATATTGCATGTTTGGATAGTGAGATCATCTTGCAAACATCCTATTTTGTAATACCAACTCCTAACAAGGTTAAGGCTTCTAACAAGGCCTAGAGTCCTTTAATCAAGACATGGACACTATATGTATGTAATAGACTCCTAGCAGGGTCAACATCCTTAACTGGATACTTTTGATTAGTGGATTAGTTGTGGGTATCATCCCCATCGGGGTTTTCCCTTGGCTAGGGTTTCCTCAAGAACAAAGATGGTGTTATGAGTTCATTTTATTTACTGATATGATTGTTATTTATTCTGCTTAGTCTAATTTGTTTTGCAAGATTCAAGTTAATTTGTTATATACATAATTGAGCAAAAGTAAAAGTTTGTGAAATATTGATTCACCCCCCCTCTCAGTATTCTCTATTTCTAAAAATTGGTATCAGAGATTAGTTACTCAGAGAAAAGTTATTCAGAGAAAGCCTAACAACTTGGGTAAGATCTCTATGGATATGGATCAATTGCAGAAGAATCTTGAAGAAGCTCTTGAATAGATTGATATTCTTACTGCAGAAAGAGACACTCTGAAAGGGAAATATGATGATGTGAAAAACTACATTGAGAAACTAAAATCAAAGAAAGAACCTACAATTCAAGTCAAGGATTATGATGAAGTTTCAAATATGAAGAAAGAAAATGAGATCCTTAAACATGAGTTTAAGATTGTAGATCTAAAGTTAAGCTTGAAAGATGGAAATAGAAAAGATGAATCGAATCTGAAATCTGAAAAATGAAGATCTGAAGTCTAAACTTTGTAAAGTGACATCTAAAATTGAGAAAACTAAATTATAGTATGCTGAACTTAAGAAGTAAAATACAATTGTGAAAGGTGAATTGACTCAATCTAAAAAACATCTTGAAAAACTATATTCCAATAGTGAGAAGATTGATGAACAAATCTCTTATCAAAAGCCA
This sequence comes from Chamaecyparis obtusa, assembly GCA_027943335.1. Taxonomy (NCBI): domain Eukaryota; kingdom Viridiplantae; phylum Streptophyta; class Pinopsida; order Cupressales; family Cupressaceae; genus Chamaecyparis; species Chamaecyparis obtusa. The sequence continues at coordinate 488,099 of BSBK01003397.1, forward strand.
TATTATGATACAACTGGTCTTTGATATAATTCATCTAAGATAAGTGAAGAATGTAAAGAACCAGATCCAGAACCCTCTGAGAAAAAAGATGAAATGAAATTTAATGAATCTAACAAATTTGAAGAGATCCCTAATTTACCTAAAGAAGATGAACCACCTAAAGATATGCGAAGAGAATTCAAAGGTAGATGTTTTGCATGTAATACTTTTGGATATATGAAGAGACATTGCACATGTAAGCAATTCAAACCTATCTATGGTTATTTTTATAATTGTCATGGTTTTGAACATAGGTCTATTGATTGTAAGAAACATATATCTAATGATAACGATAGTGGTAGTAGAATGTTTAGAGATACTAACCATGTAGATAAAAGACCTATTGAAGATATGAACAAAAGAAATGGAGTTGTGTGTTATAGATGCAACAAGATTGGGCACATTGCTAGAAATTGAAGATCACAAATTAGTCAAACATGACCAAGATATGGAGATAATGGAGTAGTTTGTCAGATATGCAACAAATTTGGTCACACAACAAGATTTTGCAGGTAACCAGGAATAACTTTTCGGTATGAAGCGGCAAAGAAATTTAATGCGATGTCATAATATTTAAAGATTTAAAGGATAAAAGCATATGATTGGTATTATATTATCATTCAAGTGACTATAAGTGATAAGGAGAGTGATTTAGTGGAGATTAAGAGGAGTTTGTAAGATTTGGAGAAAGATTTTGTGACACATCTATGCAAAGCCCTAAACTATGATTCTTGAGGTATTTTTCAAATAAAATCTATCAAAGCAGATGTGTTTTATGAGAATCATGGATGCATCACTTGTTCACCATAAAAAGATTCAATCTGACCTAGAGTAAAAATAGAACCAGTAGAACCTTTGGAAGAAGACCCTAGTCTAGCATTGTCATCCATTCCATATGGAGTTTTGCACTTGGAAGATGTAAAAAGTTATTTTAAATGTAAGTTTGAGACCATAGGAGATGGTAACCTAATCGAGGAATATGAGAGGATATATAAACATGACATGTCATACAAAGAAGGGTTTGAACATTTGAAAGATATTGATATCATTAAATAGATGCTACATTATGAATTTTAGGATGATGAATGTACTAAGATAATTTTGAGCAGGATTCACAATGGGAAATTTTGGTTAGATGATAGAGTGATAGACATCACTGCAGACCTTATTCATGATGTATCTGGTCTATCTAAATCTAGAGTAATTCCTTTTAATGATAAAAATGTGAAGAAAAATGTGTTAGACAACACTAAGTCATCTTACAATGGAAGAGGATTATTGTAATCATAAAAATCATACAAGATGATGTTAGATATGTATGCAGAATTTTAACCTCTAAGTTTTGTGAAAATTATAGAGAGGATGATATGGCATCTGGCATGGTACATGCATATTATCTTATGTGTGTTGAGAAATTTCAAGTAGATATGTGTGAAATTCTAAGAATTCGGTTGACAGAGAACCTTGACAAGATCAAGAAAACTAAGAATTCACAGTTTAGATTCTCATCTTTAATCACATACATGTTTTTAAATTTTTTAAGAAGATTTCCATATACTATTGGAGAAGATTGGAATGATAAAAAGAATACCATGGATAGAATCAACAAGGTGTACTTAAGACACCCTATAGACAAAGTGAATGAGAGTGCCACTTTGGTAATCAAAACTTTTTAGAATCAAATGAGAAAAATATCAAGGATTCCACTAGCTATTGTGGAGAAATAGAAAAATGAGATATGTTTTTTGGTTGACACTGACTTTACTTTCATTGAAGTAGTTGAACCTAGAGTGGAATTTGTAGATCCACTTGAATATGAAGTCTTTGAAGTTGAAATTGAAGGATACATAAGCAGATTACTTAAGAGTAATTTGGATGCAAAGAGTCCTAGATTTGGGACATATGAGGAGAAATTTGACTCCGCAAAATCATTGAAGGCACAAAAGATAGCTAAGAAAAGAGTAGACAGTACTATTAAGAAAATTCTTAAAGACACTGGCATGACCAAGCATGAATTTGAGATTGCGAAGCAAACTGCAACATCAATAAGGGATATAGGATAGAAAGAAATCTTATCAGTTCCACCCATGACATCAATTGCAGCACCTACTGAAGAAATTCAGGACTCAGATGAAGAAGTTGAAGAAGTGGAAGTGCAAGAAGTAAGAAAATCCACTAGATCCTCCACCACTCCACCAACAAAAATAATGAAGGAAATGGTAAGTGGTCTGGGTAAAAGGCATAAAACTTTATTTACCCCTATTCAAAGGAAAACACTAGTAGCTAAAGCAGATGAGGAAGCAGGAAGCATTAAAAATAAATGGAAACCAAAGATTGACAAAGTTAACCCTTTGATAATAAATGAAGGTGATTTCACTAAACTGAACAAATACTATGATATGCATGATAATTTTGAGAAATTGAACTTGGAGAGTGTAGTTGTTAGGAAAATGATACTAGAAGATAAGAAATTTTATGACATTAAGAGAAATATTCCTGATTACTTGTATGAGAAATTAGTAAACATGAAAAAGAGAGCAACAAAGGAAGACAATGGAATTAGAGAAAGATTTGTAAGGAAAATGTGTGAGATAAAAGATGAAGAAAACTTTAAGGAGATCATGAAGAATATTAGCACCCATCTAAGAAAGAAAAGAAAACCTATACTAATTATGGGAGGTAACTATGATGAAATAAACAGAGAGACAAAGAAAGCAGTTGTAAAGGTCATGACATCTGGACCTAATGAGCACTTTAATGAATTTGATCAAGCAATTGAAGTAGAGCATTAGATAGATCCACCACCATCACTGCCACCATATATTAACATCGAGGATGAGTCTATGACCATAGAAGGAACAAAAATCACTCTAGACAGTGAAGAAAATCTATTTGCAGACATTGTTGACAATTTGGTTGATGAGCAGCAAGACATGGCAGTGAATGAGGAAGAAGTAATTGAAACAAGGAAAGAAGAAGAGGTAGAAGTAATAGAAGAAGAATCACAAATTAATGTAGCAGCAGTAGAACAAGAAGTTCCTAAGGAGAAGACTATAATAATTCCTAAACCCAAGGAAGTAGCAAAAAAACCACAAATTGAATCAATGTTTTCTAGTCTTGGACATGAAGTTGATGATGATGATCAAATAGAGATGATCTCATCTTTGAACAAGATTATTGGGAAGAATAAGAAGGTAAAAAGAATAGAAGGATCATTACTTGAGGTGGCTGAGAAACTAAAAAGTATAATATATAGTCAAATCAGTGAGGTATATCCACAGAGAAAAGAAAAGAGGTTATGAAAGCTTTTGATACAGAATTCACTAACTTATTAGATATGGCCACAGTAAAAGACCAAGCAGCTTATGAAGCTAAAATATTTCAAGAAGTATGTCATAATATAAAAAATGATATATACAATCTCGATATTTGTGTTAAAGAGTTAAGAAGATGTTTGGAAAGAGGAAAAACATTGTACATTCAGTGTACAAAATAAAAAGAACCATATATCAGAGATAACAGAGAAAATGAAGATCAAAGAGGCAGAGATACAAGTGACAATAAACCATTTGTGAAGCCCTAATGTGAAGACCTAAGACATTGAGAGAAACATAAGTAAAATCTATGATGATATGAGACTTCTAAATGATGAGAAGGATAAGAGATTGAAAAGATTCACTCTATTAAGAGAGAATGTATCAATAAAATTGAGTATTCTTGAAAATCAATTGGAGGAATGTCTTTCTTCAAAGACATCTTATGGAAAATTTCACTATGCAAACCTAAAGGCATGTGAAATTACATCTTTTGGCCTATGTGCACTCCTAAGCATTTTAGATGTTGTAAGTAAATCATGGGATAAGGAGATAGAAAGTCTGAAGACAAATTTTTCAGATTGTGTTGCAAGTCTACGAGCCTTGTAATTTTGAAATCTTAAGGTAAAATATTTTGACACAAGTTGTTGACACCTTTTGTCATTGTTGTCAAAGGGGGAGTAGTATTAGCAGAAAATTGTATAGACAATATAGTATGATGTATACTCCTAGGGGGAGTATAGATATTTTAGAGACATAAGTATTTTGGAGATTTTTTCTATATGACCACAATTTTGAATTTTAAAGTTTTTTTGTGAGGACTTAGCCAATTTTCTTATATGTTGCCACCAATGACAACGGGGGAGATTGTTGGTAATTTGGCTGAGTAGGATATCAAATTGTTGTCATTATGGCAACATATAATTGTATGGTGAAAATGTGACCACACTTCTATGAATCCTTACATGCAAGGAAACTCAAGAATGAGCCCTCACAAATCGATCAATAGCTCTCTATGCATGGAGTTGCAAGATTTGTAAAATTGCTCTCAGCTAGAGCTATGAACTCATGACCTTGCTAGTCAACCACACAATGAGAGATTCCAAATTAAAGACAAGGGAAACAATGCCAATATCTCCAATGAAATCAATATGGATGCAATGCAATGCAAACTAATCTATGAGAATGAAAGATGCAAGCTATGCTATGAGAGGAAAATACAAGTGTTACCGAGCCTCCTATTAATCTATGTGAGATTAATCTATTGCATAAAGGAAATCTATCCTAAAAATGCCATGATTATGCAACTATGATGTAAGAAAACAAGCTAAATGAAATGTAACACCAATGTCTTCAAAGCTTGAATGCAAGAATGTCTTCAAAGAGCTCCAAATAACCTAGAAAACCTGCAGCATAATATTAGCATAAAAACCTAAGATATGAAAATGAAGGAAAGAGCTCTCCTTTTATAAGAAATGAGATGAAAATGGACCATTGAGATTAAGAGGCAAAATACTTAATCAACGGTGGAGAAAAATGGAAGCTTGATCCTTGTGCACAAATATCCTCCAATAGGAAAATAGGAGTTGACTTTTGTGTCCATATGAGACAAAAAATACTTTTCTTCTTTTATTTAAAGTAAGAATAATGCTTTATTTGTGCAACTTAGGATAAGAGAAAAAGTGGGGGCTTTTTTATTTAAATAAAAGGTGAGGAAATTCTTTTTAATTAAATAAAGGCTTAGGATAAAGTGATTTTATTATTTAATTAAAAGAGATTTTTAATTAATTAAAAGGGAGCATGTTCTCTTAATTAAATAAGATTTTTATTTTTTTCTCTTTTAAATTAAATAAGGCTCAAACCTTAGGAAATATTGAATTGATTATGATTTGATCAAGGAAATTGATATAATTGATATTGTTGATATTTGAAAATATTGATTCAGGGATTTGATAAATTGCTGAATGGGGGCCCAAAGTCTAGGTGACCACTTTAGGGTGTATACAATAATCACTATGATGATCGCATAATAGAAGAAAATAGTTGTGTATGAGCGCGAGTAAAAATTATCTAAGTATAGTAGTATGTACCAGTCTAATCAAAGATAGTTTTGGTTAGCGATGTTCATAGAAGTAGGTTCAGTGCATGCGCACTTGAACATTGATAATTCTATGTATATTAAAGTCACATATGAGAGAAAAAGTCTGTATGACATGTACGAAAGGAGATATTAAAGAATTACAGAGACAGTACTGAAGACGACTTGAATAGATCAAGAAGACAAAATGTGAATATTAAGTTAAGGGATTATTTTGTTTATCAAAATAATGACTTAACCATATAAGGGACAACATCCTAGATGTTAACCCTTAGGCAACATGAATTAGTTTTGTATTTTGGAAGGAGTCTATGTTTTATAAGCTGACTACAAGTTATTAATCTTAATAACTTGTACATATGTAAGAAGCATGTAATGCAAATAAAATATAAGTTTTGTAATGTTGTAATGCTATGATGCAAAGTTGTATATTGTAAGAAGAAAAAGAAAGTAGACTATATGTATGGAAGTGAAGAGACTAGAAAGCTAAATCAGAATAGGAAAGCTATTCGGCAGCAGTAAAAGGTTATGTACTTTACCTTTGTATTCAGATATCATTGTATATTGCATGTTTGGGTAGTGAGCTCATCTTGCAAACATCCTATTTTGTAATAAAAACTCCTAACAAGGTTTAGGCTTCTAAAAAGGCCTAGAGTCCTTTAATCAGGACATAGACACTATATGTATGTAATAGACTCCTAGCAGGGTCAACATCCTTAACCGGTTACTTTTGATTAGTGGATCAGTTGTTGGTATCATCCCAAATAGGGTTTTCCCTTGGCCATGGTTTCCTCGAGAGAAAACATGGTGTTATGAGTTCATTTTCTTTATTTCTATTCTTATTATTTAGTTTTCTTAGTCTAATTTATTTTGCAAGCTTCAAGTTAACTTGTTATATCCATAATTGGGCAAAAGTAAAAGTTTGTGAAATACTGATTCACCCCCCTCTCAATATTCTCTATTTCTAACAATTAATATCTACCATTTTATGTGAAAGAGTGGATGGTAAATAATTTTACAAGCTCTCATACTTGAATGGTTCATGCATTGTGGTGGTTTGCAACATTTGCTAATTTATCAACATATGGAGAGTACACATGCAATTGGAAATGAAATAGTGAAATTTGGAAAATATAATACCATGGCATATGCTCTAAAAGATGGAAAATAGGGTAAAAGATGCGATATAGTAATTGAAATTATTTCAGTGTATCAGTTCATGGATATTTTTTATGAAACAATTGTGTATGAGTGTGTAAGACATATGTTAGAACTACAGTTGATAGACTATTTGGAGAACAAAATGGGAGAATGTGATGATGATCACCAAGCTACTAAGATATATGTGATACATTAGATTGGTTGTTATATTATTATTGATGTCAAATATCTTTGACTTTACTTATCATGATAGTTGCAAACATCTGAAGGAGGTGATGTTGGTGAAGGAAAAGAGATATTAGCATAAAGATGATATGTATGAGTAATTTATGAATAAGGTATTCATTGGGAAACTTATTGATGAGTCTATGACAATATGATAGTGATTTTATTTACTTACATGATTTTACTAAGTGTTGAAGATCAAGAATGTACAAGTTACTTTGGTCAGTATATAAATAACTTAGTGTACACCGAGTAGATGTAGTGTACAATGAGTATGATATTAACTGGGCAGGAAGAAATTGACATATCATGATATTGACCAAGTAGGAGAAATAAGGAGGAACATGTGATTGTCGACATGTGATGATGAGTTGGATGAATCCAAAAGATTCCAAGGATAAAGACAAAGTTTGTAATGAATATATATGGTTGGGAAAATTCAAGGATGATCGGATGATGAAGATTGAAAATGGTTGAAGGCACAAGTTCTGAGGAAGGTTAAAGAGGCAAAACCAATGATGGAGATTAAGGGGAAAAATATATGGCTGAAATAAAAATGGTTTACATGTCTATATAAGGATACAAAGAGGGAAGATCACATCCCTATGAAAATTGTTGGTGCATACATGTGAAGCTGGTTAGAGAGGTTGAAGTGAGAACCAAGTGATCCTATAGACCAAACTGAGTAACAAAAGTAGATAACTGAGAAGAATGGAGTAAGAGGAAGAAGGAGAATGAAGAGATTATGATGAATAGAATGATATTGAGATTAGCATAGATATGAATATGAGAAAAATAAGTTGCATTTGAATAAGGTCATATACTATTCTTTCTAACTATTTCTACAGTTAAAATCTCTTAACTGAGTGAGACTTTACTGTCTTTTTCTATTGGCATTCTATGAATGTTACTTATTTTCTTGTTGACCCAAGTGAATGTGATGAACTACAACTGATTTAGAACCTGATTGAAGCAACTATGATTTAAGATCATTGAGTAGATTGATTAGATATGTAATATGATTAAATCAGTATTATGTTATCATTGATGTCAACTAGTTTGACAGTACTTATCTTGTAAGTTACTATACTAATACATCTGTAGTGAAGGAGTGAAATAGATGAAGAACAAAAATATCTACATGAGGAAGATGGATATGATAGATGAGGATAGAGAATACATTGAGTAACTTGATTGATGAGTCTATGACTTCATGTTATTGACTTGATTATGTTTCATTCATCTATGATGAGGAAAAGAGTTGAAAGACACAAAGAAGTGTTGTCGGTTGATGAAGAAATTTAGTATACACCGATGGATTTTAGTGTATACCAAGCACAGTGTTAACCGAGCTTGTGTTCACCAATGCATTTATTTATTAATCGAGAAGAACATAATGAACTAAATGACTAGTTTAGCTGATAAGATTGGTGAGCTGGGAAGTGTATGAATTTGAGGTAACAGATAATGTTTGTTACACAGATCGACGACTGACAAAATTTAAGAAAGATCTAAAGGATGAAAATCAAACATGTTATTGACACAAGTGTCAAGGTATTTTTAAGAGGCAAAATCAATGACAATGATTAAGCAGCAAAATCTGATGGAGTAGAAGAAAATGGTTTACATGTCTATATAAGAGACTGGAGATCTCACTACAAGGTGGTGATGCTGGAAGAGAAGGAAACTACATAATCATCATGTGAACAATTTTTCATGCATTCTGATCATATTGGTTAAGGAGAACCCTACTGTAGAGCATTACTAAGTGATAGAGAGTGATTATTGATGGACAGTAAGTTGAACAGTGAGTGAAACATAATTGATTTATTGATCAGAAAGATTTGTATGAGCTAAATATTGATTTGTAATTTTCAAGTGAAGTTGTATTAAGTCAGATCACACTAACCATTGTACATAGTCAAATCTCTTAATCGAGTGGACTAAGATAGTCTTATTATGTATCATTCATAGAATGAGCATTGTTATCATGTCAACCCCAAAGTGACTAGTGGTTGGATGATAACGGTTGGTCTTAAATCCTCTAACAAGGTCACACCTAACAGTGTGTTCGTAACCTTTAACAGGGTTGGGTCTTCACCAACCTCACTTTAGAAGAGTGAATATTTTGGGTTGTCGGTCCCATGTGGTTTTCCCCTTCATAGGGTTTCCACGTTAAATCTCTTGTGTTATGTGTTGATTGTGATGTTTGTTTTGATGTCATATTTACATGTTGCATATTTGATTTGATCGGTAACTGCTATAAGTTTTAGATTGGTAATCGGTAAATGCATAGATAGTAAAAGTATTTCAAGTTCTGAGCAACAGTAATTGAAGTATTTATTTTTGGATTATACATTTTGTATTGGGACAGTGATTAACTGATTCACCCCCCTCTCAGTTATTCTAACAATTGGTATCAGAGCATTGGTTTCTTTGAATAGAGTTTTAAGGACTTCAGTAAAAATATCTCAAAATGTATAAGAGGGAAGAGCCAAAGATGAAGAAAGAGAACTTTGTAGTATGGGAGAGCTGGATGAAGTTGCACATATTTGGAATTGGGAATGCTGCACTAGAATTGATGGAGAATGGTTATATAGAACCGACACCAAGTCCCCTGACACTAGATCAACTGAAAGAAAGGCATGAACACAATGTTACTATGATGGAACTTTCTACTGCCTACACTGATGTTGAATTCAAAGATATCAAAAGTTGCACTACTACGAAATTCATGTGGGATAAACTTTCTCAAGTTTACAGTGGAGATGTGCATGTTAAAAGAGCCAGAGTAGAAAGCCTAAGAGGCCGATTTGACGATATGAAGATGAAATAAGGTGAGAATATTGTGCAATATACAAATAGACTAAAAGAAGTAGTACATGTTGTTAGAGCATCTGATGGACAAATTGGTGAAAAAATTGTGGTAAGAAAAGTACTTAGAACCCTATTGTCGATTTACGCAATCAGAATATCTGCTATCCATAAGACAAGGTCTTCATCTACTAATGTACTTACACTTGACAATATGATTGGTAAGCTTACAACCTTTGAGTTAAATAATTTTGATAACAGTGTTGTACCATCTTTGGAATATTCTTTCTTGTCTTCTTTGAAGATTAGTAAGTCTAGCAGGAATAATAAAAATGATAGTGACATTAATACCGATGATGAGCTTGATGAACTTGAAGCTCTTATAGCCAGAAGATTACCCAAAGGGAAAGGAAGGTATAGAGGTAAGCTACCTTTGGCATGCTTTAATTGTAAAGAGGTTGGCCACATTGCTACTAGATGTCCACATAAGAAAGATGATAATAGAACCAAAGACTAATCTGAAGGAAACTATGGGAGAAGATTCAATAGAGGCTATCAACACAACAAAGATAATCGAGACAACAATGACAAAGGGAAAAAGGTATGTTTCATAGCTGAAGATAATGAATCTGAATATGATTCTGATGATGATGTAGAAGTTGTATTTGTTTCTATGAAAGATGACTCAGAGGAAGAAGAAGAAAAGCATGGAGAAATAGCATTGATCTCTAAAGTTAACAAAAATAATACATGGATAATAGATAGTGGTTGTACACATCACATGATTGGTGATGAGGAGAAGTTTGATGTACTTGAAGAATACAATGGAGGTTTAGTTAAGATGGGTAATGACACACCCTGTATGGTAAGAGGTAAAGGAACCTTAATGATAAATGATATGATAAAATGTGATAATGCTTATTGGGTAGATGGATTGAGCTATAACTTGTTAAGTGTGGCACAGCTGAATAACTTAGGTCACCGAGTTTATGTGCTTAATCGAGTGCAATTGAAGAAGGACACCAATAAGATACCCTATGAGTTGTGGTTTGGACACAAACCTAATGTAAGTTATTTCAGAATTTTTGGAAGAAAATGTTTCATTCTAAAAGATGAGAGAAATGAAAAATTTGACTCAAAAGGTGATGAAGGAATATTTCTAGGATATTCTAGTAAAAGCAAAGCATATAAATGTCTAAATAAAACTACTAACAAAATGATTGAAAACACTAACGTCTGTGCTGATGAGTTTGATGAAATGAACATAGAGGAAAGTACAAAGGAGCCAAAAGAATATGATAGATTCACTTACATTGAACAAACAGAGTATCTACTGAAGCCTCAACCTCTGATAATTGGTTAGCAAGAAAACAATACTGAACAACAGGAAAGAGGAACCAATGAGCAGAATGGCCCTACCGAGAAAACAAATGAATTTGCACAGGATGAACAGGAAAGGAGAGATAGGATACTAGTGAGTTTTGTCAGAAAACACCATCCTGAATGACAAATCATTGGAGACAAGCAAGCTGGCATGCAAACAAGGAGCAAAGCAAGACAAGGTACATGTCTAGTTTGTGATTATGAGTCAAAAAATGTAAAATTTGCATTAGAGAATGATGAATGGGTTAATGCAATGAAAGAAGAAATAGAGCAGATAGAAAAGAAAAAAACTTGGACCTTAGTGTGTACACCAAGATGTGGTACACTTCTGTGAATCCTTATATGTAAGGAGACTCAAGAATGAGACCTCACAAATCGACTCACAACTATCTATAATTATGAAATTAACTAATGTGCAAGCATGCTAATCTCCATTGAATCTAGTTCATGCTTGCAAATAAAATTAAACTATATGATTGCAATGCAACAAATGAACTACTTTGCTAATCAATCTATTATGAAAATTAAACTAAAATGCAATATTAAACTAAAATGTAAATGTGCAAGCTAAATGATGATCTCAAAAGCTCTAATGAAAATTGCAGCATAATAATGATATGAAAATTTAGGATTTTTTAATTGAGAAGGAGAGGGCTCCTTATATAAGAAATTGTGGAAGATATTGCATCTCCAAGATCAATGTGGGATTAATGTAAAAAAAGGAAAGAAATCTGATTTTTAGAAAGTATGGAGAGAAAAGGAAATCTCTTTATTTTATTTATTTTTATTTCACTTATTTCCTTTTTCATCACAAAAGATCTTTTGAGAGGATTTTATTTATTTTAAAAGAATAATATCTCTTGTAATAAAATAAAATAAGATTATATAATTTAAAGATGAATATTAATTAAATAAAATAAAATCATTTAATTAAAAAAGGATTTTAATTAAATAACATTATTTTATTTATTTAAAAGGGGTTTATTTCTTTTAATTAAATAAAATTATTGATGACAGGATTAAACCTTAGGAGATTATTGAAATGATTGAAATATTTATGATTTGATCAAGGAAATTAATTTGAATATATTGTAAAGCATTGATTTAGAAAATTGATATTGGATAAATTGAATAAATGGGGCCCAAAGTCGAGGTGACCATTTTAGGGTGCATACATTTGCCCCTCTTTGACTAATGTGAGGTCAACTCGGGATCACATGCAATCAAAGAATGGAATTGAAGTGTGAGATCGATTTGGGATCACAAAACAACCCAGATGTGTGTTTGATGGATGGGAACACATCAGGACATAGATAAGCAGAATGGAAAAGACAAGGCCAACACCTGTGAATAGATAATTGTCGAGTCTAAAATAAGAGGTAAGAATCTCAAGCAAGGTTGCCCCAAGAGAAGTAATTGATAAATTTGATAAAGCTGAATCAAGCATTGAAGTTTGGTAGGTACTGCCCCCTCATGATCAAAATCAATATGAGATAGAGGAGAAATAGTAAATTGATAAATTTGATCAAATCAAACTAAAGATAAGGTTCTTGATGTAAGATGAAAGATATAAGAATCAAAGAACTAAGGTAGCTTACCAAGAAAGATTATGCCCCAAGGTTGAATTAGAAGAAAAGAAGTGGGGTGAAAGTGAATGGAAGATAGAAGTTTGGAAGAAATGGAAAGAAATGGAGAGAAGAAAGAGAATTTGCCTCCAGAAAGAAGATGCCCCAAAATCAATCAACTATTTAAGATAGGGAATTTCAATTGAGATCACAAAAGAAGGTAAGGAAATGAAGATCAAAACGTGACCATAGTTGACTAAAAGTCCACAAGAAAGATGAAGGAAACCCTCTCAAACTCATAATGCAGCCTAAAAGTGCAAATTTAACATGAAGTCTAAATAATGTAAGCTACATGGAAATGCAAAGGTGTACTTGCAATAGGGTAACATAGGATTTTTGTGTTCATCATTCATTAGAGAATGTAAGAGAACTTATTTTCATCATAGGGCCATTATTATCGGACATCGGACAATCACATAATCATCACTAGTCAAAAACACAACTATGAAGATATGAATGTGATTTATATCAGATTGGAATGTGGAAAGATTCTAACATGAACATCAAAGACATAAAGGTCAAGATGATTGCAATGTTAGCTTACCCAATTTAATGTAGCAAAACCATGCTCGCGTCAAGGCATAAATGCCAAGATGACCATGAGAACAATTGTACAAAAATAGTCAAGGATGATGCCTTAAATCTCCTAAGTGTGTCAAGGAGACAACAAGAGACACTAAAGAGGTTCAAGACAACACCCACAAGTAGAAAGCAAATAAAAACATGCCCCATGCCCCAAGTCTTCTAGCGATGCATCATGGAGAGACTTATTAGACAAGGACATTCAACGAAAATCAATAACAGTTAGCACACAAAAAAAATCATGACATATCTCAAGCATTAAGTGTCGCATTTAAAAATTTTAAGTGTGTAAATTGATACTAAGTTTCAAGGATAAGGATCAAATGCTTGCAAGTAGGTAAGATCACATGACCAAACTGGATAAGATCAAACTAATAAGTGTTGAAAAACACTCGATGTTAGGAGTTGTGTTGAAAAACACAGTTGGGTTGGTGTTGAAAAACACCATTTGCGAGGTGTCCTAGAGACAAGCATATCCAAGAGACCAAAGCTAACATAGTGATGCCCCCTAGACAAAGAAAAAGACCAATTCCAAACCAAGGTGACAAGGACAAGGCATGATGGAGAAAGGCTAAGTGTCAAGGATGCATGCTAAGAAATAGGGGGGCGAAGGCCTCAAGTAGCACCCGTTTCTAGGTTTTCACCACTTGGAAGAATTTTTTCAGGACTTTTTATAATTTTTTTGTATTTTTGCTACCAAAGGTGCCTATTTCCAGGTTTTCACCAAGGCACTTTTTCAAATTTTTTTTTTTTTGAATTTTTTGAATTTTTTTTTGTATTTTTTCAACATCATATATGAATTTTTTTGGAATTTTTTCAGGATCAATAAGGTATATACAAAGGATGCCCCCAGATAGAATGGGCATCAAGGATAGAACTTCTTCAAGTGCAAAACATTAATAGGCTCAGGGAGCTGCTCCCCCTCTTCAGTAGATAGTAGATAAGCACCTGTACCAAAAGTTGATGTGATAATGTAGGGTCCAAGCCAATTAGGTTCAAATTTTCCCTTTTTTTCTCTATTCTATTGGTTCTTAGGATTCTCTTGTAGGACAAGATCTCCTACTTGGAATTCTCTAGGGTGAACCTTTTTGTTGAATGCTTTGGACATCCGCTTCTAGTAGACCCTCATATGGTCAAATGATGCTTTACACTTTTCATCCAGAAGTTCCAATTCTTGTAATCTCATGGCATGATAATCTTCATCTGTAACTAGACCTTTGAGAGAGACTCTAAGTGATAGAATCTGAACCTCTAAAGGTAACATTGCTTCAGCGCCATATGTGAGGGCAAAAGGAGTAGCCCCAGTTGGAGTATGAATACTCATTCTATAGGCCCACAAGGCCAAATTTATCTATAGGTGCTAGTCTCTACCATTCTTATGAACTATTCTATGTAAAATCTTGAGAATGGTTTTATTTGAAGCCTCTGCCTCACCATTTCCTCGTGGGAAGTAAATGGAGGACCAATGTTGCTTTATCTCAAATCTTTGGTAGAGTTGTGTAAGGTCCTTGTTTTTGAACTGACCTCCATTGTCAGTGATGATCTCAGATGGCACTTCATATCGACAAATGATATGGTTTAAAATGAATAAAGACACTATCTTGCCTAAGGCAATAGAAAGTGGAACAACCTCTACCCATTTTGTGAAGTAATCAGTAGCAGTGATAATGAACTTATGTCCACCTAATGAGTTGGGATGAATTTTCCCAAGAAGGTCAAAGGCCCATCGCTGAAATGGCTAGTGAGATATAGAAGGAATTAGCTCCCTACCTGGAGCATGTATCAGGTGTCCATATTTCTGACATTTTTCACAAGACTTGGCAAAAGCTACCACATCTATCTGCATTGTAGGCCAATAGTACCCCACCCTAAGCAACCTTTGAGCCATGGAAAGACCATTAGAATGTCCCCCACATATGCCCTCATGGATGTCAACTAGTGCTTGATCAGATTCCTCCTTTTCTAAGCACCTAAGAAGTGTCCCATCTAGACCCCTCCTATACAAATCACCAAAGATGAGGGAATGACAAGAGGCATTATGGACAAGGTTTCTTCTTTCAAATCAGTTAAATGTGTCAGGGATGATTCCATCACAGAGATATGAGTAAATAGCACCATAGCAGGAGGATTCATGATTGACAAGGGTACAAATGACATGGCTTTCTTGAGAGTCATAAATAGGATAACGTAGCTCTTCCACCAGGAATTCATATCTGGACTCATGTTCCTCTAACTAAAGAAGTGAAGCAAGGGTGGCCATAGCATTAGCTACTTTATTCTCAGCCCTAGGGATTTGCTGAAAGGTGACAAAAGTGAAGTACCGTCTTAATGAATCAACCATTTTTTTGTAAGGTATCAACTTGTCATCTTTTGTTTGGTATTGTTCATTGACTTGATTGATGCTTAGCTGAGAATCCCCATAGATATGTAGTTCTATGATATTCCACTCTATAGCCATTTTTAGTCCATTTGTTAAAGCCTCATATTCAGCTATGTTGTTTGTGCATGGGAAGAGTAACTTGTAAGATTTGGGAATAGTGTACCCATGTGGAGAGATAAACAACACACCAGCTCCAGAACCATTTTGCATGTAGGAACCATCAAAGAATAGTTTCTAGGATCTCTCAGTCATGTACATAAGATGTTCATCTGGGAAATTGACTTGAATGGGCATATTATCTTGAATTGGGAAATTAGGCAATTGATCTACAATAGCTTGGCCTTTGATTTCCTTGCGCTCAATATACTCTATTTCAAATTCAGAAAGAATCATCATCCATTTAGCGAGTCTACTTGTGAGAGCAGCTTTACCAAGCAAGTATTTGAGAGGATCAATTTTTGCTATGAGATGTATGGTGTGCGCAAGCATATAGTGTCACAACTTTTGAGAGGCAAACACTACTGCAAGGAAAGCTTTTTCAATACTAGGATAATTGACCTCATAAGAAATAAGAGTGCGGCTAATATAATATATGGCCCTTTCTTTCCCTTGTTCATCTAATTGAGACAACAATGCCCCCAGTGAAGATTCAATAGCTGAGACATAGAAAATGAGGGGTTTTCCTGGAATGGGAGGCATTAAAATGGGAGGACTTGCCAAGTATTCCTTAATTTGATCCATGCTCTTCGGGCAATCCTCATTCTAGACACATTGAACACCTTTATGCAAGTTTTTGTTAAAGGGCTGCGCTCTATCTGCCAATTGTGAAATAAACCTCCTTATGGATTGAAGGCATCCTCAAAGACTCCTCGTTTGATTGATATTTTTGGGAGGTGGCATGTCTATAATGGCTTGGACCTTTTCAGGGTCCACTTCTATCCCTTTGGCTGAAATGATGAATCCCAATAATTTGCCAGAAGTAACACCAAATGCACACTTTTTTGGGTTTAATCTTAGTTGAAATTGTTCCATGTGATCCAGAATTACTTCTAAATTAGCCAGATGTGTTCCTCTTTTCTTAGACTTAGCGAGGGTGTCATCCACATAATCTTCCATATTCTTATGCATCATGTCATGGAAGATGGTTGTCATAGCTCTTTGATAAGTAGCTCCTGCATTTTTCAATCCAAAGGGCATGACATTCCAACAATAAGTACCCCATGCACATGTGAATGCAATCTTTTCCTGATCCTCAGGAGCAATCTTGATCTGATTATACCCAGAAAACCCATCCATCAAGGAATAGATCTCATAGCCTGCCATCATGTCCACTATCATGTCTATGTTAGGAAGTGGAAAATCATCCTTTGGGCATGCTCTGTTAAGATCTCTAAAATTTGTGCAGATTCAGATGGATTTATCATGTTTACAAATAGGTACAATGTTGGAGATCTAGTCAGCATAGCCTATGGCTCTAATGAATCCTGCACCAAGGATCTTTTCTAATTCGGCTTTCACTAAAAGAGCTATATGAGGGTGCATTTTCCTCAACTTTTGTTTGACTGGTTTGACACCTGGAGCTATGGACAAATGATGCATAATGAGATTAGTGTCCAACCCTGGCATGTTTGAATATGTCGATGAAAAATTAATTTTCTTCTTTTGGAGGAACTCAGTGTAGGCTTTCTTTTCTTCAGGTGATAAAGATTTAGCCAAGTGTGCAATTTTTGGAGCCTCTTCTATACCCAAATTAATAGCTTCTGTAGGTTCAACTAGTATTGATGATCTATCCTAAAAATAGCTTGGGAGACTATCAAGTACCTCATCCGTAGGCACCTCAGAGAGGTTTTCACCCTTGGATACGTCTTTTATTTTTACTTTTTTTGGTTCTGACACCGCCACATAGTGGTTTTCGCCATCAAAACTCTTATTCTTTTTTTCTTTTCTTTTTATCTTATGACTAAGGTACTTGATGTTAGGTTCTATCATACTGGTAGTCGGTTCATTGGTGGAAGAGACTATAGGTTCAATGGCATTTAGATAGCAGGTGATCTCATAGTCATTATGAAATGTCAAGAGTTGAGGCTCTTGATAACATTGAGACCAATCAATAAGGTTGGGGTCAATAAGGGGTAGGTTAATAACTGGTTCAATATTAAGGATATAGGTGATGTCATCTCTAGTGATCACAAAATTGGAGTCTATCAAGTATCCCTCTAAGGTGCCTAAATCAAGATTTATCCTATCAAGCAAAGGATCGTCTACTAATGCGACACGTGGGTTCCAATCTTCTAATCTGACACACGACTCGTCAATTACGTCAGGTTGAGAACTATAAGCTTGGAAAACATCCATATCCAAGTCAACTATTGTGTCTGAGAGTGAATCCCATTCAAACTCATGAGAGTCTATTTCTGAATTATTGTTGGTGCCTCATGATGTAGAAGCCTCAAGGTTTGGAATAGTTTCCCCTCCTCTAACAATTTTCTCAATCACAAAATTATTTGAATTATCACCATCCATCACAGCTAGGATGGAGACACTATCCATATTCAATCTAGCATTCATATAGTCACTATCTGTCATAGTTGGGATAGGAGGACTGTCAATTGTTAAATCTCTTGAATCTCCCCAGAGTAGATTTGTTGAAGGTACCCAATCATCTATCATGTCTTGTTGATTTGTCAAATTTGGTACATATTATGTTTCATCTTTACTATCCCACCTATCATGAATGGGGACAGTGCACTTGTTATTGTTCATAAAGCCTAGGCCAACCGGTTTCTTAGACTTATGTCCAAAAAGATCATGATTGAGTGGTTCAACTCTAGCATCTAACTTGTGACTAAGAGGGCCATATCCTGGATAGCCCATCTTCTTGACAAAAGTATATCCTCTCCCATAGGACTTAGGAGAGGGGGAGAAATTTTCATTATGCTGGTACTTCTCCTCTTTGTATATCCAATCTCAAATAGTTACTTCCTCTTTTTCATCTTGTATTGGTATTAAGGATTCAACAAACTTGTCAAACAGTGTCATTGCCGAAGAAGATAGTTTCATCTCCTGTGAAGGCTTTCCATAGGACCTAGGGGAAATAGGCATCTTTGCAATAGATTCAAGTTGATACCCCCCCATGCCAAGGTCTACTTATTTAAAGTTGTCTTGACAGTTTGCTAAAGTTGCTTGATAATCCTCTTCTTCTCGATTAAGAGGGACATGAACATTAGCTAAGATTGAATTAACTGATAAGGTGTTATCCCTGGTATGAAAATTTCTACTCCATTGTAGGGGAACTTAACACACTGGTAGTAGGTAGATGACACTACCTACATGTCGTGAATCCATGGTCTACCCAATAAAATGTTGTATGCAAGGGGTCCAGTATCAACAATTTGGAACAAGATATCTTTTTCAACTAGGCCAATCCTGATAGGAAGGACAGCCAACCCCTTAGAACTTCATTCTGCCTCATCATAGGCCTTTATAGTGATCATCTTTCTAGTGTCGATCACTTGCTCTAAATATCCCAAAGTTTTTAACAAACTTAAAGTACAAATATTTATCCCAGCACCCCCATCTATCAACACATGCCTGACATGGGTTTTATGAATCATTACTTCAATGTGAAAGGCAATATTGTGTGGATGGCTGAGGGATTTGTCATCATCTTCTGAGAAAGAGAGGTAATATGGGCTAGTAATGTGATTCACCATGCCTTGGAATTGGTCTATATCAATGTTGTTGGGGACATTTGCTATGTGCAAAGCATCCTCAAGGATCTGCTTATGTCTAGGGGACAACTCTAGAAGCTCCAAGATTGAGATCTGTGCTGGAGTTTTCTATAATTGATCTACAAGATTGTAGTTTAGTTTGGGAGTAGTGGCAGAATTTATGGTGACATTCTTGGATGCCACTTGCTTGGGTTTGTTGGATGGACCTGAACTAGGATCTCTAAGAATAATAGGGCCTTGACTCTTGGTAATAGCATTAAGGGCTTGAGAAGATAACCTAGAATGAGGACCTCTCAACACCACAACAAGTTCTTTGTCAAAGATAGGGGGAGATTCATAACCATGTGGGTCCTTATTACTCATCATATTAACACTTGGCTCCACAACTTCAAGCATGTTTATCACATTTTTTGCCATTGTGTAAGTATAGTTGATTATAGCCTTGCCATTCTTTGATTTAGAGGTTTCCCCCTTGTTGTAATTAGGCAAAGGTTCGTTAAAAGCCTTATGATCAGCATTGGTATTTAGGCCATCAACTTGAAGCTTTCCATTTTCTATGAAATCTTGGATGATATGTTTTAATCTCCAACAGTTTTCAATAGTATGGCCGGGGCCATTATGAAATTTATAGAATGCCTTGTCGTCCCACCAATGAGGTTTAGGATTTGGAATGTGACATTTTGTAGGATCCTGAGGATGTGCCAAGTTCTTAGAAATGAGAGTTTTGAGAATATCCTCAAATGAGTCACCCAATTTGGTAAATATGGTTCTAGTTTTTGGGCCTCTCCAGATATCTTGGTTTACTTTCTTGCTGTGGAGGTGCATTAAGCTTCATTGCTTGCACAACATTAGTCAAATTAAGAACACCTTGATCTCTTGATTGGGAAGAGTCCACAACTCCGTCATTGAAAAATTGTTTGTTCTTGTTCCAACTATTATTCTTCCCTTTATCCTTGTTGTTGTGTTGACCATTGTTGGCATTGTTGCTATGTCTGGTCAAAATGACTTATTCTTTTAGAACATCCTCAATGCGGCATGCAGTTTCAACCATGGTATCAAAGGAATTGAAGACTATCTTTTTAATCTCATATCTCATTTCAAGCACCAAGATACTGACAAGTATGTCAATCTTTTCATCCTCATGGATCATCCTAGGATATCGAGAGCACTGTCTTCTCCACCTTTGCAAGAAGGTAACAAAGGGTTCCCCCTAATTTTGTTTCAAGTTGCATAGGTCCAACATAGTAACAGATCTTGACAGATTATATGTGAAGTGTTGAAAAAATCTATGAACAAGTTCTCTAAAAGTCTTGACAGGGGGAGTGATATTGGTAAACCATTCCATTGCTTATCCTTTAAGACTTTTAGGGAACAACCTCATCAAATAGGAGTCATCTTGATGGAATTCAAAGCTCATAGTATAGAACTAGCTCACATGGTCGTGTGGATCACCACTACCATCATATTTATCGTATTGAGGGAATTCCACCCTCCTTGGAAAATCCTTCATACTCACACTCTTGTCAAATGGATTAGGACAAATCGAGTCTAGTGAGAATGAGCTCTTAGGTTGCATCATTTTCTCCATCATTTGCTTCATTTGGCGGATTTCTTCCTCTTGAGAGGGATTTTTCTTTTGTATTTTGTTGACCACATCAAAATTATAAGGGACTCTAGCACCCTTGTTGATTATACTTTCCAAGAATTTATCTTTGTTTTGTTCCAAATACCTATCCACATACTATTGGAAGATAGGCTCTTGTTGCATTCACATAAAGTCTTGAGTATCAAGGTCATAATGTGAGTTACCACCTCCATGTTGGGAACCATGATGTACATGTTGGGAGTGTGGTCTTGAGTTTCTAGGAGGGGTTTTCCTCCTATAGTGAGCATACTGAGAGGCCCTTCTTCCTCTAGGACTAGGAGATCTAGAAGGGGTTCTTGACCACCTTCTACTTCTTGGTGTTCTGGAAGGGTTGGAGGGAGAAGAATTATTTCCACTATTAGCACCCCTGTTATTGAATTGATTGTTTAATTTTTGTGCTAACAACCTATCTTGCTCTTCTTGAGAAAGTTTCCTTTGTACTTCCAATAAAGCTTGGCTCTCTGCCTCAAGCTGTCTAAATTTTTCTTGTTGTGCAGCTTGTTCGTCTAGAAAGGCTTTCTTTTTGAGCTCAATTCTTCTGAGCCTATCGCTTGTGAACCTTGAGGTATTTTAAAGTGGTGAGCTTGGTCTTGAATGTTTGTACAAATCATTGGTATACGTTGCATTGACATGAGCATCACTAGGTTCATTGTCTTGGTCTTCGTTTTGTGACCATTGTTCTAGGTGAACTCATCTCTCATGCCTTTTGGCTCTTTGATGTGCATCTAGGTACCTAGTGTTGATGGGGGGTGAACTAGGTTGAACATCATGAGAGGAATTACCAAACAAAATCTTGTCTCTGTGTCTTTCATAGATATCATCAAGAGTTTGATCCATGGTTTCCCTCTCTCATCGAGTCACGGTGTAACTCATATCCATACCTGAGTGGGAAGGTGCTGAGGGGGTACTCAAATTGCTAAAATGGCTCTTCGGGTCAAACTAGGTTTTAGACTTACTCCTAGGTGACTAGTCAAATATTGGTTCCTTTTCCTTTCTCTTTTGATGAGTCTGAACTGGGGGTAGTTGGTTAAAGACTATCTGAGGTCACTTTCCTTGGCTCACTTGATATCTTGTTGTTACTGACATGAAAGGGAGAGTTTAGGTAAATAGACAATTCTAAGAAATGACAATACCAGACTAGGATAGTAAAAGTTTTCTCTTGTCCGAGAGAGATGGTGAAATAGAACTATTGCAAATAGGTGCAAACCAAGATTGCCACAGAGGTGCTCAATTCTTGGGTGAATACCCTAGCACATATGGATCAGGAGGATGACTTACACAAAGTATATTGAGTTTGAATTATATGAAAATGGGTGGACAAAGAGATTACTAGCACTCTCCAAGTGTGTTATCAAAGAGTCTGAAAATTTATCTATTTGACAGGAACAGTTCCTGATTTGCCAATCTCAAGAAAAATCGCTTATGAGATCAAGGATCACTAACTCAAAATGTCAAGGACACAAGAACCCTAAATACAGAACAAGTCTCTAGAATTGGGACAAGTCACCTAATCGAAGAACTCAGTATTTCAGTTTGTTGTTCATTTTCAAAGATCAAGCAAGTATATCAATGGATTTTGATCAAGCACATAAGACAACAATTAGGGAGTTCAAGCAAGAAATTGTCTTTAAACAATGAGCAAGGGGCAAAGCAACCTTGCACATGAACAAGAATAGTGACTTAGTATGCTACTCCTTAAAGATGCTACTTGTGTATGTTCTTGGATATGTTTTAGCAGGCACTCAGAACACAACAACATCCTAGCAAGTTGTCTACAAGGATATACATGGCTTTTCTAAAGGGTGTCCTTGATATATGAAAGGTACGTGAGGCCCAAATCCATAGATGAGAAGAATCAAAAATCACATAGACGGGGGGAGACAGTAACCCAAATCTCCTCCTTCACTTCTCAAAGGTATAAAGTTCTTTGAGGCTTAGCCAAGAGTGAAATATAACTCATTCCCAAGAGAGGTGTCTTTGGATTCACCTCCCAATATTTATACTCTACTGGAACACAAGAGTTAAGGTCGTCCCTTGAGGTGATGAAATTCCCAAGTAGGACTTCTAAAAAAATGAAAAAGTAAGTAATTCACTATCAAAAGTATTGGAAAGCACTAAAGGTGGAACACTTAACGCTTAGAGAAAATATGAGGTGAGTCTACAAGGTGGAGCAATTAACCCCTCACACAAGCTAAAACTGAGTCCACAACCTAGAAAACTAATGAGTTCTAAAAAGCACAAAAGGGTTGCCTGGTGGAACAATTAACACTTCTTTCTATGTAGACCCCTCCCCTTTAATGTGGTGCTGACCTTGCAACCATGGGGTGGAATGAGGGGCCGGCAGATGAGCGAGTCCAATAGCCCAAGATAGCAATCTAGATCAATCAAAAGTAATCTAAGACTGCTAATCAATACTACTCATAAGTGCAAGAGGGTTTGAATCATGGAATATTTAACTTTCCAAGTAAACATGAAGTGAGTCCACAAAGTGGTGCATTTAACTCTTCATGTAAATAAGTAATGAATCCATGCCCTAGATTACTTAATGAGATTTTTTTGATATTGGAACCAAGAATTACTTAATGTTTAAACACAAGCATTCACTTAAACACAAACTTGTATAAAAGCAAATCTATGTTCATTCATTTCCTATTAAGAGCATCAAAAATGTGTTCTATGAAAGCGTGTAACACTCAAGCCAAACACATGAGAGATTAATTTTATGCCCAAACCAAGTGTTATGGATATTTTAAGAACTCACCTTAGGTCCAAATATTTTCAATCCAGCATTTAGCACACATCCAAAAAAACCCTAAGATGGTTAGATATGAAAATCAATTGTTAGGAGTTTGATTTAACATTGTTGTCTTCAAGACAGTCTTTAAAGATTGATTTATTTGACCCATAAAATCACAATATTAAAATTTCTAGAAAGAATGAAGTTTTTATCCAACATCAAGAACTACCATTTTCCCAAATTACAAGGTCTTATGATTCCATTTGGTTCCTCAACCAATAATCTTTTCAGACTGCAATTATTCTGTCATAAATCAGATTTAAAACACCAAACCTTGCCTAGGGAATCACATATCTTTCTCAAAAAGAATCCAAACGAGACCAAAATAATTTCACAGAAACTATTAATGAATCTAGTTTCTAAATATATAAGCCATTTATTTTTCCCATTCATAAATTATTTTCTAAGAGCAAATCATTGCCTGCAACTCCAATGCAGATTGTTAAAAACCAGTTTTCACTCAAATGCTTGTAACTTTAACAAATCTGCATTAAAATGACTCAAAACAAAAGGAAATGAATTATAATCCATGTATCTTTCCAATGAATATTATTATATTTTTTTATTATTCACAATTTGTCTATACCAGACGTTTCAATCTGACTGTATTCAGAGAATCTCAAATCTGCAAATACCCACTTTCACCAAAATGATCATAACTTATTCATTTCTTTATAAAAATGAACCAAACCAAAAGAATGAGAAAGAGGATTCATCATTATATCCATCCATTACTATATTACAGGGTTTTTAGTCTGTACATGGCCGTACAAGGCCTGGAACCAACATTAAAACTAAAAAACCAATCAAGAATGAGGCCAAAAATTAATCTTTTCTACCCCACGGTGGGTGCCAAAATGTGTACACCAAGATGTGGTACACTTTTTTGAATCCTTATATGCAAGGAGACTCAAGAATGAGACCTCACAAATCAACTCACAGCTCTCTATCCAAGTATGTGCAAGGATTGATTATAATGCCCTCAGATCGACCTAGTCAATCCATGAAAGTACACCCTAGAATGAGAGATTCAAAGATGAATAGCAAGCATGCTAATTTCCATGAATCTTGTTTATGCATGCAAATGAAATACTATACAAATGATTGTAAATGCAAAATAAACTAATTTAAACTATATGATTACAATGCAACTACTTTGCTAATTAATATATATGAAAATCCAACTAAAGCAATGAAGTGGATTAAGCTACAATGCAATGAGATTAAAATATATGCTATTAAACTAAAATGCTTATGAAATTAACTAATGTGCAAGCATGCTAATCTCCATTGAATCTAGTTCATGCATGCAAATAAAATTAAACTATATGATTGCAATGCAACAAATGAACTACTTTTCTAATCAATCTATTATGAAAATTAAACTAAAATGCAATATTAAACTAAAATGTAAATGTGCGAGCTAAATGATGATCTCAAAAGCTCTAATGAAAATTGCAGCATAATAATGATATGAAAATACAGGATTTTTTAATTGAGAAGGAGAGGGCTCCTTGTATAAGAAATTGTGGAAGATATTGTATCTCCAAGATCAATGTGGGATTAATGTAAAAAAAGGAAAGAAATCTGATTTTTAAAAAGTATGGAGAGAAAATAAAATCTCTTTATTTTATTTATTTTTATTTCACTTATTTCCTTTTTTATCACAAAAGATCTTTTGAGAGGATTTTATTTATTTTAAAAGAATAATATCTCTTGTAATAAAATAAAATAAGATTATATAATTTAAAGATGAATATTAATTAAATAAAATAAAATCATTTAATTAAAAAAGGATTTTAATTAAATAACATTATTTCATTTAAGGAATATTAATTTCAATTAAATAACATTATTTTATTTATTTAAAAGGGGTTTATTTCTTTTAATTAAATAGAATTATTGATGACAGGATTAAACCTTAGGAGATTATTGAAATGATTGAAATAGTTATGATTTGATCAAGGAAATTGATTTGAATATATTGTAAAGCATTGATTCAGAAAATTGATATTGGATAAATTGAATAAATGGGGCCCAAAGTCTAGGCGACCATTTTAGGGTCCATACACTTAGTACCCCGACCTAAAGATAAGAATGTTATTGGTACTAAGTGGATATTCAAGAAAAAGAAGAATGTGAATGGATAAGTAACCAGAAATAAAGCTAGATTGGTATGGAAAGGATATGCACAAGAGGAAAGCATAGACTATGGTGAAACCTTTGCACCTATTGCTAGATTGGAAGGATTCAGAATGCTACTTGCATATGCTGCACACAAGAAATTCAAGGTATATCAAATGGATGTCAAGTCAGCGTTTCTGAATGGAATACTTGAAGAAGAAGTCTACATAGAACAACCTGAAGGGTTTGTTGATCCTGAAAAGAAAGGTATGGTATGTAGACTACATAAAGCTTTATATGGTTTGAAGCAAGCACTGAGAGCCTAGTATGAGAGACTGCATACTTATTTGTTAAGTATAGGATTTGTAAGAACAAGTGAAAATGACAATCTGTATATGAAAGGAGATACTGATGATACAATTCTTATGCTGAAATTTTTCTGGATGATATCATATTTGGAAGTCAAGATCAAATATGTAAAGCCTTTGCTGATGATATGAGGAATGAGTTTGAAATGTCTATGTTTGGAGAGATTAAGTTCTTTCTTGGACTACAAGTGATCCAACAAAGTGATGGGATATTCATCACAGTCTAAATACATAAAAGAAGTATTGAAAACATTTGGCATGGAAGATGCTAAACCTATGGGAACAACAATGGCTATTGGATGTAAATTAACTAAGGAAGATGAAACTACAGAGGTAAACCAAACACTGTATTGATCAATGATTGGTAAGCTAATGTATGTAGTTCATAGTAGACCAGATATAGCACATGTTATGAGAATAGTTTCTATATTTTCTACTAATCCTAGAGAATCACACATGATTGCTACTAAAAGAATCTTAAGATACCTGAAGAAAACAAAGGACTATGAATTAGGGTATCCTAAGGAAGGAAATTTTGAACTCAGATTCTATATCGACGTTGATTGGGCTGGAAATGTGGATGACAGAAAAAGCACCACCAGAGGAGCATTCTTCTTTGGTGAAAGACTTGTTACATGGACAAGTAAGAAGTAGGCTTGCATTTCTCAGTCTACAGCCAAAGCAAAGTATGTTTCTACTACTACAAACTGTTCAAACATTGCATATATCAAACAAGTTCTAGAAGGCATGAATGAGATAATCACTGAGCCAATGATTATATACTGTGATAACACCAGTGCAATTAATATTTCAAAGAATGTAGTGATGAGTTCTAAAATGAAGCATATATCAATAAAGTATCACTACTTGAGAGAACAAGTATAGGAGAAGAAATTTAAGCTAGAGTTTCTTACATCAAAAGAACAACTTGCAGATATATTTACAAAAGCTCTACCGAAAGACACATTTGATTATTTGAGGACTAGACTTGGGGTTCGTCCCCTGTCTACCGGTCACTAAGGTGACTCAGATGTTGCATCAACCTAATCTTATTAGAAGATCATACATGTTGATGAAGCATAGTTCACACTTTGGATCATGTCTAAAGCTATGAAAGGTACTGGAACATATTGGCATATCAGTATACAGAGATACAAAGTATGCACTGGACAACAGAGCATTGTTTGTTTATTTGTTTCTTTGGCATTGTTGTCAAAGGGAGAGATAAACAATATGAAACAAAGGGAGAGATAATCTTAATATGCACTGATAAGAACTATCTGAGGAAGGGCATTGAAGATCAGTTACTGAGAACAGAAGAAGGAATCCAAGAGTTGAAAATATCATATTTGCATATTAACAAAGCTGCATTTTGCAATGCTGATTAAGTAATGTAGTGATTAAACATATTAAGCTAGGGAGAGATTATACAACATTTGTTCACAAAGTTGTAGAATATATGTTTGGTATGTGTATGGTATATTTCATATTTCTTGAGTTTCCATCAATGCCAAAGGGAGAGATTGATGAACTACAACTAATTTAGAACCTGATTGAAGGAACTATGATTTAAGGTCACTGAGTAGATTGATTAGATATGTAATATGATTAAATCAGTATTATGTTGTCATTGATGTCAACTAGTTTGACATTACTTATCTTGTAAGTTACTATACCAATACATCTATAGTGAAGGAGTGAAAGAGATGAAGAGCATAAATATCTACATGAGGAAGATGGATATGACAGATGAGGATAGAGAATACATTGAGTAACTTGATTGATGATTCTATGACTTCATGTTATTGACTTGATTATGTTTCATTCATCTATGATGAAGAAAAGAGCTGAAAGACACAAAACAGTGTTGTCGGTTGATGAAGCAATTTAGTATACACCGACAGAGTTTAGTGTATACCAAGCATAGTGTTAACTGAGCTTGTGTTCACCGACACATTTCTTTGTTAATCAAGAAGAACAAAATGAACTAAACAACTAGTTTAGCTGATAAGATTGATGAGTTGGCAAGTGTATGAATTTGAGGTAATAGATATGTTTGTTACACAGATCGACGGCTGACAAAATTTAAGAAAGATCTAAAGGATGAGAATCAAACATGTTATTAACACAAGTGTCAAGGTATGTTTAAGAGGCAAAATCAATGACAATGATTAAGTGGAAAAATATGATGGAGCAGAAGAAAATGGTTTACATGTCTATATAAGAGACTGGAGATCTCACTACAAGGTGGTCATGCTATAGAATCATCACGTGAAAAAGTTTTCATGCATTCTGATCATACTGGTTAAGGAGAACCCTACTGCAGACCATTACCGAGTGATAGAGAGTGATTACCAACGGACAGTAAGTTGAACAGTGATTGAAACAGAATTGATTTATTGATCAAAAATATTTGTATGAGCTAAACATTGATTTGTAATTTGCAAGTGAAGTTGTATTAAGTCAGATCACCTACTATTACATATTTAACCATTGTACATAGTCAAATCTCTTAACCGAATGGACTAAGAAAGTCTTATTATGTATCATTCATAGAATGAGAATTGCTATCCTATCAACCCCGGAGTGATTGTTGGTTGGATGATAACGGTTGGTCTTAAATCCTCTAAGAGGGTCACACCTAACAGTGTGTTTGTAACCTTTAGCAGGGTTGGGTCTTCATCAACCTCACTTCAGAAGAGTGAATATTTTGGGTTGCCGGTCCCAGGTGGTTTTTCCCTTCACAGGGTTTCCACGTTAAATCTCTTGTGTTATGTGTTGCTTGTGATGTTTGTTTTGATGTCATATTTACATGTTGCATATTTGATTTGATCGGTAATTGCTATAAGTTTTAGACTAGTAATCAGTAAATGCACAGATAGTAAAAGTATTTTAAGTTACTGAACAACAGTAATTGAAGTATTTATTTTTGGATTATATATTTTGTATTGGGACAGTGATTAACTGATTCACCCCCCTCTCACTTATTCTAACAGAATGTATGGTCACAAAGAATTGTTAGTGATAAATGCTCTGACAAGGTCACACTTTATAGTGTGTTTGTAACCTTTAATAGGGTTTGATTTTAACCAAGATCACTTTAGAAGAGTAAAAATATGTGGGTTACCAATCCCAAGTGGTTTCCCTTAACATGGTTTCCACGTTAAAAATCAAGTGTTAAATGTGTATGAATGTGATGTTTTGATATTTTACTTTACACATTAAAATAACTAGTTAGATCGGAAAATGTTAACTACTAATTGGTTTACATTATTTAACAGTCGGTTAATTAATCAGAAAGTCACACACAAGTTATTACCAATTTTTTTAGTTTATTTGTTTGAATTTGGTGCTATACATGAAAGAGGTATTTGGGACTATAGGATAACTGAACATAACTGAGTCACCCCCCTCTCAATTATCTAAAAACTGGTATCAGAGCACAATTACTTCAAGGAAGAATTTTGAAGGACTTAAGTTAAAAATCTATAGATGTACATGAGAGAGGTATCAAAGTTGAACATGGATAATTTATCAACATGAAAAAGTAGGATGAAGCTGTATCTATGAGGCATTGGGGATTTTACACTATACTATTTGGAAAATCAATTCATAGCACCTACTAGTCCTTTGACTATCACACATATGAAAGAAAGAAAAGAGCATAACACAATGATGATTGAGATTTCTTCTTCTCTATCAGATGTTGAATTTGAAGACATTAAGAATTATACATCTGAAAAAGAAATGTGGGACAAATTGACACTAGTTCATGGTGGAGATAAAAATGTACTCAGGGAAAAGGTAGAAAGCTTAAGAGGAAAATTTTATGATATGAAGATGAAAGAAGGTGAAAACATAACTCAGTACAACAACTGAGTCAAGGAAGTGGTGAATGCTATCTGAGGATGAGGAGGAACTATTAAACAAGAAACTATGGTAAGTAAAATTCTTAGAACACTATTTATTGCCTATGCTATTAGAGTGTCTGCAATACATGAAATGAGAACCATACCTAGTAATGTTGATTCCCTTGATAGTTTAATTGGTAGATTGACTACATTTGAGCTTAACAAATTTGATAACAGTATTTTACTTAAGGTAGAATCTACATTTGTGTCATCTTTAAATACTGGAAGATCAAGTAATAGACATCATATAAGAAATGTAAGTGATTATGAAGCTGAAGAAGATGAGCTTGAAGAAATTGAAGCATTAATGGCTAGAAAGCTACCGAAGGGAAAAGGAAAATACAGAGGTAAACTTCCTTTAAAATATGTTTCAAATGTAAACATATTGGTCATATTGCTGCTAGATGTCCTGACATGAATGATAGTGAGAGGAAATGTGAAAGATCAAATGAAAGAAAGAATGATAAAAGAGATTATCAAGATCACAGAGGTAACTAACAACAAGGAAACAAAGAAAACTGATACTATAGAGATAAAGGAAAAAAAGCATGCTACCTAATTAGAGAAGATGATTATATCGAGACTGAAATTGATGAAGAAGTGGTGTATGTTGAAATGAAGGAATATTCTGAAGAAGAAGAAAGGTATGTAGAAAAGGAACTTATTTCTAAAGTAAGAAAAAATGATATTTTGATTATTGATAGTGGCTACACACATCATATGACTGGTGATGTTGATAAGTTTGAAGATCTTGAACATTATAATGAAGGATTTGTAAAAATGGGAAATGATACACCTTGTCAAGTGACAGGTAAAGGATCAATACTACTAAACAACAAGATTAGATGTGAACATGCTTATTGGGTGAAAGGACTTAACTATAAACTATTGAGTGTATCATAGTTGAATAATACAGGTCACCGATTTGCATTTGAGAATAGAAAAGCAAAGGTCTATGATGATGCTGGAAGATTGATTGGTACTAGTGAACAATCCAAAGGTAACCTATTTTATTTGGATAATGTTGAAACTTCATTTTAATGGATAAAATTGATGTTTGGTTATGGCTCAAGAGGTTATGTCATGTGGATTTTGACATTATGGTAAAGATCAGTAAGAAAAGGAAAGTTATAGGTTTATTGAGTATATCTAAGCCTAACCATGTGATGTGCAAACAATGTCAAATGGATAAAATAGAAAAGTCTAATTTCAAGAGAAAACAATATTCATCTAACACAATTATGGATTTAGTTCATACTAACTTATGTGGTCAAATAAGAATTTAGAGCTATTATGGAGATAGATATTTTATCTTATTTGTTGATGACTTCTTTACAATGATGTTAGTTATGTTTCTAAAAGAAAAATCGGAGCTTTCCAAATGTTTAAGTGGTACAAAGTAAAAGTAGAGAAAGAAAATGATAAGAAGCTAAAATGCTTGAGATCTGAAAGAGGAAGTGAATTCATTTCTGATGAATTTATTAACTTTTGTAATGAGCATGGAATCAAGAGAAAGGTATCTGCATCGAGGACACCACAATAAAATGGAATTGGTCAAAGAGGGAACAAGTCAATTGTTGATTGTGCTAGAACATTGCTAATTAAAAAGGAGGTTGCAAATATTTACTGGAGAGAAGCTACCAGTACTGTTGTCTATACACTGAACCAAGTATAATTAAAGAAATAGTCAAACAAGACACCTTATGAGATATGGTATGTTTATACACCTAATGTGAGATATTTCAAAATATTTGGAATTAGTTGTTACATTCTAAAAGATGATAGAAATGGAAAGTTTGATTCTAAAGGATATGAATACGTATTTATAGAATACTCTACTAAGAGTAAGGCTTATAAATGTTTGAAAAAAACTACTAACAAGATGATTGAAAGTGAAAATGGGAGACTTGATGAGTTTTCAAAGAAAAATGATGAAGAAAGAAAGAAGAAACTAAAAGACTACAAGTTATTTGTTTACATACAAAGTGAAGATCCTGACACTTTACTTGAGAAATAGCCTAGTGTCACCAAGAAACTAAATACTATTATCGAGCAACAATCATTACAGACTAAGCAACAACAAATAGTTACCGAGGAAAATAATGATCATGCACCGAGTGGAGAGAATATTGAAGAACAAAGAACTAAGCCTGTACTAGAAAAATATGTCAGAAGGTACCATCCACAAGATCATATAATTGGTGAAAAAGGAGCATGAATGATGACAAGAAGTAACTTGAGGAAAAATACATGTTTGATTTGTGAATTTTAACCTAGAACTTTTAAGGATGCATTGGCAAATGATAATTGGGTTACAACAATGAATTAAGAGATCGAGAAATTACAAAAAAACAAGACATGGACATTAGTACCGAGGCCTAAAGACAAAAATGTGATTGACACCAAATTGATTTTCAGAAATAAATTGAATGAGAATGGATATGTTACAAGAAACAAGGCAAGATTAGTCTACAAATTTTATGCACAAGAAGAATGAATTGACAATGGAGAAACTTTTGTACCTATTGCTAGACAAGAAGGATTAAGAATTCTTCTTGTATATGCTTCTTATAAAGGATTCAAGGTATATCATGATGGAATATGGATGAAGTGACTGAGAGGGGGGGGTGAATCAATCAACCATAAAATACTTCACAATTAATTCTTTCTAGATCCCTTAGGATATCTTAACAATGTTATCTATTTTATCACTCGGTAAATAGATTGCAGTAACTTTGAAGATGCAGAAAGTATTAACAAAATTATCTTTTAGATATTCATCAGCACTGGTGTATGATTAAGATAGCAATTAAGAACACAAGAGACACAAGATTTAACGTGGAAACCCAATATGGGAAAAATCACCAATGTATCTAGATAATGATTTTCACTTTTCTGAAGTGATGCCCGGTTAGAAGCCAACCCGGTAAAAGGTTAGAAAACACATTGTTAGGTGTGACCTTGTTAGAGGATTTAAAACACCCTGCTAGGAGTGGCCTGGTAAGAGGTCTTGAAAACAAATCAATGGAATTGTCACCTTGTTAGAGGATTTACAATATGGTTGTTAAACCAACTCGGTTAAGAGATTTAGAATTCACTGTTACAATGATAAGAAGGTAACAATGAAAAAATGACCTGTATAATAATGCAACTGTCTTTTTGATTACAGATCTCTATTTTGCATATGTGTGATCCTTCCTGATCAAATAAATCTGTGCTGCACCTCAAGTATATTTGAACATCCTTCACAAATTCGCACACACCTTTCCTATCTTTCTTCTGTAAATCTTCTGCTATATTTCTTGTTTATTTTTCACATTTGACCTTTTATTTATATGATTTTAGATTTGTCAAATCGACATTATTTAGTATAACAGTCAGCTGAATTAAGCAAACTCTATTTGCAAAAATCCTTCAAGGGCCGACAGTGCTCGGTGACCATAACTTTCTATAATCTTTCGGAGACCGAGGGAACTCGGTAAACACCGATGATCCTTTACCTTCGATAACTGACTGAACTCGGTAAACACTAACTTTTCTTCGACAACCAACTGAACTCGGTAAACACTAACTTTTCTTCGACAACCGACTGAACTCGGTAAACACTAACTTTTCTTCGACAACCGACTGAACTCAGTAAATGCTGAATTTCCTTTGGTAACCGAGTGAACTTGGTAGACACTGATTTTCTTTGATAACCGAGTGGACTCGGTAAGCACTGAATATTCCTGTCTGGCAGACCGACTGAGCTCGGTAGGAACTGATTGCTGTGGACTATGACATTGTGTGACATCAAAGACAATACATAATTTGAGTAGCAATTTCCTTCAGACAATTGTTTCCAACAATCTCCCTCTTTGGCATTGATGGCAACACAATATGTCATAGCATAAGAAATTTGAAAGAGTTAGCTCGGTTCAGATTCAAATCTCCCTCTGTCAGCAAACTTGCTTTATCCTGAAAATTCTTCCTTCTGACTATTGAAAATTTCTTGAAGTAATAGCAAAGACATAACAAACACTCCCTCTTTGACAACACATGCCAAAGACAATTCACATATTACCGGTGAAAATTAATGTACCTCAAGTACTGATTCATATGCAATGATTCCTTGAATATGCTGCATCAACTGGTTGATTTTCAATCATGTTCTGGTTGATGCATCACTAAAACTATATTTAGTGAGCCTTGGATAGGGGAATGACCCCTAACTTACCTCTTAGATACACAAATGCATCCTTAGGTAATGGTTTGGTAAAAATGTCTGCAATCTGTTCTTTTGTATGAATATATTCTAATCTGATTTCCTTATCCTGCACCAATTCTCTGACAAAGTGATATTTAATAGCAATGTGCTTGGTTTTGGAATGCATCACTGGATTCTTCGAAATGTTTATTGCACTGGTATTGTCATAAAATATAACAACTGGTTCTTTGATTTCAACCTTCATACCTTCTAATAACTGTTTAAACCAAACAATATTTGAACAGTTTACTGCAGCAGCAACATATTCTGCTTCAGCTGTGGATTGAGATGTGCAATTCTGCTTTTTACTAGTCCAAGATACCAGTCTTTTTCCAAGAAAAAATGCTCCACCACTTGTGCTTTTTCTGTCATCAATGTTTCCTGCCCAATCAGCATCAGTAAACACTTTCAAGTCTAGATTGCCTCCAAATTTATACCACAAACCATATTCTTCAGTTCCTCTTAAGTATCTTAAGATTCTTTTGATTGCCATCATGTGATTTTCCTTAGGTTTTGCTGAGAATCTAGCTACTATACCGACTGCTAAGGCAATATCAGGTCTTGTATGTACTACATACTACAATTTTCCAATCATAGATCGGTATAGGGTCTGATCGACTTCTTTTGAATCATCATTTTTGGTAAGTTTCAGTCCAGTACACATGGGTGTACCAACTGGTTTTGAATCCTCCATACCAAACTTCTTAAGTATTTCCTTAATGTATTTTGATTGAGTAATGTATATACCATTCTTGCTTTGCTGAATTTGAAGACCAACAAAGAATTTTATTAAACCAAACATAGACATTTCAAATTCTTTATTCATTTGCTCTAAAAATTCTTTGCACTGATCCTCATTCCCTGTAAATATAGTATCATCTACAAATATTTCTGCCAATACAATCTTGTCATCCGGTCCTTCTTTAATATATAGATTGCTGTTATCATTTGCTCTTTTGAAATTAATCTGAATCAAATAGTTATGGAGTCTTTCATACCATGCTCTAGGAGCTTGTTTCAAACCATACAATGCTTTGTGTAACCTGTAGACCATGTCCTTTTTATCTGGATCAACAAAACCTTCAGGTTGTTCAATGTAGACTTCTTCATCAAGAATTCCATTGAGAAATGCAGATTTTATATCCATCTGATATACCTTAAATCCTTTGTGTGCTGCATAAGAAAGTAGAGTTCTTACACCTTCTAATCTTGAAACAGGAGCGAAAGTTTCTCCATAATCTATACCTTCTTCTTGAGAATAACCTTTACATACCAGTCTAGCTTTGTTTCTAGATACTTGACCATCTTCATTCAGCTTATTCCTAAATACCCATTTTGTTCCAATTACATTCTTATCTTTAGGTCTAGGTACAAGAGTCCAAGTTTTGTTCTTTTTTATTTGTTCTAATTCTTCATTCATTGCTTCAATCCAACTTTCATTTTCCAATGCATCTTTGATATTTCTAGGTTCAAAGTCAGTAAGCAGACATGTACCTTTTAGCTTGCTTCTTGTCATAGTACCATCTAATTTGTTTCCAATGATTTGATCTGCTGTATGATGTCTTCTGACATATTTGGCTAGTATAGGTTCCTTGCTTTTTGAATGATTCATGCTATTGTCTTCTAGGATCTCTTCTTCAGGTTTCTCGGGCTTGGTAGATATTTGCTCGGTAACTTCAGGCTGAGACTTGGTCTGAATTTCTTCCTGTGACTCAGTTTGCACTTCTTCCTGTGACTCGGTAACTATGCTCAGCTCAGTAGATATAGTTTCCTCATTGATAGTTGTGTCTGCCAATGTTTCAGGTTCAATGTAAATGAATCTTCTGTAGTTCTCAGGTTCCCTTTTGCTTTCTTCTTCAGTCTTTTCTGCAAACTCATCAAATTTTACATGTATACTTTCTATGACTTTGTGAGTAGATAAGTTCAAATATTTGTATGCCTTGCTTTTGCTAGAATATCCTAGAAATATTCCTTCATCACTTTTCACATCAAATTTATTTCTTCTGGATTCTTTTAAGATATAACACTTGCTACCAAATATTTTCATGTAACTTAAATTGGGTTTATAGCCATACCATAATTCATAAGGAGTTTTGAATGTGTCTTTCTTCAATTGTACTCGGTTCAAGGTATGAACTACAGTGCTGATAGCTTCCTTCCAGTACTTTATAGCGATGTTCTTTTCTACCATTAGAGTTCTTGCACAATCCATAATAGATCTGTTTCTTCTTTCTGCTATTCCATTCTGCTCAGGAGTTCTAGGAGTTGATACCTATCTTTTGATTCCTCTTTCAATGCAAAAGTTGTTAAAATCATGGGAGATGAATTCACCACCTCTGTCTGATCTTAAGCATTTCAATCTTTTCCCTGTTTCCTTTTCCACTCTTGCTAAGTACCATTTGAACTTTTCAAATGCTTCTGATTTCTCTCTTAAATACATAACAGTCATCATTCTAGAATAATCATCAATGAAAAGAATAAAGAATTTATCTCCAGTATAGCTTTGTATTCCAATAGGTCCACATAAATCAGTATGCACAATTTCCAAAATTTCTTTAGACTGATAGTTCTTACTCTTGAAACTAGTTTTACTCATTTTGCCAATCTGACAATTCTTACATAGACCAGTATCAGGTTTCTTCAAAGTAGGAATGCCTCTAACCTTCTTGAATTTGCTTATTTTTATCATGTTATCAAAATTCACATGACATAACCTTTTGTGCCATAGCCAACTTTCTTCTATTTGAGCAATAAAGCATGAATATTCACTGAGATCAAGATAAAATAAGTCACCTTTTGTTTGTTTTCCTGATCCAATGAGTTTTCCTTTTTCATCCAGCAGTCTTGCTTGACCATTCATGAATTCAACCTTGAAACCAGTGTTGATTAGCTGTGCTACACTTAGAAGATTATGTTTTAGTCCTTCAACCCAATAAGCATTATCACATATGAGTTCTTTGGTTAATGAGATTCTTCCTTTTCCTTTTATACAACAGGGTTCATTATTTCCAAATCTTACATTACCACTATCACAATCTTCTAGATATTCAAATTTTGTCTTGTCACCAGTCATGTGGTATGAACATCCGCTGTCTATTATCCATATATCATCTTTGCTTATATGAGAAATAAGTGCCATCTTATCTTCATCATCATCAGATTCATCTTTTATAGCAATAAAGACAATTTCTTCTTCACTATCATCAGAATCTTTAGCCATAAAACATGTTTTCTTACCTTTATCCTTGTATGATTTGAAATTATTTTTGCCATAGTACTTGTGACTTCTCTTCTCTTCCTTGACTTGCTTGTTTGGGCACCTCGCTGCAATATGTCCAATTTCTTCACATGAAAAACAGATTAAAAGAGTTTTACCTTTATATTTACCTTTCCCTCTAGAGTACTTCTTTGCAAGTAATGCTTCTACAATTTCAAGATCACTATCAGAACTTTCTTCTGATACTTCTTCACTTTCTGACTGAACTTCTTTAATTTTCTTGTTCTTCTTTAGTGAAACCTTGGCCTCAAATGCTGATTCAATATTTTTGGAACTAGGAACATAGTTGTCATAGTTGTCTAATTCAAAGGCTGTCAATCTTCCAACTAAAGCATCCAAAGTTATATTGTGGTTTGTTTCACATCTTCTTTCTTGAATAGCTGATACTCTTATTGCATAGATAGGGAGTAATGTTCTAAGTACCTTACTTATAATAGTTTCATCTGAGATTGTTCCTCCAGAAGCTCTAATTGCACTTACACTTGCTTTGATTCTTTCAACATATTTTGCAATGTTTTCATCTTCCTTCATATTCATCTTGTCAAACTGTCCTCTTAGGCTTTCTGCTTTGGCTCTTTTCACATTTGCATCACCACCATATATTTTCTTCAGTGCCATCCACATTTCATATGCAGTAGTGCAGTCTTTAATATCATCAAATTCTTCATAGCTGAGAGCAGATGCAATGTCTATCATCATGGTGTTGTGAGTCTTTTTATCTGCAATGTCTTCAACAGTTAATGCGCCATTAGGAATTGTGTATTCTTCATCAATGTATTTGCATCCTGAATCACCAATGGAAGCCAGATGAAGTCGCATGAGACCTTGCCATGCTGAAAAGTTATCTCTGTTGAGCTTTGGAATTTCCCTCTTGTAAGACATCCTGATCTTTAGCTTAGGTCCTTGAAACCCTTCCTGCAAGCACCAAAAGCTCTGATACCAATTGATGGAATATGGATGAAGTGACTGAGAGGGGGGGGTGAATCAATCAACCATAAAATACTTCACAATTAATTCTTTCTAGATCCCTTAGGATATCTTAACAATGTTATCTATTTTATCACTCGGTAAATAGATTGCAGTAACTTTGAAGATGCAGAAAGTATTAACAAAATTATCTTTTAGATATTCATCAGCACTGGTGTATGATTAAGATAGAAATTAAGAACACAAGAGACACAAGATTTAACGTGGAAACCCAATATGGGAAAAACCACCAATGTATCTAGATACTGATTTTCACTTTTTTGAAGTGATGCCCGGTTAGAAGCCAACCCGGTAAAAGGTTACAAAACACACTGTTAGGTGTGACCTTGTTAGAGGATTTAAAACACCCTACTAGGAGTGGCCCGGTAAGAGGTCTTGAAAACAATTCAATGGAATTGTCACCTTGTTAGAGGATTTACAATATGGTTGTTAAACCAACTCGGTTAAGAGATTTAGAATTCACTGTTACAATGATAAGAAGGTAACAATGAAAAAATGACATGTATAATAATGCAACTGTCTTGCTGATTACAGATCTCTGTTCTACATATGTGTGATCCTTCCTGATCAAATAAATCTGTGCTGCACCTCAAGGATATCTGAACATCCTTCACAAATTCGCACACACCTTTCCTGTCTTTCTTCTGTAAATCTTCTGCTATATTTCTTGTTTATTTTTCACATTTGACCTTTTATTTATATGATTTTAGATTTGTCAAATTGACATTATTTAGTATAACAGTCGGCTGAATTAAGCAAACTCTATTTGCAAAAATCCTTCAAGGGCCGACAGTGCTCGGTGACCATAACTTTCTATAATCTTTCAGAGACCGAGGGAACTCGGTAAACACCGACGATCCTTTACCTTCGATAACCGACTGAACTCGGTAAACACTAACTTTTCTTCAACAACCGACTGAACTCGGTAAACACTAACTTTTCTTCGACAACCGACTGAACTTGGTAAACACTAACTTTTCTTTGACAACCGACTGAACTCGGTAAATGCTGAATTTCCTTTGGTAACCGAGTGAACTCGGTAGACATTGATTTTCTTTGATAACCGAGTGGACTCGGTAAGCACTGAATATTCCTGTCTGGCAGACCGACTGAGCTCGGTAGGAACTGATTGCTGTGGACTATGACATTGTGTGACATCAAAGACAATACATAATTTGAGTAGCAATTTCCTTTAGACAATTGTTTCCAACATATCATATAGATGTCAAGTCTGCATTTATAAATGGAATACTTGGAGAAGAGGTATACATTGAACAACCTGAAGGTTTTATAGATCCAAATCAAAAGAACATGGTTTGTAAGCTGCACAGGGCACTTTATGGACTCAAATAAGCACCGAGAGCATCGTATGAAAGATTGAACTCTTACTTAATAAGAATTGGAATTTTTAGAATAGTGATAATAGTAAACTATATTTGTAAGGAAAATCTAATGATAAAATCCTTATTGCTGAAGTTTTTTTTGATGATATCATATTTGGAGGTCATGATACTTTATCTAAATCTTTTGCTGATAAAATGAGAAAGGATTTTGAAATGCCAAGGTTTGGAGAGATCAAATTATTTATTGGTTTAAAAATTGAATAAATGAAGGGAGGTATCTACATCACATAGTCAAAATACATTAAAGAGATCTTGAAGACATTTGGTATGGAAGACTTAAAGCCAGTTGGTGCACCTATGGTAATCAGATGCAAGCTAACCAAGGATGACAATTCAATAGAGGTAAATCAAACCTTATATAGATCTATGAATGAAAAACTAATGTATATTATACATAGTAGACAAGATATTACACATTCTCTTAGAATTGTAGCTAGATTTTCTACAAATCCTAAAGAGACACATATGATTGTTGTAAAAAGAATCTTGAGATATTTGAAGAACACTGATAACTATAGACTGTAGTATAAGAAAGAAAGAAATTTTGAACTTAAACTCTATACAGATGATGACTGAGAGGAAATATTGATGATATAAAAAGAACTACTAGAGGAGCTTTTTGTTTAGGTGAAATATTAGTAACAAGGATAAGCAAGAAACAAAGTTGCATTTCTCAATCCACTGTTGAAGTTGAATAAGTAGTTGTTGCTGCCAACTGCTCTAATATTGCATGGATAAAGAATTTGTTGGAAGGTATGAATGAAGAAGTAGCAGATCCAATGACAATCTAATGTGACAACATAAGTGCTATCAAAATTTCAAAGAATCCAGTGATGCATGCAAAGAAAAATCACGTATCCATCAAATATCATTACTTAAGGTAGCAATTTTAGGAGAAACCGGTCACACTAGAATATGTGAAGTCACAAGAACAACTTAAAGCTATATTTACAAAACCCTTATTGAAGGATATATTTGAGTACTTGAGAAG
Organism: Chamaecyparis obtusa; assembly: GCA_027943335.1. Classification (NCBI taxonomy): domain Eukaryota; kingdom Viridiplantae; phylum Streptophyta; class Pinopsida; order Cupressales; family Cupressaceae; genus Chamaecyparis; species Chamaecyparis obtusa. The sequence goes on from BSBK01003397.1 coordinate 529,200, forward strand.
TAGACTAAGGGTCCTTCCCCTATCTAACAATCACTAAGGTGATATAGGACTCCATAAACCTATTATTTATCAAAAGATCTAATTATGTTGATGCAAGATGTTTACACTTTGGGATTCCTAAGGTTGTGAAGAAAGTGGAAGACAAGATGAAACTGAGAACATATGTACATGCAAGGTACAAGAATCTGTAAAGGAACAACAAAGATACTTATTTGGATATTGAAGAGCTTATTTTTGGCATTGTTGTCAAAGGGAGAGATGATTATGCATGAAATATTTAGTTAGGAAAGAAGCTAACCGAAAGGGAGAGAATATGCATTGAACATAAAAGAATAAAAATAGTCTATAGTAAAGAGAAATACTAGAAGAGAGATAGATATTGTGTAGTGATAAAACATATTAAAATCATAAGCTAAGGAAGAGATAACTAAGTCACAACATAAAGAACGAGTTATAAACACTTAAGATTTGATTGGTATTCGATGGTATATTTTATATTGTGTTTCCATCAATTCCAAAGGGAGAGATTGTTAGAACTACAATTGATAGACTATTTGGAGAACAAAATGGGGGAATGTGGTGATGATCATTGATCTAATAAGGTATATGTGAGATATTAGATCAGTTGTTATATTGTCATTGATGTCAACTAGATTTGAGTTTACTTATCATGATAGTTGCGAACATCTAAAAGAAGGTGATGTTGGTGAAGGAAATGAGATATTAGCACGAAGATGAGATGTATGAGTAAGTTATGAATAAGGTATTCATTAGGAAACTTATTGATGATTCTATGACAATATGATAGTGATTTGATTAACTTACATGATTTTACTAAGTGTTGAAGATCAAGACTGTACAAGTTACTTTGGTATGTATATGAAGAACTTAGTGTACATAGAGAAGATGTAGTGTGCACCTAGTGTGGTATTAACCAAGCAGAAGAAACTGACATATCATGATATTGAATGTGCAAGAGAAATAAGGAGGAACATGTGATTACCGACATGTGATAATGAGCTCAATGAATATAAAAGATTCTAGGGATAAAGAAAAAGTTTTTTATAAAGATCTATGGCTGGAGAAATTCAAGGATGATTGGATGATGAAGATTGAAAATGGTTTAAGACACAAGTTATGAGGAAGGTTAAAGAGGCAAAACCAATCATGGAGATTAAGAGGTAAAATCTATGACTGAAATAAAAATGGTTTACATGTCTGTATAAGGATACATACAAAGAAGATTGAATCCCTACAAAAATTGCTGGTGCATACATGTGAAGCTGGTCAGACATGTTGAAGTGAGAACCAAGTTATTCTATAGACCAGACCGAGTAACAAAAGGAGATAACTGAGTAGAACAGAGTAAGAGGAAGAAAGAGAATGAAGAGATTATGATGACCACAATGATATTGAGCTTAACATAGATCTAAATATGAGAAAAATAAGTTGCATTTGAATTAGGTCATATACTGTTGCTTTCAAACCATTTCTCTAGTCTAAATCTCTTAACTAAGTGAGACTTAATCGTCTTTTTCTATTGGCATTCTATGAATGTTACTTATTTTCTTGTTGACCCAAGTGAATGTATGGTTACAAAGAATAGTTAGTGATAAATCCTCTAACAAGATCATACCTTACAGTGTGTTTGTAACCTTTAACAGAGTTGGCTCTTAACCAAGCTCACTTTAGAAGAGTGAAAATATTTGGGTTACTAGTCCCAGGTGGCTTTTCCCTTAACAGGGTTTCCACGTTAAAAATCAAGTGTTAAATGTGTATGAATGTGATGTTTTGAAATTTGACTTTACACATTATAGTAATTGGTTAGATCGGTATATGTTAACTACTAGTTGGTTTACATTAACTGACAACTAGTTAATTAATCAAAAAGTCACACACAAGTTATTACCGAGCTATTTAGTTTATTTTTTTGAAGTTGGTACTATGCATCGAAGAGTAATTTGGGACTGTAGGATAACTAAAAATAAATAATTTACCCCCCTCTCAGTTGTCTAACTCCATACACATAGATTTAAATGGTTGGATATGAAATTCAAGTTTTCCAAAGACACATTCCCACTTGATACAATTTTTGTAGTTGTGGAATTCATAGAGAACTACACACTACAACCATAGAATGAGGTGCAAGAAAAGTATTAAAACTCTAAACAGGTTTCTATATTTGTTTATATACCATTCATGCATTCACCTAACAGTACAAAGGAGAACAAAAATATATTGAGGGAGTATTATTTTTACATCGGTGATGATCATTGGAATTCTACAATTTTTTTACATGGTTTCTTTCAACTATTTTATGGTGATTTGGATAACAAGGGCATCTCATTTCATCAGAACATCATATATCCATACAATCGTGCATCACAATTAAAGAATTCTTGGATATTTTACTGGTTGAGCAAGATGCCTAAGATCACTGATATTCAGTGTATGTGGAAGTTTAGAGAGGTTGGTCATGGAAAGGGAGAGGATGATGGTGTAGGTGCATGTATTAATAGATGCTTAGCACATGAAGAATTAAAGTAAAAAGAGCAAGAAACATTTTCAGATGTGAGATGTATCATCTAGTGATGTAATGCTATAATGGGTCAAAGTAATGAAGGTGAGTCTATGGTTTATAGATTTTTTTGGTTGATGGATGAAACTAACATTGCTCCATATGAGGATTTTTGTACATTGAATGGATCTAGTGAGATACACTCTTTTAGAAGCTATATAATGTAGCTTCATGGAGTATCCACACACAAAATATGTCATGGATTTTTTCATCATGTGTAGATAAAGATTGGGATGGATGCGAGTCAAAAGAATGGGTTGATGAATGACATACATGAGTTTTGAGTCCACTTGACTCCTATCATCCCTATGTAGCCCTAAAATTGATATAAATGGAATCATTTATTGAATTTGACTTCTTATCTAATCTAGTAAAACTAGGTATATTGTCCACATATAAATAATCTCAAATTTAGTACTTTATCATAAATATTTGGTAAATTAATCTCCTCATGTTTATATCATTACAGGCCATGTTTTTCCTATTATTGCACCTGAAAATAATAAAGAAGGGAAAAATTATTATTATTTTTGTTGTGTTGAGGAAAAAACTAAATTGGATCACTCAGTTATTGATGGTGAAGAATTACAATACCCTATAGGAGCAGTGGTTGTAACTAGTACATGGCTTAGATGATATGGTATGAAGAACCCTAGCTTGTGGTTGTTTGAGGATTGGGAGACACATAGGAAGATACTTCATTATTTAAACCTTGTCATTGCATCAAATGTCTACTTGATCAGTAATGGAGGAAAATCACACAATAAAACTCTTTGGAAGGTTCTTGAGTTAGACCATGAGGCAATACTTGAGACAATAAAGGGTAGGGAAGATCCATTTGGTTCATTAGACTAAATGGAGATAAAAAATGTTGTAATGTCAAATCTATTTGAATACATGTGAATATAACATAATATTTGTATAGGTAGAAATTCCCTTGAATCCACATTGGGTGGACTATAAATTGCTCATGCATTACCCCATATTTATAATGGAAAGTTTCTAACATTTAATGATAATGTTTATCTAATATTTTGGGGGGATATATCAGAGGTTTTATCTATTCATCTCTTTCCTCATGACACTCCTAATGAGATGAGTTGTAAACATGTTTTTTATTATTAATAAAAAAAAATATGTAGGAAATGAATTCTAGAAATAGTAGTCAAAAAAACTATGGCATGACTACATATGAGGTAGTGAGACCATATAACTTTGTGAGTAGGAAGATATTGATATTACCAACAAAATTTATTTCTTCCATAAAAATCTTTTTTCAAGTTTAAGGGGTCAAAATATTCAATTCCCAAAAATTGTCTTGTTATTCCCAATATGAGTGATGCAAAGCCACAAGGTCAAATCAATGTACTAAGGCCAAACTATTCATTTTGACCTTGAACCATCTATGCCAATAGCTCTAGTTGGTCAAGTAAATGCTATTAAAAACCTCTTTTCACACATGCACTCGTTCGAATGTTCCAGACCACTCTAGACTAAAGTGTCCCTTAAGATGCTTAGTTGAAAGTTGCAACACTACGTATCTTTCAAACCGTTCATCGTTGCCTCAAACCATCTATGCCAATAGTTCTAGTTTCTTGGGTAAACACTAGGAACAACTTCAATTTTTTCACAAGTGGCTTGAATGTTATCAAACACTTAGGAGCGAAGTGTTTCCAAAGGTGCACTAATTATCATTAAGAAGAGATCTTTAGGGGTTCAATTTTTGGAGCTCGTGCGAGGTATCAATGAACCATCATGTTCTACAAGACCATGTTACTAAGGCCTACAATAACCTATCTTAGTTTTTAGATATTCAACTTTGTTTTAGTGTGGCAACGCAATCTATTGATGCCAAAACTTGTAGTGTTTCTCAATTCAAAGTTACAACATTGAGTATCTTTCAAACCACTTGTCATGGCCTCAAAATGTCTGCCCCAATAGCTCTTGTCGATTGGGTAAATGGTAGTGACAACCTTGTTTTGCACATGAAATCAATCAAAAGTTCCCAACCACTCAGGAGGGAAGTGTCCGTAAAGGTGCACTAAGCATGAAATGAATGATCTTTAGGGGGTCATTTCTTAGAGCTCATGCAAGGTATCAAAAAAATGTTAGGTGCTAAAAGACCTTGTTATCAAGGCCTACAATAACCTATGTCATTTTGGGGAAATTCAATTTTTTTAAATTTGGAAACCCAATATTAGTTGATGTCAAAACTTGAAATGTTGCTTAGTTGAAAGTTGGAATATTATGTATCTTTCAAACCATTTATTGTGGCCTTGAACCATATTTTCCAATAGCTCCAATTGATTGGGTAAATACTAGTGATAACCACATTTTTCACACAGACTCACTCAAACATTCCTGACCACTCAGGAGCGAAGTGTCCCTAAAGGTACACTAAGCATGAAATAAGTGATCTTTAGGGGTCATCTCTCAAATCCCATGTGAGGTATCAATGAACTATGAGGTGATACAAGACCAAATTACTAAGGCGTACAATAACATATCTCATTTTTGGGAGATTCAACTTTTTTAAAATTTGGCAACCCAATCTCGATTGATGCAAAAACTTGCAGTGTTGCTCAATTGAAATTTGCAAAATTGTGTATCTTTCAAACCATTCATCATGGCCTCAAATTTTCTATGCCAATAGCTCCATTTGGCTAAGTAAATGCAAAGAAAAACCTCATTTTTCTCACCAAGTGGCTCAAACATTGTTGACCACTCAAGAGCGAAGTGTTCCTAAAGGTGCACTAAGAAATATTGATAAATGATCTTTAGGGGGTCATTTCTTAAATCTTGTATGAGGTTTCAATGAACTGTAAGGTGCTACAAGACCATGTTACCAAGGAATACAACAACCTATCTCATTTTTGGGAGATTCAACTTTGTTTTAATTTGGCAACCCAATCTTGGTTGATGCCAAAAATTGCAGTGTTTCTCAGTTGAAAGTTGCAATATTTTGTATCTTTCAAACCATTCATCATGGCCTTGAACCATCTACTCCAATAGCTCTAATTGGATGGGTAGGTTCCAATTACAACCTAATTTCTCACACATACTCACTCGAACATTGTCGACCACTAAGGAGTGAACGTTTCCTAAAGGTGCACTAAGCACCATTGAGAAGTGATCCTTAGGGGTTTGTTTCTCAAATCTCATGCAAGGTATCAACAAATCATTAGGAGCTACATGAATAGTTATCAAGGCCTACAATAACCTATCTCATTTTTTTGATATTCAACTTTGTTTTAATTTGGCAATCCAATCTCAGTTGATTCCAAACTTGAAATGTTGCTCTATTGAAATTTGCAACATTGTGTATCTTTCAAACCTTTCATTGTGGCCTCAAACCATCTGCACCAATAGCTTTGACTAGTTGGGTAAATTCTAGTGACAATCTCATTTTGCACACAGACTCACTTGAACATTCTAGATCACTCCAGACCAAAGTGTCCCTAAAGGTGCACTAAGCACCATTGAGCAATGACCTTTCGAAGGAAATTTATTAGAGATTGTGTGAGGTATTATAAAACTATCAAATGCTACAAGACTATGTTATGGATGCCTACAATAACCTATATCACCTTTGAGAGATTCAACATCATTTGAAATTTCCAACCCAATCTCATTTAATGTCAAACATTGCAATGTGCCTCAATTGAAATGAGAAACATTGTCTATCTTTCAAAGCGTTCATCTTGGCATCAAACTATCTACACAAACACCTTAAAATAGGTGAGTAAACACTATTTATAATCTTGTTAGGCTTTACAACTCACTTGAACATTCCAGACCACATCGTACTGGTGCATCCCGTAATGTTCTTGTAATGCCCTAAATAGGTCAAGGTGGTCAAAATTATCTAATAGGGCTAAAATTGGGTAGGATTGATGTTTTTGATCTTATATGACCTATTTAAATTTGTTTGAGGTGTTGGAATGGAAATTACGAGTCTAGGTAAGTGATTAAGCGAAAGTTGTCAAATTTGCACAAAAGTTGCTATGACAACTTTGCAAATTTTATGCAAAATATGTAATACTTGGCTCCTAGTGCCTAAAATTGGTTAAATATTTATGAAATGAAACATATGTTGTATTATCATAAAGTATGAATCACATAATAATAATATACATATATACATAGATACATGTGCAAGCATAAATATAAGGCATGAGCAATTTACAATGCATAAGACATCCACATAAACATAAAATAGTATACATCAATACACATGATACATGAATTGCATACTTAAAACATAAACTATATATATTTGTATACACTCAAAATTGGCTTGATAAATTAATTAAATATTTATTATTTAATTAATGTTTATTCCTTCTATTACTAAGTAAATTATTTAATTTATTTAGTACATTCCCTTATGCTATTCTTCTTACCATAAGTTCTCTACTGAGTCTTATTAAAGTGATTTAGTTAATTGTTCAATTACACAATCACTATATGACTAAGTCGTTAAGTCTATCTCATAGACCTAGTCACTTGATACATCATCTAAGCTAAGATAATTAATTTATATTATTTATTAATTACTCATAATTATCCTCACTGATGTGTCCTATTTTCAAGGGCTATGTAGCCTCATGAGACTTGGTCTCATGACCACATGTCCTCTTTGAACTTGGTCAACATCACATTCCCTATTCCTTAGGAGCTTCTCTAGCCACCTCAAGGAGTCAAAGGTGACTCATGGGACACTGTACCAAGAGTCCTCATCAGAAAAGTGTCTTCCCACCTTCTTCTCAAGAGTCTTTGTGAGACAATTTACATGTGTCTTTCCCTTCCACCTTTCATCTTTCAATATCCACCCTTGGATCTTGCCACTAGGCTTGAGTCCTCCATAAATCTATAAAAGGAGCCTTCCTGTTCCGTTGTGAGGCTAATAGCAATAGTGAAATAAAACATTCAAGCAATCAAACATTAAAGCATTCAAAAAATCAAGCATCTAAGGCATTTAGTATCATTTTGGGAATTCCCATACCATCCACATCCATCAAAACTTGCATCAATCATCATGGCATAAGAAGCAATCTAGATTTACACTAGTTTTGCATCATTTCCACTATCTCCACACTTTGGAAATATCTTGGAAAAAATGGAGCATATTTTCAATTATGAGAGCTCACCAATCCAAGAATTCAAGGCTAGGAGGATAATAGAGACAAGCTACATGGGTAAGTGAAAGTAAAAAAATTATTTTAGTTCATTTATCTCTTTGTAATATTCATTGGAATGCATTTTAGATAGATTTGATAGGTAATAGTGGTTAGTATTTCAATTCTAGGGTTATACAATAAATTTGCATACATTTTTTGTGCCCACAGTGGGGCCTACCCACAAAATTTAACAATTAGAAACTTAGATTTCCATTTGCAACATCTACAGGATTATTTTTGTGCATCCATACCTGATTTTGACGCATCCATATCATCTTTCTACGCATCTATTTGAACCATATCATACATCAAGTTTCTATCACTTTCCATTCTATTTCTATGCATATATTCCACTCTACCACACTTTCATTATTTCTCATTATGCATTGGTTCTTCCTGTGCAGTCATCCACATTTTCTATGCATCCATTCACTATTATTGCACATGTTTTATAGCTGCACTCTGTGTTACAAGTAGTGGTTGTCATTGCGCCAAAATATTGACATGTTAATGCCCGATACAACCACTAGACTTATAGAAGACACAGGAGGTGGTTAAGCCATGTCACAAATCCTAAGGGGAGCACTGACCATTATGCCAATAATATCCCCCTTAGCATTACACAAGGGGATTTGAACCTATGACCAAGCTCTGATACCACTTTTTACAAGTAGTGGTTGTCATTGCACCAAAAGATTGACCTGTTAATACCCGATACAACCACTAGACTTATAGAAGACACAGGAGGTGGTTAAGCCATGTCACAAATCCCGAGGGGAGAGCTGACCATTATGCCAACACTTTGGTTTCATGTTACTATGAATTTTTTACTGTAGCTACACATTCATTTAGATAATTGTTTAAATTTTGTTTTGTATTGCATTTTTTTTTTAGCTAACAACTTAACGATTTGTTGTTTGTGTCTTTTAGTCCAATAGGCCATTTTGTAGGACATATTATTGAAGACCCCTATTAAATTACTCACCAATCTCCTTGCAGGTTCCTTGGAAGAAAAAGGGGATTGTTAAGGAAACCAAAATCTTGTTTGGGTTTTAAAATACGACATGCTTTATATTTTTGTGTGTCTTCTTTAGTGTAGATTAAGTGTTTGATGTGTTTTGATATTAAGCACTTTCTAATCCTATAAAGTTATAACAGTGTATCCTCTCCCCTCATCTTTGTGGATCGTGGGTGTAAGAGAAATTATTATATCTTTTAAAGGGAATTCTTTCATGGGAAAAAAGGTACTCACCCCAAGGAATGACGCAACCGGTAATAGGCTAAAGGCAAGCCCTCCCAAACCGGTATATAAAAAAATGTCATTGTGATTAGTTTCAAAATGAATAGGTGTGAATTCATTATGGAAACCAAAATCTCCTCTAGTACCCATGTGGTGCATTAAAGTCCTTAAATTGCTAATGTGTAAAAATATTTCTTTGAAAGGATTGAGAGAGTCCCCTTAATTGGAAATATGAATTGATTTAGGTGTGAATTTATTATGGCAATAAAAATATCCTCTAGTACCCGTGTGGTGCGTTAAAGTCCTTAGATTGCTAAGGTGTAAAAATATTTCTTTGAAAGGATTGAGAGAGTCCCCTTAATTGGGAATATGAATTGATCATAGCCACATGAATGAATGCCCTTACTACACACTTTTGTTTTAGTGGAAAAAAACCTTCTATTTGCTAGTTCAAGGGGTCACCCAAGCTTGTGAGGACATCTCACACTACTCATAGTTCATAGTAGAGATAACAGTGCTTTGGGAAGTAATGAACCATTGAATTTGAAACATGGTGTGCTAAAGAAGTGAGTGCATTGTAAGGAGGAGCTCGTGCCTCCAAGTTCCTAGGCTATCTGCTTTGGATAAGCGTGGTTGGATTTTATCCAAGGGAGGATTCAACAACTATTATCCTTTCCAACCATAGGATCTGTAAGTGTGTTTGTGCATTCATTTTAGATTAATTTAGACATCAATCATTTATGTTTTTTGTGTGTGTATGCATTTTCTTGCCAAAAAAATTAGAAAAGACAACAACCAAAAACCAAAATTTTCTCAAAATATGCAACCAAAAACTAAAAATGTCTAAAGCTGCACATTCATCAACATTTTCTACGTATCCATTACACTATCCTATGCATATATTTTTGATCATGCACATAAAATCATACTTTATGTGCATTGGTATCTTTTTTTTGCACATACATTGAACTGTCATGTGCATTTATTCCCACACATTTACCAAAGAGGCTATTGTATGGATCTAGATACATTGCGACATACTTTTTTAGATACTCATTTTTATAATCTTTCTAATTCTAAATTTTTTTGATCTCTTCAGGATACTGTTACCTAGTTTGACCATCATTTTCAAAATTTCATCTATCCATATTCTCCCAAATTAATCTCTTAGTGTTGATAATTTCCATTTAAACATCAAAAAGTCTTTGTGAGTTTTACCTATCAGGATCTATCATCCTTATCTACAAACTTATGTAGACCTTATCTTTGATAGTATTTGTCATACCACAGTGAGCTCTATACCTCCTATAGACTTAGATTATCAATTGTCAATTTCATCTCAACACTTTAAGATTTATTTTCACATCTTTCTATCTATCCAATATCCAATATATCTACCAAAAATTTCATCACATTTTCATCTTTCACCTTTTTATGGTTCAAACTCGATCACAAAAACTAAGGGAACCTGTGAATCTAGAATCTAGAGACAAAATGGTAGGAACTAGTCATGATGAAAAACCTTGGCCAACATTCTCTTCTAAGGATATGATCTTTATAAATGATGAAGGACCAACAGATGATGAATTGAAAGAATCCATGCAAGATCCTAGATTCCACAAGGTCATGGAAAGAATCTTAGATATGGACAAAGAGACATACTTCTTGATGATTTCTCAACAAGGAGTCAAATTACCAATGGATTTTGATGTCTCCATTCTCAAAGAATCACCTATGAAAAATGATCAAGAAAAACCTAGTGGTTCTCAAGAGACATGTGCTCATGGAGCTATGGAAGACAAAAAATATAGTGCTTCCCACAATACATAAGGACCTAATACATCTTTGGACCTTGTCTTACAACAAATCTAGATCCTTCAACATTAGATTCATGACATCCAAACTGGATCTTCTACAAAGAAATATTCCTTACACTACTACATTTGGGGCCAAATTTTGACATAAGTTTCCAACGGGTAACCTTTTATTATGAATTTGGTGTTTTTTTTTAGTAATAGGCCCCGATGGTGTTGGTATTCTGATGGGTGTTTAATTAACCATCAGAATTCCAATAGCTTTGGGGTATAGATAAAAAAAAGTGAAACAACCTCATCATTTTTATTTTGATTGGATAGAGAAGGAGCGGGAGAAAAGGAGCGAAAGCTGAGCACGGGAAAGGGTATGTGATTTCTTCATGTTTCAAGCCTCTGGCATCATATTTGAATGCATTGCATTTTATTTTATCATGAATGCTCTCTGAAATGACTGTATTCTATTGGTGCTATGCCCTAGCCAGTGCTTTATCTCTATTATTTGATGTTATTGGTGCGTGCTTGTGCTCAAGGATATCAATTCACTATATTCAAATGTTTGGATTCACGTTTGTTGATATTACTGGCATATATGTTTAATGAAGCCATTGCATATTGCTGTCATTGAAATGATCTCATTCTACTGGTGTCATGCCCTAGCCCATGCTTTAACTTCATTATTTGATGTTATTGGTGCTTGTGCTCAAGGATATCCATTTTTTTGAAATGTTGACTATGGTTATCAAATGGACAGCCCATGAGCTTCTATCTAGGAATCATTTGTATTGATAGCTTAGGGCATCAAATGTATTGTATCATTGATAGTTGAAACTTTGTTAAAAGGAAATAGGACAAAGAAATATTTTTATTTAGTTTCTCTATATTGATCCCTAAGTGGCTTACAACCCTAGAGAAGTATATGAATATTTATGGATGCAGTTGTAGGATACATAGCAACTGATAACTCACAAGAAATCCATGCATCCAATTTGAATAGAAATTAATACAAAGAACTAGGGTCCTCCAATGGCCCAATCATCTGGAACTTGACTTTCCCAACTAGTGACCCTTTAAAATAGGGTTATCATGCAATCAGTGAGTGATCCTTCATTCTCCTGGTTTGCCCTACATCCAAACATATTGGAAATACACAATAAAATGATAACAAGTCTTTCACAATCCCCCTTCCCCCAAGGAACACTATCAACCATCCCTTCCACATAGCATTTCACTATTTTATGAGTGGATTGTGTAGGAACAATTAACCTTAAACAAGGAGAAAACTCCTCAACACATCTTGGAAACCATTGAATTCAATAATAAATGAAACTTGACACCAACACTATTCCTTCCATAGTTTCAGGATACATAGCAGTCGATAATTCACAAGAAATCCATGCATCAAATTTTTTTAAGGATATCCTACTAATCAATAGGAATTTTCTTGAGATGACCAATGATTATGCATTTTGATGGCAGTGTGCTAGTTCAAAAGGATAATATAAATCTGAAACAATGTTTTCTAATTTTCTCAAACAATAAATGTGGTTAAAGGGAAAATATTATGTGGAAAACCCACAAACCAAGCTAGCAAATGATTGTACATCAAATTAATCCTATATTCATTAAAGTATTTCTATGCTTCAACTACCTAACCTTTGAGCTTCATCTAGAGGAATGTGTAGCTTTAAGATAGAGTTACTTCTTTGGGCCTTACAATAGGGTGGAATATGATCAACATTTGTTTAGGTTGTATCTTTGTTAGTCCCATTGTTAGGTTCTTATGGTTCATGGTTTGAATCTATTATGGTTGTGTAAGGGATTTGTAGATGCTTTTTATAACATAATTATTGGACACCGTGATTGGAACAACTGGTTGTTGGCTATTGTACACATGAATCATAACTATTAATGGTTCTTTGTGTTCAAGAATTCGTTGATCAATCTTTGAGATTTATTGTTTGAGCTTTAAAAGAGTGATAAAAGATATAGTGAGTTCTATCTTTTCCAAGTGTTTTGTGGGTGACATTATCTTCTAGGAGTAATTGATGGAGCCGAATTATGTTCTTTGCCTCTAGTAAATATTGCAGACACAATCATCTTCTTGGTGAAGGGTTGCTTCCATCCCCATGAGGTACTATTGCATAGTTTCCATTCCCTTTTAGTATAGTGAACCTAATTCAATACAAGTGTGCACTATTTTGGGATCCATAATTTATGGCCCCTACACTGTGATTGTTAGCCTAAGATAGGCCTACCTTTGCATATAATAAGAGGCCAACATGAAACAAACATCTAGAAGTTAGGGGGTTGTCCCCTATCCATAATTTATTATTTAAGTGCTAAGTGATGATGGGTATATCATGTAATTCATACCTAGTGTGTCTCTTTCTTTCTCTCCACATTTCACATTAGGAGTATATGCTATAAAATACCAATGAAATCAACTATTGGTAAAATCTAATCAAAATTGCAATATAAAGATTAAAATAGATCTTGAAGAAATATGGGAAGCATTTTTGACAGATATTGTACAAATGAAGAGAATACTCCCAAGAGGAAATTCTTCAATTTGGAACAATTGAAGGACAATATTTTACTTTTATATGCACATCTGCAGTGTTTTTGATATATTTCTGAGATAACAAAACCATAGAAAGAATAACATATAGAAGAAAGTAAAGAATAATGATCATATTTTGAGATATTGTGGAAACTTAAAGGAAAGAATGCTTGGTGGGGTTATCATGCAATTAGTGAGTGATCCTTCATTCTCCTGGTCTACCCTACATCCAAACATATTGGAAATACACAATACAATGATAACAAGCCTTTCACAATCCCCCTTCCCTCAAGGAACACTATCAACATCCAAACCTTGACTGTCCCCTCAACCAATGACCCTTCAAAACTAGGTTATCATGCAATCAGTGAGTGATCCTTCATTCTCTTGTTCTTCCCTGCATCCAAACATATTGGAAATACACAATACAATGATAACAAGTCTTTAACAATCCCCCTTCCCTCAATGAATTACTATCAACATCCGGACCTTAATTGTCCCCTCAACTAGTGACCCTTCAAAACTAGGTTATCATGCAATCAGTGAGTGATGCTTCATTCTTCTGGTCTACCCTACATCCAAACATATTGGAAATACACAATACAATGATAACAAGTCTTTCACAATCCTCCTTCCCTCAAGGAACACTATTAACAAGTGATCCTTCTTCTTATTAGCCATATCCAATGTTTCATTAAAGTCACGGCCAAGAATGAAGGTCACCTTACCCATACCATTCATGGATTTTGAAATGTTGTTCCAAACTCTTGAAAACTTTTCTATTGCTTCTTGTTGCTTCTTTAAATACTTATTCTACCACAATGTCCTCCTGCCCCATCTTCTTGATCTTCCTAGCTAAAGTGGATGAATCCACACACAATAACCCAAAATGAAGGGTTTTGTATCCTTTAATTAATCTCAGTCACTGGTAATGCATGGACAACAAACCAATAGTCTCCAAAGCATTCAATAAGTGAATATGAATGTTTGAAAACTTTCCTCTCAACTTCCCCAACCACTCCTAATTGGTTAGAGGGATTAGTTGAGTGTTTAGACACTAAAACTTCTTAAACATACTTTATTTGATATGATGAATTGTAATATCAACAAATGTGAATCCACAAGTAACGAGTACATTCCATGTAATGAGTAATGATTCATTCCATGTACACCATTCTATTCAATGTAAAAGTAAAGACCATGTACACGAGTGAATCCATTCTATTCAATGTACAAGTAACAAGTCATTCCATTCAAGAAAGATCATGTATGAAAATATCAACGCAAAAAAAAAAAAGGATTATGCAGAATTTAGTGATTGTATCTTCCATTAGAGCCACTTCATATGCAGAGGTGATGAACATGCATATTTTCTTGAGCACTATTGGGAGCTTACCCAGCAACACATGTACTATTGTGAAAATCACCACAAATCTATTTGCTTCTGGGTCTAGCTCCCAGTATTGCTTGGTCAAATATGCATGTTTTTCACTTGTGCATATACCTTCTATGATAAACTCTTATATGCACAACAACACAAGTGATGAACATTCAGATTTTCCTAAGCAGTACTTTGAGTAGTCCTCCTACACATGTACTATTGTGAAAATCATCACAAGTCCATTTGTTGGAGGGCTACTCAAAGTACACCTGTTTGGAGGTCTAAAGGAAACAAGATAATTTCAAGAGTCACAAGTCTTAAGATTGTACTTAATATAGCCAAGCTTCATTCAATGGTACATTCAAACATGAAACAAACCATTCTTAAACCAGATTAAACTAGTAAACCAAAGGACATACTGATTATAAGTAAACTAGTAAACCAAAGGACATGCTTTTACTACTAAGTATCTATTTGTTGGGCATACTGATTATAAGTACTTGACATATATCACAAATGTTGCTAATTAAGGTTGGCGGGATGATAACACCTATCCTGAAAAAAGACTATCAAATAAAGAACATGCACATAAACATGACAACTGAAAAAATTAAATGGAATACACCAAGAAGTACCAAATGATGATTGCTCAATTGTTGTAATGGAAAAGCAATATCGGAACCGTCCATTTCTAGAACTTAATTTTTCTATAGTCCTAATGATTTTTCTTATTTCTTGTCTGTGCTTGGTGACATGATTTTGAACATTGTTGACATACTTAAATGGAATACACAATACCAAATGATGAATGCTCAATTGTTGTAATGGAAAAGCATCAAAACTATCCATTTCTAAAATTTGATTTTGTATAGTCTTAATTATTTTTCTATAGTCCTAATGATTTTGAAAATTGTTGACAAAGAGTGTTTCTCTTTTTTATTATAGTATAAATGATTTTTCTATAGTCATAATTATTTTTCTTATTTCTTTTCTTTTGTCCCTTTTTGATTTCCTATGTCTGTGCTTCATGACAGGATTTTGTCACCTTCTTTTGATGGTATATTTCATTCAGTCTATGTGGAATACTATTTTGTTCACTATTTTATTTCAACTTCATATTTCTTTCATTTTTCATATACATGGAGACTACACATGCTGATAAAAAAATGAGCTATCTGATTTAGGTTTAATTTTCATTATTGTAAATGGTTAATATTTCTAATGGTAATCCTTGGTGGATTTCATATAAAAATAATCATATAAAAATAATAAATGTAGTAATGATGGTGTGGTGCATTATTGATATATAGGCTTGATGACTCTTGTCAATGTGCCAAACTGTCAATGTGGTGGTGGGCAATGTGTGTTGAAGACTTCACGGACACTGAACAACCCTGCACAACAATTTTGGTGCTGCCCAAATAGAAAAAAGGTTGCTAATGTGTATATATTTAATATTTCTAATGTAAATACTATTCATTATAATATAAGAACTAATGTAGATTGGGCATCATAGGGAAATAATGGTTGCGGATACTTTAGTTGGGTCAATGACAACTCATCTGCATCTATCTATCCATCTCCACTTATTCGCGATGAAGGATTTGAGTGCAAAACATGTCAGGCTAGGGAAAATTCTGAAATTATATTTTTATGATGCCTTCTCGTATTGTAATCACACATCTTTGTTGTGACCATATGCAGAGATGAACTTAGGAATTAGTTAGTTTAGTATTTTCATATTGTAACTAATATTTTAATATGGATATGATGTAACTTCTCTTTGCCTCAAGTGCACATATATATGGTTTACATATTTTTTTAGAATAATTCTTCATGTTTATGGCTCAGGTGAGGCCCAATTTACTATTAATCACATGATTTAACTTATAGTGTTTTCTTGCTTATTCCATTTGTTCCTTGACCTTGACTATGGATTGACTATCATTTTCAAGCTTAAGCAAGGCTTCGTACCACGCACCATCCACAGATTTGTATGCAACATTGATTTACGAACGTAAATAACACATTGAACGTAATCTATAGACGTTGCATGGCATGAAGTCTTGTTGAAGTTTGAGTGTCCTCCCTTTATTCTAGTGAGGGATTGGAATGAGTTCATTTTGGATGCAAAGGAGAAAGGGGATACTCAAAGAGGAATAACACCAACAAATGAGAGAAGAAGGTATAAACATTTTAATAGATTTTTATTCTTAAATAATGAAATTTGCATATACTAGTGTTCTAAGCCTCCTCATTACATGATTTAAGGTCTTAGTCCATGGACAAATTAAATTAGACTTACTATCCAAAACACATAAAAAACATGCACATAAACACGACAACTGAGAAACATAATTGTAGGCATCATAGTCACAATATTTTGGAGACAATGTAATTGAGTTGTGTACCCAAGCGATGGAGAGAAACTTCTGCACCCCTGATTCCAAGTTGAATACATCTATTGGAGGACCTTGTATTCATGAGAAACAGATGTAATCAACTTGGAATCGGAGGTGCAAGAGTTGCTCTCCATCATCTGGATATACAACTCAATTACGTTGTCTCCAAAAAATTATGTTTCTCAGCTATTGTATCCCAGGACCCCTTATGACCCTTTACGACCATTTACGATCCCTAAGAATACATCTTAGAGGTCTTAAAATATTGTAAAGGGTCATAAGAGGCTCCTAGGAGGGGCCATATGAGCTTCCACCTTCACATGGTTGGCCTTCTTAAGTAGAGAATGTTATACTCTTCTTGAAAAAAAGAGAAGCTCAATAATTTAAGGTCTCAGTCCACGGATAAATTAAATTAGAAGTACTATCCAAATTGGTACATTGATGAGAATCAATGATGGGCCGAAGTTTTTAGATTCTAAGAAGATCTATATGCAGTGGAAATCCATAGAGCGGATATAAAATACTGGAAGAGAAGAATTCCTCATCTAATTTGTGAAATGCAAAAGTGTCTACCTTCAACCTTTTTCAACGCACAAGAACACTACCTCATACACCAAGTTGAGGAGATTGAAATGTGTGGACCCGTACACACTCGGTCAATGTGGATGGTTGAGAGACACCTAAAATTTTTTATGGATCCATCGCGATAATGACTAATTTTTATATGCCATTAAATTTAATTATGTTGTATTGAATATTCATAAATTTTATAATGTGTTAATGAATGTTATTGTGTGATAATTAATCAATGTCACATTTTATTAATGTGTGAATGAATGTTAATGAATGTTATCATGTGATAATTAATGAATGTTACATTTTATTAATGGATGAAATAATGAATGAATGATAGATGTTAACAGGGAATTTAGAGTGATGTTAGGGGGGCAGGGGGGGCAAATGAGATTCCACCTTCATGTGGTTGGCCTGTTTTAGTACAGAATATAAAACTACTCTCAAAACAAAGTGAAGCTCAATAAGTTTGTTCCTTATATAGGGTCTCAAGTGTAGCCTTTATCCCACTCTCAACATTGCAAGGCTTCAAGTGGTGTTTTGAGATTGGTTTCTCCATCTCCCACTGACATCTTGTCTTTCTCCTAAGAACTCTCACCTAGCTCTGATACATGGATGAGTATAAGATGTCCCTTACAGGCTACACATATATAATATGGTAGATCTAGGGAAAAAATATACTATAACATAGAATGAGTCAACTTGAATCTATAGTTTCTTCATTCACAATGAAAATTCAAATTACAAGCCATATTTTAGATTTAATATTCATATTCATCTTCATCATGATCATAGCCATCACGGTCAGCATTTAGTTCAACTTCATTTGAACCACACTCCATGTCGGGTACCATTATAAGGCATGGAGTGTGGTCATACCCATGTTACCATAATAATGAGTTAGCCTATAAAATTATGAATAAAATATTGCAGGTGCACCCAGGATTGGCCCAGGCACCCAAGTTCCTACCAAAGGAACCCAAGTCGAACCCAGAGGAGAACAAAAGTAGAACCGAAACCCAGCCTCAAACAAAGAACCAGATAACTTAGCTTTTTTCTAATTCAAGTTTATTTATGAATTCTTCTCTAATTCGAACCTGATTATTCCATATTTTGTTTTCCAATTTTCCTTCTTCCTCTCTCCAAATTATGTTATGTTGTTATTTCCTTTTACTAATTGTGCTATTTCAAGGATCACCACCCATGACTTGGTTAAGATGATGAATGTTGTCAATGCCTTTATTACCAAGGAATCACCGCCTGCCATTAATGAATATTAATGATCATTATTTCCTAAGGGTAATCATTGTTTGTGTATGCTAATCACCTGAGTCTTTGGATGTGATTTGCATGCTGTGAGGTTTGTTAGAAGTGGGGGTATGACATGCTAGTTGGATTATAACATATTGACACTTACACCATGAATAAGACAAATGATTAAACAAAAAGAAAGGACCAACTGAACCATCTTTTGGTCAGTCTATATCACATTGAGAAACAATGTCAAGACTTGAGAATCAAAACAATCAAAAGTTTCTTCAAGACCATGAATGATCAACAACATTCCATCATAAAAAAAAACACTAATCTATGTTATCATTAAGCCATAAAATATGTCTTTAAAGTTTATTTCTAATGATTATGATGATGTTGATGTTGATGTCTATAATTTATTTCACTTACTGATGCTTTCCTAGATTGAATTTTGAATTGCTAGGTTGGAGAATGCTTTCAAAGTTTAGGGTCTATTCTACATGATACTCTTAGTTATAGCTCAAATGCAACTCAACATATTTTTGATGCTGGGTAACCCATTGCAAAAAATCATTTGCAGGTGAAATTTAATGTTGTGAATCTTGGCATTGTTAATGTTATTACTTTTCCTCACATTTCATATTTGTGAAAATGTTTCTTGGCACTATCTTCTTTTTCAATTCCTATATTTGTAGCTTTTTAGATCATTAACTTAAGCATTACATGTCTTTGTTCAAAGTTTATTCTAACACTATATTATATCTTATTCTTATTACAATGTTCTTTGTTGTGGGGCAGGAGGTCAATCTTCATTGTCTTCATTGTGGTGGACAGTGAAGATTTCTCTGACAAATAGCAGGTCTTCTTTAGTATCTTATAATAACATGCTAAACTGATAAAGGTGTTATGGGCATTTAATCTGCAATTACTAATAGATTAAGCATGTTATTACTATGCTTAATGTTCCATTTAAATGTATTTAACACAAAAAAACAAATTTACAAAATTGAACCAATGGTATGTTTACAACAAAGATGTGTTGAGGAGTATGCTCTTTGTTTAATGTTAACTGTTCCTGCACAATCTATTCATACAACAGTGGAATGCTATGTGGAAGGGATGTTTGATAGTGTTCCTTGAGGGAAGGGGGATTGTGAAAGACTTGTTATCATTGTATTGTGTATTTCCAATATGTTTGGATGTGGGGCAGACGAGGAGAATGAAGGATCACTCACTGATTGCATGATAACCTAGTTTTGAAGGGTCACTGGTTGAGGGGAAAGTCAAGGTCTTGATGATTGGGCCATTGTAGGACCCTATTTCTTTGTATTAATTGTTATTCAAATTGGATGCATGGATTTCTTGTGAATTATCAGCTACTATGTATCCTGCAACTGAATCTATAAATCTGCACATACTTCTCTAGGGTTGTAAGACACTTAGAGATCAAAATAGAGAAACTATATCAAAATCATTCTTTGTGCTATTTCCTTTTAACAAAGTATAAACTATCAATGATACAATACATTTGATTCCCTAAGCTATCAATACAAATGATGCCTAGCTAGAAGCTCACAGGCTGTCCATTTGAAAACCACATTCAACATTTCAAAAAAATGGATATCCTTGAGCACAAGCACCAATAACATCAAATAATGGAGTTAAAGCATGGGCTAGGGCACAACACCAGTAGAATGCGGTCATTTCAGTGACAACAATATACAATGGCATCATTAAACGTGCTAATAATATCAACAAATGTGGATCCAAACATTTGAAAACCAATGGCATGTTTACAACAAAGGTCTAATAGAACTCCCAACAATTCTTAAACATACTTTATCTGATATGATGAATTCTTAAACAATTAAGGTTGGAGTAGACATAGTTATCACACATTTTTTTGTGTGGTACAAGGAAGATTTGGCTAGCTTAAATCTTCCTTTGTGCTAGTAGTCTACAAAATTAGACCATTATTAACATTTGATCATATCAGATAACTAGTATGTTTAAGAAATGTTGGGACTGGTCCTTTGGCGTGTATTAAATAGAATAGAATTTTTAGCATATTATTATCATTCTATTTCTTTGTTTTAAACATGCCATTGGTTTAGTTTTGTAACTTCACTGTTGTATGAGTGGATTGTGTAGGAAGAGTTAACATTAAACAAGGAGAAAACTCCTCAACACATCTTGGAAACTATTAGAATAACTGAGAGGGGGGTGAATCAGTTATCTAGTGTCCCAATACAAAACGTATAATATAAAACAAATTCTTCAACTTCTGCTACTCGGTAAACATAAAATAATTTCACTATCTGTGTTTTTACCAATTGTCAGTCTAAAACTTATAGTAGTTACAGATCAAATCTAACATGTAATATGCAAAGTATGATAACAAGAAAATATCACAATCAACACATAACATAAGAGATTTAACGTGGAAACCCTATGAAGGGAAAAACCACTTGGGACTGGCAACCAAAAAATGTTCACTCTTCTGAAGTGAGGTCAGTGAAGACCCAACCCTGTTAAAGGTTTACAAACACACTGTTAGGTGTGACCTTGTTAGAGGATTTTAGACTAGAATTTATCGTCCAACCAGCAGTCACTCTGGGGTTGACAGGATAACAATGTTCACTCTATGAATGAAACATCAAAAAGACTTTCTTAGTCCACTCGGTTAAGAGATTTGACTATGTACAATGGTTAAATATGTAATATTAGATGATCTACCTTGAAACAACTTCAATTACAGTTTACAGATCAATGTTCAGCTCATTCAAATCTTTCTGATCAATATATCACTTTGGATTCAATACTATATCAACTTATTGTCCATCGGTAATTACTCTTTGTAGCTCGATAATTGTTCTGCAGTATGGTTCTCACTAACCAATATGATCAGAATGCATGAAAACTCCTTCACGTGATAATTTTGCAGTTTCTTCTTCTTCCGGCATCCCTTCAAAAATGAAACCAATGTCTCTTATATAGACGAGTAAATCATTTTCTTTTCCTCCATCAAATTTCGCCGCTTAATCTTATTCATTGATTTTTCCACTCTAACCTTCTTTAGCTGATGTGTTAGTAACACATTTCAATCTGCTCCATTAGATCCTTCTTGAATTATGTTAGCCATTGATCTTCATAATAAACCTTAACTGTTACCTTGATTTCATACACTTTACAGCTCATCACTTTATCGACCAAACTAACCATTTAATTCCTTTCTATTCTTCTCGGTTAACAATGAAATGCATCAATGAACACAAGCTCGGTTAACACTACACTCGGTATACACTACACTCTATCGATGTATACTGGAATGCTTCATTTACCAACAACACTACTTTGTGTCTTTCAGCTCTATTCTTCATCATAGATGAATGCAACATAATAAACTAGATATCATCAAGTCTTAGACTCATCAAAAAGTTACTTAGTGTATTCCTTATCCTCATTTGATATATACATCTTCCTCATGTAGATATTTCTATTCTTCATCTCTTTCACCTTTCTTTAGATGTGTTAGTATAGTAACTTACAAGATAAGTAATGTCAAGATAGTTGACATCAATGACAACATAATATTGATTTAATCATCTTGCATATCTAATCAGCAACTCCTCAGTGATCTTCAATCATAGATTCTTCATTCAGTGTTCTATATCAGTTGTAGTTCATCAATCTCTCCCTTTGGCATTGATGGCAATGCAAGTAATATGAAGTGTACCATACACATACCAAACATGTATTCTACAACTCTGTGATCAAATTTTGTGTTGTGTAAGCTCTTCCTAGCTTAATATGTTTAATCACTATGTTACTAAACAACATTATAACATACAGCTTTGTCATTCTCTCCCTTAGATAGTTCTTATCGATGCATATCTCTCCCTTTCCTTTTCATTTTATTTATCTCTCCCTTTAACAACAATGCTAAAGAAACAAATAAATAATCAACTCTATAGTAGCTAAGTAACTCTCTATTGTCCAATACAGTCTCTGTATCTTTGTATACTGATATCCCAATCTGTTTTAGTTCTCCAAACTTAATCACAACCTTGAACATTATCCAAAGTGTGAACTATGTTGCATCAATGTGTGTGATCTTCTGATAAGTGTAAGCTGATGCAACATCCAGATCACATTAGTAACTCATAGATAGGGGATGGACCCCAAGTCTAGTCCTCAAGTATTCAAATGTGTCCTTCGGTAGAGGCTTTGTAAAGATATCTGCAAGTTGTTCTTTAGATGTACCAAATTCTAACTTCACTTGCTTCTCTTGCCCCTATTCTCTTAAGTACTGATACTTAATTGATATATGCTTTGTCTTACAGTGCATCACTAGATTCTTTGAAATATTAATAGCACTTGTGTTGTCACAGTATATAATCACTGGGTCAGTGATTACCTCATTCATTCCTTCCAACACTTTCTTGATATATGAAATGTTTGAGCAATTAGTAGTAGTAGTAACATACTCTACTTCACTTGTAGACTGAGAAATACAAGCCTACTTTTTACTTGTCCAGGTTACAAGTCTTTCACCAAAGAAGAATGCTCCTCTGGTGGTGATTTTTCTATCATCCACATTTCTAGCCCAATCAACATCGGTATAGACCATGAGTTCAAATTTACCTTCCTTAGGATACCATAAACCATAATCCTCTATCTTTTTTAGGTATCTTAAGATCCTTTTAGTAGTAATCATGTGTGATTCTCTAGGATTAGCAGAAAATCTAGCAACAATTCCCACAACATGTGCTATATCTAGTCTAATGTGAACTACATACATTAGCTTACCAATCATGGATGGGTAAAGTGTCTAGTTTACCTCTGTAGTTTCATCTTCCTTTGTTATTTTACATTTAGAATCCATCAATGTTCCCATAGGTTTAGCATCTTCCATGCCAAATGTCTTCAAGACTTCCTTTATGTACTTAGATTGTGTGATGAATATCCCATCACTCTGTTGAATCACTTGTAATCCAAGAAAGAATTTAATCTCTATGAACATAGACATTTCAAACTCATTCCTCATGTCATCAAAAAAATATTTACATACATGATCTTGACCTCCAAAAATAATATCATCAACAAAAATTTCAGCAATAAGAATAGTGTCATCAGTATCACCTTTCATGTACAAATTATTGTTTTCACTAGTTTTTACAAATCCAATACTTAATAGGTAAGTATGCAGTCTTTCATACCATGCTCTCAATGCTTGCTTCAAACCATATAAAGCTTTGTGTAATCTACATACCATGTCTCTATTGTCTAGATCAATGAATCCTTCAGGTTGTTCTATGTAGACCTCTTCTTCAAGTATACCATTCAGAAATGTTGACTCCACATCCATTTGATAAACCTTAAATTTCTTGTGTGCAACATATTCAAGTAGCATTCTAACTCCTTCCAATCTAGCAATAGGTGAGAATGTCTCACCATAGTCAATGCCTTCTTCCTGTGCATAACCCTTGCATACCAATCTCACTTTGTTTCTTGTCACTTCACCATTTTTATTCATTTTGTTCTTGAATATCCATTTAGTACTGATAACATTTTTATCTTTAGGTTGGGGTACTAAGGACCGAGTTTTGTTTTTCTCTATTTGTTCTATTTCTTCTTTCATTGCATTAATCCATTCTTCATTCTCTAATGCAACTTTCATATTTTTTGGTTCAAATTCACAAACTAGACATGTACCTTGTCTTGCTTTGCTTCTTGTCTGCATGCCAGCTTGTCTGTCTCCAATAATTTGTGTCTCAGGATGATTTCTTCTGACAAAACTAGCCAGTACTTGGTTTCTTCTTTCTTGTTCATCCTGTTCAGGTTCATGTGCTTTCTCGGTAGCTCCATCTTGTTCATAAGTTTCCCTTTCCTATTCCTCGGGGTTATTTTCCTGTTGACTGGTTATCACAGGTTGCGACTTCGGTAGATAATGAGGAAGTTCAATGTAATTGAATCTACCATAGTCTTTTGGTTCCTTTCTTTCCTCTTTGTTCTTGTCATCAAACTCATCAACACAGACATTAGTACTTTCAATCATCTTATTTGTAACCTTATTCAGACATTTGTATGCTTTACTCTTAGTAGAATATCCTAAGAATATTCCTTCATCACCTTTAGAATCTTTCCCATTTTTCTCATATTTCAGAATAAAACATTTTCTTCCAAAAATCTTGAAATAACTTACAATAGGTTTGTGTCCAAACCATAGCTCATAAGGTGTCTGGTTGGTGTCCTTCTTCAGTTGTACTTGGTTAAGCACATATACAGCTATATTGACAGCTTCTCTCCAATATGTCTAAGAAATATTCTTTTACAACATTAGTGTCCTTGCACAGTCAATGATTGACCTGTTCCTTCTTTTAGCAATCCATTCTACTAGGGTGTTCTCAGTGCAAAGACCTGTCTCTTGTTACCATGCTCATTACAAAAATTAGTAAATTCATCAGAGATAAATTCACCTCCTCTATCAAATCTTAAGCATTTTAATTCTTTTCCAGTCTCTTTTTCTACCTTAGCTTTATACCATTTGAACATTTTAAAAGCTTCAGATTTTTCTTTTAAGAACATAACTATCATTAGTCTAGTATAGTCATAAAAAAAAAGAACAAAGTATCTATCACCATAATAACTCTGAGTTCTCATAGGACCACATAGGTTAGTATGAACCAGCTGAAGTATCTTTTTTGTTGATTAGTCTTTGCTTTTAAAACTAGACTTAGTCATCTTACCTGTCTGACATTCATGACACATTGCATGATCTAGTTTTGATAAGTTAGGCAACCCTCTAACTCTTTTCCTCTTACTAATCTTGATCATGTTATCAAAATTCACATGGCATAACCTTTTATGCCACAACCATTCATCTTCATCCTTCATTAATAAACAAGAAGACTAATCAATATCAAGATAAAATAGATTACCTATGGATTGTGTACCGGTTCCAACAAGTCTTCCTCCATCATCATAGATTTTTACGTTTCTGCTCTCAAAAGAAATTTGGTGGCCTGAGTTATTCAGCTGTGCCACACTTAACAAATTATAGATTAGTCCATCTACCCAATATGCATTTTCACTTTTTATTCTATCATTAATCATCAGTGAAGCTTTACCTCTTACCATACAGGGTGCATCATTTCCCATCCTTATAGATCCTCCATCATATTCATCAAGTAGATCAAATTTCTCTATATCATCAGTCATATGATGTGTGCAATCATTGTCTATGATCCATGTATCATTTCTGCTTACTTTAGAGATCAATGTTGTTTCTTCATGTTTCTCTTCTTCCTCTGAGTCATCTTTCATAGCAACAAATACTACTTCTACATCATCATTAGTGGCAGATTCAAATTGAAATTCTTCAGCTATGTAACATACCTTTTTCCCTTTGTCATAGTTATCTCAGTTATCTCTATTGTTGTATCGGTGGCCTCTGTTGACTCTTCTCCCATAGCTTCCTTTGGATCGGTCTTTGGATCTATCATCATCTTTCTTATTCGGACATCTAGTAGTGATGTGGCCAACTTATTTACAATTAAAACATGCTAAAGGTAGCTTACCTCTATACCTTCCTTTACCTTTGGGTAATATTATGGCCATAAGAGCTTCAAGCTCATCAAGTTCTTCATCAATATTACTATCACTATCATTATTCTTATTATTCTTGCTACTAGATTTACCAATCTTCAAAGAAGTCATGAAAGCGGATTCAATAGAAGGTACAACACTGTTGTCAAAGTTATTCAATTCAAAGGTTGTAAGCTTAACAATTAGTGTGTCAAGAGTAAGGTTAGATGTAGCCCTTGTTTCATGAATTGCAGAGACCTTGATTGCATAAACTAGCAACAAAGTTCTGAGAATCTTTCTTATCACTATTTCATCTTCAATAACTCCATCGGATGTTCTAATAGCATGTACTACCTCTTTTAGTCTATTTGCGTATTGCACAATGTTCTCACCTTCTTTCATCTTCATATCATCAAATCGACCTCTTAGGCTTTCTGCTCTGGCTCTCTTAACATTCACATCTCCACTGTATATTAGAGTCATTTTATCCCACATGGCTTTGGCAGTTGTGCATCCCTTAATGTCTTCAAATTCAGCATCAGTACAGGTAGAAGCAAGTTCCATCATAGTAATATTGTGTTCATGTCTATCCTTCAATTGATCAAGTGTCAAGGGACCTAGTGTCAATTCAATGTAGCCATTTTCCATGAGTTCTAGTGCAGAATTCCCAATTCCAGATATGTGCAACTTCATCTGACTTTTCCATACTGTGAAGTTTTCTTTGTTCAGCTTTGGTACTTCCCTCTTATACATCTTGAGACCTTTTTGTTGGAGTCCTTAAAACTTTGTTCTAAGAAACCACAACTCTAATACCAATTGTTAGAATAACTAAGAGTGGGGTGAATCAGTTATCTAGTGTCCCAATACAAAATGTATAATCCAAAACAAATTCAACTTCTACTACTCAATAAACATATAATATTTTCACTATCTATGTTTTTACTGATTGTCAGTCTAAAACTTATATTAGTTACCGATCAAATATAACATGTAATATGCAAAGTATGATAACAAACAAATATCACAATCAACACATAACACAAGAGATTTAACATGGAAACCTTGTGAAGGGAAAAACCACCTAGGACCGGCAACCCAAAAATGTTCACTCTTTTGAAGTGAGGTTGGTGAAGACCCAACCCTGTTAAAGGTTTACAAACACATTGTTAGGTGTGACCTTGTTAGAGGACTTTAGACCCGAAGTTATCATCCAACCAGCAGTCACTCTAGGGTTGACAGGATACCAATGTTCAATCTATGAATGAAACATCAAAAAGACTTTCTTAGTCCATTTGGTTAAGATATTTGACTGTGTACAATGGTTAAATATGTAACAGTAGATGATCTTCCTTGAAACAACTTCAATTGTAGTTTACAGATCAATGTTTAGCGCATTCAAATCTTTTTTATCAATATATCACTTCAGATTCAATACTATATCAACTTATTGTCCATCAGTAATTACTCTCTTTAGCTCGGTAATTGTTCTATAGTTCGGTTCTCACTAACCAGTATGATCAGAATGCATGAAAACTCCTTTATGCGATAATTCTGTAGTATCTTTTTCTTCTAGCATCCCTTCAACAATGAAACCAATGTCTTTTATATAGACGAGTAAATCACTTTCTTTTCCTCCATCAGATTTTGCCACTTAATCTTATTCATTGATTTTTCTGCTCTAACCTTCTTCGGTTGATGTGTTAGTAACACATTTCAATCTGCTCCATTAGATCCTTCTTGAATTATGTTAGCCATCGATCTTCATAACAAACCTTATCTATTACCTCGATTTCATATACTTTACAACTCATCACTTTATCGGCTAAACTGATCATTTAATTCCTTTTTGTTCTGCTTGGTTAACAAAGAAATGGGTTGGTGAACACAAGCTTGGTTAACACTATGCTCGGTATACACTACACTCCATCGATGTATACTAGAATGCTTCATTTACCGACAACATTGCTTTGTTTCTTTCAGCTCTATTCTTCATCATAGATGAATGCAACATAATAAAGTCGATATCATCAAGTCATAGACCCATCAACAAGTTACTCAGTGTATTCCTTATCCTCATCTGATATATACATCTTCCTCATGTAGATATTTATGTTCTTTATCTCTTTCACCTTTCTTCAGATGTGTCATTATAGTAACTTACAAGATAAGTACTATCAAGCTATTTGACATCAATGACAACATAATACTGATTTAAAATCTTGCATATCTAATCAGCAACTCCTTAGTGATTTTCAATCATAGATTCTTCATTCAGTGTTCTAAATCAGTTGTAGTTCATCAGGAAACCATTGAATTCAATAATAAATGAAACCTAACACCAACACTATTCCTTCCATTCACTTCTACCAATAATAAAGCATTTAATCTATTCAACATTACATATAATCATTAGACAGTTACATTTTTTGACTGTGTAGAGGAACAGTCACGACCAAAATGATCAAAACTACTTTCACCCTTGCACAAGCTATTCCAAACTTCAAGTAAAATGAGCAATATGCTATATCAAATCACTCATATTCATAGTAACCATTCAAAGGATCATTTTTTCAATGAACCCTCTAACTGTACCCCTGCGACATAGAAAGGAAACCTCAAAATAGAGAAAGGAAACTTAGTAAAACTAGTCTATGTCACTATTTGTGAGGGTACGGTCATGATAACTACCTTTCAAACCTCTCCAAACATGTAAGATTGTCTTTAAATACTTTATTGATCTCTTCTAAACATTAACCAAATCAAACCTATATTTGAGTCCACACACAATAACCCCAAAATGAAGGATTGTGTATCCTTTAATGAATCTGAGTCACTGGTAATGCATGGACAGTCAAACTAGTAGTCTCCAAAGCATTCAATAAGTGACTAGATTGTATTTAATACACACCAAAGGACCAGATGTATGAAATTGTCAATCACATAGCATTTCACTATTGTATGAGTGGATTGTGCAGGAACAATTAACATTAAACAAGGAGCAAACTCCTCAACACATCTTGGAAACCATTAAATTCAATAATAAATGAATTCTAACACCAACACTATTCCTTCCATTCATTTCTACCAGGAATAAATCATTTAATCCATTCGACATTACATATAATCATTAGACAATTACATTTCCTAACTGTGTACTAGAGGAATAGTCACGACCAAAATGATCCAAACATTTGAAAATAGTGAATCGATATCCTTGAGCACAAGCACCAATAACATCAAATAATGGAGATAAAGCACGGGCTAGGGAATGACACCAATAGAATGTGGTCATTTCAGAGAGCATTCATGATCAAATAAAATGCAATGCATTTGAAATTTATGGTTGAATATGATGCTAGATGCTCGAAAGATGAAGAAATCACATACCTTCTCTCATGCTCATCTTTCACTCCTTTTCTCCCACTCCTTCTCTATCCAATTGAAATAAAAATGATGAGGTCATTTCACTTTTTTTTTCATAGCCAAATCTTCCTTGTACCATACGAAGAACATGCCATTGGTTCAATTTTGTAAATTTGTTTTTTGTGTAATTAGTAATTGATAGATTAAATGCAAATAACACCTTTATCAGTTTAATTAGCATTTTATTATCATATTAGATAAAGTATGTTTAAGAATTGTTGGGACTAGTCCTTTTGCATGTATTAAACATAATAGAATTTTCAGCATATTATTATCATTCTATTTCTTTGTTCTAAACATGTCATTGGTTTAGTTTTGTAGATTTTTTTTTGTGTTAAATGCATTTTTCATGAGGAGGGGTCTTCTTCTGAGGAGATTGATGAAGATTGTGCACCTCAAAAACCAATTCATAAGGTACCAATCATGTTTCCTATTTGCTTATATTTTTGGATTAGTAAATCTCCTTATAAGTTTCAAGTCCTTTCTTTTGATTACTATGGATGAGATATATATCTTACATTTAACATTCAACTTCTTTACATTTTAGACCATGTAGTGTGTTTTTTGATGATTTTACCAAATCAACTTTTAACATAAATCGAAAACACCAAACTGATATCTTTCTCTTTCAACTTGACAGAATATTTGCATTTGACCAATAAGTACAAGCAACTGAATGATAAATCCACATACCTGTATCTTTGTAAAATACCTGGAACATCAAAAAGATGGCTAAGTGGCTTCTACCATGATTTTTATCTACTGAATATAGGAAACAAAAGCACCAAAAAGAATTGAATAGAAAACATGATTGGTCATTTCAGAGAGCATTCATGATCAAATAAAATGCAATGCCTTCTCTCATGCTTGATCAACTTTCACCTGCTCATTTTCTCCCACTCCTTTTCTCTACAATTGAAATAAAAATGATTTGGTCATTTCAAAATAGTGAATTGATATCCTTGAGCACAAGCACCAATAACATCAACTATTTTGATATGTGGGTACCCTAATGTTGGCAAGAGTTCTTTTATTAATAAGATCACTCTGCAAGCTTGAAGAAGCGGTATATTTTGGAAAATGAAGAGTGGAAAGATGATGATATTCTTGAGATCATGTATGGACACAATGTTGCAGATAGAATGGGAAGACATCTTTCTAGCTTGGCCCTAGATCCTTCGACAATTGGGGTAGGATCCAAACCCAGGATAAAAAGATGCCTTCCTTTCTGTTGTGGAATATAGGCTCTGCTGCTACAACAACAATAGACTACGATGTAGATATCACAATAGCTGAGAAACATAGATGTAGGCATCATGGTCATAATTTTTTGGAGACACAACATAATTGAGTGCTATTCCCAGATGATGCAAAGAAACCACTACTTTGCATCATCTGGGAAAACCACTCAATTATGTTGTGTCTCCAAAAAATTGTGACCATGATGCCTACATTTATGTTTCTCAGCTGTTGTGTCCCAGGACCTCTTATGACCCTTTACGACCCTTTACGATCCCTCAGAATACATCTTATAGGTCTTAAAATGTCGTAAAGGGTCATAAGAGGCTCCTAGGAGGGGCCAGGTGAGCTTCCACCTTCACGTGGTTGGCCCTATTAAGTAGAGAGTGTTAAACTATTCTCGAAACAAAGAGAAGCTCAATAATTTAAGGTCTCAGTCCATAGAGATGCTAAAAAAATGATGGGAATCAATGATGGAGAGTTTTTAGATTCTGAGAAGATGTATATGGAGTGGAGGCCAGATTGAGTACTAGTAAAGAGATGATGATTCAGTAACCTACATCTATAAAACCTTCACAATTATCCCTTCTTTGGCCTCCACTCATTCCTCTTCTCAAAAATGGCTATCTAGAAACTTTGGATATTATTTCTCATCCATTCATGAAATGTACTAGTGATCGTATAAAATTACTTTAGGCCTCTAGTATTGATGAGATGTACAAGTGTAAAATGTTTTTGTGAGATTGGGATCAATTTGTGTAGTGTACATAAATGTAAGGCGATGATTATTCTTGATGATCGACATGTATAAGTCTTCCAGGCCTTACCTAGTAGCTAGGACTAAAGATAACACAGCTCAAGAGACCATCATAGGTTGTCTCTTTCTTCGGTCTATATTATTGACAGAATGTTTTACCTTTCATTAGCTCATCAAATCTGGGGATTTGAAAGAATTTAATAGAGTATTTTCATGACAACATATATTATTTAAGTTGACATTGCATGAATTTATCTACTTCACACACTTGTAGACTATGAGGATGGTGATAAAGAAGCATGTCCTCCCATGGCCATGCTTCTTTATCACTTTCCTCATAGTCTACAAGTGCACGAAGTAGATAAATTCGTGCAACGTCAACTTAAATAATATATGTTGTCATGAAAATATTCTATTAAATTCTTTCAAATCCCCAGATTTGATGAGCTAATGAAAGGTAAAACATTATGTCAATAATATAGACCAAAGAAAGAGACAACCTATGATGGTCTCTTGAGCTGTGTTATCTTTAATGTGCATATCTATCGATATTTCAACACTTTATAATTCATTCTGATGGAAGTGCACTATACATCTGACATCACTTCCCATCAGAATATAGGCCAACACGTCACCTATCCAATTGATAAAATGTCAGAGAAAAATACTTTACAATAATTCTTGCAATAGTAATGCTATATGTCTGACAGGGGAACCTGCCGGAGATATATTGCCCTACCATCACTCTTTCGACAGTTACAATGTCACAGATATGAAATTTTCAATAGGTTGTTCCGATAGTAATGCTATGTCACCGACGGGTTTATCTATTGGAAGTTGGTTGCAAATTTTTCGCTATTCCAACAGTTCTAATGTCAGAAAGGATATCTTTTTGAGAGTTAGTTCTGACAGCGATTGTATATTTTCGATAGGTCTTTGTGTCAGAATTTTGATAGATGGACCATAGGAAATGCCATAACAAAGTTGTTATCATGTGCAATTTTTTGATGTAATGGGGTGTCGATAAACTAATGGATGTCTCTTCCATCACAATTTCCAATGCAAAAATGGTGAAGGACACATGTGTCGAAATGCTGAAAAATGAGTGTTGCAAATCCGATAATTGGCCGCCAGAATTTGACCTCAAATGTACTAGTGTTAGATGATATATATCCTTATCCTTTAGACAAGCATCTAGCAATGATTGCATTCCCTCCTCATTCTAAGGTACCTAAATTCAATAAATACAAAGGGAATTCGGATCCTCAAGACCACATATGTGAGTTTTGTGCTACTTGTATTGAAATTTCTCACAACGAAACCTGTCTTATGCGATTATTTCCACGTAGTTTAGGAGGACAAGATATAGAATGGTTCTCTAAATTACCACTAGGAATAAAATCATTCAATGAGCTCATTGAAAAATTTGTGACCCATTATTCATATAACATTAAACATGAGGTCACTATGCTCAATCTTTGCAATGCACAAAAAAAGAATGGGGAACCTTTCCTTACCTTTTTGCAAAGATGGTGTCAACTATTTGCCAAATATCCACAAACAATTCCTGAACAAGAAAAGATGGGTATATTTGTACACAACCTTACACCAGAAATGAGTTATAGGTTGTAATTACAATGTCCTCCTAATTTTAGCAGGCTCATTGATAATGGAGTAAAGATTGAGGAAGCTATGGTTAGGAAAGGTGAGATCAAACTCTATACTAAAGATAATGTTGGATCTTCAAGCTCTAATTCCAATAACAACAACAATGACAAATCAAAATTTTGTAACAAAAACAAAAATATTGTCAATGAAGGAATTGTTGATAATTGACATGTTAAACCAACACAACTTATCCTAAATCTCGCAAGCAAGGCTAATACTACTTAACCTACTCAGACTAATCAGAGAACAACATAAAATACCAACAATAATTCATCAAATTCAAGGTTACCTTTTATGCCTCACAAAAGGACTTTCACTCCTTTAGGTGAGTCTCTTGAATCTTCTTTAAGGAAATTGATCACAAAAAAACTCATTGTACTTCATGAAATTAGAGATCATGAGCCCATAGTGAAACCTTCATAGTGGAATGATAATGATTATTATGAGTTTCATAGATGGAAAGGTCATAAAACCAATGCTTTTCAGAGACTTCAACATGTAGTACAAGACTAAATATAGAAAGTGGTGAGATAAATGTTGATGGACATACCTCAAATGAGTCACATACATCTTTTAAAGATCCACTTCCTGAACATGAGAAGGGAAGATCTTCCAATACTAAGAGTGACAACTAAGCTAATTACAATACGACATCTTATAAGTATATTAACCATATAGATCAGAGTTTGATCCTTCTTAGTATTATGCCAATGTGATTACTATCAAAGAAAAGTCTTACAGTCAACTATTTAATGTTACAACTCAAGCCCAATCCATGGTTACTCTACAAGGTTTCTCATCCAAGCCTTCCACTTCAAAAAACAAGTCTGTCTATGTGCCAAAGTCCACATCAAATGTTTTGAATCAATAAAATCTTTTGGATCAATTGAAGAAAACACTTTCCCAAATATCCATCTTAGATATTTTACGTTTGTCACCATCTCATAAAGATATTCTTGAGAAAACTTTACAAGATACTCATGTTCCTACTAATATAGATCGGGCCCAATTCCAAGCTATGGTAGGACATTTGACTACTCCACATTTCTTATCTTTTATCGAGCATGATGATCTAGCCATTAACCAACCACATACTTCTCCATTTCATATTGAAGTCCTTGTCCAAAATCATAAGATCAAAAGAGTTCTCATAGATGGAGGAGTTGGCTTGAATGTATTCACTTTAAAACTAGTCCTTGCATTGGGATATTCTAAAAATGCTATGGATCCAAAGAATAAAATTAAAATAAAAGCTTATGATGAAGAGGAGAGGTCATCCAATGGTTCTCTATTTCTATCTATTATAGTGGTTCCCATAGTCAAAGATGTTCTTTTCCAAGTGATTGAAATGGAACTTGCATATAACTGCATTCTTTTGGGACAACCCTAGATTCATTCTATGCAAGTTATACCTTCAACTTATCATCAATGCTTGAAATTTCCTTACAATGGTCAAGAAATAAACATCAAAGGTGATCCTAATGCTTTTCAATATTGTAACATTGTGAAGGTTTCTCTTGAATCTTTGGTACCATACAACCATGTTGTATCTTCTACAACAAAACCCACTAATCCTAGTAATGTAGCATCAACATCTAAATCCAACGATATTAAGGTAGACATAAAAGAACAAAGAATGGGGGAATATACTTCAGGCCAAACATTTTGTATAACAAAATTACCATTATCTCCTAAGTCATATAGAAAATATTTGATTATAAAATAACAATTAGAAGATCCTCCTACAATTGTTTTGGTACTTTTATAAGTGGGGGCACTATATACAAAAAAGCAACTGAGAGAAATTATAATCACTTACTCAATAAAGAAAAGAATGAGGAGGATTTAAAACATGAATATATATCACCTAATGTGTATGGTAAAGGATATACTTTATTACAAAAGACAGGATATGAAGGTAGTGGACGTATGGGATTGCAAAGAGATGGTGTCATAAAACCAATTTTGAAAAATCTAAACTATCAAAGGGATACAACATGGTTGGGCTATAAAGTGGAAGGAACAAAAGAGCATAAAGGAAAAGAAAATATCACATCTCCAATTATCAACAATGTTATTGATACTTCTGGATTGGGATTTCAAAATTATGGAAAGTATGTGGATAAGGAAAAATAGAGAATAGCAATAGAACTCATTGATAAAATTATGGATAATTAGGGACAAAGTGATGATACTAAGTCTAATGATTATGAATGGGATTAATTATCTGACTACACTAAAGAGATAGGAATTTATTTTATTCATACTTATAGTAATACTTACCATGAGAGGGAGAGCTCAAGGATCGGAATCATTAGAATTAATCCCATATAATACTACTCATAACAATCGTGAGGAAAGTGAGAATCACCTTGTGAGAGATAATTTGAATGAGAGTATGGAAATAGATCTTGTCAATACTATCATAAACCCTGATAATTTTTCTATCAATACCATTACCACCTTTGAAACTGACCCAAATGATCCATTACCTCATGACCATCCTGAACTTATAGATTGGGATTCTTCTAATCATCTAGAACTTGTCATTTTCCATAATGATGACACAATTATTGATTATCTTGGAATCAAGGATCATCTACCACTAGGGGATCCTAAGTTAGGATTTTATATTGAACTCAATGATATGGCTTATTTTGGAGAGGGTGCCAATCATTTTAGTTGTAAAAATGTGAAAATTATAAATAGATATAATGGTGAAAACCACTCTGTAATAGTATTAGATCCAGAAAAAGTAAAAGAAGAGACACATCTAAGGGTGAAAACCTCTCTGAGGCACTTGAGGATGGAAGGATTGACACTCTCCTTAATTATCTTTATCAAGAACAATAAAAAATACTCATTGAGCCAATAGTGACTCTCAACATTGGAACTGAAGAATCCAAGCGTCTTCTTCAAGTAGAAGATTCTTTAACAGATTCAGAAAGGGAAATTTTTTTACAATTTTTCAGGGAAAAACAAGTCAAATTTTCTTGGTCTTATTTTGACATGCCAATTTTAGATCCTAATCTCATCATGCGTCACTTGTGTATCACACTAGGGATCAAACCCGTCAAGAAAAAACTTAGGAAAATGCATCCCCATATTATACTTCTGGTTAAAGAAGAATTGAAGAATCTCCCAGATGTTGGATTCATTAGAACCATTTATTATGCTGAGTGGATTTCAAATATTGTACCAGTATCAAATCCTGACAAGTCTATCAGGATATGTATAGATTTTTGGGATCTAAATAAGGCTTGTCCTAAGGACAACTTTCCATTGTCTAATATTGATATCATAGTTGATTTAACAACTAGTCATGAAATGTTGTCCTTAATGGATGGGTTTTGGGATATAACCAGATAAATATTTCCCTAGAAGACCAAGAGAAAATTTCTTTTACATGTCCTTGGGGAACATATTGTTGGAATATTAGGCCTTTTGGGCACAAGAATGCTGGAGCAACTTATCAATGGGCAATGACCATTATCTTCCATGACATGATGCATACTATAATGGAAGACTATGTAGATGATATCCTTGTAAAGTCTAAAACTAGAGAAGGTCATTTGAAAGTGTTAGATAAGATATTCACTTGGATGTAAAAAATGAGATTAGACTTAATCCCAAGAAATATGCATTTGGGGTTACATCAGGAAAACTGTTAGGGTATATTATCTCAGCTAAGGGCATAGAAATTTATCCTGAGAAAGTGAAAGAAATTATGGAGAGGTCCTCTCCTACAAATATTAGTCAATTAAGATCTTTGCAAGGATGGCTCTATTCAATTAGAAGATTTGTATCTCAACTGGCCGATAGAGTTCATCCTTTTCAACATCTATTACATAAAGATATATCATTTAAGTGGGATGATAAGTGTGAAGAATGCTTTGATAAGATCAAATAGTATTTGGCGAATCCACCTACTCTAATGTCACCAATTCCTGGAAAACCACCTTTTCTCTATATTTCAACCACTGAAGTTTCTTTAGGTTCTCTTTTAGTACAACAAGACCAAGATGGAAAAGAAAAGTCTATATATTACATCAGTTGTACTCTAGTAGGATATGAGCTCAACTATTCACCAATTGAGCATGCATGTTTGGTCGTAGTCTTTACCTCACAGAAAGGGTAGCATTACATGTTATCTCATTCAATTAAGCTCATTGCGAAAATAGATCCTTTGAAATATCTTCTCAGAAAAACAACATTAACAGGAAGATGGGCTAAGTGGGTTATGCTGCTTAGTGAATTTGACATCGAGTATGTGGATATGAAGACTATTAAAGGGCAAGTAATTATGGATCAACTAGCGGAGGCACCACTGGTAGATGATTATCCTATACAGACATAATTTCCAAATGTAGACATTTTGACATTATCCACGCAAGCGTGGAAATTATATTTTGATGGGTCATACACTCAACATGGTTCAAGCCCTGGAGTGTTATTTGTTACTCCACAAGATGCACAATACCAAAGTCTTATAAGTAACTTTTTCTTTGCACAAATAATATGGTTGAATATGAGGCATTGTTTATAGGACTTAAGATGGCTTTGCAATGGAAGGTTGCATAATTGAATTTATATGGAGACTCTCATTTGTTTATCAATCAATTGAATGATGATTATCAGACCAAGGATGATAAGTTATTGTCATATAAATGTATGGTGGATGAATTTAAACAATTTCTATAATTAACTTTGATAAAATTAAAAGACATGATAACAAGGTTGTAGATGCCATGGCTACAATTGTTTTTCTTCTTGATATGGAAGATACAAAAGCCCTCTTTGAGTTCTTGTTAGAAAATTTAACTTACCTTGCATATGATGATCCTGATACAAGTATAATATGTCATATCATTGGACACAAATATCCAACTTATGGGAAGATATATACCTATCTTAAACAAAATACCATTCCTCTTGATTTGTCTAGAAATAAAAAATGTACCTTTCTCAGCCAAGCCTCACATTATATCCTAATTTATGACACCCTGTATCGGCAAGGTCTTGACAATACTCTCTTATGATGTCTTTAAATGATGAAGCTCAAACTGCCTTGTAAGATGTACATGAAGGTATTTTTGGGACACATTTCAGTGGTCTTTGCTTGGCTAAAAATCTCATGTGTATGGGTTACTATTGGCCCACTATTGAGAAAAATTCCTTTCAATTTGCTAGAAAATGTAAGAAATGTCAGATTCATGGGAATCTTATTTATGCACCAGCATAAGAGCTCCATCATTTTACAACTACATTTTCATTTATTCAGTGGGGAATTGACCTTGTGGGAGCAATTCACCCTCCATCTTCCAATGGCCATACAAATATTATCACTGCAACTAAGTATTTCACTAAACAGATTGAAGTTGTTCCATTGATCACTGCCACTGGCAAACAAATATCCATGTTTATCCTTAATTATATTATTTGTAGATATGGTATCCCTATGCATCTTCTCACTGATCACGAGAAGAAATTCCAAAATTAGGATAGGATGAGTTATGCAAAACATTCCACATCACCCATCATTATTCCACCATCTACTACCCCTAGGGAAATGGTCAAGCTGGGGCATCTAATTAAACCATTGTTAAAATACTTCAAAAGACTGTCAATGATGTTGGTCGTGACTGGCACATCCAATTGAAAATTTCCTTATGGGCCTATTGTACATCCAATTTTACTCCCATTGGAGCCACATTGTATCCCCTTGTCTATCGTTCAAAATTTGTCTTGCCCCTCGAGGTCAATTTACCCTCTCTGTGAGTATCCTTAAGAGATTTAATTGTTGATGAAGAGTATACGGTATCAAGCTTACACAAACTAGAATTTCTAGGTGAGCGACGATAAAGAGCCTTTGATCATTTGAAGGTTTATCAGCAAAGAATGTCCTGACAATATAACAGTAAAGTGAAGCCCAAAAATTTTTAGGTGGGTGATTTAGTTCTCTATGAAAATCCCAAAAATCTGTAGCATCATGAGAAGAAAGGGAAGTTTGAACCCAATTGGTTGGGTCCTTTTGTGATTACTACATCCTATGGATCAGGAGCTTATCAATTGTCTACATAAGATGATGATCTATTGGATGATCGTCTCAATAGTATGCATCTCAAGAAATTCTATTCTTAAAATCCTAATGCAAGGATCAAAAAAATTTAAAAAAATACAAAAAATCAAAAAGAAAATTGCAATAACAAGAGGTGAGAAATTGGAAACATGCGCCATTTGTGACAAGTTAGCTCCTTTATCTGTAAAGATTCTTCTAGCATCCATCTGATGTATATATCCATAATAAATTTCCTAGTCTACATCGTCCCATCTGATGTATATATCTATAATTAATTTCCTAATCTACGTCATCCCATCTGATGTATATATCCATAGTAAATTTCCTAGTCTACATCATCCCATATGATGTATATATCCATAATAAATTTCCTAGTCTACATCATCCCATCCGTTGTATATACCCATAATAAAAATCCCATCATAGCTTGGTCTTGTGCTTTGTTTTTCATTCTATTTCATGTGTCTTCATCCATAATAAGTGAGTCTATTACCTAATTGGGGCCATGTCCTCGACCTAGTTTTGGAAGTGAATTTTTGATAGTCATGAGTCACAGACGATAACAATGGAGTGTATTGTTACTCACCAGACAATAAACACAATCAGATGTTGTTTCATAATGATATCTACACTATGACTCTTAACTTGTGATATGCCTTTCAAACATGATTTCTTACCTACACATTTAGCTTGTTCAACATAATCATACCAAATCACAACCTTATCAATGATATTTTGGAAAGAAATTTGTATTATGTGGCAAGCATGTTAGTATGATTTTTATAGGTTATGCATTCATATTTTGATGTCATTATTATTGTTAGGCTAATTTCCTGTCAATGTAAAAACCCTATGAAATTGGTCTTATCCTTGCAGTTTTCTTGAAGTTTCCTGCCCCAGCCTGCAAGCCTATTTTTATGTGCAAAGAAAATCTACAATGTTTTATGGTTTGCACTCTTAGCCCCATGTTCTTCAATATGTCACCATGCTCCAGTTTAGATCGCATGTCCTAAATTATAAAAACTAGGGAGATATTCAAGTGTCAAGGTCTACTAGAAATAGTTGTCTTCATGTCAGGTGGTGTCAAAATTGTCTAAGTATAAAAAACCTTGATGTTTTCGCATTCCTTTGTTACCTTGTGTCAATGTGAAAACCCAGGTTATTTTCAGTCTTTCGCTTCTTCGCGGCTAAATCTCTAGCATCAGGTTTTCTTCTGTGTGCTACTGCGACTATGTGGGGACCAGTTCTTTTTTATTTTCCTATCACTTGATCTCCATTTTCTTGGGTGGTTAAGTTCTTCATGCAGCGATTGGGCGACTGTGTCTTCACAGGGTCTCTGGATTATGGCAGTTAAGTGCTTTTTATTCAGCGACTTGGCATTTTCTTCAGTCATGTGGTCACGCAACCCTGGCAGTTTGTTCCTTAGCCTGCGGCAATCTGGTGAGTGGTTGGTTTTCTTCTGGAAGTTTGGTAGGATCTACGGTTGTCACATGATTGTAAGGAATCTTTCTCACCTTCACGATCATGCGACCACTGTCTGATTTGTGGCT
This sequence comes from Chamaecyparis obtusa, assembly GCA_027943335.1. Classification (NCBI taxonomy): domain Eukaryota; kingdom Viridiplantae; phylum Streptophyta; class Pinopsida; order Cupressales; family Cupressaceae; genus Chamaecyparis; species Chamaecyparis obtusa. The sequence goes on from BSBK01003397.1 coordinate 570,485, forward strand.
AGTGCGGTGGTGGGTCTAGATGTCAGGTCTTTCTGACATGGTTGTTCCTGATTGGTTGTGTTCGGTGGTGATGTGGTTTTTGTCAGTGGGGCCATGGGTTGCAGTGTGTTAGTGGGGCCCAATAGTCAATTACCTTTTGATCTTGCGGTTGTCGCATGATCGCAAGGAATCTTTCCAACCTTCATGATCATGCGATGATTGTCCGATCTTCCTACCATATGCTAGCGGTCTGGTGGGTTTGAGGTGCTCATTTCTGATTGGCCAATTAATGACTGATGTGGTGAAGTTGTTTTCAAGGGCCTGGTTGACCATTTTGATGATTTTTGAGAGTCACCCAATCTACTAGGAAGGAATGAGATCGAAAGTCATGTTTTAAACTAGCTGATTAACCGTTGTTGTTTGAGATTTAAATATTTTAAGGGTTTCTCAACGACAGAAAGACTATGAATTCAATTTTTTGATGGTCGATCTGCAAGGTATGACTTTGCACTCACTGGTACAATATGGCCCAAGGTATGATTAATTACAGAAAGTGTATCCACCTTGGTGGTGGGTAAAATGGCCTTTCAGGATGTGTCATGTTAAGTGTTGTAGTGGGCATACTTGGCACATTTCCAAATTTTTTTTGTGTATCAATCAGAGATGGTGCCATTAATGAAGATCATTCTTGGATTTGTTTTTCTCTGAGATTGCTTGGTTTCCTCCCTTGCAGTAATGTTTGATTGAATTTGGTTGGTGTGGTTGTTGAAACCCTATTTTTTCCCTAGCTATCTAAAGCTTGTTGCATCCTTTCCGAAGGATTCCAAGATGGCTAGAGACTATATATTGTTGTCAGTTGTATGGAAAAGTGTTGTTGATGGTCAGTTCTAAAAATTGAGTAATGGAAGCTTGGACTTAGGGTTTGTTTCTCCTTAGCATTTTGTTATTCTGCAATGTATTGACCTTGCAAGTTTTAATGAAAGCATACTTGAATCCCAGACTCAGACTTATGTATGTCTTCTTGTTCTGATCCTACATTCTTATATATTAATGTCACAAAGTGAGTTAATGTATGGTATACAAAGTATATTTTGAGAATATCTTTGAGTTCTTGCCAAAGTCAGGATTAAATCCTTAAAGGTAGTTTCAGAGAATCCATGGTTGAATGAGAATCTAATGTCTAAGTGTGAGGCTAGAGAGGAATAATAGGCAAAGCACTTATTCTAGATTTGGGTGTGTTGGAGTTAGATCTTCGGTGATGTATGTTGTATTGTGACTCTATGCCCTAGTAGGAGACACTGGTCCGGTCTCAGAAGGCATTTTCCCATCATCAATCAAACAAATATAAATGATAAAATATTTAAATTATTTTGTAAAGGGCATGAATGTGTTATATTTTGGAGACTCCTTTCATGAAGTGAGCCAAGGGTACACCCACTCAAGAATTAGGCTCAAAGTGTAGGAGGATCCTTGTTCATCCTTGTTAATTGGCCCTTTTTCTTGCAGAGTTTGGAGTGGTGATAGAGTCAATGACATTAGTTTGTCAATCATAGTGTAAGTCTGCAAGTGGAAAGAAAAGGAACCAATAGTTATCATGTTTCATATGTTATTCTAGGATGTCCTTGGCATGAGTTAATCACTCCCATATGTCATTGACTAGATTAGCTGGGATGGGGCATGCTATTTTTCTTTGATTGTTGTCTGTGGGATATTTTCTGATGAAGTCGAATGAAAAAGTAATTGGGGTGTCTGTGCAAAAGTGCCTTCATATATTTAATAAGCATCAAATCATATAATTCATGTTGTTATGAAAATGCTATTAATAATGACGTGCCACACATACCTCGACTCCAAATATTTGTTCCTTAATGGAGGGGAGAATATTCCTTGTCTGTTGATCATGCAAGCAACACTTAGGTCATCTCAGTTCAATTATACTTAGATTATTGTCAAGCTTTATGTATTAAACTCCGTGTGAGAAGTGATCAGGTCATCCTGGTTTAATTATACCATAATGCTTGCATTTTATTACAACATAAATAGCTCAATGATGATAAATAAATTCATATTACCATGATCTAAGATGTTTTCTCAAGCTATGGAGATATACATTTGTCATTACATTTTGCATTCATTAGTTCTTTGGCATATTTAAATAGTGTCCCATATTCCTAGAGTTATTTTTCCACAAGTGCTCCTTTTATAGAATTTTGTAGCATTTCTTACTTCTTAGGATATCCTATCTATTTTGTCCATTCTTCTAGTGTCAAACATATTGTTATTATAATTGAGGACATTAGATATCAATAAAATTATGCATTTCATATAAGTTAATTTAAATTATTCATTTGATTCATTTCATTCTCATCATATATCAATTGTCATTTTTCACACATCTCAATTCATTTAGTTGCATTATCTCATTACATCATATAGAATTGGTCTTTTAGAATTTAGCATTTATAAATATCCATTATGAATTGAAAAGTAAGTGAGTATTAATTTCCATTTCATTGTTCTCTACCATTATCAAATTTATTCATTATATACATATGCATCATATAGGCTATATTATACAAAATCATCATTCATGTTTGTTTGCATTTCATTAAGTAATAAATTGTAAAAACTATAGCATCATCTAGTAATTCATCCATTTATGTGCATAAGAAAAATCTCATCACAACATAATAAACATAGCATGTAGAATCATAGCATAGCATCATAGCATGAAGAATCATAAATGATATGCATCTATATAACCATATCTCATCACATCCTGCACGTGTCAATATCCATATCATATAAAACATAAACCTGCATCAATGACAAAGTCCATGTATAAAAGTTCATCATGTGAGGTCCACTTGTATGTCCTCTAGTTCCATTAGGGTCATTGCCAACATCATCATCATCTCCTCTACCACAATTCCTCTACCTCTGTCTCCTCTACCACCTCTCCTGTGTCTCTATCTCTGCTCCCTCATGCCATCTCCCACATCTCATCACAATGGTCTCTCACCTGGATCTCTCAATCTCAGAAAAGGATGGTCTCTGAGGTACCTATCATACTTTTCAGACATCCCAAGGTCCACCAATCCTCACCTTAGAATCCATGCCTAAAATGACATGTCCAAGGACTCATTTCGGGTGGTCTCAAATGAAATCATCAGTCCCTAGTCCCATCACTCCTGATGAGTCCTCACAAACTCTATCATGCCCTATGGCATCCCCTGAATCTAGCCAAACTACCTTAATACACGACCCACCATTTGTCTCTTAATAATGAAGGGAGTCCTCCCTGTTAGGAATAATAGTCCATAATACAACTGAGATGGGGGGGTGAATCATTTGTATGATATATTTTTAAACTTTAAACTTTGAATAGCAGCAATATTTTGGTGTCGAGGAAACCCTGTTAAAGGTAAAAACCCCGATGGGAATTAGCACCGACAAATGATGTAATGAGAGTATAGTATCATTGTTAGAAGATTTATCCCTATTAGGAGCTTATTGAAACATTATAGTACATAGTCCTTGTTAGAGGATAGACCCTGTTAGGAGTCAAGAAAGAAGGGTGGGCTCACTGTCCAAAGAAGGTTAAATCCACCTTCATAACTCATTGTTCACAACACAAGTGTATATGAAGAAATCCAAAATCTTTTGACTCTCCGGCATCAACTATCTTTGCTTGATCAGTTCCAATAAAGTACAATAGTTAACCCCTACTCTACATCCAATAGACACAAGCTCGCAACTTTTACAATCTTCTTTACATCACATACATTCTCACCATGTCTTTTCCAAAGAAAATCTCTTACATATATACCCTATTATAATTTCCATGATCAGGTCGGCCAATTAGGCTTTCCAAATTTACAAACAATTACATAGACCCTTTCTAAGATACACACGATATCTAAAACAAGTATACAATGATTACATTACAATAATTAAGGATTGATATCCTTAATTTACATTCTCCAACCAAAATGCATGCTACATCTTTGAAGTCGGCTCCCAAATAAGTCTTCTCTAGAACGCACGCCATAGCTGACATCATCCAGCATTTTGTACCTTGCATTGACCAATGATCATTCTCTAGTGCCTTTTCTTTCATCCCTCAATCTCTCATTTACTAAATCCAAACCTTATGTAAGATACACCAGAAACATAGAGACTATCTATGTCAACTTCCACTTTCATAATCCAGTAACCAGTCTTCACCAAACCATCTATAACTTATCCAATATACAACATTGCATGATGTGATCTTGGATATAAGATCACAAAATCTTCTTGAGCTCTCATCTAACTTCACATGATCTAAAACATCCATACAGTGTTCGTACACTATAATAACCAGCATGTTCTTTTCACAAAAACATATGTTGACATCAATGACAAACCAAAAATGACAACAGTATGAATGCTCATTCAGTAACATAGTGATTAAACATATAAAATGTATCAATCACCACCCCATGCATTAGCAATATCCAATAATCTCCCCCTTTGGCATTGATGTCAACATATGGGAAAATCCATCATCCCAAATTTATATCAATCCAAAGCTTTGCAACCAAATAGTACTCACATAATACACCTCCATACAATCTACCCATACGGTAGAGATTTTCTCATAGAAACACTCCCCCTTTGACAACAATGGAAAAGGGTGCCATACAATATCAAAAGTCCTCCTTCTTCATCTTCCATGAACTAGGTGTTGAATCACCCAAATATCTTCTGTAAAATTCCACACACAATTACTCCCCTTGAGGAGTAGATCCCTACATCAAGTCCAGAATATGATAAGGCTTTGAAAACCTCTAGATTGATGCAACCCTACAATTGAGTTCTGACTAGGAGGGGCTTAAAACCCAAGCATACCTCTGAGATATTCAAAGATATCTTTTGGAAACAGCTTTGTAAAGATGTCTGCAATCTGTTCCTTTGTGCTAATATACTCCAACTTCATTTCCTTCTCTGTCACCTTGTCTCTCAAGAAGTGATAATTGATAGAAATATGTTTAGTTTTAGAATTCAACACCGGGTTCTTTGACATATTCACTGTACTAGTGTTATCACAATGGATTACCACTAGCTCATCAAAAGTGATTCCAATATCCTTCAGCATTTTCTTCATCCAAATAATTTGAGTGCAATTAATAGAAGCATCAACATACTCTGATTCTGCAATAGACTGAGCTATAAAATCTTGCTTCTTACTTAGCCATGAAACCAACTTTTTTCCAAGGAAAAATGCACCACCACTAGTACTCTTCCTGTCATCAATATTTCCTACCCAATCAGCATCAGTATAAGCATGAAGTTCAAAACTATCATTCCTATCATACCATAGGCCATATTCAATTATCCCTTGCAAATATCTAAATATCCTTTTCACAGTAGCTAGGTGTGTCTCTTTTGGTTTTTCCTTATATCTAGCCACAATTCAAACATCATTAGCAATATCGGGTATGGTATGAGTCAGATATTGTAATCCACCAACCATTGATCTATTCTTGGTCTGAAATACACACTAAGTCTCATCATTACTTGATAGTTTATTACTAGTCACCATGGGTGTTCCCACTTCTTTACAGTCTTTGATGCAGGGGCATTCTAGGGTACTCAGAAAATCTACATGGTGGTGTATTTTTTTGGCTATGTGTTACTCAGTTGCAGCTTTAACCGATGATCTCAGTTATTGAAGGAAGATCGATTGCTGAAGGAACTTGGTGAAAACTCTAGCACTCGGTGGAACTTGTACTTGGTAATGCCTATGGTGCTTAGTCGACATTCTTTGTCGGCAATGTCTATGTTGCTCGGTGATGCTTGGCATGGTCAGTTGTTTCACTGGTGCTCGATTGTTTCACTGTGCCCAGTAGTTCTAGTTTACTGACTAGAGTTCTTAAAGATTTGGTTGGCTGACTTGGTGCATTTATTGTTGGTAGCTTTTTTCATATTCTCCTATGTAGATCTAGAGGATGACATGGAGAATTAATTTTTTGTAAGGCTACTTGAGAGCCGACTATTGTTGTATTTAATATTTTTTTGTAGTAGAAGCTGACTTGGCTTAGGAGTTAATTATTTTTTCTAGATGACTCATGGTTGAGGAAATGTATTTAAGGGGTTCTTGGGTAGTTTTTTAGGAAGGATTTAGTGTGAAAGATAGAAGGATAGATCTAGATACTGCAAGATCTTGAAGATCAGATTATTATCTAATAATTGTAATATTAGAGCTAGTGGTTTTCATGCTTGGAGACAAGGAGATTTCTTGGTGGCTTGTAAGCTCAAGTGTAGATCTGCCTTAGGGTTTCCATCAGTTGCTAACTTGTTTTAGAGCTGGACTAGTTGAGAGATTGTAGAAATAACTTTTGATTGTATTTGGCCCTAACTCAAAAGGCCTTACAGTCGAGCATGTTAATGAAAATTCAATTGAAAACATTGTCTTGTTGTGTTATTCTGCATTGTGGTGTTTGGTTGCATGTTTTGACTATCCTTAATTGGATCCTCCTTACCTGTCCTACATTAGTCTTCCATTCCAAACTTCTTTAGCATTTCTTTAAGATACTTAGTCTGAGATATAAAAATGCCATTCTTGTTTTGAATTATTTGTAGTCCAAGAAAGAATTTCATTTCACCTATCATGGAAATCTCAAATTCATTTTCCATCTCTTTAGAGAACTTCTTACACAACTCATCATTTCCTCCAAAAATAATATCGTCAACAAAAACTTCAATTATCACAACTCCATCTTTACTAGTTCTTAAATATAAATTACTATCAACATTACCTTTTCTAAATCCAAGGCAAAGTAAGTATTTGTCTAACCTTGCATACCAAGCCCTCAGAGATTGCTTCAGTCCATACAGTTCCTTCTTTAACTTGCATACCATGTTTCTATCTTTGGATAGAGGAAATCCATCTAGTTGTTCTATGTATGCCTCTTCTTCAACATCCCCATTCAAGAATGCAGATTTCACATCCATCTAATATACCTTGAATTCTTTATGTGCAACATAAGCCAAGAACAATCTCATAGCCTCTATTATAGCAATAGGGGAAAATGTTTCTTCAAAATCTATGCCTTCTTTCTATGAATAACCCTTACATACCAATCTTGCTTTGTTTCTTACAACAGCTCCTTATTCATTCATTTTGTTTTTGAAAACCCATTTAGTTCCTATTACAATTTTTTCTTTAGGTCTAGAAACCAATTCCCAAGTTTTATTCTTCTTTATCTGATCCAATTCTTCCTTCATAGCATTTATCCAAGATTTATCTTTACATGCTTCATCTGTAGTATTTGGTTCAACATGAGAAATCAAACAAATTTCTTCTTGAACCTTTGATCTAGTCATTACTCCTTGACTAGAATCACCAATAATTTGATTTATAGGATGATTGTTCTTTACATACCTCAAAGTCTTAGGAACCTCAGTAGCCTCATTTGTGTCAATATCACAAGTCTCTTTTTCACATTCTACGTCAATAAGTTCTTCTTCTTTTGCAGCAGCAACCTCTTTGATCTCTGAAATCTGATTAATGTCATACATTCTCTCTTGTATCTAAAACTTCTCATCTATCCTTACATTATTTCTTTCAATCATCTTTCTCAATCTTAGATTGAAACATTTATAATCCTTTCTCTTAGTAGAGTAACCATGGAGGATTCCTTCATCACTTCTAGCATCAAACTTTCATATCTCATCATCTCTCTTGATATAACACTTACTGCAAAATATTCTAAAATATTTTATAGTAGGAGTATGATCAAACCATTATTCATAAGGAGTCTTACTTGTACCTTCTCTAATTTAAATTATGTTCAATCTATACACTATTTTCCCAATAGCCTCTCTCCAATGCATATGAGATAAATTTCCTTCAAGCAACATTGTCCTAGCAGCATCAAGTATGGTCATGTTTCTTCACTCTGCTATCCCATTCTGTTGTGGAGTCCTAGGAGCATATGTATGTCTCTTTATTCTATGCTCTTCACAGTATGAATTGAATAAGTGTAAAGTAAGCTCCCCACCTCTATCTGAACTCAAACACTTTATCTTTAATCCTGATTCATTCCCTAATTTTTCTTTGAACAACTTGAATTTATCAAATGATTTTGATTTCTCTTTCAAATAAGTAACCCACATCATCCTAGAAAAGTCATCAAAAAAGAGTATGAAATACCTTTCACCATAGTATGATCTTGTCCTTGTAGGTCCACATAGATCTGTATGTACCAGATCCAACTTTCCTTTTGATGTATATGCTTTGCTCTTATAACTGCTTCTAGTCCATTTTCCCGTAACACATTCTTTGCATATAGTGTTAGATGGTTTCACAATCTTTGGCAGATCTCTTACTACATTAGCCAAACTTTCCTCATAATGTTATCAAAATTAGCATGACAAAATATTATGTGCCATAACCAACTCTCATCTACCTTCACAACAAAACAAGAGGCTCCAGATGTATTCAACTCAAATACATTACCTCTAGATTTAGTACCAGTTGCAATTAGCTTTCATGCCTTAGTTTTGATAAAATATTTACCATCATTGAATTGTAACTGAAACTCTTTGTCCATTAGTTGTCCAACACTTAACAAATTATGCTTGAGTCCATCAAAAAGCAGTACATTATCAGTATTAGTTTTTCCATCCAAAGTAATAGATCCTACACCTATGATAGGTTTAGGAAGATTGTCTTTGAATCTCACAACACCACCATCATACTTTACATGTTTAACAAAATTATTTTTGTCTCCAATCATATGATGGGAAAAAACACTATCTATAATCCATTCAGTTTTCTTATCAACATGAGATACTAAAGATTTTTCCTCATGTAATGGTTCATCTTTAATAGAAACAAATCCAATCTCTTCATTATCTAAATCATCATCAACATAAATGCCTTCACTAGCATAAAAGCATTTCTTATCCTTCTTGAAAAACTTAGGCTTGTACTTAGGAACTCTTCTAGGACATCTAGATGAAAAATGATCTACCTTATTACATGAAAAATATTTCAAAGGTAACTTTCCTTCAAATTTACCCTTACCTCTCTTTTCTCTTCTAGCAATCAGTGCAATAAGTTCATCCATCTTCCTTTCTTTTGCTATTATCAGTTCCCATTCCTCAGCATATTCACCAAGCTCTTCTTTTAGATCTTCACTGATGGTGCTTGTAGGTGCTGGCATTATCTTCTTGTGCCAAGATGCCTTGAATGTAGATTCAACCTTAGGTACAAATTATCCCATTTCAGCAACTTCAAAGGTAGTTAGATTTTCAATCAACATATATCTGCTAAAGTTCAGAGTCAAGGGTATAGTCTCTTGAGTAGACATATCCTTAAACTTATAATCAGGAGTCAATGATCTAAGGATATTTGCAACAACTTCTTCTTCATCATAAGTGCCTCCACAATTTTTGATTCGCACCACAACTTCTATAACCCTTTGAACATAAGCCCTAATGCTTTCATCATCCTTCATTTGTAGCTTCTCCATCTTTGTTTTCCATTTCTGTAACTTTTCTCTCTTGGTATATTTGTCTCATTCATATAGTGCTTCTAATCTTTTCCAAATTTCATGTGTCGAATCCAAGTCTTTAACTTCTATAAAATCTCCTTCAGATAGTGCATTGATTAGTGCTTCCCTTGTGACCATGTTGTATGAGAATACCTTCTTTTCATCATGAGTAGATGATGGAAAATCACTCTCAGTCTTCATAGCTATCTTATTCTTTGTGATCAACCAATATTTGATGCCCAAACATAGCAAATGAGTTTGCATCTTGTTCTTCCATTTGTCAAAGTTTTCAGGATCAAATTTTGGACTATCCTTCCTATAGAATGCCATTTCCAAGATCACCTCAAGTTGTTAAGCTTTCTCTCTGAGGACCACAAGCTTTGATACCAATTTTTAGGACTAACAGTCCACAATAGAACTGAGATGGGGGGGTGAATCAGTTGTATGATAGATTATTAAACTTTAAACTTTGAACAGAAGAAATATCAGATCCAATGGATACAATGAATGCCAATACAATAACATAATATTTTGGTGTCGGGGAAACCCTGTTAAAGGTAAAAACCCCAGTGGGAATTAGCACCCATAAATGATGTAATGAGAGTATAGTATCATTGTTAGAAGATTTAGTGCTTTTAGGAGCTTATTGAAACATAACAGTACAAAGTCCTTGTTAGAGGACATACCCTATTAGGAGTCAAGAAAGAAGGGTGGGATCACTGCCCAATCTCTCTGCCCAAAGAAGGTTAAATCCACCTTATGAACTCATTGTTCGCAACACAAGTGTATATGAAGAAATACACAATCTTTTGAACTATCTGATAGAAACTATCTTTTCTTGATCAGTTCCAATGAAGTACACCAGTTAACCTCTACTTTACATCCAACAGACATAATCTCGTAGCTTTTACAATCTTCTTTATATCACATACATTCTCACCATGTCTTTTCCAAAGAAAAGATCTTACATATACACCCTATTAAAATTTCCATGATCAGGTTGGCCAACTAGGATTTCCTAATTTACAAAAAATTAGATAGACCCTTGCTAAGATACACACAATATCTAAAAAAGTATATAATGATTACATTACAATAATTAAGGACTGACATCCATAATTTACATTCTCCAACCAAAATGCACGCTACATCTTTGAAGTTGACTCCCAAATAAGTCTTCTCCAGAACACACACCATAGCTGACATCATCTAGCATTCTATACCTTGCGCTGACCAATGATCATTCTCCAGTGCCTTTTCTTTCATCCCTCAAGATCTCATATACTAAATCAAAACCTTCTGTAAGATACACTAGAAACACAGAGACTATCTCTGTCAACTTCCACTATCATAATCCAGTAACCAGTCTTCACCAAACCATCTATAACTCATCCAATATGCAACATTACATGATGTGATCTTGGATATGAGATCACAACATCTTCTTGAGCTCTCATCTAACTTCGCATGATCTAAAACATCTGTACAGTGTCCATACACTATAATAACTAGCCTATTCTTTTCACAAAAACATATGTTGACATCAGTGATAAACCATAAATGACAACAATATGAATGCTCATTCAGTAACGTAGTGATTAAAAATATAAAATATATCAATCACCACCCAATGCATTATTAATATCCAACACTCCCTATCAACCATCGTGTCTCAAAAAAAAATCCCAACTATATCTCATCCTCCTAGGACTCACAATCTAAATAGGGTCTCCAAATAAACGCATCAATGGTATCCAATACATGTATCCAAAATTCTAGCTAGCCTATCTTATGCTGAGACTAAATAGAGGCATACAAGAAAATGTACGACTACCTAGCACCTCTGAACCTCATTGCCACTAGTTGTGTGATAGCTATATGCTCCCACATCCATACGTGAAGCAATGCGACTCCATCCAAGAGTGATGCACCCCTCTGGTAGAATACCTGGTGCAATTCATGATATAAGTGTGCCAATAAATACACACCCCAAGAAAATTGGGTCCCCTCCTCCATCATGCGCTATAGAGTCCACCCCCAACCTACTGCGAATCCATGTGAACGTCGATCAAGACAAACATACCTACCAATCTCTCTTGCCAAGAAAACTAGAAGTGGCTCATATAGATCCACCATATCCTCCCAACTGATCTCAGACTCATCAATCTCATCATCTCCAAATACGGCTCTACACTTTGTCATACCACTGTGTTGATCATACTGCACCAACTCTCCTGTGATAGGTAGTCAGAGGATGCGATACACATCCTCTAAAGTCACAGTCATCTCTCATGTAAAGAGATTAAACTTACTAGTATCAGAGTGCCATCTCTCTGCTAGCGTCATCAACATGCCTAGGTTTTCCCTAATCTCAAGTGTATAAATAATATGATATAAACCTTTAGCTCCTATAAAAAATATATATGTCTATGACAGAGTTGGCCTCAGGTTCTGTGTGATGGGATATCTCTCCCATGATATTAGAATGTTTATGATATCCTCCTATCAAATTACACAAAAAAAAACCATCACATATCATGTACCTACTAATCTATCTATCTATTCTATATCTACATCAATCACATGTTTATCACATGTCTATTTGATAATTATATCAATTATCCAATCAGGTATGTTAAGTAGAAAATATTAAATGATGTTGACTACCTCCAACAAATCTATCAACACACCGACAAAGAAAATTGACTAATCAACCTATGGTTTTACCAAATCTACCTATTCATCTTTCTAATTTTATTTTTTTCTAAATATGCACAACAAAAAAATATGCATGCATAGAAGCCCTAAATGCTTGCATAAAAACAACATTTGCGCATATTCCTCTAATGATTGTGCACCACATTTGAGTGTATGTGCAGTTTATACATATACGCACATTTATGTAATAAATGCATAATATCTACAATTTTCTATTACACTTGCACAGGTACCCCACATGTATGCGCAGAACTACCATGAAGTTGTGCAAACATGGTATTATGCTATGCATACATGCGTTGTAACTGCGCATTCCATTGAACAAAACTTTTTCCTATCTAAAACCAAATTAAATCTAACATAAACATGCAACAAATTCAAACCTAAACATGCTAAATCAATCAACAATGAAGGAGGATTGAACCACCTACTGACTCTCCATAGTCGACTGATCTCTGGAACTATAGGACACTCTTGAAACAGTGATTTGGAAATGGGACTGACATTCTGATCACTCTTCTCTCCTCTCTCCAAAGCTCTTCTCTCTCAATGACAAGTGTGCAAATGATCACCTATATGCCCCTTACACCCCTATATATAGCCTGTGGACCCTATTTTCTTAGTGAGTGGACCCTACCTTTCGAAATTCTTCTGCCACCCTATTTTTCTTCATTTTCTTTCATGTCTCTTTCATGAGATTGATTGTCGACCAAATAAAATAAAAAATAAAAAATAAAAATAAAAATAAAATAAAAAATAATAATAAATATAATTAATCGATAACTTTGTCGATCAATCTCCTGAGGGGCCATGCTCGCGTCACTTCTGATTGCAATAGGGGCAATGTGTTGAAGTCTTAATTTTTCTTTGAAACAATGCAACCATCACATTATTTCAAAGAGGGGAAAAATGTATACACTCAAAATTGGCTTGATAAATTAATTAAATATTTATTATTTAATTAATCTTTATTCCTTCTACTACTAAGTAAATTATTTAATTAATTTAGTACATTCACTTATGTTATTTTTCTTATCCTAAGTCCTCTACTTAGTCTTATTAAAGTGATTTAGTTAATTGTTCAATTATGCAATCAGTATATGACTAAGTCTTTTAGTCCATCTCATAGAGATAGTCACTTGACAAGCATCTTGGTTAAGATAATTAATTTATATTAATTATCAATTACTCACAATTATCATCACCCATGTGTCCTATTTTCAAGGGATATCTAACCTCATGAGACTTGGTCTCATGACCATATGTCATCTTTGAACTTGGTCAACATCACATTCCCTATTCCTTAGGAGCTTCTCTAGCCACCTCTAGGAGTCAAAAGTGACTCATGGGACACTTATACCAAGAGTCCTCATGAGAAAAATGTCTTCCTACCTTCTTCTCAAGAGTCTTTGTGAGACACTCGACATGTTTCTTTCCCTTCCACCTTACAATCCCTTTTGTCAATGTAAGAGGAACATCTTTCCTATTCCTCCTCTCACATTCCAACTAAATGCATATTTTTCTCAACTCCTTCAACTAAGTCAATTTCAGCCCTAGGATCTTTCATCTTTCAATTTCCACCCTTGGATCTTGCCACCTAGGCTTGAGTCCTCCAAAAATCTATAAAACTAGCCTTCCTCTTCCTTTATGAGGCTAATTGCAATAGTGAAATAAAGCAATCAAGCAATCACGCATCCAAGCCATGTAGTATCATTTTGGTCATTCTCATACCATCCACATCCATCAAAACTTGCATCAATCATCATAGAATAAGAAACATTCTAGATTTAGGCTAGTTTTGCATCATTTTCACTATCTCTATACTTTGGAAACATCTTGGGAAAAAGGAGCAGATTTACAATTCTGAGAGCTCACCAATCCAAGAATTCAAGGCTAGGAGGACAATGGAGATAAGATACATGGGTAAGTGAAGGTAAAAGCATTATTTTAGTTCATTTCTCTCTTTGTAATCTTCATTGGAATGCATTTTAGATATATTTAATAGCTAATAGTGGCTAGTATTTTAATTATAGGGTTATACAATAAATTTGCATACAATATTCATAGGGCATGAAGAAAAACATATATGTCCAATAATGACATACATCAAATATATCCAATATAGTTAAATTGTCTTCCTAAAAGCCAAATGGATGTAGAACGTGTCAATTATACAATATACAAAAAAATTTCAGTATTTCCATATAGGTGTGTACAATGTATATCCCTAATCTAGTCCTTTCCTACGAGGGGAAGAAAAAAAATACCAAGTTGTCTTCGATCATCGCATCGATGAAGATGCGGTGGTTGCTATAGTCTTTTGAGTTCGTTCACTAGTCCTCCTATCAAGACTCTTCTACAACTTGAGGTGATAAAATTAAAAGTATAAACATCAATAACTAATATACATCAAAATTGAATTAAACAATGACATAAAATAAAATATTCTCTCACCACTAGAAAATAGTCACTATGTACATCCACCGAAGGGGCATGCTAACAATCTAGAGTAATAAGTCCCTACAAACAATGATCAAAATAATAATTAAAATACATACATGAATATCTTTAAAAATTTCAATACAAACTATTAAAATGCAAATTAAAAGTAAGTGACGTCTTTCATACCTTGGTTAGTGCTTTAGAACTAGCTACTAATGCAGCTAGTCCATGATCCAAAGTATCGTGAATAGCAGGACGAGCTTATGTCAATAACTGAAAATGAAACAACAAAAGTATTATGTACTTACCAAGATTACCTATAATTTATTACAACCCCACCAATTAATAAATGGTACCTCTGTGAAGGTGCCACTATGTCCTTTAGTGTGCAGTGTCAATGTCAAAGCTCCAACATTAAAATAGTGCATATGTATGGTAATTTATAAGACAACCATCCGTATAAGAACATACTAATGATGTGTTAATTATAATGCATTATTACATATATACTTAGAACTTGGACTCAATGATGACATCACAAAGCCAGGTGAAGGAATGTGATCACTACCATGACCAATTGGATTCTAGATTTTGATCATAATTTTTCTATTAATTTAGTTATTCATTCATTTTTTAATTAAATATAATCAAGTAAATTAAATTAACATGCAAATAAAGATACCCCAAGGAAAGTGGCATGATGCCCTTTGTTTTCTAATGTGAACGTCAATAGTTCAATAGTGAACTAATGCACATGCACAATAAGTTATGAGACAACCATTTATATAATTACATAATAATCAAATATATTAATTAAAATTATTTATTCAATACATACATGTGGAGTTGACGCTATAGTGTAAAAGGGGTCCAAGGATCATTGTCACTACCATTGACACTCTTGACCTATATTTTTAATCATTAATCAATTATCAATACTAATTTAATTATTCTTTCATTTATAAATGAAACATGATCAAATAAATTTAATGAAATTGCAAATATTTATCTGTATCAATGCCAAATGTCATATTGAGAAAATCATTGGACATCATCCCATCATCCTCTTCCTCTCTGTTAGTAGTACCAAATGTGCATAGGGATCTACATGGCTGAAAAATATGGCCCCTCGAAGACTAACCATGGTCACCCTAGACTAAAGGAGTGTTACACTAAATGAGAGTCTATGTTAGAGCACTAATCATGCCTAGTGTGTCCACCTCCACATGCTCCTTCACAAAAAAAGGAATACTAATATGATCCACCTTTGGCTTTACAATATGCACCCTAGGTGCATTAGGGTCACAACTTGGCCCCGTTCTATCAAATGATGACCCCCCACATCTACCTTAAGATTCTAGAAAGTCAAAATAATTTGGTACATCCTTGAGGAAAAACTCATGCAATAGAGTTTCCTCAAGAAATATATAGGAACCTCATGATTATTATAGGGAAGGGAATCAAAGACCATCCACCATCTGTCCCAGAAGTTATTTTTTACGTCTTCATTCAAGCACCAATGAATTGGGAACCTCTTTGTCATAGTTCTAAGAGTATTAGTTTCTCCTGGCTTTTTAAAGAGTTTTCAAATATCATCTTGTATGATTTATTTCTTTTTTATGTCCTCATATGACAATTTATCTACATAATATTCATTTTTGTTCTCTTTTTTCATGACATAAATTAAGTTTCCCACTAACTAAGTCTACATGGCTCAAGATTGATTCTAATGATTTTACAAGTGTTTCCCTTCCATGATTTTTATCAATAGAATCTTTAAAACTCCTAATTAAAGATTCTAATTCTATTTTCCCTCTTTCTATTTGGTCAATCAAATTTTCTTGTATTCCAAGAAGAAGTTTTTAAATTGGTGGAGGTGGTTGTGATTCATTTTCTTGGTTATTTTTTTAATTCATTTGTTCATGAGGAGAAGATGGAGGGTTTGGTTGTGGGTTTTCTTCAGGGAGATCATTCCTTCCTGGCAATTAAAACAAAATGTATTTTAAAATCTTAATTAAACTTAAAATTTAAGAAAAGAAAAATTAACAAAAAAATTTGATTGCAAACTAAAATTAAAATTAATTTTAAATACAAATAAGAGGCATAGGCTATAAAATCACTTACTTCTTCTTCTTATTTAACCTTGACGACGTTGTGGAGCCATTCTTTGTCCAATTTTATGAAGCAAACAACCAAAACATTCTACGTACGCGCTTTGCAAATCTTTTCTTTGCTAGAAATGTCATTTTGTGGGGAAGAAATGAGCCTTTTTTGGTTCTATAAAATTTATATCAAGCTTTACATAGCAGGTGCATGCACTAGTAAATTTTACCCTATTTTTTGATGAGAAATAGTTGAATTTTCTACACCAATTGATCGAATAGATGACAAAAACTATCGTCGATCTTTTTTCATCAATAAATCTACATGGAAAATAACAGTCAAAATTTTGACTATATAAGTGGTTGAATTATCCACTGAATCAATCCCTTGGAACTAGAAGAATAAGATGTCAAATGCATAGCATTCTCGTTGATTCTACTGCTATAAAGGTCAAAATTGAGACCATTGATTAGTCAAAATATCCACGATAGTTTGATAAAGTGGCTGTCAAATGCATAGCATTCTCGTCGAGCACAGTGTTGTGTAAAGGTCAAAAAATAGACCAATGCTAATTTTTGGTTTAAAAAAAATGCGACCAGACAAGCTCACCAATGTTCATAACTAGGTTTGATCTTCATCCTAGGACTGAAAGTTCGACCTCCTTTAGCTTCTAATAGGCTAGGCTTCTATTGCATGGTTTCATTTATTGTCTTTCATTTCAATGTTATCTGTATTTGTGTTGTTAAACTTGTCTGAGGTTTACTAGTTTTAGATTCATCTTCTTTAGTTAGAGAGCTCTCATTTTTGTTCTATTAATTTCTTTTATTGCTCTTGGAATTTTTCTTAACACTGACTTAATATCCTAACCCATTTACTTTCTGAGTCTCATTGATTTACTTTGGTCATTTTGGTACATAAAAAAAATTTCATTTTAGTTTGTACTTTTCTTTTTCTCTTTTATTGGTGCTCTGCTTTTTCCTTTTTCAGTTTTCTTATTATTTGAACAATTGTCATATTATGGATACAAGTACTTATTTTGAATTCTTAGCTGATATTTTGCCCTTCGGGTAATCCAAATCACATTGATAGAAATAAATTTAAGATTAGAAAAAGGTTTAATAGGGTTCAAGATTGGCTGAAATTAATATCTATGTGATTTTCTGACGAGAAGTGTTTTGAGATACAGACCTGTGCAATCCAATCTCCCAAGGAATAGACAGTACCAGTTATCGCCATCTATGCCAAAACAAGATTTGTCTTCAAGGCCTCTTCATATGCAGTCTAGTTATGCACAGGAGCATATCTGACAATCTCATAGAGGGTCCATCCCTGAAAACAAAAGCACCATTTCAGTTTGAATATTGAATATATACAAATATAATGATGAAAGAAAAGAAGACAATCATACGCTCTCTAATTTTGAGGTATAGAATAGAAAATATAAGCTGAAAAGCCAATCAAAAACATAAGAGACAAATCACACTTCAAGAAAGTACAAAAAGAAAAGCAAGATAAGTTCTTATAGGCCACTGAAAAGCTTTTGGTATTTTAGATAAGACATCACAGGTATTTATTTGTATTCTGAAGCCTTGTTATAGAAATTTGTTTCTATTAATCCTCAGAATTAGTTAGCGAATCTTCTTCTTTCTTTCTAAATTCATGGATGATTCTATTTTTCTGCAGTAAATAGCATACGTAATAGATAAACATGAAATCAACAAAAAATATCTACCTCTCAATACAATTCCAAATGAATGAATAAAAGAAGAAAATGATAATGCTGATTGGGTATCCAGTAAATTAAATAGTTTAATCATGCAAATAGATGTGGATATTCACAGCCTCAAGAAAATTCAAGCTGACTAAGAAAGCTTTGTTTACCTATAGATTTGTGTGCTTGTCTGAGTTTGATACATAGATCAAGTTGTACAACCTTTAGAATAGATCATGTTCAAGTAAGGTCGTACAACTTGATATGTGTATCAAACTCAGACAAGCACACAAATCTGTAAGTAAATGTTGATTAAATATTTTATTTTTAATAGCAGTTTAAAAGGCTATTTAAATGTTTTGATGGTTTGATAAGAAAAAAATTGGTATTTAGATATAAATTATTGAGCTTCTCTTTGTTTCGATAATAGTTTAACATTCTCTACTTAATAGGGCCAACCACGTGAAGGTGGAAGCTCATCTGGCCCCTCCTAGGATCCTCTTATGACCCTTTACGATGCTTTAAGACCTCTAAGATGAATTCTTAGGGATTGTAAAGGGTCATAAAGGGTCATAAGGAGTCCTGGGACACAACAATTGAGAAACATAAATGTAGGCATCACAGTCCAAAAACCAAAGATAAGGAATCTATATATGGTTTTTGGATCCACAGTGTCAACTTAGAACTGCAGGAGTAGTGGTTGTGTTGCATTTTCTGGGTATAGCATTCAATTATGTTGTGTCTCCAAACAATTGGGACCACGATGCCTACATTTATTTTTCTCAGTTGTTGTGATACCTACATTTATGTTTTGTAGCTATCATGCTTATTTGCATGTTCTTTGTGTTTGGCTTCTCTCCCTCACATCGAAAATAAGTTTTTTCCCACTCTAAATCGAGAATGTGTGTGCAACACAAGTAGAATATGCATGGATAGCAGGTGGTGTTGAAAAAACACAACACGTTTACATTTTCGCGATGGTCTATAACTTAAAATATGCAATTAAAGACCTCTATAAAAAATGCAACCCTGTTGTGTTTTTCAACTCCACCTGATATCCTATGTATATGAATTGAGATTGCATATTGAACTAGACTTCTCTTTCTGCATTGCCTGAAACCAAGAGACTGTCACAGTTAACATCTAAATGGTGCATCTCATCATCACAACTAATCCACCTTAAACAATTGAATATTTTTTCTTGTATTAAATAATCATTAATCAAAATTCAAATAGAAAATGTATACCTTGAGTACTACAATTCACATTAGAATCGATGCCTCCATCGTGCTCGGTCGATGCAGTATCAATATCGGCAGGTTGCATTCCAATGTAAATAAAATAGATGTAGATTTAGATGATGATATCACATTAATCCCTACTTCACAGTCTATTAGGGATTTTTGCAATATCATCATCTATATCTACAACTATTGCCTCTATATATTGTTGCAGGTGCTTTTCCCCTATTTGATATTTATCTTCAGGTGTCCACACTCATTATGTTGGTTGTTGTCAGAGGGTCACAATTAGTGATTGGGAGAGCCCTGTTTTGGCACTAGTCATGTAGTACAAGCACTAGAATTGAGTTTTTCAGCACTACTGGGAAGAAGCTAGAACAGGAGGTAGAAGTGAAGGAGGTATATGTTGAATGCATATGTGTTGAATGCGTATGTACTGAAGGTCAAAAGGAGGTAGAAGCTAGAATAGGGTAGAAGCGAAGGAGGTATGTGCTGAATGTGTATGTTTCTAATTTCTATCATACTTGAGCATTATAATTTTGAATGGTTTGCATGCATTGTCCATGACTTCACATCGCACATGTATCCTTATTGGCATTCTATAAAACATTACAGTTTAATTTATGTGCCACTTAGTTCCAAAACCCTAATCTTTGCATATCAACATGTGATAGAGTTTTTTGTCCAAACTTTATCGCATGTTGATATACAAAAATTTCCCAGCCCATGCCAAAAAAATCAATTCTAGTGCTTGTACTGAGACCTTAAATTATTGAGCTTCTCTTTGTTTCGAGAATAGTTTAAAATTCTCTGAGAAACATAATTGTAGGCATCATGGTCACATTTTTTTGGAGACAATGTAATTGAGTGGTATACCTAGACGATGGAGAGCAACTTTTGCACCTCCCATTCCAAGTTGTTCTCCACCCCGCAGTGTCAACTTGGAATCGGAGGTGCAAAATTTGCACTCCGTCTAGGTATACAACTCAATTATGTTGTCTCCAGAAAAATGTGACCATGATGCCTACAATTATGTTTCGAGAATAGTTTAATTAACATTCTCTACTTAACAGGGCCAACCACGTGAAGGTGGAAGCTCATCTAGCCCCTCCTAGGATCCTCTTATGACCCTTTACGATGCTTTAAGACCTCTAAGATGAATTATTAGGGATCGTAAAGGGTAATAAAGGGTCATAACGGGTCCTGGGATGCAACAATTAAGAAACATAAATGTAGGCATCATGGTCACAATGTTTTGGAAACACAACATAATTGAGTGGTATACCCAGATAATGCAATGCAACCACTACTCCTGTAATTCTACGTTGACACTACGGGATCCAAAAACCAAAGATAAGGAATCTATATATGGTTTTTGGATCCACAGTGTCAACTTAGAACTGCAGGAGTAGTGGTTGTGTTGCATTTTCTGGGTATAGCATTCAATTATGTTGTGTCTCCAAACAATTGGGACCACGATGCCTACATTTATGTTTCTCAGTTGTTGTGATACCTGCATTTATGTTTTGTAGCTATCATGTTTATTTGCATGTTCTTTGTGTTTGGCTTCTCTCCCTCGCATCAAAAATAAGATTTTTCCCACTCTGAATTGAGAATGTGCATGCAACACAAGCAGAATATGCACGGATAGCAGGTGGAGTTGAAAAAACACAACACATTTACATTTTTGTGATGGTCTATAACTTAAAATACGTAATTAAAGACCTCTATAAAAAATGCAACCCTGTTGTGTTTTTCAACTCCACCTGATATCCTATGTATATGAATTGAGATTGCATATTGAACTAGGCTTCTCTATCTGCATTGCCTGAAACCAAGAGATTGTCACAGTTAACATCTAAATGGCACGTCTCATCATCACAACTAATCCACCTTAAACAATTGAATATGTTTTCTTGTATTAAATATTCATTAATCAAAATTCGAATATAAAATGTATACCCTGAGTACTACAATTCACATTAGAATCGATGCCTCCATCGTGCTCGGTCGGTGCAGTATCAATATTGGCAGGTTGCATTCCAATGTAAATAAAATAGATGTAGATTTAGATGACGATATCACAGAAATCCCTAATTCATAATCTATTAGGGATTTCTATGATATCCTCGTCTATATCTATAGCTATTGCCTCTATACGTTGTTGCAGGTGCTTTTCCCCTATTTGATATTTATCTTCAAGTGTCCACACTCGTTCTATTGGTTGTTGCTAGTGGGTCACAATCAGTGATTGGGAGAGCCCTATTTTGGCACCAGTCATGTAGTACAAGCACTAGAATTGAGTTTTTCGGCACAGTTGGGAAATTTTTGTATATCAACATGGGATAAAGTTTTTTGTCCAAACTCTATCGCATGTTGATATACAAAAATTTCCTAGCCCATGCCAAAAAACTCAATTCTAGTGCTTGTACTGAGACCTTAAATTATTGAGCTTCTCTTTGTTTCAAGAATAGTTTCACATTCTCTGAGAAACATAATTGTAGGCATCATGGTCACATTTTTTTGGAGACAATGTAATTGAGTTGTATACCCAGACGATGGAGAGAAACTTCTGCACCTCCAGTTCCAAGTTGTTCTCCATCCTGCAGTGTCAACTTGGAATCAGAGGTGCAGAAGTTGCACTCCGTCTAGGTATACAACTCAATTATGTTGTCTCCAAAAAATGTGACCATGATGCCTACAATTATGTTTTGAGAATATTTTAATTAACATTCTCTACTTAACAGGGCCAACCACGTGAAGGTGGAAGCTCATCTAGCCCCTCCTAGGAGCCTCTTTTGACCCTTTACGACATTTTAAGACCTCTAAGATGTATTCTTAGAGGTTGTAAATGGTCGTAAAGGGTCATAAGGGGTCCTGGGACACAACATCTAAGAAACATAAATGTAGGCATCATGGTCATATCTTTTTGAAGACAATGTAATTGAGTTGTATACCCAAGCGATGGAGTGCAACTTCTGCACCTTCAATTCCAAATTGACACTGTGGGATTCAAAGACCATAGATAAGGAATAAATTTAGAGAGCGAAGGAGGGCCATAATGAAAAAAATAATATAGGACAAACCTCAAGTTAAATGAGGCAACTGTAAACATTTTAATAGATTTTTATTATTAAATAATGAAATTTGCATATACTAGTGTTCTTAGCCCCCTCATTACATGATTTATTATTGTAAGCCCCCTCTAACTTATGCATCTAGAATATGAAACTACAACCTATTAGGATCGAGACAAACCTTATAGAACAACAACAACTAGGAATGATCACTTTCCAACATCTATTGAATACATCTATTGGAGGACCTTGTATTCATGAGCTACACCTTGTATTCATGAGCTATAGATGTATTCAACAGATGTTGGAAAGTGATCATTCCTAGCTACTATTGTTCTATAAGGTTTGTCTCAATCCAAATAGGTTGTAGTTTCATTTTCTAGATGCATAAGTTAGAGGGGGCTTACAATAATAAATCATGTAATGAGGGGGCTTAGAACACTAGTATATGTAAATTTCATTATTTAATAATAAAAATCTATTAAAATGTTTGCAGTTGCCTCATTTAACTTGAGGTTTGTCTTGTATTATTTTGGTCCTTATGGACCTCCTCCGATCTCTAAATTTATTCCTTATCTATGGTCTTTGTATCCTAGAGTGTCAACTTGGAATCGGAGGTGCAGAAGTTGCACTCCATCGCTTGGGTATACAACTCAATTACGTTGTCTCCAAAAAATTGTGACTGTGATGCCTACAATTA
This sequence comes from Chamaecyparis obtusa, assembly GCA_027943335.1. Taxonomy (NCBI): domain Eukaryota; kingdom Viridiplantae; phylum Streptophyta; class Pinopsida; order Cupressales; family Cupressaceae; genus Chamaecyparis; species Chamaecyparis obtusa. The sequence goes on from BSBK01003397.1 coordinate 594,001, forward strand.
TGTTTCTCAGCTATTGTGAAATCTGCATTTATGTTTCTCAGTTATCGTGTTTATACCTTCTCTCATTTTCTAGTGTAATTCCTCTTTGAGTATCCCCAATCTCCTTTGCATCCAAAATGAACTCATTCCAATCCCTCACTGGAATAAAGGGGGACTTCATACCACGCTGCGCTCAAACTTTAGTGAGACTTCATACCACGTAGCATCCGTAGATTACGTCCAGTGCGTTATTTACGCTTGTATTTGTGGGAAAACTCTTGAAAAAACACAAAAGAGATTGCATTCAACCATGCTGTTTACATGACACATGTAGTTTACTCTTGAAAACTCGCAAAATAGATTGCATTAATAGCAGATTGGGGCTCACCTGAGCCATAAACATGAAGAATTATTCTAAAAAAAGATGTAAACCATATATATGCACACTTGAGGCAAAGTGAAGTTATGTCATATCAATATTAAAATATTATTTACAATATGAAAATACTAAACTAACTAATTCCTGAGTTCATCTCTACATATGGTCGCAACAAAGATATGTGATTACAATATAGAGAAGGCATCGTAAAAATATAATTTCAAAATTTTCCCTAGCCTGACACGTTTTGCACTCAAATCATTCATCACGGATAAGTGGAGATGGGCGGATAGATGCAGATGAGTTTTCATCAACCCAAGTAAAGTATCCACAACCATTATTTCCCTATGATACCTAGTCTACATTAGTTCTTATATTATAATGAATAGTATTTACAATAGAAACTTTAAATATATACACATTAGCAACCTTTTTTCGATTAGGGCAGAACCAAAATTGTCGTCCAGGGTTGTTCAATGTCTATGAAGTCTTCAATACACACTTCCCACCACCACATTGAAAGTTTGGCACATTGACAAGAGTCATCAAACCTATATCAATAATGCACCACACCATCATTACTACATTTATTATTTTTATATGATTATTTTTATATGAAATACACCGAGGAGTACCATCAGAAGTATTAACCATTTACAATAATGAAAAGTAAACCTAAATCAAATAGATCATTTTTTTATCAGCATGTGTAGTCTGTGTGTATATGAAAAATGAAAGAAATATGAAGCTGAAATAAAATAGTGAATAAAATAGTATTCCACATAGAGTGAATGAAATATACCATCAAAAGAAGGTGACAAAATCCTATCTCGAAGCATAGACATAGGAAATCAAAAAGGGACAAAAGACAAGAAATAAGAAAAATCATTACGACTATAGAAAAATCATTTATACTATAATAAAAAAAAGAAACACTCTTTGTCAACAATTTCCAAAATCATTAAGACTATAAATGGACAGTTCTGATATTGCTTTGCCATTACAACAATTGAGCATTCATCATTTGGTACTTCTTGGTGTATTCCATTTAAGTTTTTTAGTTGTTGTGTTTATGTGCATGTTCTTTATGTGTTTGGCTTCTCTCCCTCGCAAGGGATAGATCGATCGGTAATTGATTTGAAAGCATAATGATTTGACAGTATTTTTTCAGGATAGGCATAATCATCCCACCAACCTTAATTAGCAACATTGGTATCCTATCATTGCACAAGTGCAAGATGGTAAGGGTCTATTCAAGGGTACTATCATTGCATATGTGTATATATACATATATGCACACATGTGTATATATAGTACACATTCACACATGTGTATATGTGTATACATGTGTGTATATGCACACATATATACACATATGCACACATGTGTATATATAAACACATACACAAATGTGTGTACATGTGTGTGTATACACACACATACACACATATACAATCATTTAAACATGGACAATCAAGTTGTGGTTGACCAAGTGAATTTTGAGTGGGAAAGTCAAAACTCAAGGTGGAATTGATTTATCGAGTAAGACAACATTTTCAAACAACTTGGAGTGTATTGATTTCAATTAACTCAATACTCATGGAAGGTTTCTTCAATTGCAATGCTGGTAAGCATTATGTGACAGCAAACAATACTGTAACACATCTATGATTCTATGAGTTAATACCATGAAATGATCATTATATGATGATCCAAATCATAATACATGCTCCTCCTTCAGACCAATCTACTACTGCTGTACTGTACCTATAAACTTCATCAAAGAAACCCTCACTATTTCATTACAGTCAATGATGATTAGCACTGTTCCTGCATAAAAAGATGTTAGAATATCATATAAATACATGTTAGATGAATGCTTCCCATGAAATCTGGGCCCTTGGAATTCATGGGAAGGCCATATCTTTGTGAGAACCTAGACTGTTGCAAAAGAAACTCAAAACTTATAGCTTGTCAAGTAACCCTGGGCGTCTAAACAGTTAACACGAAATATACAAAATATATTCAGGCCAATAATTGATGACAATGAACTTCTAATTCATCACAATGAATGGAAATAGGCTTCTAGTATATCTCCACACTTCCCACAATGAAAACTTGTTCAAATTTGTAGAGAATCAAAACATTTTATGTTATATTGTGAATGAAAACTTGTTCAAATTTGCAGAGAATCAAAATATGTTATATTGTGATGATATCAAGATTTATGTAGGTGTTGTCTTATTTCCATATTATATGACCTCAAAATACATCAATCAATGTTTACAAACTTTTATTAATCACAATGAATATTTGAGCCCTACAATCTTAGGATAATTCTCAAAGATATGCTCATTATTTTATAATATCCCAGTCCCCTCATATTTCTATTTTTTATTCAAGTTTATACTACGAGCAGAGAATCAAAACATTTTATGTTATATTCTGAATGAAAACTTGTTCAAATTTACAGAGAATCAAAATATGTTATATTGTGATGATATCAAGATTTATGTAGGTGTTGTCTTATTTCCATATTATATGACCTCAAAATACATCAATCAATGTTTACAAACTTGTATTAATCACAATGAATATTTGAGCCCTACAATCTTAGGATAATTCTCAAAGATATGCTCATTATTTTATAATATCCCAGTCCCCTCATATTTCTATTTTAAAATTATCTATTTTTTATTCAAGTTTATACTACGAGTAAGTATATATCCTTATATAATTAAGACCGTGACTAAGTAAAGTTACATAGCATATCCCCCTTCTTATATAAACACTTAGCATATATAGAGACAATGAAATATTAGCATACATATTGCAAGTAATGTAATGAATAATAGGACTCTCTTCAAATATCTATAAGGAACTTTCCATGACTTTCTGATTGACCATGATAATTTCTCCATTATGAGGGAACTTAAAAAATTCATGGATAGTAGAAGGTATAACTCTCATTAAAGTAAGCCAAGGATGACCTAGTCTTACTTGGAATTGATTGGATTTAGGAATAGTGACAAAGGTGACAATCTAAGCACTTCTTACCAACTTCAATAGGAAGGGTCATAAAACTTATGGTAGAACAAGTAAAACAATCATGCACCTTAACCATGACATCAGATTTTTCATAAGTTTCTTGATGAAATTGTTAGGCAAAGAGATGTTATTTGGTAATAACAATCACCATACATAGGATCAATAAGCACTCCTCAAGAAAGGTCTCGATTAATCTTCATAGTAATGTATAGGGGTCCATCAACAACCTTAATAGTTTCCTTGATATCAAAGGTTATGCAAGGTTCAAGGTTACGTTTTGGAATAGGTTTAGGTTTCTCAATAAGGTTGACTACATTGTTTTCCACATTATATGTAATGTCAACATTCACTGATTAGCAGGTATTTCAAGTCTCCAAGTGTGGAGTTCACTATCCCTGGAAATTCTCTATTGGTTTACAATAGTGCTTCTTCCCATAATCAAACAATGGATTTGATTCCAACCTAAGATTACATAAAACCCCTCATAAAATTTCAAAACAATAAGAATGCAGTCTTCATTCACAGTCACTGTCATTGTTCCTCAAATCAATGATTAGAACAGGCAATTAAAACGTCCCTCAAATCATTAATCAGTTGATTATTATATAAGCTCCTCAAGCATGAGTTGGAGAGGACTACATCAAAACCAAAAACAATAATCAGTTGATTATTATATAAGCTCCTCAAGCATGAGTTGGATGATGTGGATTATGTAGATATAAGAACTAATGTATCCACATCATCCAACTCATGCTTCAGGAGCTTATATTATTTACTGTCTCATAATAGTAAGATTGGTACCTATCCTAGTAAGTCATTATGAGATAGTAAATATGATCTACATCCAATCTTGGTCCATAAGAATGAGTTGGATGATGTGGATTATGTAGATATAAGAACTAATGTATCCACATCATCCAACTCATGCTTGAGGAGCTTATATTATTTATTGCCTTTTTGCCTTGGCATTTGTCATTATTTTTGAGAAATTCAGTCTATAAAAGGATGGTGAACATAAATGACAGTTCAATAGATGGAAATTCAAGTCCCATAAATATGAGTGGACAGTGCTAAAACAAAATTATGACAGCCTTCATGTTGAAGTGATAGTCTTGCCTAAGAAAATAGTGGACAATTGTAAGTCCAAACATTAAGGTTGTGTAGAAACAGTCTATAAAAGCTTACAAGCAAGACAAGAACGGCCTTTGAAAATGTTGGATGGCATGTTGATAATGGTTGCCATATAGAAACAGAAAAGGAAAACCATAGAACAGTTAGTCCTATGAAGAATTTAAAAGGCTAAAATGGAAGACAATCTAAATGGTCATGTGACAATCACAAATTTTGTTGGAGTTGAACAAAGCAAACTAGGCCAAGGGAATGATGAACTAATAGGTATAATAGTCAATGTTAAACAAGTTGGTGTCAAAAGAACATTGATCTCAAAGGATTTTTAGTTAACCATGAAGGTAAAATTTTGAAGACAACTGAAGACAACCAACAATCCAAGTATAGCCACAAGAAACATCACAATGAGGACAATCATCCCATGATAGTCATGCCAAACAACAATGAGCATGCAATAGTTCTTGATGAAAGATCAAAGGAGAGTAGACAACAAGTCAAGTTTTTGCAAGAAGTACGTGAAATATTTTAGAGGCTCAGTAGCATGACTCACTAATAGTATGGAGGATAAGGTGACAATCCACTAAAGGACATTCATCCAAGGCAGCATTATGCAAAGGACAGTACTAAAAAATGAGAAGTTTGGTAATGATGGATGATGGAAAGGTTAATGAGAAAAGTATGAATGGATTGGATCAATGGATTGGAATGGATATGGGCAGAGTATAGAAGAGTTTAGAATGATGTTAGAGTTTCTTGTGGATGAGAAGGAAAAGCCATAGTGCTTAGGGGAATAGTGTGATGACTGTCCCAACTAGAGAAACGCAACTTGCAAAGTCACTGTCTTTAGAAATTGGTGAATAAATTAGATAATGTAGGGTACAATGGAAGTTGTTTTTGCAAGAGGATAAATCTCATATTGTTAATAAGAAATCTTATGCTCAAGGGAATTTTCTTGAGAATGGAGGAAGAGGAAGAGGATAAGGGGCTCTTAATTTCTATAATCAATTTATATAATTCTTTAAGTACTTTTATTAGGCTCTTTGTGATTGATCTATAAATACTCTTCACTAAGGGTGGAGATAGTTTTTAATCTTCATTATATTCCATAAATACTCTTCAGTAAGGAGGAGTGTAGCTTCTAATTTCTTTCATTCTTCTATATAATAAGTACTCTTCATTAAATGTAAGGGTGACTTTTAATCTTCACTATTGATCTATATTATTCTTTAAGTACTACCCTTAACTAAATGTAAGAATGCCTTTTGTCTTCACCATTGATCTGTATTTTGAGTATTCTTCACTAAGTAATAAATGTCTATGTTTAAATATAATAACACCTATTTTCTCACTATACCTTTTCTTTCTTGTTTATCTTAACTTAAAATCTTTACAAAGTAATCAATTTTCTATTGGTGTATTGATGTTTGATTTCAAATTATAAATTTCAATAGTTATAAGGTATGTGTATACATTAATTTTAAAAATTATTAGGAATATGTATCATTTTATTTTGCTCAAGATCTTCAAACTAATGATTTATAAGCTTAATGTGGAGATTGAAATATAAATTAAAAATTAATTAAGAAAATGATATTTGTAAAAAAAAATAAGGAAATGATGAAGAGGATTTCACTCTGTAACTAGGGTAAGTAGATTGATCAATTTTTTGTACCTCCCACATGTGTAATTTATTCCCTCTCCAAGATGATGGTTGAGATTTATTACTAACATTGTAATCCAGATTGGAGATGTGTAATTTATTCCCTCTCTAAGACGATGGTTGAGACTTATTGGGCATTAAGCCTTGCTTGGACCTCTTCCTATGCCCCTCTTCTTCTGCCTCACCATTTCTTGATCTCTTCATGTTAAGAGTAGTTTGACAAGGGTGCCTATGGATGAATGGATTAAAACCTCTCACTCTTTGATGCCTATTGATGAATTGTCGAGGAATGGATTGAGTAGCTGAATTCCAAGTAATGTATGACATGTGAGCTTACCCTATTCTTTAGGACTCATTTGCAGTAAACCTAGACCGTTTGAATTTATTCTATGTGCGGGTTGTTGACCAATGATTGGTAGAACTGTGGCTTGATTCGGGGCTCAATGATTGGGCACCCCTTTGGACGCAACTTCCAGTCGATGCAAAGATTAGGGTTTTGGAGCTAAGTGGCACATAAATTAAACTGTAATGTTTTATAGAACTCCAATAAAGATACATGTGCAATGTGAAGTCATGGACAATGCATGCAAACTATTCAAAATTATAATGCTCAAGTACGATAGAAATTGGAAACATACGCATTCAGCACATACCTCCTTCACTTCTACCCTGTTATAGCTTCTACCTCCTTTCAACCTTCAACACATACGCATTCAGCACATACCTCCTTCGCTTCTACCTCATGTTCTAGCTTCTTCCTTTGCGCACGTTGAAATGAGGTTTCAAACCTTTTTTTTTTACTTTAAGTTATGCCCGTGTTGGTCAAACTTTCGACTAACACAATGTTAGTTGAAATTTCAACCAATTCGGGCATGTATTTTAAAAAAATAAAAGTTTTCCTTCTATAATGTGACCAACCTAAACATTTCTATTTGATGGTCGAATTGTTTAGTCAAAATTTAAGGTCAAATGTACTAGTGATGCTATAGTGCACACATGCTATGTAATGTTTTACATAGCACGTGTGTGCCATAGCGCACACGTGCTTTAGTGCATACACCCAATGATAGTTTGACACACATATTTGATAGTACCAAAACTAAACTAGTGGACCTAATTGAGGACGCTCTACCAAAAGAAGAGGACAATAATCAAGAAAGTGGTATGGGTACCTATGTGAACTACAAGACTATGACAATGGAGCTAGAGACTTTGAAGAAAAAAGTGTTGGAGATGGAGAAAAAGATTATCACCATATCTAGGTTTAGCTTGCATGTGATGCACAACTCGATCACCTATTTGTTCCTAATGCAGGAGGTGTTAGGAAAGAATGCTAACAAATAAGAAAACTATACGGGGCTTTTTAAGTTCCTCACTGATGACTGGAGCTGGTTTTAATCCTTTCAGTTTTTATTATATGCTACTAAGACTCAAATTCATTTTACTTTTAACTTTTGTTAACATTCTTAGGGTATGTGCAGGATCATGGTATGCCAAACTAGGCCCTTAAGTGACAATGAAAATTCAAAAAATCAAGTTTAGGCAAGTTGACATAAAAATTTGAACAAGCTATAAATATTATATAAAAAATATGTAAGATGAGAATCTGTAAAAAATTGAATTTAGTTTCTAAGATACTAGGCCTTTTTTGAAAAATAATTATTCTATATGTTGAAAATTTCAAATTTCAATGTAGTAGTACGAAAATTTTAGGAAAAAAATAAGTAGATGTATGTCTGACCACCTTAAACACAATCAAATGATAATTTTTTTTACAAGACTCTAGATATAAGTAGTAGACTCATGTTTGGATGTGACACATATTTTTTTGTAGTTTTTTTCCAAGTAAATAATTAATTATGATTTTTCTTCTACAACTTTTCTAAAATACAAAAACTCTCATGTCTGACTACATTAACTTAGTCTAAACTTTACGAAATTGAAAACATTTTTTATTTTTCTTGTAGTAGGAAAATCAAAGAATGTGACACATATTTTGGATTTCAAAAATATTATACAGTTTGAAAGTTATAGCTATTTTTCAATAAGTCAATCAATCAAGACTAGAAAGATAAAAAGTAGGTGTATGTCTGACTACATTAAATACAATCAAATGATAATATTTTTTCATAAGATTCTAGATAAAAGTAGTAGACTCATGTTCGGATGTGATGTATTTTTTTTCAAGTAAATAATTAATTATGATTTTTATGCTACAAAATTTCTTGAATATAAAAACTCTCGTGTCTGACCACCTTGACTTAGTCTAAACTTTATCAAATTGGAATAATTATTTATTATTATTGTATTAGGTGAAGCATAGAATGTGATGTATATTTCAGATTTAAAAAATGTTATACTTTTTGAAAGTTATAGTTGTTTTTCAAAGAGTCTGTCAATTGGGACTTCTTTTTCACATTGCCACTTTTTGCCATTCCATGATCCTGCACATACCCCTTAATCTATTTTGTTTTGATATTGAACCATTGTTAGTATGCCGCTAATATTTGGTTGATAACATGTTTAACCTTCCTTTGGGTTGTTAGTGTAAAGGGCCAACACCCTTGTTTTTGTACTTCTAATATAAAAAAAATGACAAAGTTTCATATCACAATGATGTACTATTGCTAATTGTATGGTTGAAATTTATTTGATCCAATAGTATTTTTAATCTCCATCATTGATGTGTATGTTTCATCTAGTCCTTCTCACTAAGGACACACTTATAAATATAATAAAATATTTATATAAAGTATAATTAGTTTAGATAAATAGAATTGTGATAGATAATTCACTTCTATCTATTTGGATATTAGAAGTAAAATGAACAATCTAACAACAATTGTATTTGTAAATATGATTATTTATGTCATTTCATTTGTTGGTTTTGTTAAGGTAGAATTACAAGTATTTTTGAGAAACTATTAACTTGACAAATGCTTGTATTCTCTACATGTCAAACCTCTTAGTGACTTGAGTGCACATAATGATTAGTAAAGAGAGGTGCCAATCTTAGAATTAAAATTTGAAATTTAAAATTTGAGGTCAACAACTAGTGGGAATGGACAAGAAATGAATTTTAATTTAATTTTAAATTTGAGTTTCATTTCCATACATGATCACAAATATTATAGAAATGAATAAAATAAAAAAATAATAGTCTCAATACAAAAAATAGTACAGATCGTAAAAATGTCTAAATGTTATTACAATTTTATAATTTCAAAAAGAAAGATAACGAAAATCAATTAATTATCATTTATAGTTGCCTCATTCCTTATGGTGTCAAAGCTCTTGCACTCACTCAAGAAGATTTGATATCCCGTGGGCTCATTTGGAACCAAACAACTTAACCAACAAACAAAGAGCCCATTGACAAATCTAGTATTTTCACAATACATTAGATTTAATTTTAATGAAAAGGCTTATAATTGATAATTGAAAAACTTATAATTGCTAATTGAAAAACTTCAAAAAAATTTAATCAATATTTTAATCACATTCTAACTAATCAAAATAACATTAATAATTTTTTTAATCAACATTTAAAAATACACTCTACAAAGTCAGAGTGTATATATATAGATATATAGATATATTCTTAAAGCCCCCTACCATTGTAGTCATTGCAGCTGTTAATGGTGCAACATCTGGTTTACTGTACGTTAAGGCCCAAAAGAGGACTTTAAAACCGTGTACTATATAACACGCTGTTAGTTAATACATATTATAAAGCACACCTCTCTGAAAACTGTTAAAAACCCATCGAAATACGCACATGGTAACCGTATTTAACCCATAGTAATTTAAAATTCTACGTCTTCTCTCCACACTGGCTGGATCATATGACGTGTACGAGACCATACCTGTGGCCCATAAAGAATTATAAAGTAAAAGTCCACCCTTAACATTCCAGATATTCTATGTCAAATATATTGATGACCGTGCAATTTACATTTACAGTGCAGCAGCATTGAGCTTTTCAATTTGCCATTTGTTTCTGTGAGCGGAATAACTAAAACTACCCACAGTTTTTCAGCCCCTTGTTTTGCCAGACGGCTGAGGTTTTAAAAGGAAGGTGGTGAAGAAGAAGATTATTCATTGTGAACAATCTTGATATTAGACTTTTTGGTGAATATACGTTACTGAGTGAAGAAAAACATGTGTGGAGGAACTGTTGTCTCAGAGTTTATCCCCAGCAGGGGAATGAAGGCAAAGGAATTCTGGGGCATCTTTTCTAACACCCATGATATTAATTTCAGTGAAAGCCATGGGACTCCCCCAAAGGAAGAAGTTTCAGTACAACAAAGTATGTATTTCTTTTACTGTAATATTTCAAAGAATTGTGTATGCTTTTTTTGCCTGTTTTTTCTGATGTGGGTGGTGTTTGTTTTGCAGGCTCAAGTTCCAGTGTGAAAGAAGTGAGTGAGAATAAGGTGGGTGGGGGGAAGAGGAAGACTATTTACAGAGGAATAAGACAGAGGCCAGGGGGTAATTGGGCTGCTGAGATAAGGGATCCTGCCAAGGGTGTTAGGGTTTGGCTTGGGACATTTTCTAGTGCTGAAGAGGCTGCAAGAGCTTATGATGCTGCAGCGAGGAAGATTAGGGGTAAAAAAGCTAAGGTTAATTTTGTAGATGAAACACCTGCTACTTCTAATATGAATGACTTGCAGGCAAAGACTATGAATAATTGATAATTATTTATCAATATATTGTAGTCCTGAATGTCAACAAAGATACTTTTCGTTTAAATTTGATTTTTAAGACATTGAATTTGTTCTCTTTCCTCAAGTATCGTGTGCCTGATGTATTTAAAAGCTTCATGAAATGGCCATGGTGGTCTTAATAATAGTTAACTGACTTCAGTTTGAACGTTTGAAAATAACTTCAGTTAAATGGCCTTCATGAACGTTTGAAAATAATAATGTATGTTTAAATTTTTAGTTCCTGCAGTAAGGCAGTGCATACAGCATCGGTTCTACAATTTTTTAAAGTAAAATGTATATCATAATTTAGTTTCTATTCTAACTTTTCAAAAGAAAATATTAATAAAATCTTAATTATTGTTTGAATTTATATATATATTTATTATTTGTAATAATTTTAGTATTATTTTAAATATATTAAAAAATATAATATAGTATTTGAATACATGAATTGTACCACTCTCATAGAATATTTCTATCTTTTACAAGCATTGCTTAAAATTGTTATATAACTTCCATAATAATTGATAATGACAGTTCAACTCAAAAATCAAACCACTACAATAGATCATGCTTTTACAACAATATTAATGTTATTATAAATCTTACATCAATTTACTTTTCTCCCTTACAATATAATTGTTTATTTATTTTTACATATTTTACATAGAAAATTGAAAAAGAAATTTTATTTTAAATATATTATTCATTTATTTTTTATAAACAATTTGTCAAAAATTAAAAATAAATTATTTTATTTGACTTAATTTATTGCTCCGCAATTGGTGATCAAGTTTTCCATGATGTATGTATATTTAATAAAATCTATTTGAAAAGGAAGTTTGTGAAGTTGCTAGAGGATGATCTAGCAAGAGTAAATGCGTATGAAATATTGTATAGGCACACATGGGCTAACAACAAGAAGGAAGACCAAACCTTTTCTTCAAGGTCTCTTGGAGTTTGTAAAGAAGTATAATGAAAGAGACCAATAGCCGTAGCAAGAGATACTTCAAAGGACCAAATTCCATTCCAAGAGGGTGACATGAAGAGGTCAACTCCAATATAGACCCCATAGTTATTATGCAACCCTTAACAACCAAGGGTTCCGGATAGCATGAAAATTTTCAGGAGAGCAAGAATATTTAATCTGCCTATTGCTATTTAGTATTTTTGTCAAGTGGATGAGCTCAAAGATACTATATTTGTACATATTAGGCCTTCTATTGTGTTCTCTAGTATACTCAATTTTTTTTGGTTATGTTGATGGATTGCTAAGAATAGTTCTAATGATATAGACTCACTTGTAATATACTTTTATTTTATATATTTAATAAAAATAAATAAATTATTTTTAACTGATATATCATTTATATATATATATATATGATTGACAACAAAAGAATCATTCTAGGTCTTTTTTGTATAGGAAGATCTATTTTATCTAATTTTATGAGACATGAGATAAGAGTAGAAAAGAAAATTAAAACATGAAATTAATTTGTTTGAGGTGATTGACACTATATAGAAATCTACAATCTATCATATATATATATATATATATATATATATATATATATATATATATATATATATATATATGTTCTATTTTAGTTTTTCTACACAACATTGTTCATAGTATAACCTAATCATCTTAGGTTTTCTTAATCTTGCACATGTAAATTAGTCATCAAATAGTACAGTCCCAATTTTTAGTACGATGGTATCTTCTAAATAATTTTTTATAATCTAATAAATCATCAATATATGTTTGTTCAAGTTTTCACTCTTTATAAAACTTATTTTATATAAAAGAATTCATACTTCAAGTTTCTTTTTTAAAAAACATCATTTAAAAAGACTCAAGTAATCAACCATCACCATTATAACAAGGGATGCAAAGCCTCAAGTTTTGTTAATGCCCATGGTGAGTTGTTTTGGATAAGAATTTTTTTCTCTCTTTAAATTGTTATGATATTTGAACTATGTCAATAGTATAAGTCTTTTTGAAGAATTAATGTTAGGCTCAATTTGAGCTTTATTATTGTTCCTTTTTTGTGTTTTATTGATCAAAGCTAAGTACAAATAAATAATTGCAATTGAAGGGGAATTACAAAGCAATAAATTAAATATATAGTAACAAATGTTAGAGTGCAACATTGATTAGTTGAGTGAAGTTTCATGAGATGAAAGCTTAATGAAGCAAGTACAATAATGGGTGGTCCCACAATAGTGTGTCCCACTTTTTGGCCAACTTTGACACAAAGATCAACATTCTGAGGAAAAACTTCACTTTCGAACACTTGTTGCCGCAAAACTATTAGGAATTTGAAGATGATGTAAACTAGAGTATTTTAGAATTTTCTTTCTAGTTTCTAAATATATTTTAAAAAAAATTAAAATTCATTTTTCCTTCTCCTTCAAAAAGTGGTTTGTGTGAAAAAATTATGTTTTTAAGGAGTTACTGTCACTTGGATTAGTATAACCTTTTTTAAAACATGATAACGATGTAATTATTTCGAGATTATATTTATAACTTAAATATCTAAATGATGCAATTGGTTTCATTCATTTTGGGTCAATATTTCATAGTTTATTAAGTTCTAAAGTGACAGTAACTGTAATTTAGACATAAGGTCACTTAGATTACTCTAACTTGATTTGTGTATATCGAAATTTTTTATTTTTTTTTTTATAGAAAGGTAACACAAATACTCTTTTCCTACATATTTTTCATAATTTTATTTTTGTAATTTGCTATTTTTCCCAAAGTCTTGAAAAGACAGATTGTTGAATGACCAAACAACCTATATTTAGTTGAAGTAATAATTAAAAGTGATAATGAACTCAATATGTATTAAAATTATATTCATTAGAAAGCTTATTCAGAATACCATCATACTACATAGATAGGTTTTTCAAATGGATTCATTTGATATGCCAAAATATAAAGTCAAAGTAATTTTTTGTTAGCATTTTAATAGGTGCAAAGGAGACTCCATTATAGGTATGAATGAGGAGTATAAATGTTATATCAATGTTTTTTTAATCTAAGAGGCTTTGAGCTAACCATTTTTAATTAATTCTTTCAAATGGAACCTCTCAAGTCTTAAATCATCATTTTTTTATTAAAAATGTGTTATTTCAACAAAAATCAGCATGTCTAAAAAAGTGTGACCCACTATTGTGGGGTCACCCTAATAGCTAGCATAAACAATATTAAATTTCAATTCAAGGGGAAATATAAAGGGATGAATGATGATGGAAAAGTTCATAAGGAACAATTGATAGACCCTGCACTGGTTGTACTCAATGATAAAGCCAGGGTAATGGACATGGATTTTCTCAACAATACCAAAAATATTATGTTGGATTAGTTTCGATCTTTCAAATGGCTTTAACATGAGATCGAGGACCTCAAGAAAAAAATTCAGGGCTTGGACAACAAGGATAAGACCATAGAGAATAAGCTAAGTCTGGAAACCAGGGTCTTCAACATGGAATCCAAAATAATAAGTTTGGAAAAAACCCTTAAGGGTGTGGCAGAGAAAATTTTTAATATCCTCAAAATGTCCAATAAGAACCTGAAGCTGTTGATTAAAAAGATGGAAGAAAAAATGGACTCTGAGACCGAGCAGAGGACTATGAAGGAGGACAAGGAGCCGACTGAAGGACCAGGTAAGAGAACCAGGGCTAGAACCAGGAAGAACAGGGAGAAAATGTTAGAATAACTAAGAGGGGGGTGAATCAGTTATCCAGTGTCCCAGAACAAAATGTATAATTCAAAACAAACTTTTTCAATTTCTTCTCCTTGGTAAACACTAATTACTTTCACTGTCTGTGCTTTTACCAATTACCAGTCTAATACCATAATAGTTACCGATCAAATCTAACATGTAACATGCAAAGTATGATAACAAACAAATATCACAATCAACACATAACACAAGAGATTTAACATGGAAACCCTGTAAAGGGAAAAACCACCTAGGACCGGCAACTCAAAAATTATTCACTCTTCTGAAGTGAGGTCGATTAAGACCCAACCCTGTTAAAGGTTTACAAACACACTGTCAGGTGTGATCTTGTTAGAGGATTTTAGACTAGAAGTTACGTCCAACCAGCATTCACTATGGGGTTGATAGGATAACAATGTTCATTCTATGAATGATACATCATAAGACTTTTAGAGTCCACTCGGTTAAGAGATTTTGACTATGTACAATGGTTAAATATGTAACAGTAAATGATCTACCTTAATACAACTTCAATTGTGGATTACAGATCAATATTCAATCCATACAAATCCTTTTGACCAATATTTCACTTCAAATTCAATACTATATCAACTTACTGTCCGTCGGTAATTGTTCTTTGTAGCTCGGTAATTATTCTGTAGCTCGGTTCTCACTAACCAGTATGATCAAAATGCATGAAAACCTTATTCACACAATATTCCTACAGTTTCTACTTCTTCTAGCTCATTCCATAATGAAATTCCATTCTCTTATATAGACGGGTAAATCATTTTCTTCTCCACCATCAGATTTTGCCACTTAACCATATTCATAGATTTTTCCGCTTCAAACTTTCTCAGCACTTGTGTCAATAACATGTTTGATTCTCATCCTTTAGATCTTTCCCAAATTTTGTCAGCCATCAATCTGTGTAACAGACATTATCCGTTACCTCGATGTTATACTCTTGCCAGCTCATCAATCTTATCGGCTAAACTAATCATTTAATTCATTCTGTTCCGCTCAATTAACAAAGAAATGCATCGGTGAACACTGCTTGATTAATACTGTGATCAGTATACACTACACTTCGTCGGTGTATACTAGAATTGCTTCATTTACCAACAACATTGCTTTGTGTCTTTTAGCTCTATACTTCATCATAGATGAATGCAACATAATAAAGTCAATATCATCAAGTCATAGACTTATCAACAAGTTACTCAATGTGTTCCTTATCCTCATTCATCATGTACATCTTTCCTCATGTGGATTTCTCTGTTCTTCATCTCTTTCACCTTTCTTCAGATGTCTTGGTATAGTAACTTACAAGATAAGTATTGTCAAACTTGTTGACATTAATGAAAACATAATACTGATTTAATCATATTACGTATCTAATCAGTAACTTCTCAATGATCTTGTAATCACAGATTCTTCAATTAGATTCCAAATCAGTTATAGTCCAACAATCTCTCCCTTTGGCATTGATGGCAACTCAAGTAATATGAAATGTACCATACACATACCAAACATATATTCTACAACTTTGTGAACAAATGATGTAAGTCGAATAGACTTAATATGTTTAATCACTATGTTACTAAACAACATCAGATAATACAACTTTACCATTTTGTAGTTGTGATCTTTTCAGTTCTCCTATTCCTACTTCTATTCTCTATCTCATTCAGATTGTCTCTCCCTTTGATAATTCTCATCGGTGCTTGTTCCTTTTCATATTATTTATCTCTCCCTTTGACAGTAATGCCAAAGAAACAAATAAAAAATCAAGTCTATCCTCCTTTGTATCTCTATATACTAATATTGTAATCGGTTCAAGTTCTCCAAACTTAATCACAACCTTGAACATGATTCAAAGTGTGAACTATGCTGCATCAACATGAATGATCTTCTGATAAAAGTAGGTTGATGCAACAACTAGATCACCTTAGTGACCGATAGACAGGGGACAGACCCCAAGTCTAGTCCTCAAGTATTCAAATGTGTCCTTCAGTAGAGGCTTTGTAAAAATATCGGCAAGTTGTTCTTTAGATGTGACAAATTCCAACTTCACTTGCTTCTCTTGCACTTGTTCTCTTAAGTAATGATACTTAATAGATATATGTTTTATCTTAGAGTGCATCACAGGATTCTTTGAAATATTAATAGCACTTGTGTTATCACAATATATAATCACTGGGTCAGTGATTACCTCATTCATCCCTTCCAACACTTGTTTGATATATGCAATGTTTGAACAGTTAGTAGTAGCAGCAACATACTCTACTTCAGCTGTAAATTGAGAAATACAAGCCTACTTTTTACTTGTCTAGGTTACAAGTCTTTCACCAAAGAAAAATGCTCCTCCGGTGGTGCTTTTTCTATCATCCACATTTCCAGCCCAATCAACATCGGTGTAAACTTTCAGTTCAAACTTCCCTTCCTTAGGATACCATAATCCATAATTCTCTATTTTCTTCAGGTATCTTAAGATCCTTTTTGTAGCTATCATGTGTGATTCTCTAGGATTAGCAAAAAATCTTGCAACAATACTCACAACATGTGCTATATCTGGTCTACTATGAACTACGTACATTAGCTTACCAATCATGGATTGATAAAGTGTCTGATTTACCTCTGTAGTTTCATCCTCCTTTGTCAATTTGCATCTAGTAGCCATCGGTGTTCCCACAGGTTTAGCATCTTCCATGCAAAATGTCTTCAGTATTTCCTTTATGTATTTAGATTGTGTGATGAATATCCCATCACTCTGCTGAATCACTTGTAGTCCAAGAAAGAACTTAATCTCTCCGAACATAGACATTTCAAATTCCTTTTGCATTTCATCAGCAAATATCTTGCATACAAGCTCTGAGCCTCCAAAAATAATATCATCAACAAATATTTCAACAATGATAATAGTATCATCAGTATCACCTTTCATATATATATTGTTGTTTTCACTTGTTCTAACAAATCCACTACTTAAACAAGTAAGTATAAAATCTTTCATACCATGCTCTAGGTGCTTGCTTCAAACCATATAAATTTTTATGTAATCTACATACCATGTTTTTATTGTCGAGATCAACAAATCCTTCAGGTTGTTCGATGTAGACTTCTTCAAGTATACCGTTCAAAAATGCTGACTTCACATCCATTTGATAGACTTTGAATTTCTTGTGTCCACCATATGCAAGTAGAATTCTAACTCCTTCCAATCTAGCAATAGGTGCAAATGTTTCACCATAGTCAATGCCTTTTTCCTGTGCATATCCCTTGCATACCAATCTAGCTTTGTTTCTTGTGACTTCACCATTTTCATTCAGTTTATTCCTGAATATCCACTTAGTACCAATAACATTCTTATATTTAGGTTGGGGTACTAAGGACCATATTTTGTTCTTCTATATTTTCTATATTTCCTCCTTTATTGCATTAACCCATTCTTCATTCTCTAATGCAACTTTCATAGTTTTAAGTTCAAATTTACAGACTAAACATATACCTTGTCTTTTTTTGCTTCTAGTTTGCATTCTAGCATGTCTGTCTCCAATGATTTGTGTCTCAGGATGATGTCTTCTGACAAAACTAGCCAATACTTGATTTCTCCTTTCTTGCTCATCCTATTCAGGGTCATTTCCTTGCTTGGTAGCTCCATCTTGTTCATCAGTTTGTGTTGGCTATTGTCCTGTATTATTTCCTTGCTGACTGGTTGTCACAGCTTGCAGTGTCAATAGATACTCTGGATATTCAATGTAAGTGAATCTACCGTAGTCTTCTAGTTCCTTTGTACTTTCCTCTATGTTCTTGTTATCAAACTCATCAACATGAACATTAGTACTTTCAACTATCTTATTTGTAACCTTATTCAAACATTTATATGCTTTACTTGTAGAGGAATATCCCAGAAATATCCCTTCATCTCCTTTAGAGTCAAATTTTTCATTTCTTTCATCTTTCAAAATAAAGCATTTACTTCCAAAATTTTTGAAATAACTTACAATAGGTTTGTGTCCAAACCATAGTTCATAAGGTGTTTGGTTGGTATCCTTCTTCAGTTGTACTCGGTTAAGATCATACACAGCTGTACTGACAGCTTCCCTCCAGTATGTCTGAGCAACATTCTTATGTATCATCAATGTTCTAGCACAGTCAATTATAGACCTGTTCCTCCTTTCAATAATGCCATTTTGCTGAGGTGTCCTCGGTGCAGAGACCTATCTTTTAATTCCATGCTCATTAAAGAAATTAGTAAATTCATCAAAGATAAATTCACCTCCTTTATCAGATATTAAGCATTTTATTTCTTTTCCAGTTTCTTTCTCTACCTTAGCTTTATACCACTTAAACATTTTAAAAGCTTCAGATTTCTCTTTCAGAAACATAATAGTCATTAGTCTAGTATAGTCATAAAAAAAAGAATAAAATATATATCACCAGAACAACTCTGAGTTCTCATAGGACCCAGTATGGACCAACTCAAGTATCTTCTTTGTTGAATAGTCTTTTCTTTTAAAACTAGACTTGATCATCTTACCTTTTTGACATTCATGGCACATGGCATCATCAGGTTTTGTCAAGTTAGGCAATCCTCTAACTCTTTTCTTTCTACTTATCTTGATCATGTTGTCAAAGTTCACATGGCAAAACCTTCTGTGCCACAACCAAGCATCTTCATCTCTTATTAACAAACACGAAGACTGATCCATATCAAGATAGAATAAATTACCTCTTGATTGTGTACCAGTTCTGACAAGTCTTCTTTCATCATCATATATCTTCACCTTTTTTCTCTCAAAAGCCAGTCGGTGGCCTGAATTGTTCAACTGAGCCACACTTAACAAATTATAGTTCAATCCATCTACCTAGTATGCATTTTCACATTGTATTATATCATTGATCATCAGTGAGCCTTTACCTCTTACCATACAAGGTGCATCATTTCCCATTCTCATAGATCCTCCATTATATTCAACAAGATGATCAAACTTCTCTACATCACCAGTCATATGATGTGTACAACCACTGTCTATGATCCATGTGTCATTTCTTCTTATTTTAGAGATCAATATTGTCTCTTCATGTTTCTCTTCTTCCTCTGGGTCATCTTTCATAGAAACAAATACAACTTCTATATCATCATCAGAATTAGATTCAATTTCAATATCTTCGACTATGTAACATACTTTTTTGCCTTTATTGTCTCGGTTGTTTCTATTGTTGTGTCGGTAGCCTCTGTTGACTCTTCTCCCATAGCTTCCTTCAGATCAGTCTTTGGATCTATCATCATCTTTCTTCTAAGGAAATCTAGCAACGATGTGACCAACTTCTTTACAATTAAAGCATGCCAAAGGTAGCTTACCTCTATATCTCCCTTTTCCTTTGGGCAATCTTCTGGCCATAAGAGCTTCAAGCTCATCAAGTTCATCATCGGTATTGTCATCACTATCATAATTCTTGCTATTCCTGCTAGATTTTCAATCTTCAAAGAAGACATGAAAGCGGATTCAATAGAAGGAACAACACTGTTATCAAAGTTGTTTAATTCAAAAGTTGTGAGTTTACCAATCAGAGTGTCAAGAGTAAGGTTGGATGTAGCTCTTGTTTCATGAATTGCAGAAATCCTGATTGCATAAACTGGTAGCAAAGTTCTGAGAATCTTGTTAATTATTATTTCATCATCAATCACTCCATCAAATTCTCTAATAGCATGTACCATCTCTTTGATTCTATTTGAATATTGGATAATGTTCTCACATTCTTTCATTCTCATGTCATCAAATCTGCCTCTTAGGCTTTCAGCTCGGGCTCTTTTGACATTCAGATCTCCACTGTATATTAGTGTTAATTTATCCCACATTGCTTTAGCAGTCATGCATGTCTTAATATCTTCAAATTCAGCATCAGTACAGGTAGCAGCAAGTTCCATCATAGTAACAGGGTGAACCCACAATAGTGGGTTACACTTTTTACCCTGAATGGGCACTGAACTCTACATTTTGAGAAAAACTTTCAGATTCAGATGCATATTACCATTGAACTGCTCGAAAGCGGAGGATGAAGTAAATTAGAGTTTTTTAGGATTTTCTATTTAGATTCTAAATATATTTTTTTTATTTTTTTTGAATTTATTTGAATACTTTTTTCTTTCTCCCACGAAAACTTGTATGGTGTTGAAAACATCATTTTCAAATAGTAACACTATTTTCATAGAGCATAACTTTTTTTGTAAAATAGATATGGATGCGATTCTTTCGAGTTTAGTTTTATAACATCCATACGGAGGGCATGCAATTGGTTTGATGACATTATCACTATTATTGCATATTTTATTAACATTTGAAGTTGACTAAACCAAATTTTGACCTACCTTGACTACATAGCTTATAACTTATTGTGTATTTATCAAATTTCAATTTATTTTTTTAATAGAAAGTAGACTCGAATACGGAGGGCACTGTTATTTTTAAAAAAAAATTTCCTTGTTTTACTATTTTTCATTGAACATCAAACTCAGAGGTTTATATTTGATAAAAAACCTACATTCATTTAACATCAAAAATCATACACATAATAAATTTAAAAATAGTCAAATATATAATCATTAGAAAGCTAGTTCCGAGTGCTTGCTGTATGCAAAAGGAAATCTTTTTATTCATCCATTTGATCAGTACGCTTGAGGCCTGAAGCCATGAAATTCTCAAAATTTCTTGAAAACTTGAAACCAACTCCCATTTTAGGCACTTTCGATTGAAAGTAATGACTTTTGATAGAAAGTACTTTCTATCTAAAGTACTTTTGTAGAAAATGCAAAATTTAGTTAATACTAAAGGACTTTCGATCGAAAGTCCTTTAGTTTCTATCAAAAGTCAAGTTTGACTTTTGATCGAAAGTCAAACTTGACTTTACAATGCAACACTTCGGCAGATATAAACTTCCGCCAAAACAAACCCTAAATACATGACTTTCAATCGAAAGTCATCACTAAAGGACTTTCGATCGAAAGTCCCTTAGGAACTTTCGATCAAAAGTTACTAAGGAACTTTCGATCGAAAGTTACTTATGATCGAAAGTCCTTTGTTTAAGGACTTTCGATCGTAAGTTTAGGACTTACGATCGAAAGTTGAAGCTAGTTTCTATCGAAAGTGGATAAATATTATTTTGCAAAAAATGCTTTTCCAGACGGATTCCTTCCTCCGAAAAATTGTAACCTAGTATTGTGGGTTCACCCAACATTGTGTTCATGCTTGTCCTTTAGTTGTTCAAGAGTTAAGGGACTAATGGGCGGTTGTATGTAGCCATTCTCCATCAGATCTAGTGCAGAATTCTCAATTCCAGATATGTGCAGCTTCATCTTGCTTTGCCACACTGCGAAGTTCTCTTTGTTCAATTTTGGTACTTCCCTCTTATACATCTTGAGACCTTTTTGCTTAAGTCCTTAAAACTCTATTCTAAGCAACCAGTGCTCTGATACCAATTGTTAGAATAACTGAGAGGGGGGTGAATCAGTTATCCAATGTCCCAAAATAAAATGTATAATTCAAAACAAATTTCTTCAATTTATGCTCCTCGGTAAACACTAATTACTTTCACTATCTATGCTTTTATAGATTACCATTCTAATACCATAATAGTTACCGATCAAATCTAACATTTAACATGCAAAGTATGATAACAAACAAATATCACAATCAACACATAACACAAGATATTTAATGTAGAAAACCTGTAAAGGGAAAAACCAC
Source organism: Chamaecyparis obtusa (assembly GCA_027943335.1). NCBI lineage: Eukaryota > Viridiplantae > Streptophyta > Pinopsida > Cupressales > Cupressaceae > Chamaecyparis > Chamaecyparis obtusa. The sequence continues at coordinate 616,386 of BSBK01003397.1, forward strand.
TTGGAACTGGCAACCCAAAAATTGTTCACTCTTTTGAAGTGAGGTCGGTTAAGACCCAACCCTATTAAAGGTTTACAAACACACTGTCAGGTGTGACTTTGTTAGAGGATTTTAGACTAGAAGTTATCGTCCAACCAGCATTCACTATGGGATTGACAAGATAACAATGTTCATTCTATGAATGATACATCATAAGACTTTCAGAGTCCACTTGGTTAAGAGATTTTGACTGTGTACAATGGTTAAATATGTAACAATACATGATCTGCCTTAATACAACTTCAATTGCGAATTATAGATCAATATTCAGTCCATACAAATCTTTCTGACCAATATTTCACTTCAGATTCAATACTATATCAACTTACTATATGCACCCTAAAATGGTTGCCTAGACTTTGGGCCCCCATTCAACAATTTATCAAATCCTTGAATCAATATTTTCAAAAAATCAACATTTTCAAAAAATCAACATTTTATCAATTATATCAATTTCTTTGATCAAATCCTATGTTATCATTTATTCGATTATTTCTTGTGTTAACCATTTTATCCTAAGTCTTTATTTATTAAAAGGAATATTTCTTCCCTTTTTTAATAAATAAAAAGCCCCCACTTTTCCTCTTATCCTAAGTTGCACAAATAAAGCATTATTCTTATTTTATAAAAAGGGAAAAGACACTTTTTGTCTCATATGGACACAAAAGTCAACTCTTATTTTCTCATTGGAGGATATTTGTGCACATGGATTGCTCCTCTTTGATGCTCCACCCTTGATTAAATATTTTGCCTCTTAATCTCTATGGTCCATTTCTCCTCATTTTCTATAAAAGAAGAGCTCTCTTCCTCATTCTAGGTCATTCTCTTTTATGCTAATGTTATGTTGGAGGTTTTCTAGGTTATTTGGAGCTCTTTGAAGATATTTTTGTATTCAAGCTTTGAAGACATTGTTGTTGCATTTCATTTAGCTTACTTTCTTGCTTTCATAGTTACATAATCATGGCATTCTTAATATAGACTTTTTTTATGCTATAGATTAATTTCATCTAGCTTAACTAGGAAGGCTTGGTAATACTTGTACTTTCCTTTTCATAGCATAGCTTGTACTTTCCTTCCATAGCCTAGTTTGCACTTTCATTTTCATAAACTAGCTTGCATCTTCATCTTAATCTAGTTTGCATTTGCATCTCATTTTGATTCTTGGAGATATTGGCATTCTTGCTCTTGTCTTCACTTGAATCTCTCATTGTGTGGTTGACTAGAAAGGTCATTAAGTTTATTAGCTCTAGCTAAGAGCAATTTTACAATCTTGCAACTCCATACATAGAGAGCTATGGATCTATTTTTGAGACCTCATTCTTGAGTGTTCCTGATTGTAATGATTCATAGAAGTGCACTATTTTTTGTGTACATTTTTGGCGTCTCACCAAAAAAATCAAAAAATTCAAAAAAATAGAAAAAGTGCCTTGGTGAAAACCTGGAAACAGGCGTCTTGGTAGCAAAAATACAAGAAAATTGAAAAAATAAAAAATCAAAGAATATCCAAGTGGTGAAAACTTGGAAACAGGCGCTACTTGAGGCCTTTGCACCTTTGTCTCTTAGCATGCATCCTCAACACTTACCCATTCTCCATCATGCCTTGACCTTATTTGACTTGGTCTGGAATTGGTCTTTATTTTTGTCTAGGGGGAATACTTGTTAGCATAGGTCCTTTAGGTGTGTTTGTCTCTTGGAGCATTTCACAAATGATATTTTTCAACACCACCCCAAACAGTATTTTTCAACACTAACCTAGCGTCAAGTGTTTCTCAACACTTATCAGATGTCTTACCCACCAGTCTAAGTATGATGTGATATCGCTCATTAGCAAATTTGATACTCAAAGTTTGACTCTATGACCAACACACACGCACTTAAACAATCAACTCAATTGGGATATGTTGACTTTATTTTTCTTTGTGTGTTGTCTATGAGAAATTTCTTTGATGAGTGGTCTCTCCCTGAGAAGTTTTTGATGATGCATAGCTAGAAGACTGAGGGTATGAGAACATGTTTTATTTCTTTATCTGTTTGTGGGTATATTTCATTGATCCTAACTATCATGAGCATTTATGCTGGTCCTACTTGACACTAGGGATTGACAAGGTATTATCCTTGACTATTTTGTGAGTGCATGCTTATAGTTACCCTGACTTTCATGTGTCTTGGTACAAGCATAATCTCGCTATAGAAAACTTAGGTAATTTCACTGCACTATTCATCTTGACCTACATGTCTTTGGTGCCTAGGTGTGATTTCCACATTCTATTTGATATAGATCATATTCATATACCCATAGTCATAATAGTGTGTATTGTATGATCTTATGACGCTATCAATAACACTCGATGATGATAATTAGATGTCTATAAGCATTGTGACCTTGCAAGTCAACCACTTTTCATAGTAGCTTGCGTTCTTAGGTTCATGTTAGTCTAGTTTTGCATCTTGCATATGGAGAGAGCTCTCCTTGTCATCTTACGTGGACTTGTCAGTCAGTTGCACTCACCTTCTGCTTCCTCTCGATCATGTCTTTTGCTTCTTGTCTTTCATATCACATCCTTTTCTATGACCTTTTTCCCCCTTTTATAACATTTGGACTTTTTGACCAATCTTCCCAACACCTCAGAATTGCATGAAAATTGCACCCCTAGCTAATTTTGATGTCCTAGATCTATTTTCAGACTCAAAATCAAAATTCAAGGTCATCTTGATAGTCAAAATCATGTCTCAAAATTTTCTCTTTCTTCTGTGTAGTTGACTGACCTTTTGAGGCATAATTCTTCTATCTTTGATGAAATTTCTTCTTTTTTTTGTCTTTCAAACTTCTAGTCTTCCATTCACTCCATTTCTTTTCTTCTAATTCATGACTAGATCATGTTTTCATTACCTAATGGTTATCTTGTTATCATTTATCTTCAATTATGATTTCATTATGATCTGATCATCTTTTATCAATCTGCTATTCTCCTCTACCTGATTTTGATTTCAATTCCGAGAGGGCAGTACCTATTAGATTTAATCCCTGATTTTCTTGATTCAGCTATTGTTTTATGAGTTTTCACTTAGCTTGAAATTTTTATCTCTTATTTTGGTTGTGATCCGAAAATGAACACATGTCCAGAATCTTTTGTTTACCTTTGTCCAAGCGTGTTCCCAAAATGAACACACATCTAAGTTGTTTTGTGATCCCAAAATGAACTTACATTTCAATTCTTTTTTGACCGCATGTGTTCCCAAAATGATCACACATTAGTCAAAGAGGGGCAAATGTATGTACCCTAAAATGGTCGCCTAGACTTTGGGCCCCCATTCAGCAATTTATCAAATCTCTAAATCAATATTTTCAAGAAATCAACATTTTATCAATTATAACAATTTTCTTGATCAAATCTTATGTTATCATTTATTCGATTATTCTTTGGGTTAACCATTTTATCCTAAGTCTTTATTTATTAAAAGGAATATTTCCTCCATTTTTTAATAAATAAAAAGCCCCCACTTTTCCTCTTATCCTAAGTTGCACAAATAAAACATTATTCTTATTTTATAAAAAGAAAAAAGCACTTTTTGTCTCATATGGACACAAAAGTCAACTCTTATTTTCTCATTGGAGGATATTTGTGCACATGGATTGCTCCTCTTTGATACTCCACCCTTGATTAAATCTTTTTCCTCTTAATCTTCATAGTCCATTTCTCCTCATTTCCTATAAAAGAAGAGATCTCTTCCTCATTCTAGGTCATTCTCTTTTATGCTAATGTTATGCTGCAGGTTTTCTAGGTTATTTGGAGCTCTTTGAAGACATTCTTGCATTCAATCTTTGAAGACATTGTTGTTACATTTCATTTAGCTTTCTTTCTTGCTTTCATAGTTGCATAATCATGGCATTCTTAGTATAGACTTTCTTTATGCTATAGATTAATTTCATCTAGCTTAACTAGGAAGGCTTGGTAATACTTGTACTTTCCTTTTCATAGCATAGCTTGTACTTTCCTTTCATAGCCTAGTTTGCACTTTCATTTTCATAGACTAGTTTGCATCTTCATCTTAATCTAGTTTACATTTGCATCTCATTTTGATTCTTTGAGATATTGGCATTCTTGCCCTTGTCTTCATTTGAATCTCTCATTGTGTGGTTAACTAGCAAGGTCATTAAGTTTATTAGCTCTACCTGAGAGCAATTTTACAATCTTGCAACTCCATACATAGAGAGCTATAGATCAATTTTTTAGACCTCATTCTCGAGTGTTCTTGATTGTAATGATTCATAGAAGTGCACTATTTTTTGTGTACACTTATTGTCCATCGGTAATTATTCTCTATAGCTCGGTAATTGTTTTGCAGCTTGGTTCTCACTAACCAGTATGATCAAAATGCATGAAAACCTTATTCACACGATATTCCTGCAGTTTCTACTTCTTTCGGCTCATTCCATAATGAAATTCTATTCTCTTGTATAGACGGGTAAATCATTTTCTTCTCCACCATCAGATTTTGCAGCTTCAAAATTTCTTGGCACTTGTGTCAATAACACGTTTGATTCTCATCCTTTAGATCTTTCCTGAATTTTGTTAGTCATCGATCTTTGTAACAAACATTATCTATTACCTCGATGTTATACTCTTGCTAGCTCATCAATCTTATCGGCTAAACTAATCATTTATTGTTAGCTCGTGGTGACTGATCAGGAAAGTACTATCCATGAAAGTACTATACACTTTTCATTTGAGGTTAACTCGTCAAGCATTTTTGAGTTGACACGTCAAACATTTCCCTAGGTTGACTCTTCAAGCCTTTTCTTAGGTTGACTCATCAAGTATTTTAGGGTTAACTTGTTAACCGACATAAGCCTTGTGATATTGGCTTAGGGTTAGGGATTTCATTATGATGTATGATTTTAGTACTTGTGATAGAATTGAGCTGTAAAGGATTATAGATTGTAATCAGTTTGTAATCACTGAATAATAAAATATTGGACTCACTGTTGGTGGACGTAGCCTAGGGATTGGGTGAACCGCGTTAAATCTTTGTGTCTTGTGTTCTCTTTTGTGTGGTTTATTGTTTTCTAATATTGGTTATATTTTCATGTAATTGTTATTTCTACCTTGTTAATCCTAACAAGTGGTATCAGAGCGAGGTTATTTCATTCGTTCTTTCATCTATTCTCTGAAGCAGGTCTTACGAGTCAGTGGGAGAGTCTCTCGGTTAAGTGGGAGAAATGGCAGATGAGGGTAGGCTGAAGGTTGAAAAGTTTAATGGGTAGAACTTCCAGTTATGGAAGATGCAAATGGAGGACTATCTTTATCAAAAGGATTTATGGCGGCCATTAGAGGGAATAGCGAAGAAAGAGGCAACAATGTCTTAGGAAGATTGGGATATTTTGGATAGGAAGGCACTAGGGAGTATTGATTTATGTCTGGCACAATCGGTGGCATTCAATATTGCTGGAGCAACCAAAGCTAAAGATATGATGGATACCCTAGTGAAGTTGTATGAAAAGCCTTCAGCTTCAAACAAGGTATTTCTTATCAAGTGTTTATTTAATATGAAAATGGTAGAAGGTGGATCAATCTATAATCATTGGAATGAGTTTAATACAGTTACAAGTTAGTTAGCCTCAATTAAAATTACTTTTGATGAAGAGGTTAGGGCTCTCTTGATTTTGTGTTCTTTGCCAGAAAGTTGGAATGGCTTGGTAATGGTTGTTAGTAATTTTATTTTTGGTTCTAATACCCTAAAGTTTGATGATGTTATTGGTGTTATATTGAGTAAAGAAACGCATAGGAAAAGCTCAGGGGCATCCACGTCGGGTAGTGTATTGAACGCAGAAAGCAGAGGCAGAACAAGATATAGAGGAAACAACTCTGGAAATCATGAGAAATTAAGAGAAAAATCAAAGGGAAAGAGGTCTGAATCCAAAGGGCCAAATGATTGCTAGTACTATGGAAAACTAGGTCATAAGAAGAAAGATTTTTGGTCTCAGAAGAAAGATCAAGGAGACAAAAATGATGGAAACAAGGAGGCAAATGTGGTAAGTAACAAATTTGAAGAGGATACTTTGCTCTTATCTTTATAAAATGTTGATGATTCATGGGTGTTAGATTCAGGGGCTTCATTTCATGCTACACCCCATAGAGGTTATTTTGTTGATTATGTCCAAGGGGATTTTGGGCTAGTTTATTTGGGAGATAATGAACCCTGTCAAATTGTTGGAAAAGGGAAAATCAAGATTAAGTTGCACAATGAGAATCATTGGCTACTACAAGAGGTAAGACATGTTCCAAGGCTTAGTAGAAACTTAATTTCAGTAGGGCAACTTGTTGATGAGGTTTGCACAGTTACTTTTAATGATAAAAATTGGAAGGTTTCAAAAAGTTCCTTAGTAGTAGCAAAAGGTGTGAAAGTAGGCACCTTATATCTTTGTATAGGTCATACTGTTCCTTCTACTTTAATTGTTTCAGAAGATAATGAATGTTCAGGAACAATGGCTACAGTTGAGCAGGAAGAACATCAAACCGTTGCTATAGATTCTAACATAGCACTGTGGCAGAACAAATTCGGGCACATGAGTGAGAAAGGTATGAAATTACTTCATTCAAAGAAGGTTTTACCCAGTCTGAAATGTGTTAATACAGATTTTTGTGAAAGTTGTGTGTATGGAAAGAAAAAGAGAGTTAGTTTTGTAAAGAGTGGGAAGGAAAAGAAAGATGAAAAATTAGAGCTTGTGCATATAGATGTATGGGGTACAGCTCAGGTATCTTCCCTTAGTGGCTCTCAGTATTATGTTACATTCATTGATGATGCAACTAGGAAAGTATGGATATATTTCATTAGATATAAATCTGATGTATTTGAAACTTTTAAGAAATGGAAAAGCTTGGTTGAAAATGAGACTGAAAAAAGATTAAAATGTCTCAGATCTGATAATGGTGGTGAGTATTGCAGAAAAGAATTTGAAGATTATTGTGCCTCTACTGGTATTCGTAGACAGAAAATAGTTCCAAGGACTCCACAGGAAAATGGAGTGGCTGAACACATGAACGGGACAATAATGGAGCGTGCAAGGAGTATGAGGCTGCATGCTAGGCTACCCAAAAATATGTGGGCAGAGGCTGTGAACACTAATGTTTATTTAATCAATAGAGACCCCTCTACTCCTTTGGACTATGGTATTCCAGAGGAAGCATGGAGTGGTAAGAAGGTGAGTTATTCTTTTCTCAAAACCTTTGGTTGTGAAACTTTTGCACTTATAGATTCTGAAAATAGAACCAAGCTGGAAGCTAAGTCAAAGAAATGTGTATTTGTTGGATATGGCATTGATGAATTTGGTTATAGGCTTTGGGATTTTAAAAATCATAAAATTATAAGAAGCAGGGATTTCATATTCAATGAGAAAGTATTGTACAAAGATCTATTGTAGCAGCATGAGAAGAAAGAAAATGATTATGTAGTACTAGATGATACTCCAAAAGTTGATGTTCCAATAGTTCCTTATGCTCCACAACAACAAATACCACGCACCCTAGTGAATGTTAGATGGTCAACAAGGCTAAGTAGACCTCTAGATAGATTTTCACCTTCTTTGTATTCTATTTTATTAACAGATGTTGGTGAACCTGAATGTTATAATGAAGCTGTGCAGGTGGATATAAAGCTTCAGTGGGAGTCTGCAATGACAGATGAAATGGACTCCTTACTGAAAAATCAGATTTGGGATTTATGCAAGTTACTTGCAGGTAAAAGGGCTTTATAGAATAAATGGGTTTATAGGATAAAAGAAGAGGATGGAGGTAAGAAAATATTTAAAGCCAGATTAGTCGTAAAAGGATTTGCACAGAAACATGGTATTGATTTTGATGAGTTTTTTTTTCCAGTTGTTAAAATGACTTCTATTCGTACTATTTTAAGTATTGTGGCTACTGAAGATTTACATTTAGAGTAGCTTGAAGTTAAAATAGCCTTTCTTCATGGTCATTTGAATGAAGAAATATATATGGTACAACCATAGGGATTTGAGGTCAAGGGTAAGGAGAGTTTAGTGTGCAAATTGCAGAAAAGTTTATATGGCTTGAAGCAAGCACCTCGGCAATGTTATATTAAATTTGACACTTTTATGAATGAGCATGGATACAGTCGGTGTCATTCTGACCATTGTGTTTATTTTAAGAGGTTGGATGATGACAGCTACATTATTTTATGTTTATATGTTGATGATATGCTTGTAGCTGGGTCTAACATGGATCACATTAAGGGGTTGAAACAACAGTTAGCAAAATATTTTGCTATGAAAGATTTGGGGTCAGCAAAACAAATCTTTGGTATGAAAATTTGCAGAGATAGGAAAAATAGGAAATTGTCTCTATCTTAGGGTGAACCCACAATAGTGGGTTACACTTTTTTGCCTGAATGGACACTGAACTCTACATTTTGAAAAAAAACTTTTAGACTCGGATGCATATTGTCGTTAAACCATTTGAAATCATAAGATGACGTAAATTAGAGTCTTTTAATATTTTATGTCTAGATTCTAAATATAATTTTTATTTTTATTTTTGAATTGATTTGAAAGGTTTTTCCTTTCTCCCACGAAAACTGGTATGTTGCTAAAAATGTCATTTTCAAAGAGTTACATTATTTTCATAGAGCATAACTTTTTTTCTAAAATAGATATTAATGTGATTCTTTCGAAATTAATTTTATAACATCCATACAGAGGGCATGCAATTTGTTTGATTACATTATCATGATTATTTCATATTTTATTAATGTTTGAAGTTGACTAAATCATAATTTTGACATACCTTAACTACATAGCTTATAACTTGTCGTGTATTTGTCCAATTTTTTAAATTTTTTTTTTTATAGAAAGAGAACTTAAATACCTAGGGCATAGATATTTTTTAGAATTTTTTTTTATCTCATTTACTATTTTTTCACAAGTGTCAAACATAGAGGTAGACATATGGTGAAATATCTATGTTTAGTAAAACTAAAAATACAAAGTCATAATAAACTTAATATATATTAACATTATAATCATTGGAAATATTTTTCTCAGTATTACCTTACTACATAGATAGGTTTTTCAATTGGATTCATTTGATATCCCAAAAGATAAATTCAAAGTGATTTTTTGTCAGCATTTTAATAGGTGTGAAGGAGACTCCATTGCAGGTATGAATGAGGAGTATAGATGTTATATCAATATTTTTTTTAATCTAAGAGGCTTTGAGCTAACCATTTGTAATTAATTCCTTCAAATGGAACCTCTCAAGGCTTAAATAATCATATTTTATTAAAAATCTACTATTTTAGCAAAAATCAGCATGTCTAAAAAAGTGTAACCCACTATTGTGGGGTCACCCCTTAGGCTGATTATATTAAGAAGGTGTTGCAACGTTTCTCTATGGAGACTGCCAAAGCTATCAACACACCTTTGCCTTGTCATTTGAAATTGACTAAGGGTATGTGTTCCAAGACACCAAAAGAAGAGACTAAAATGTCTAAGGTACCTTATGCTTCAGTTATATGGAGCTTAATGTATGCTATGGTATGTACTAGGCCAGATATTACACACGTAGTGGGATTCGTTAGCCGATATATGAGTAACCCTGGTATTGAGCATTGGAATGTAGTCAAATGGATTCTCAAATATTTGAGAGGTACATCCCATAAGTGTTTACACTTTGGGAGTTCTACTACTACTGTACAAGGCTATGTTGACGCAGATTTGGTAGGAGATATAGATAGTAGGAGGAGTACTACAGGTTATGTATTTAGTATTGGTAGAACAACAGTGAGTTAGCTTTCTTGACTACAAAAGGTGGTTGCTTTATCCACTACAGAGGTAGAGTATGTTGCTACTACAAAGGAAGCCAAGGAGATGATATGGCTTCAATTCTTCATGGAAGAATTGGGACAACCTTAGATGGGTAATTTTTTGCATACAGATAGCCAAAGTTCCATTCATCTTGCGAAGAATTCTGCTTTGCACTCAAAGACAAAACACATACAGTTGCGGTACCATTTCATTCGGTCAGTTTTGGATGATGGGCAGTTAAAGCTGGAAAAGATACATACAAATGATAATCTAGCAGATATGTTTACAAAGGTAGTAACAAGGGAGAAGTTGAACTCTTGTTCAACTTCAGTTGGTCTACTAGATTGAACAAAATAAAGGAACAGTTGAGTCCAGGGTGGTTGGATCTAGTGGGAGCCTCACAGGGTAGCGGTTTAGCTACACGATCAGTCTCCAAGTGGGAGATTGATGTTTGGTGTGGAGTCTGATCAGTCCCCAAGTGGAAGATTGTTAGCTTGTGGTGACTGATTAGGAAAGTACTATCTAGGAAAGTATTGTACTCTTTTCATTTGTCGTGGGGTTAACTCATTAAGCATTTTTGAGTTGACACGTCAAACATTTCCCTAGGTTGACTCATCAAGCCTTTTCTTAGGTTGACTTGTCAAGTATTTTAGGGTTAACTTGTTAACCAACATAAGCCTTGTTATATTGGCTTAGGGTTAGGGATTTCATTATGATGTATGATTTTAGTACTTGCGGTAGAATTGAGCGGTAAGGGATTACAGATTGTAATCAGGTTGTAATCACTGGATAATAAAATATTCGACTCATTGTTGGTGGACGTAGCCCAGGGATTGGGTGAACCACGTTAAATCTTTGTGTCTTGTGTTCTCTTCTGTGTGGTTTATTATTTTCTAATATTGGTTATATTTGCATGTAATTATTATTTCTACCTTATTAATCCTAACATTTAATTCATTCTGTTCCACTCGGTTAACAAAGAAATGTGTCAGTGAACATTGCTTAGTTAATACTATGATCAGTATACACTACACTCCGTCAGTGTATACTAGAATTGCTTCATTTACCGACAACACTACTTTGTGTCTTTCAGCTCTATACTTCATCATAGATGAATGTAACATAATAAAGTCAATATCATCAAGTCATAGACTTATCAACAAGTTACTCAATGTGTTCCTTATCCTCATCTGTCATGTACATCTTTCCTCATGTAGATTTCTATGTTCTTCATCTCTTTCACCTTTCTTCAGATGTCTTGGTATAGTAACTTACAAGATAAGTGTTGTCAAACTAGTTGACATTAATGACAACATAATATTGATTTAATCATATTACGTATCTAATCAGCAACTCCTTGGTGATCTTGTAATCATAGATTCTTCAATCAGATTCCAAATCAGTTGTAGTCCAATAGAAAATTGATCCACATGGTTCCCAAGTACAGAACATTAAAGACACTGTTCAACTGATGGAGGCCCTTGAAAGCAACACGACTGTCATACTCAGGAGCTTGGCATAACTTGTCATGGTGCTCTTCCTTTTGGCTTTGCTTTAATTTACTTTTCTTTTTCTTGTCCGGCCATGTTTTGGCCTGTCCCTAGCTACTCAGTGCTATTTTTCTTTTCTTGGTTCTCGTACCTTTCTTTCGACTTTAAACTACTATGGGTTTCAGCGTCCCTATAAAACCTATTTTACTTAATCAAAAACTATAGAGGGATGAATAAAATATAGAGTAATATACATTACATAGAAATATTCACAAATTGAGTCAAGTTTCATCAGATGAAATTTGAATAGAACATATAAAATATCAATGTTTAATTGTTGTTTGAATGACATTTAAATGTATTACAGCCAACTTATTGTGTATGCTTAGTCTACAAATTTTTATAACACACTAACTAAATGTAGGTGCTAATGTATAGGGTGAAAGATATCAATGTTCTATATAAATAGAGTTGTATTAGTAATGATGTATTATTATGTACAAGGAAATATTTAACTTAATCTAATTCAGTAAAAAAAATGAAGAATTAAATTTCAAGCTATGGAAAAGGACCATGTTGCACTAAAATGTGGAAGTATTTGCAAAATATTAAAATGCTATACTAATTTGTTTCTTGTCATCCAAAAATTTTTCATAGATAATGTGATTGAATAATATGAAAAGGTTTTATCAAGATTTCTTGCATTTCAAACATAGTAGGTAACTTGATATATAATAAGTAATAGTTTTCTATATGGTAGATATTCATGAATTTTCCTTTTCATGTCATATGTCGCTTGCAAAAGTTGTATCATGATTGTTGTTAGTGAATTAGAATTGTGTCACGCAACATAGTGTTCATAGAAATATGTTAAATTAAAAAAAATTAAAGTTAATTATATTTCACTTTTGTATGAGTTATTGATCATTTTTAATTGTAGTGGAATGAGTGATTGATTTGGTTGAGGGTGAAGCAATATTTTATGACAAAATCATGGAGGGTGAAGATGAATATTGATTTTTCTTGGTTTTAGTCACCATATGTAGTGTCTTTTAGTCTTGGAAACAATTGTTGAGTACAATGAACTTATCGATGGAGTAGTGTATTTCTTTTTTATTCTTTGTTACAATCACAATTTTGAGACGAAGTGAGTACACATAAGTGACTTATTAATCACATCTAGTGTAATGAACCATTTGGTCTTCTAGCATGCCATAGTTCTCAAATTTATAATTGCATTGTGGACAAAATGCATGAAATAGATTGAAAATGCATTTTCCACTTTCAAAATGCCTTCAACCTATAACATATGTTTGGATAGTAGTGTAGTTTGCAAAGAAGAAACTATAAATTAAGATAAGTTGGAAAGGGGTAAGTTATTTTTAGCTAGAAAAGTTATTCAACCTATTTAGTTACTAGATACATAATTTGTACCTTACTAATTCAATCACACTGCACAACAATTAATGCATGTACTAAATACTACATTAAAAATAGATAGCAAGTAGTTTGGAGATTTTTGCTTTGTAGATCAAAAAAATTCAAGCTGACAACTTCAAATAAGAGGAATAAAGAAGATGTTGTAGTGAAGGATATGAAACTTAAGCACTTAAACATAGCATATACACAAACTACTTTGTTGTATTTTTTTTTGGAATGTTTGATATGTTTTGAAGCATAGATGAGTATGGACTATTTTTTAGAAAAAGTATAAACCATTAGAAATAAATTTTGACTAGAAATACTAATGTTGTGCTGGATTGAACTTGGTATGACCAAGAAAATAATAATGGTCCATTTGAAAAATGCCCACCATTCTTCTCATTCATTTGATTCGGTCCCTACAAGTTTTATGTTTTAATGTTCATTAGAATAGTGTTTTTGTATTATGAAATATAATAAATGGAGATATTAGAATTCTATAATCTAATTACAAAGTGATGTATTTATCTTTTCTCTATGAGCTATCTGTCATTCAATAAGGCATGTTACATGGGTGATTCCATTGTTTTGATTGAGCTTGAAGTGGCCTTTTATGCTAAAGTTGTAAAGCATAAAGATTATTGTTGTCTTGTCCTAAATATAATCTTCACATGTAATGTTTTCAAGTGATGGTAATCATTGGTGAGAATGGATTTATTAGCAGAACGATGTATGGTTTTCTTGTTGCTAGTTATCAGTATGGTTTTAGGGTAAATAGAATATATATAACTAATTTTCTCATCAAATCTAATGCAATAAGAAGTTTGGTCTTCAAGCATTCTGTAGTTGTCAAATTTATAACTATATTTGGGGAAAAATGCATGGAATGGATTTGAAAATGCATTTTCTACTTTTAAAAATATATCAACCCACAACATATGTTTAAAAGACATTGTGGTGGATAAGATAGTTACTAAGAAGTTAAGATTTTAATAGTTTTAAGATGGTTACCTCAAATATTATTAATTGAGGTAACCTAGTTAGCCTTTTCATTGTTATTTTGTCATTTAGTTTGAAAATAAAAATGGGCACACCTATGAAAAATACATTTTTATGGTTTGTATTATGTCCCTGAACAACATTGTAGGAATTTCATTTTTTTGAAGCTATTCTCCAATTGAAAAATATTCTTCTCCAAAACTCAGATGCAGTTGTAACAATTGATTTAAAACAAAGCTAGCTTGTTTATAGATAATTAATATAATTGAATGTATGATGCTAGGAAAACATATGTAAATCACATTAGGAGAGAGGGTTAAGGATGTTTCTATACATGTTCTTTGTCCATGTCAAAGTGTCGTTATCGAATGTCAATTCCTTTATTTCCCCTGCCAATAGCCAATGCCCCTATTATTCCACTTGCATAAACACTTATTCTTGTAAGTAGTTTCTTGATAGTTTTTTATTACGTAAAATAGGTTTTACAAGGTACTTGAAACCCAATACAAATTAAAATATAACAATATATGTCCAAGTCGTAAAACAACAGATACTAAGAATGAAACATGCCACTAGCAGGGAAAAAAGAATAGCCAAAACAAAGATAGAGCAAATAAAAAATAGAGACAAGCAGAAAAGACCAAGGAAAACAGTTAGGAGAAGTTCTTGAGCAGGGTAGTCGCGTTGGACTAAAGGAGCTCCATCTTCTCAATAGCCTCCTTTATCTTGCGGATGTCCAAAGACTCTTCATCCTCCTTATTCTTCTTAGATCCAGCCCTAGTCCTCTTTCCTGGTCCTTCATCTGGCTTCTGCACTTTATCCTCTTTTATGATCTACACTTCTTTCCCTCCTAGATTTTCTTCCAACAGCTTGATATGCTTGTTAGAAGCCTTTAAGATATTGAAGCTCTACTCCGTGATGCCTTTGAGAGTGTCCTCAAGGCTCTGCATTTTCTCCTCCATCTTAATTATCCTAGTTTCTAGATGTTGATAATCCTCAATCACTCTACTATCCTTATTGTTGTTAGTCCCATGCACTCTATCTTTGAGATCCCCCAGTTCGTGGTAGAGCCATTTAATGGACCTAAAGTTGTCCAACATATTGTTCTTGGCATTATTGAAGAGGTTAAGCTCCTTTTCTCTAGCCTTATCATTGAGGACCACCAAAGTCGGGTCAATAAATTCCTCCTTCTAAATCCCACCATCCTCACCCTCAAGAACTTTGGGATTAACAACTTTCCTGATAATCACCATCTTCATGGTATTAACATTGAAGGTACACCACACTTTCTTCCCCTTGACAAAACCATTGCTGCGATACTCCTCGTTGATTTGGTCCTTGTCTTCCTCTGAATTGTGGGGGTGAGGAGACTGGGGAGAAGGGCCTTCCTAGTAATCTTTAGGCTCATCCAGATTAGAATCCTAGATCTTCTCTTGGGGACTAGAAGGGGGAATATTTCTGTCACTCATAGCCCTATTCTTAGGAGACAGTTGACCAGAGCTTTCACCCCTATACTTGATTTTATTGTTCAAAATCCTCTCCGTAATAGGTTCCATTTTCTTCTTGTCTTTTCCAATGGAAATTTCCTCCTCATCATCTGTATTCATCCCTTCCTCATTGAAGTTATATTCCTCTTCTGAGGAAATAACATTTCTAGCCTATTTTTTTGTAGGGTTTTTCTTTTTTAACAGAGTTAGCAACTCTCTTTTTGGAGGAAGAACCCTGCTTCTATTTTTTGGTGTCACAATACTCTTAGTCCTCCGAATGCAGACCCAAAATATCTTCAGTGTCTGAGGGGACACAGTTAGAGCCAGAAACATCCACTTTGTCCATATTAACAACAATTTCCTTCCCCAAGATTTGAGCTTTAAAATATTCAAAAATCAAGAGTAATAACCCCTCATGAAAGGAAAGATTAGAAATATCATTATCCCTAAAGCCATTAATGTTTTCATTGATAGAAGCATACAAGTAGAAAGGGATGGAGGCCTTCATACCATGTCTAAATTAGTTCAATAGGATGAAATGGTAGGTCCTTATCCTTTCAAACCTGGTGTCCAGCATCATGTAAGAGATTAGAGCTCTCAAGACAAATCTCCACAACATTTTAATCCCTTTAGGTTGGTAGTGAGTACCCAATTTGGTGATGGCTTTCCTCTAGTCCTCATCCCTCACAAAATCATTGACTGCAGAGTCTGAGATTTTTCGGTCCCTATAAAATTTCTTACCCACAATGGGGATACTAGTGACATTCAAAATAACCTCCTCAGTGATAGTGAAATTCCTCCCTTATATCACCACACAACCCTCATTCTAGCTTTTCATGAACATTTTGGTCACGGTTGGCTTGCTACCATGAAGTCTTTCAATGAAAATTGAAATTGCCCTTTTTTTAGAGAATTCTAGACCTTGGTCTATCTCCTCCATTTCCCACTATCACTCGAGGGCTCCCTTTTGTGTCTTTCACCTCCCATAGCACAAAAGTGGTTCAGAAAAGCTCTCTGGTTTACCAAATTGCAACTGTTCAGATTATTTCTTGCCAAGGTACTCTAGATCTTTTTTCTATTTTGCCTTAAAGATAGGTTTTAACTTTGGGAATGGACACCCCAAAAGCATGCAAATGGGACATGAAGTAATTGCCCTTTCTGTCAATCTGATACTTCCCATTTATGGGAAAACACATGCGATAAGCAACATTAAATTTCATTATTTCTAATTATGATTCCCTCCTTTCCCTAAATTCTATCCCTTTTGACTAAATCTTTCACCTCACAAGGGAGATCTCCACCGTGTAGCCATTTAATCATTATGTCACATTTAACAGCCAAGTTGGAAAACCAATTAGATACTTGGTTGGCTTCCCTATACATGTGGGATATGTATAATTTTTCAAAGGATTTTAAGAGAGTGTGTGTTTCTTCAATCATATTGGATATAATCCATGAAGGGGAATGGTGAGAATTTAAACAATTTGTGATATTCTTAGAATCTCCTTCGAGTCATAGCTTTTTCACACCAATTTCATGGGAAAGTTTAGTAACTTGGAGGGCAACATTAGCTTCAGCATAGTGGTTGGATTGGGTACCAAGAGGGAGAGTAACAGCTACAATCCCCATACCATAGCAGTTTCTGATCGCTCCACCACTTCCCACCTTTCCCGGATTACCCTTGGCTGCACCATCAAAGTTAGCCTTAGACCAACCTTCCAGAGGATAGCTCCAGGTATAATTCTATCTTTTATTTATACTCTTCTTAGGGTCAGCATTTTGGTCTTTACCTACAAAAGGGTTAGTTTTGCCACATATAATAAAGTTTTCTTTTAAAGCATGGTGGATCTTTTTAAAGATGATTTTGGGAGGAACACAAAAATCATGGAAGATACAATTGTTACACTCTTTCCAAACTCCCCAAAAGAGATGTACAAGAGCCCAAGAGCAAAATTTATGAGAATCAATATTCTTAAAAGGCAGGGACCATTGAGAAAAAAAGTCTTGAAAAGAAGAGGGAAAGCACTAGTCTAGCCCAAGAACAACAAGAAGATACTACTAGATCTTACTAACAAAAGGGCAATGGATAAAGAAGTGATCCACTGACTCTTCTTGGCATCTACACAACACACACCTATTGGGGATCTGGAAACCTCTCTTCAAAAGATTATCTATGTACAATGAGGATGCGGTTCTAAAGCAACAACCAGAAGAAGACATTAATTTTGGGAATAAGGCCATGGAACCAACCGAAAAGGCCCCATCGGGTAAGCCTTCCCATATCAGAACATCCTGAGAGGGGGAAAGGAAAACCACATTAAGGACAATCAGAAGAGGAATTAGGTCCTGAGAAACAGAGGAAAGGTTCACTTAGGCATTACCCACTCTATAATTACAGACCTGAGAACCAAATTTTTGGATACACTCATCCATCCAATTATTGAAAAGATCACAGTCCCGCAAGGGCCCCAACTAAAGTCAATTATCACTCTAGAATTTAATAGTTTGACCATTCCTAATTTTCCATTTAGCCTTAGCTTTGGCAATATCCTTAGCATTGAGGAAGCCATTCCAAATATATAAGAACCTTTCGAAATATCATTAGAACCAAAGAAATGGTTAATGGAGTTGTTAGAAAGATACTTATCTTCAAAAGTTTCATGCCATTCCCCCTTGCTATTGAAAATGTGCCATATTTGTTTTGCTTGGAAAGCTTTTTTGAAAGGTATGATCCTCCTAATCCCTAATCCACCAACTCTTTTAGGAAGAAAAACTTTGTCCCAAGTAATAAGAGGGAGTCTCTTATGATCTTCAGTCCCTGACCAGAGAAATATTCTCTAAATTATTTCCATCACCTCCCTAGCTTTAGTAGGTATAGAGAAGAGACTTAAAGCATAGGTGGGAAGATTTTGTAGGGTAGATTTAACCAGCTAGATTTTGCTTTTTGGCTGAGAGTGACCCCTTTCCAACCAGCCAACTTCATGTTGAATCTATCAATGATTTTGTTCTAGAAAGAATCAGGGGGTTTAATGCCTAAAGGAAGACCCAAATAATTTGAAGGAAGATAATCAATGTAGCAGCCCAGGATATCTGCAATTCTCCTCTATCTCTCCTTAGAAGTATTGATGAAGAAAATAGAGCTTTTATTCCAATTAATGGATTGACCAATAGCCCTTGTATAGGAGTTGAGAAAGTTCTTCACCACTCTGGCTTCGCTCACCGAAGCCTCCCCACCTACAATGGTATCATCCAAGAACTGTTGGTGAGAAAAGATAGTTTTTCCAGATGATGGCTTGATACCTTTCAAAACCTCAAAGCTCCTAATGGCTGAAGTAAGTCTCCCAAGGCATTCAACAAGAATAATGAAAAGAATGGGGGAAAGGGGGTTCCCTTGTCTCAAACCCCTAGAAGATTTTAAAAAAGTCAATGGGGAGCCATTGACCAAAACTGTCAATGAAGGAGTGGAAATGAGTTGATGAATGATCTTATAGGTGTTCGAATTAAAACCAAAGGCTCCAAGCACCCTGAGCAAGAAACGCCAGTCAACACGATCATAAGCCTTGGACAAGTCAAGCTTGAGTAGTTTCTTGATAGTTGTCCTTGCTATGAAGTTGTATTATTGACAAAGGAAGAATATGATCTACATTGTGCTTGAATTTCTAAGAATTAGTATGTGGTCACAATCTCCACGATCATAATATATTTTGTGAGCGATTTCAAAACCTAAATTTCCAAATTGCCAATCCCAAGATTATTTTGTCATTGTATTTCTTGACAAGGTTTCTAATAAAAATCACAGTGATTTCCATTTATGATTAGGATCATCCAAGTCAACACCCAAAACTTCATGTGTCTTGTTGATATTGTCTAATGTGGCCTTGTAGACTATGAGGAAATCATCTTCAAAAATATTTTTAACTTTTCTATATTCAAGTATTCAATTGATATAAAGTTTAGGTTTTTCAATTTTAATTTACAAGAAATATAATTAGATTGTTTTTATATTGGCCAATTGACTATATGTGTATCAAATGAAAATAAGGTTAATTAGTTACCTTTTTTGTGTTTGTTCTTTCTTTGCTTGTGTTTGTTTCCTTGTTCTTCTACTTGAAACCATTGGTTTACTACAAAAAAATTATGAAGTGACATATTATGCATTATGAAATTGTAGTAGTTGTTTTGAATGAAAAATATAATAATAAGTTGTATTTGTATCATGTTTTGTAATTTCATTAGATGTGTATTTTTTTTTCCATGTGTGAATTGGTAGTTCAAGTTAGATTATTTCCCATTGTAGGATGGAACTTTACACAAGTAACAAGGTGGTCAATTCAATGCACTTCTAATTTGTAAATGGATCATCTATATTTGTAGAAGAGTTGGACCAAACATGGCCAATTAGTGGTTTTTTTATACTACGTGATTGGTTTCAAAGGAATTCTATGTTATTTTGTATTTGACGTCAAATGATTTTTTTAACTTTTTTTTAATTCCTTGGGCATGTCAATATTGAACTCCTACTTGATCCATAAAATATTATTTATATTTACAAAAGTAAGCACTTTATTCACAATGGCTATAATTTATAATATTGACAAGTGTGAAAATGATCACTTATATGCCCCTTACACCCCTATATATAGCATGTGGACCCTATTTTCTTGGTGCATGGAACCTACCTTTCGAAATTCTTCTGTCACCCCATTTTTCCTCATTTTCTTTCATGTCTTTTTTGTGAGATTGATCGTCGACCAAAAAGATAAAATAAAAAATATAATAATAATAATAATAAATTTAATTAATTGATAACTTTGTTGATCAATCTCTTGAGGGGACATGCTAGCGTCTTTTTTGACTGGGATAGGGGAAATGTGTTGAAGTCTTACTTTTTCTTTGAAACAATGTGACCATCACGTTATTTCAAAGAGGGGCAAAATGTATACACTCAAAATAGGCTTGATAAATTAATTAAATATTTATTATTTAATTAATGTTTATTCCTTCTATTACTAAGTAAATCATTTCATTTATTTAGTACATTCACTTATGTTATTTTTCTTATCCTAAGTCCTCTACTTAGTCTTATTAAAGTGATTTAGTTAGTTTTTCAATTACACAATACCTATATGACTATCTTTTAGTCCATCTCATATACATAGTCACTTGACATGTCATCTTGGTTAAGATAATTAATTTATATTAATTATTAATTACTCACAATTATCCTCACCCATGTGTCCTATTTGCAAGGGCTATGTAACCTCATGAGACTTGGTCTCATGACCACAAGTCCTCTTTGAACTTGGTCAACATCACATTCCCTATTCCTTAGGAGCCTCTCTAGCTACCTCAAGGAGTCAAAGGTGACTCATGGGACACTTGTACCAAGAGTCTTCATGAGAAAAATGTCTTCCCACCTTCTTCTCAAGAGTCTTTGTGAGACACTTAACATGTGTCTTCCCTTCCACCTTACAATCCCTTTTGTTAATGTAGGAGAAACATCTTTCCTATTCATCCTCTCACATTGGACAACTAAATCTATATTTCTCTCAAATCCTTCAACTAAGTCAATTTCAACCCTAGGATCTTTCATCTTTCAATCTCCACCCTTGGATCTTGCCACCTAGGCTTGAGTCCTCCAAAAATATACAAAAGGAGACTTCATCTTCCTTTGTGAGGCTAATAGCAATATTGAAATAAAGCATTCAAGAAATCAAGCATTCAAACAATCAAGCATCTAATTCATTTAGTATCATTTCAGGCATTCTCACACCATCCACATCTATCAAAACTTGCATCAATCATCATGGCATAAGAAACATTCTAGATTTAGGTTATTTTTGCATATTTTCACTATCTCCATACTTTGGAAACATCTTGGGAAAAAGGAGTAGATTTACAATTCTGAGAGTTCACCAATCCAAGAATTCAAGGCTAGGAGGACAATGGAGACAAGCTACATGGGTAAGTCAAGGTAAAAGCATTATTTTAGTTCATTTCTCTCTTTGTAATCTTCATTGGAATGCATTTTAGATATATTTAATAGCTAATAGTGGTTAGTTATACATACATGAATATCTTTTAAAATTTCAATGCAAACTATTAAAATAAAAATAAAAATTAAGTGATGTCTTTCATACCTTGGTCAGTGCTTCAGAAATAGCTACTATTGTAGTTAGTCCATGATCCAAAGTATCATGAATAGCAGGATGAGTCTCTTATGTCAATAACTAAAAATGAAACAACAAAAGTATTATGTAGTTATCAAGATTACCTATAATTTATTACAACCCCACTAATTAATAAATGGTACCTCTGTGAAGGTGCTACCTTGTCCTTCAATGTGCAGTGTCAATGTCGAAGCTCCAACATTAAACTAGTGCACATGTATGGTAATTTATAAGACAACCATTCATATAAGAACATATTACTGACGTGTTAATTATAATGCATTATTACATATATACTTACAACTTGGACTCAATTATGACATCACAAAGCCATGTGAACGAATGTGATCACTACCATGACCACTTGGACACTGGATTATGATCATAATTTTTCTAGTATTCTAGTTATTCATTTATTTTTAAATTAAATATAATCAAGTAAATCAAATTAACATGCAAATAAAGATACCCCAAGGAAAGTGGCACAATGCCCTTTGCTATCTAATGTGAATGTTGATGATCTAGTAGTGAAATAATGCACATGCACAATAAGTTATGAGAAAACCATTTATATAATTACATGATAATCAAATGTATAATTAAAATTATTTATTCGATAAATACTTGTGGAGTTGATGCTATGGTGTAAAAGGGGGCTGACGATCATTGTCACTACCACTGACACTCTTGCCTTGAATTTTAATCATAATCAATTATAAATACTAATTTAATTATTCATTCATTTATAAATGAAATATGATCAAATAAATTTAATGAAATTGCAAATATTTACCTATGTATCAATGCCAAATGTCATATTGATAAAATCATCGAGCATCATCCCATCATCCTCTTCCTCTTTGTCAGTAGTACCAAATGTGCATAGGGACCCACATGACTGAAAAATATGGCCCCTCAAAGACTGACCATGGTCACCCTAGACTAAAGGAGTGGTACACTAAATGAGAGTCTATGTTAGATAAATAATCATGCCTAGTGTGTCCACCTCCACACGTTCCTTCACAACAAAATGAATACTATCATGATCCACTTGTGGCTTTCCAATATGCACCCTACACGCATTAGGGTCACAACGTGCCCCCATTCTATCAAATGATGACCCCCCACCTCTACCTTGACATTCTAGAAAGTCAAAATAATTTGGCACCTCCTTGAGGAAAAACTCATGCACTAGAGTTTCCTCAAGAAATATATAGGAACCTCATGATTGTTATAGGGAAGGGAATCAAAGACCATCCACCATCTGTTGCAAAAGTTATTTTTTATGTCTTAATTCAAGCACCAATGAATTGGGGACTTCTTTGATGTAGTTCTAAGAGTATCAGTTTCCCCTTGATTTTTAAAGAGTTTGCAAATGTCATCTTTTGTGATTTGTTTCTTTTTTATGTCCTCATATGACAATTTATCTACATAACATTCATTTTTGTTCTCTTTTGTCGTGTCATAAATTAAGTTACCTGCTAACTGAGTCTACATGGGTCAAGATTGATTCTAATGATTTTACAAGTGTTGCCCTTCCAATATTTTTATCAATAGAATCTTTTAAACTCCTAATTAAAGATTCTAATTTTGTTCTCCCTCTTTCTATTTGGTCAATCAAATTTTCTTGTGTTGCAATAGGAGGTTTTTCGATAGTTGGAGATGATAGGGATTTATTTTCTTGGTTATTTTCTTCATTCATTTGTTCATGAGGAGAAGATGGAGGGTTTGGTTGTGGGTCTTCTTCAGGGAGATCATTCCTTCCTGGAAATTAAAACAAAATCTATTTTAAAATCCTAATTAAACTTTAAAAAAATTTTAAAAAAATTGACAAAATTTTTTGATTGAAAACTGAAATTAAATTAAATTTGTAATACAAATACTTGAGGCATAGGCTATAAAATCAGTTACTTCTTCTTGTTTGACCTTGATGACGTTGTGGACCCATTCTTTGTCCAATTTGATGAAGCAAACAACCAAAATATTCTGCGTACATGCTTTGCAAATCTTTTCTTTGCTCAAAATGTGGGTTTGTGGGGAAGAAATGAACCTTTTTTGGCTCTATAAAATTTATATCAAGCTTTACATAGCGTTTGTGTGCTATAGTGCACACATGCTATCTAATTTTTTACATAGCACGTGTGTGCCATAGCGTGCACTTGCTTTAGTGCATACACACTATACTCATTAGGGGGCCAAAAAGGAATGTGGCACCTTTTTGGTCCCCCATCTTTGTGCAAATACCTAATGATAGTTTGACACACATATTTGATAGTACCAAAACTAAACTGGTGGACCTAACTGAGGATGCTCTACCAAAAGAAGAGGACAATAATCAAGAAAGTGGTGTGGGTACCTATGCAAACTAGAAGACTATGACAATGGAGCTAGAGACTTTGAAGGAAAAAATGTTGGAGACGGAGAAAAAGATTCTCACCATATCTAGGTTTAGCTTGCATGTGATGCACAACTCGACCACCTCTTTGTTCCTAATGCAGGAGGTGTTAGGAAAGAATGCTAACAAAGAAGAACACTATAAGGGGCTTTTTTAGTTCCTCACTGATGACTGGAGCTGGTTTTAATCCTTTTAGTTTTTATTATATGCTGCTAAGACTCAAATTCATTTTACTTTTAACTTTTGTTAACACTCTTAAACTATTTTTTTATATATTGAACCGTTGTTAGTATGTCGCTAATATTTGGTTAATACCATGTTTAACCTTCCTTTGGGTTGTTAGTGTAAAGGGCCAACACCCTTGTTTTGCTACTTCTAATATCAAAAAAATGACAATGTTTCATATCACAATGATGTACTATTGCTAATTGTATGGTTAAAATTTATTTGATGACCTAGTATTTTTAATCTCCATCATTGATATGTATGTTTCATCTACTCTTCTCACTAAGGACACACTTATATATATAATAAAATATTAATATAAAGTATAATTAGTTTAGATAAATAGAGTTGTGATAGATAATTCAAGTATATGTTTGGATATTAGAAGTAAAATGAACAATCTAACAATAATTGTATTCGTAAATGTGATTCTTTTTGTCATTTCAATTGTTGGTTTTGTTAAGGTAGAATTACAAGTATTTTTGAGAAACTATTAACTTGACAAATGCTTGTATTCTCTACATGTATGTCAAACCTCTTAGTGACTTGAGTGCACATAATGATTAGTAAAGAGATTGCCAATCTTAGAACCAAACAACTTCACCAACAAACAAAGTGCCCATTGACAAATGTAATATTTTCACAATACATTAGATTTTATTTTAATTGGAAAGCTTAGAATTGATAATTGAAGAACTTATATTTGACAATTGAAAAACTTCAAAAATTTTAATCAATATTTAAAATCAGTCTTACTAATCAAAATAACATTAATATTTTTTTTATCAACATTTAAAAATACACTCTGCAAACTCAATATATATATATATATATATAGACACACACACACACTCATTCTTAAAGCCACCCACCATTGTAGACATTGCAGCTGTTAATGGTGCAACAACTAGTTTACTGTACGTGAAGACCCAAAAGAGCATTTTAAAACGGCAGCGGCTATACTCCTGACAAAATGCACCATAAACTGAATTTTTTTTTTCCACATTTCTATTTTAGCAGTGATTTTTTTAAAAAAATTTGTGGATGTTTTTTATCAAAACATGCAGATCATGAAGAACGGATGCTGAAAATTTCACAAAAATCTGTTGTGTTTTCAGATTTTCCAAATTTAGTCAATAATACATTGTATCTGGAGGATAACCGCGTCCTTTTAAAACCGTGTACTAACACGCTGTTAATACATATTATAAAGCACACCTTTCTGAAAACTGTTAAAAACCCATCGAAATACGCACATGGTAACCGTATTTAAACCAGAGTAATTTAAAATTCTACGTGTTCTCTGCACACTGGCTGGATCAGATGACGTGTTCGTCATTATACATGTGGCCCATAAAGAATTATAAAGTAAAAGTCCACCCTTAACATTCCAGATATTCTATGTCAAATATATTGATGACCGTGCAATTTACATTTACAGTGCAGCCGCATTGAGCTTTTCAATTTGCCATCTGTTTCTGTGTGCGGAATAACTAAAACTACCCACAGTTTTTCAGCCCCTTGTTTCGCCACATGGCTGAGGTTTTAAAAGGAAGCTGGCGGAGACGAAGATTATTCATCGTGAACAATCTTGATATTAGACTTTTTTGTGAATATACGTTACTGAGTGAAGAAAAATGTGTGGAGGATCTATTGTCTCAGAGTTTATCCCCAGCAGGGGAATGAAGGCAAAGGAATTCTGGGCCATCTTTTCTAACACCCATGATATTAATTTCACTGAAGACTATGGGAGTCCCCCAAAGACAGAAATTTCAGCACAGCCATGTATGTATTTCCTTTACTGTAATATTTCAAAGAATTGAGTATGTTTTCTTTGCCTGTTTTTTCTGATGTGGGTGCTGATTTTTTTGCAGGTTCAAGTTCAAGTGTGAAAGAAGTGAGTGAAAATAAAGTGGGAGGGAGGAAAAGGAAGAATATTTACAGAGGAATAAGGCAGAGACCATGGGGTAAATGGGCAGCTGAGATTAGGGATCCTGCCAAGGGTGTTAGGGTTTGGCTTGGGACATTCTCTACTGCTGAAGAGGCTGCAAGAGCTTATGATGCTGCTGCAAGGAAGATTAGAGGCAAAAAAGCTAAGGTTAATTTTGTAGATGAAACACCTGTTATTTCTAATATGAAGAACTTGCAGGCAAAGACTATGAATAATTTATAATTATTTATCAATATATTGCAGTCCTGAATGTCAACAAAGATAGTTTTGGTTTAAATTTGATTATGAGGTGTTAAATTTTTTCATTTTCCTGAAGGATCGTGTGCCTCTTCTATTTAAAAGCTTCATGAAATGGCCATGGTGGTTGTGGCTGGATAACTTATTTGAATAGTTAACTAACTTCAGTGATTAAGATGTTATTGACAACGTTGCGTTTTTTAAGTGTTATGATCAGACTGTTTGTGTCTCAATTATATGATGACCATTTGAAAATAACTATTTATCTGTAACTTTTAGTTCTTACACTGAGGGAGTGCATACACATCGATTCAACATTTTTTTTAAACTAAAATGTATATCATAATTTTATTTCAATTATAAATTGGAATAATATTAAAATTTTACCAATATTTATTTTTAAAAATTTAGATAAATTTTATTGTCATTTTAAACACAAAACATTAATAATTATATGAATCTTAATAATTATCATTTTAATAATTAATTTGTTTGAGGTGATTGAATCAAATATACAAATGTCCAATCTATCATATGTATGTTCTATTCTAACTTTTCTACACAATGTAACATTTCTCATGGTATAGTCTAATCATCTTAGATTTTATAAAACTTATTTTAATACAATAATTCATAATATAACCTCAAGCATGAAAATCATGTGTTATTTACTTTAGAATTTTTTCAATGAATTATTTAATGACAAACAATGGTTATTTTATCCAACAACATATTTAATAGGCAAAATCTTAATTGTATAGATTATGAAAATTATGTTCAAAATCCATATTTAATTTCAAATATTTTTATCTCATTTACTATGTAATTCTCTAAAATATGAATAATTTTAGAATTATCATACTTCCATATAGTAAAAACACTAAAATGTTTTGACATCATCTACTAAGTAAAAAGTCATGTTCAAGTATTTCCTCAATGATAGCACAATATAATAAATCATGTAATGTAATATATTTATTTGTGTTAAAATTAAATAGATTTTTTGTCCATTAAATAAATTTAAATAGAACAATAAATATAAGATTGAGATCTCATTGGTACCCCATCATTTATGACCATTTAAATAAGATTATATTAGAAAACATAAATGCGAGGTCACAATCTTTTACATATATATGACACATGAATTTATTGCAACATGATAAGATTTCAAATCACCATCACATATTTATTACAAATCATATGGTCAAGATATGCTTGATGAGAGTTCTTATAATATCCATCATTAATGTGCATATTTCATCTAGTGCTTCTTAGTAAGGAAATATTTATAAATATGGTAAAATATAAATATAAAGTTTAATTAATTTATATAAATAGAGTTGGGTTAGATTATTCAAATATATGTTTTCATATTAAAGTACAAGGAATAATATAACAATAAGTCTATTTAGAAATTTGATTGTCTTTGTTCTTTTAATGTTTGAATTTGTTGAGGAAGAGTTAACAAATATTTTTGAGAAATTATTTTTGATTAAAATCAGCAATCTAACAAGGGGATTGACCCTTACACAATTATAGCCTAAAGGTGTCAAAGAGAACAACACATTAGCAAGGGTGTTAGGTTTTACAAGTAGAGGTCATCAATGACTCACTAACAATCAACTAAAATTAAAGGTGTTGGGAAATACATAATACAAATTATTCATGACACACTAGCATAAAGGATAGTAGCCCTCCTCAAGAGTGGGAGGGAAACTCAATCACCACTTGTGAAGAAGAATGTGAGTTTAAAGAACTATTTTTCCTTCATTGTCAAACAACTATCTAGAAAATTTTGTCCTCAAGATCCCCACCACAACTTGGGGGAGAAACTAATGAAACTCTATTTGGATAACTGTCAACACAAGGGTCAGAGTGTTGAGAAAGTTGTACATTGTCAGTTGAAGATTGGAGCAAGAGAGGAGAAACATGAAAAGAAGGACCTTGTCATAGCCAGAGGGGGCCACACTAGTAGTAGGAGTGGTATTCTCATGAATGGCACAATTTACAACAATAACATCACCTAAGTTTGCAACATGATCTAGATTTTTTGTAGAAGTATCACCTAAATTTACAACATGACCCAAATTTGCAATGGGAGCTGCATCCATATATTGCCAACTTGTGACTCTTCATTAGAGGAATAATTAGAAGCCAGGATAGTCAAATGTTCTTTGCAAGTGGTCTTTCCACCAAGTGGCAACAACTTTACACCACATAAGAGAATAATTAGTTATCAAGTGACCAGTAGAGAAATAATAGTGTAACGAAAAGGGATGCCCTCATAATCTACCTCTTGAGTTCATGGACTATCCCCCACCATGAGAACTACATCTATAGGGAGAGGTGTGGAGATATTGATGTCCACCAAAATTTGTGCAGAGGTAGAGAGACCCATAGTTGTTGTACTCTCATCCACCTTTATGAAATGGCCAATAGAGTTGCTAATGGCCCCATAAAAAAATTTCTCCCAAAAATGAAGGGAAATATAGGGGATTTGAACCCATACTAGATGCACGCCAAGTGATTTAGTAAGAGGATTAAACCAAATTATTCAGGGTTTGACAAAGAGAGAGTGGGTCCACCAAACCCACAACTTTCTAAGCACCAAATTCTATTCTTTAAAAGAACTAAAAAGATAAATAAAAAACCATTTGCACAAGGGGAAAAATGGATTTTACTATGGACCAAGGGTCTCCATAAATTCATTACCCAATAATGAAGATCTGGAAGAGAAGGCCAAAAACTAGTGAATTTGCAAACCAACCCACAATGTTAGTAGAAATTCACATTTTCCACCACATATGGACCACATATGACGCAAGGCAGGGAAAAAGAGAGGCCAAGGATGGCGCACCCTAATGATCCAAGCCTACAACACACATGTGGAAGAAAAAAAACACAAGAGTGAGAGAGAGAATGCCAGATCCTTTCATATGTTTTCATCAAGTTGAATTATACATGCCGGGCTGTAAGGCCTTCCTGGTTAGGGCCTGATATTACAATGAATTACAAAAGTCCTCAAACATGCGAGGATCTGTCAGAAACCTCCAATCTAATGCCTTCTATCTTCTATAAAAAATAACTCCCTAAACTACCACCAAACATCTACATTTATACAAGAAGCTATCGAGCTGAGTCAGCCTTTAGATCCATAATTAACAAAAGTAATGGTCAAATCTGGGACCACATGCTTCCCAATGATGGATACAAACATTAATTCCATGATCCAATATAAATGCACAAGTTGGCCACAACATGAAACAAATCTAGACCCGTCGGTAAGCAAGATAACTGAGCAGCAGACAAACAACGCCGAGCGCCAGTGAAATAACCAACCACCTAGGAGAGAACTGACCACACTCGATAACCAAAGGAAACCGACCAACTACCGATCAACTCGGTCAAAGTAGGAACCGAGCAACACAGACAAAACTCCAAATTCTTTTTGGTGACACAAGATTGCCAAGGACCCGAGATGCTCCAGCATCAGACACTTGGGGTTATTTTGAAATGATTTTCTAAATTTATTGCAACATGATAAGATTTCAAATCACTGTCACATATTTATTACAAATCTTATGGTCAAGATATGCTTGATGAGAGTTCTTATAATATCCACCATTAATGTGCACATTTCATATAGTGCTTCTTAGTAAGGAAATATTTATAAATATGGTAAAATATAAATATAAAGTTTAATTAATTTATATAAATAGAGTTGGGTTAGATTATTCAAATATATGTTTGCATATTAAAGTACAAGGAATAATATAACAATAAGTCTATTTAGAAATTTGATTGTCTTTGTTCTTTTAATGTTTGAATTTGTTGAGGAAAAGTTAACAAATATTTTTGAGAAATTATTTTTGATTAAAATCAGCAATCTAACAAGGGGATTGACCCTTACACAATTATAGCCTAAAGGTGTCAAAGAGAACAACACATTAGCAAGGGTGTTAGGTTTTACAAGTAGAGGTCATCAATGACTCACTAACAATCAACTAAAATTAAAGGTATTGGGAAATACATAATACAAATTATTCATGACACACTAGCATAAAGGATAGTAGCCCTCCTCAAGAGTGGGAGGGAAACTCAATCACCACTTGTGAAGAAGAATGTGAGTTTAAAGAACTATTTTTCCTTCATTGTCAAACAACTATCTAGAAAATTTTGTCCTCAAGATCCCCACCACAACTTGGGGGAGAAACTAATGAAACTCTATTTGGATAACTGTCAACACAAGGGTCAGAGTGTTGAGAAAGTTGTACATTGTCAGTTGAAGATTGGAGCAAGAGAGGAGAAACATGAAAAGAAGGACCTTGTCATAGCCAGAGGGGGCCACACTAGTAGTAGGAGTGGTATTCTCATGAATGGCACAATTTACAACAATAACATCACCTAAGTTTGCAACATGATCTAGATTTTTAGTAGAAGTATCACCTAAATTTACAACATGACCCAAATTTGCAATGGGAGCTGCATCCATATATTTCCAACTTGTGACTCTTCATTAGAGGAATAATTAGAAGCCAGGATAGTCAAATGTTCTTTGCAAGTGGTCTTTCCACCAAGTGGCAACAACTTTACACCACATAAGAGAATAATTAGTTATCAAGTGACCAGTAGAGAAATAATAGTGTAACGAAAAGGGATGCCCTCATAATCTACCTCTTGAGTTCGTGGACTATCCCCCACCATGAGAACTACATCTATAGGGAGAGGTGTGGAGATATTGATGTCCACCAAAATTTGTGCAGAGGTAGAGAGACCCATAGTTGTTGTACTCTCATCCACCTTTATGAAATGGCCAATAGAGTTGCTAATGGCCCATTAAAAAAATTTCTCCCAAAAATGAAGGAAATATAGGGGATTTGAACCCATACTAGATGCACGCCAAGTGATTTAGTAAGAGGATTAAACCAAATTATTCAGGGTTTGACAAAGAGAGAGTGGGTCCACCAAACCCACAACTTTCTAAGCACCAAATTCTATTCTTTAAAAGAACTAAAAAGATAAATAAAAAACCATTTGCACAAGGGGAAAAATGGATTTTACTATGGACCAAGGGTCTCCATAAATTCGTTACCCAATAATGAAGATCTGGAAGAGAAGGCCAAAAACTAGTGAATTTGCAAACCAACCCACAATGTTAGTAGAAATTCACATTTTCCACCACATATGGACCACATATGATGCAAGGCAGGGAAAAAGAGAGGCCAAGGATGGCGCACCCTAATGATCCAAGCCTACAACACACATGCGGAAGAAAAAAAACACAAGAGTGAGAGAGAGAATGCCAGATCCTTTCATATGTTTTCATCAAGTTGAATTATACATGCCGGGCTATAAGGCCTTCCTGGTTAGGGCCTAATATTACAATGAATTACAAAAGTCCTCAAACATGCAAGGATCTGTCAAAAACCTCCAATCTAATTCCTTCTATCTTCTATAAAAAATAACTCCCTAAACTACCACCAAACATCTACATTTATACAAGAAGCTATCAAGCTGAGTCAGCCTTTAGATCCACAATTAACAAAAGTAATGGTCAAATCTGGGACCACACGCTTCCCAATGATGGATACAAACATTAATTCCATGATCCAATATAAATGCACAAGTTGGCCACAACATGAAACAAATCTAGACCCGTCGGTAAGCAAGATAAGCCGAGCAGCAGACAAACAACGCCGAGCGCTAGTGAAATAACCAACCACCTAGGAGAGAACTGACCACACTCGGTAACCAAAGGAAACTGACCAATTACCGATCAACTCAGTCAAAGTAGGAACCGAGAAACACAGACAAAACTCCAAATTCTTTTTGGTGACACAAGATTGCCAAGGACCCGAGATGCTCCAGCATCAGACACCTGGGGTTATTTTGAAATGATTTTTCTGAATTTATTGCAACATGATAAGATTTCAAATCACTGTCACATATTTATTACAAATCATATGGTCAAGATATGCTTGATGAGAGTTCTTATAATATCCACCATTAATGTGCACATTTCATATAGTGCTTCTTAGTAAGGAAATGTTTATAAATATGGTAAAATATAAATATAAACTTTAATTAATTTATATAAATAGATTTGGGATAGATTATTCAAATATATGTTTTCATATTAAAGTACAAGGAATAATATAACAATAAGTCTATTTGGAAATTTGATTGTCTTTGTCCTTTTAATGTTTGAATTTGTTGAGGAAGAGTTAACAAATATATTTTAGAAATTATTTTTGATTAAAATCAGCAATCTAACAAGGGGGTTGACCCTTACACAATTATAGCCTAAAGGTGTCAAAGAGAACAACAACACATTAGCAATGGTGTTAGGTTTTACAAGTAGAGGTCATCAATGACTCACTAACAATAGACTAAAATTAAAGGTGTCGGGAAAATACATAATAAAAATTATAAATGACATGCTAGCATAAAGGATAGTAGCCCTCCTCAAGAGTGGGAGGGGAAACTCAATCACCACTTGTGAAGAATAATGTGAGTTTAAAGAACTATTTTTCCTTCATTTTCAAACAACTATCTAGACAATTTTGTCCTTAGGATCCCCACCACAAGGGGGAGAAAGTAATGAAACTCTATTTGGATAACTATCAACACAAGGGTCAGAGTGTTGAGAAAGTTGTACATTGTCAGCTGAAGATTGGAGCAGGAGAGGAGAAACATGAAAACAAGGGTTGTCATATCCAGAGGGGGCCACACTAGTAGGAGTAGGAGTGGTATTCTCATGAATGGCATAATTTACAACAATAACATCACCTAAGTTTGCAACATGACCTAGATTTTTAGTAGAAGTATCACCTAAATTTACAACATGACCCAAATTTGTAGTGGGAGCTTCATCCATGTATTGCCAACTTGTGACTCTTCATTAGAGAAAGAATTAGAAGCCAGGACAATCAAATGTTCTTCACAAGTGGTCTTTCCACCAAGTGGCAACGTCTTTACACTGCATAAGAGAACAATCAGTTATCAAGTGACCAATAGAGAAATACTAGTGCAACGAAAAGGGATGCCCTCATAATCTACCACTTGAGTCTGTGGACTATCCCCCACCATGAGAACCACATCTATAGGGAGAGGTGTGGAGATATTGATGTCCACCAAAATTTGTGCAGAGGTAGAGAGACCAATAGTTGTTGTACTCTCATCCACCTTTATGAAATGGCCAATAGAGTTGCTAATGGCCCCATAAAAAAAGTTCTCCCAAAAATGAAGGGAAATATGGGGGATTTGAACCCATACTAGATGCACGCCAAGTGATTTAGTAAGAGAATTAAATGAAATTATTCAGGGTTTGACAAAGAGAGAGTGGGTCCACCAAACCCACAACTTTCTAAGCACCAAATTCTGTTCATTAAAAGAACTAAAAAGATCAATTAAAAACCATTTGCACAAGGGGAAAAATGGATTTTACTATGGACCAAGGGTCTCCATGAATCCGTTACCCAATAATGAAGATCTAGAAGAGAAGGCCAAAAACTAGTGAATCTGCAAACCAGCCCACAATGTTAGTAGAAATCCATATTTTCCATCACATATGGACCACATACCACCACATGGGATATCTTGGCACAGGAAAGGGGTCAATATTTATCCTTCAGGGTAACAATAGTAGGAAAAACAATAATTGCCAATTTGGCTATGTAATGCCCCGCTAGGGAAACCAGGAGAAATTAACCTAAACATGCAACTAATTTTATAGAATTTTTTTTTCTTAAGTGTTAAGAAACAACAACAATGTTATACAATGTGAAAGAAATATAATAATAAGTTACAACTTACACATAACACAACTCAACATAGATTAAAAATCTCAAGGGTTCCTTGACGTAGATTACGTAAGCATTAGCTGATTACTTTAGATTAGGTATAATTAAAATCTCATGTATAAAAAGGAATGATAAATACACAATTATATAAAAGATAACATAAATACAACTGGTACCATAAGGTATCCATAATAATCTACATCCACCGCACATGTCGTAGGGTATGTAATACAATAACCAAAATAAAGTACAACATGATATCTCCTGAATAACTAGTACAATGATACAAGGTCACATATAATAAGAAGATAAGAACACATCTCCATCAATGAAGAATAATAAGGTAAAACTGCTATAGGGATCATCTAGCACTGGTACATGAACGTCAGAATCTCAAATGGTAAAAGAATCACTACCACTCGACCACATGGAACCTAAATGGTCCACTCCCACTATGCTGAGGAGATAACAACAAATCTCACTTGGATAACAAACATCAACAAAACAAGCTAATGAAGAGATCCTAAAAGCTTTCTATCTCAAAAGGTACAATAGGATAACCAGGTAAAACATACTCAACTAGAGGTAACCAACACACGTAGGAAATCTAATATGCATAAAGGGAAGTGGCATCACACAAGCCAACTCTAAGGTTATCCTGGTAGTCTCTCAAGACCTCGACGCCTTAGTGACTCTATGCGGGTATCAGTAGCCTCTTGTGTAGATGAGGGTACTAACTATGCCATATCCAGTCCACATAGGCAGAAAGAATCTTCCCACTCCCGTCCTAGTCAAAACTTAATTAGGAACTCATGCATGGGCGAGGCACATAATATCTTATTAATTTATTTTAAACCCTTAATGTCATTAATTATCACTTATCAAGCCACTTGCAATAGGATATCCTAGCAGCCACTTGCGGGCTCCGACACCAACTACAAGCCACTTCCTACTTATACACTTAGTTAACCTACCTAGGTTCACAAACCAAATAACATAAAAGATAATAATGTCCCTTAGGATTGTTCCACAAAACAAAAGGAATATGCAACAAGTCTCTAACCATAACAACACAAAACACTCTCCAAGTATCCACAATAAATATACTCCTGATCCCATGGATAGGACATATAAAGTCAACACCATATTCCCCTATGTAGAATATGAAGCAACACATAGTTATACAAAACATCACAGAAGAGTATCATAGAACAATCTTTACATAGGGTTCAGTCAAATCAATCGATTACAATAGAGTATGCAAGGCAAACAAACATGATAAAACATCTAATTCCCACCTCTGAATTATATTCCCATTGGTTGACTTTCTAACCCCTTATTCCACCACATAGGGTAATAAAAGACTATACAGATTTAAATTAGACTAATTTGTAATCCTTCACGAAATTAATCCATGTAATAATTACTAACAAGACAATAATTATATTTATAGAAATTAAATTCCAACCCTAAATCAATTTATTAAATTAAATAAGATAAATTGATTCAGGCATTAAAATTACTAAATCAATATAACTTTACACTCCAAAATATATCCAAATTGATTTAAATTTGAACAAATACAATCACCATATAAAAATCAATAACTCAACCAATGCATTTAATATCAAACACCTTGCATGCCCATATCACCAAATTAAATTTCACTAAGACATAATAAAACATGCAATAAAATGTCAATTAAATATTCAAAATATATTACCCATGCAATCCATTACATGCAACACAACAATAACTAATTTGCAATGATAAAATAATATATATATGAAATATATATAAATTTTCTATTTTAAATAAAATATAAAATCACACTCACACACATACAATTTCCCTTTAAAAAATTAAATCTAATATAAACCAAAAACTGATTAATTTTATTGATTTTTTCATTTTTTGTATTTTAAGTAAAAATTAAATTAAATTTAAAACAAAATCTTAAAAGCAAAAAGGGGGGGTACTGTGGGGCCCACAACACCCACAATACCTATCGTGGCAGTCCCCATGGGATTGTGCACGACAGACAATGTGGTTGTCGTGGCAGCCCAAGGGCTGTCACACGACCCCCAAGGGCTTACCGTGCGACTGTCCTTAGACTGCGTCTGCAGTCCACGGGATGTCATGCAAGGGTACAAGGGGAGCTGGGTATGGCCCGCCTCCCCATTAATATATAAATTTATTTATTTATTTATTATTATCATTTTTTTAAAAACATAATTTAATAACATCCTTTTAAAGCAAGATTTAATCAAAACTTAAGT